>JBBEEQ010000027.1:12400000-13600000 GCA_037950945.1 Hypolimnas misippus | reverse complement strand
ATAAAGATTTTATACTTATAAAGATTATCTGCCTTACTACAAAAAATGTAAACACACGTTAAACGCGTGTCTATAAAATCCTGTACTACAAATCCGCATCTAACGATAGTTTTGAGTTAAACATGGTTTAGACCTAGTTTAATTATGTATAAACATAAGCTTAGGTATTTTTAATATATGCTTAAAACATATTTTGGCTGACAAATATAACGTGAGACATTTTATTTATAAGTTTCTTTATAATTTTCTACGCAGTGTAGCAATTTCGACAAAATTTTAAACAATGTCTAATTTTTAAGCACTGTTTGGCTTTTGTAGTAAAGCAGATTATGTTTGCGTTGTGTAATTAATTAAAAATAAATAAATACATAAATACCTCACACTCAACGGCCCCGCCTATCAATATCTTTTGAACTCGAGCGTCCGATTACACATATCCGAATACACATTACACAAGCACAAACATCTGGACTACTGCATACATACCGGCCTATACAGATGTTGTCACGAGCGGGAACCCAACCCGCGAGCGTTAGCGCTTCAATCAATTGTAGTGACCACTGCTCCAAACTGTCGTTAAATTTTTTTCAAACATTTTATTAAGCACCGACTAAAAAGTGGGGTGTTATTGACGTGTGTATCTGTGTTCTTTGGCATCATAGCTCCCTAACAAATAGACCGATTTTGATATATTTTTTTTCGTTTTACGCTGATGCAATCGGAATGATTCTTAGCTATAACTTATGAAGACCTGTTCTGACGTTATCAGATTTTTCACGGTTGTTAAAGGGATCTGAGCAACTTTTGATGATCTGATCGGATCGAAATTTACTATGATGTGACTTCATATAATAACATAGTTTCGTTACCTTGACCTAATGCTGCGACATCATTTGGAATCAGGAGGATACAACTCCTCATGAACTTACAGAAGAAGTATCGTATTGAGGTTCGTTGAAATGGTCTCAATAAATACATATTCGAAGTTTTTCTTTACTTTTTAATTTCAGATTATGTTATTTTCGGTAAAAATAAATAAGTGAAACGTCTATGAATACTGAAATTGCCGTTGAATACAGTCGAGCACAAAGCGGCAAATGCAATTAAATCGGTCTGAACGTAACAGGCAGGAGTCCTAATTAACAGTAACTAGTTCTGTATGAAGCAGGTGACTTATAGAACTTTCAAGGATTTTATATACTGTACTAGCTTTTGCTTCGGCTTCGCTCGTGTTAATGTTCGTGTTAAAGCAATACGCATATAAACATAAAAGTACCTGCATAACAGAGTGGTTTTTTGTAAATTATATTTATTAGTAAATTAAAAAAAATAGTAGCAATTTTTCATTGCCTAAAACACAAATAAAACGACGTTTCCTAAATATATATGGACCCTGATAAGCAATACTATGTCAAGCCACACGGAGTTCATTTTGAGAAAATGGCGTCTAAAGATGTCACACCTATTCTTAAAGAAGTATATCAATTTTATTTTATATTTTTTGATAAAAGGTATAATAATTTTTTAACGCTTTAATTTTATTTATTTGTACAGATATTCCTTAAATAAAAAATAAATTTCTTTTGATTTACGGTAGGTCTCTAAATGTCCGCGTCTAGACAATTTTTAAATATAAATATATTTACATTCGATTAACACTTTGAAAAGAAAAAAAAAACACAATAAAAATATAAAAAGAAGAATTAAACAAAGAAAAATTAAATAACGAATTAAAATCAGAGTGACATATTTAATATATTATCTAATAAAAAGTTCTTCAAATGTTTGAGATTATTGTATAAATTGCAAAATATGTGACGCACTTGAAATTCGAACCAATTAATGAAGAAACTTTTTTCCGAACTTATTTATATGACTTCAATTTATTTCATTGTTAAATATGTAATGCAGTATCAAAATACACCAATATCTCCGAATTTGACTTTCGGTTGGTTGACACATTATTGCTTATCAGCACCCAAATATATGATTAGTATAAATGGATGCTGATAAGCAATAATGTGCCCATTCACATAAAGTCAAATTCGGAGGTATTGGTGTATTTTGATAATTGGTTAAATATTTAACATTATTAAAAAAAAATAAGTTATCTAATCTACAAAAGTATGAAAAAAGTTTCTTAATTTATAGATAAGAATGTTTGATAAACTTATTTTTAGATAAAACTTTTCATTACACCCATCAGCTTCAATTAATTATACTTTTTATCAAAAAAGAAAAGAAAAGGTGGATATATACGTCTTAAAACACATTTATTAAGAACAGCTTTGACATCTTTAGACGCCATTTTCTCAAAATGAAGTCAGTGTAGGTTGACACAGAATTGCTTATCAGCGTCCAAATTTAAACCGTATTTTATATATTGTCAGTACGCACCCTCCTAATCTCTAGGATAGATCGTTCTCCTACATTCTCACAAATATTGTCATAATTACAAATAAACTAGAGACTAGAACCCCCAACAAAAATATATTTGAAAGAGCATGTCGAACGATATAATTAAGACTTAAAAAATACACTGACATCAAAAGCAAGATCCGAAATTCCGTTCGCTTTGAAGACAGACTAGTTCCAGCTGTTTTAATTTAAAAACAAAACTAATAAAACGTTTTTGATAAAATTCTATGAAACCAATCTGAAAGTATACCCTTTCAAATAAAAAAACTCAAAATCGGTTAAGAAAGGACGGAGTTCTAGTGATAATCATTAATAAATCAACATACGTTACAAATGAAGATATTCCTCCTTTTTGGACGTCGTTTGAAAATAAATACACATGATATTTCACTGTCCCCCCTCCCCATCCCCCCCTATCATTACGTAATTAACTGACGGCCCCTAAGCAGTCGGGTGACTAGTTTGTTGACATAGTCTGTTTTTAAGGGCCGTGACAACCGAAGCGGGAGCCGAGGGATCTGTGTCCTGATTAAACGTCTCAATTAACTTTACTTTGACTTTCGTAATTAAGTAGTCAATTGTGATTGGTACTAACTTAACGTAACATGGACGGTCGACTGGGTCAACTACGATATTTATTTATTTTGTAACTAAGTATCTGTATATATAAAAGCGAAAGAGCACTCACTCATCACGAATTCTCAGAAACTATAAGTGCTGAGAGTTTTCGATTTTGCATTGACGTGGTTTGTCGTACGTAGGTGTTTACTAAGACTGGATTTTGCTGAAGTCGACCCCTAAGAGGGTAAAACGGAGTTGGAAGTTTGTATGAATGTTCTATTTTAACCGCGAGTGTAACCGCAGGAGGCCTCTAGTTTCATATATGAGAAAGGATTTGTTTGTAATTGCTTAATGAATGGATATAGTTGTTAGGCAAGAACTACACTCGTAAGTTTTGTTGTAGATTAACATAAGATTAACATTACCTAAATTGTTGATAATTACTTTTATACGTAAATTTATGCCGAGTGACTTTATTGAAACTCATAGCTTTTGTAAGGTTATCAAGGTATTTGTTACCAGTTACAAAAGTAAGTTACAAGTGTAATTCTTGCCTTTTTGGTAAAATAAGGAAAATTGTTAATGAATTTTACAAGGCTTATGTCATACAAATATAGAAAGTATTCTAATGATACATTGTATAATATATTCAGCTTTCTATTTTTGATAGAAGATTTGAAATCGAATGAGCCGTATTGGAGATCGGTATTTTCTTAATTTCCGTTCCGACGGAAATTCGGGGAAATTATGAAAACTATGTCTCTCCCATAACTGAGTCGAATTTAATGACTCCTCGTATGTTGAAATTCGTCAAACGGTTTAGGGAAAGCGTGAAATATATGTATGTCTATTTGTACATGCGCTTAAAAAATATAACCATCTTATATCAGTTGGATAAAAATTAAATAATACAGGCAAAAGAGGATTATTAAGTATTTTTATATATTAACTATACCCGCTAAGCGTTGGAATGCTACCTAAAGTATATAGGCTTTTTGGGTCAGGTATCTTCGTGGGCGTCCTCAGAAGAACCTTACCAAAGATTTATCATAATCCGATCAATGAACAAAAATAAAAACATTGATTTTTATTTTTGTTAATTGATCGGTAGTACTTAATTTAAAAACTTAAAAACCCGTTACAAGATCATCAACAGTATAGATCGTTACGAACCAACTTTAAATCGGCATAGATCCTGAACGATAATTATGATTGAAAAATGACATGAGAAAACTAGAAATCAATTTTAAATGACATAACATAATTCGTCAATTTTCGTTTTTTTTTTCTTTTATGGCGGCCAGAATCACCCATTTTCATTTTTCAATTTTTTTTGCTCTCTATGTCATTCACGCCATAATGATGAATCAAATTACGAGTCATTTACCAAAATCGGTCCATGCGTTTGGTTTATAATAATAGTGCCACAATCCCACATACATACATACATATAGGCTGATAAATACGTTATTCACTTTTGCGTCGCGCAGTCGGGTAAAAAATCAGTCAGAATAGTCTAATCGTCTATGACAACGTTCACCGAAAATTAGCCATTATGAAGAACGTCTTGAACATTCTTAATAAGGAAGGAGGCCTTCGCCTAGCAATAAGGACATTTGGACGCTGATAAGCAATACTGTGTCAATCCATCCTGACTTCATTTTGAGGAAATGGCGTCTAAAGATGTCAAAGCTATTCTTTTCTTTTTTGATAAAAAGTATAATTTATTGAAGGTGATGGGTGTAATGAAAAGTTTCTAAAAATAAGTTTTTCAAACATATGAGATTATTGTATAAATTGCAAAATATTGGAACGCACTCGAAACTCTCAGCTATAAATTAAGAAACTTTTTTCATACTTATGTAGTTTAGATGATTTAAATATTTTTTAATAATATTAAATAGTTAACCAATTATCAAAATACATCAATACCTCCGAATTTGACTATATGTGGGTTAACACATTATTGCTTATCAGCATGCATTTACAGTTTTACTAGTAGAAAATTTACTTTTATTACACTGGCTTTTGTTAATAAGATAAGTATCATATTATTGAATCAACATGTACATTCTCGAAGTTTCACCGCTCAAATTCACTTGAAACTAATTTCGCAACAAGCCGAGCACCCTCCAAGCCATCCCGGATGTAATTTTGCTCGTAACTTCTAATGAAGAACAGAATGAGAAAATAAGTTTTATTATTTACAAGCGGTTACTGCAGCTTCGCTCGCGTGGCTGGTGAGGTTTCAACTACTTCACCCGTTGGGAAAGTTTTTAGAATTTATAGGATTCGTGTTAACAAGTTGGTAACATTGAAGTTACTATAAATCGATTACATAAATTTTAAGGCGAGATTTACACTTGTAAGTTTTACCATCGTAATGAATATAAGGCGATAGTCACACTTGTAAGCTTTACTCTCGAAATTGACATAAAAAACCATCGTCATCTGATCACAGTTACATGGTTAACCTTACGACAACTGTTGTTGTCAAAAATGTAGGCATTGATTCGCCCTAAACAACTCAGTAGTCTCATTAGCACTACTAAAAGCCATTAACCAAAGAATTGAATCGAACAACTCTGTAACTAAGTAGTCTTACTTAAGCTGTATTTGTCAACAATAAGAAATTGACAAGAAATTCTTTTGAGTGCAATGATAAACGATTTATTTAACTAAAATTACAAAAGTCGTAATATTTATCCTATAATCTTCTTCAATATGAAGACGATATAACATCAACTAACATCAAATAGGCCGAAAGTTCAACATTTAATGCTAGTTTCAACTGGTAATTTAAATATCAATGTATAAAGGTGTTGAATTTGTTGGTTTCTAAGTTCGTAACTTTCTATGTAGGACACGTATAATTTCTGACATCACTAATCCGATTTGCCAAATTCATTTTGCATTAGATAGTCCGTTTAGTATAGGCTATATTACATCATGTTACGGCTGATAGAAGTGAAGCAATATCCGTAAGCGTTAAGTGCTTGTATAGAATATAGGTATTAATTCTTTTATGGTTGAACGAAAACGTTATTGGGTTTAGGTTAAGAAAATGTTGACCTAGTTTTTAAAATCGCGGCTGAACGCTTGACTGGTGATGACGGTGAAAAGGTATGCACATGTTCTCATTGAAATATGGACGCTGATAAGCAATAATGTGTCAACCCACAAAAAGTCAAGTTTGGAAATATTTGTGTATTCTTATTATGCGTCATTATTTTTTTTTTCAATCTTAACTAAATAAGTAGAACTGAAATAAGGTTTCAAAACTGAATGTTTCGAATATTAAAGTGTGTTCTATATTTTGCAATGCAATAATCTCATACATTTGAAAAACGTATTATAAGATACAAGGTGTTATTATACAAATTGCTTTTGATTTTTTTATAACTTTTGTTAAAATAGAAAAAAAAAAGATGCTTAACACTTCTTCAAAGAAATTTATTAAGGTTTGACATCTTAAAACGCCATTTCCTCAAAACGAAGTCCGTGTGCCTTGACATGGTATTAAAAAGTATAGTAATATCAGAATTTCATCTCTTAAAGACGAAATAATAACGATAAGTGGATAACCATTTCCTTGTTGATATCAACACAATAAAAAATCTAAAAGTCGACTGCGGAACAAGACCATCTGCAATCGGCAGTACTGTGTTAATATCGGTACTCACTAAAAGTCTATAAGTGGGAATCGTTACCAACAAATTATAAATCATTATAGATACTAAACGATAACTCTGATTGAAAACGATATGAGAAAACTAAAAATGATTTTTAAATAAATATAATAATATATATAAATTAAAAAAAAAAAAATATATTTTTATTTGTCATGAAATCTATCGCTATCGCTAATCCATTGTGCGATTTCGGTCGCTTTACGTGGATAATATTTTAGTGATAGCGGTAGTTTTATAAACCATTTTGTCATCCACCATTTGTCATGTCATTGTTATGAAAATAATCGCTATCATTGATATTCAATGACATTTTTTTTTAATTTGCAAATGTAAGCAACGAGTGTAAGGTTTGCTTTAATGTTAATTTTCACGAAAATATATGCAGGCAAAATATCATATATAGACTTGTTGGTTAACATAACTTGAAAACTAAAGGAATATATTACGTGCATGTGGTAAATAATTAAACGTATTTTAATTATAAGGAATATGTTTTATTCGCATGCTGAACAACGCGGTAACAATATGACAGGTAGAAGGACTACAGCGCCACAGGTTAAAAAAGAATTATATTGGTTGCGTTCCATTTCACTAACACAAATAACCATTAAGTGAAATTGTATTAAATAAAACACACATTTACAATTTTTTTTTGTAAATAATTTAAACGTTCTTTATTAATAATTACAAATAGTATTATTATGGTTTAACGAAATTTTAAATAACACTTTAAATTATTTAGAGAAATTAAAAAAAAAAAACACAATAAAAACTAAAATTTCTTCTAAAAATAATTTGAAAGAAAAAAAACGGTTTATTAATTTTATTTATACTTTACATAAAATTGAATACCTGACAAACTTTCACGAATCTTTTTAACTCCTTAAGGGATGGATTTTCAAAAATCCTTTCTTAGTGCACACTTATGACATTTAAGGGACGTTTGTCCAAAATTTCACGTTTCTAGAGCCAGCGGTTTCAGCCCTGCGCTGATAAAAATCAAAATCAAAACGCTTTATGCAAGTAGGCTTTTACAAGCACTTTTGAATCGTCAATACAGAAACAAAAAAAAAAAACAAAAAAAAAAAACGAATTCGTTAATTTACCACCGGTTCGGAATGTAGATTCTACCGCGAGGAACCGACTCTCTACTCTACTATTTTTAAAAGTTTAACAATAGGTACATACGTTTAAGAGTTACAAATATTTTAAATATTACAGTCAGTTTTGATTTTTATATATAAAATAGATATACCTAAATAACGAAACAGTAACTGTATATTTGTCTACTCCAGTCGAAAAAACATATCGTTTGCAGATATGACACGATAAGCTGAAGAAAAAATATTATTAATACATTACACCCAGAAGGAAGATAATAAGAATATCGTACTTAACATATTAATAACTTGATATAGTTAAAATAATAGGTTGATTTTGTTGAATACTAGAAAATGAAAAATTTACGTCTCAGCACTTCATGTAACAATCGAAGTGAAATAAGATGACAATTAATTTTTGTAGAACTTTTAGATTTTTAGATAAAGGTTTAAATATTTCTTATTTTCATCAGTTAGCGAGCAACGGTTTTCTTCCATGCAGGTCATCCTGGTTGTTCTTCTTTGGTTTTATGATATCGTTCTGGAATTATTTTTATTATACGAAATGGAACAGTAAACACAAATTATATATAGGACGAAAGACAAGAAGTAGAATATTACTTTAACATTGTTTGCAATATATAATAAAAAAATAATATTATCAATATCAACACTTACTTTTTCACATAATTAAAATATTAATTTTTTATCATTGTTTTGCCATTCGTATACAATAGGCTTGTTTATCACAGATAATAATGAATAGTTCTGACGAAAATGCGTTTAGATTTTGCATTGACATTTATGTTATTAATATCAACAATATTTCTTTTTTATTTTTTATTTTAAAATATATTAAGAATATTTTAAATTACTCTAAATAAACTTCATATACATACATTATTATATATTTCCTAAAGAAATATCTCGTAAAACAAGATAAATAAGATCAACCCATTATTTAATTTGCGCATTTGCAATTACAAAACTTATCCTTCAAAAACGATAACGATCGAATGTACATGCGTCCATAATATCGAAGTGTCGCTATTAATTCTATCTCGATCGTTGAAAATTAACGATAGCGGTAGTGTCTCCGAAATCAGCCTCCAGAAATCAGCTGTCATTATGTACCGCGTTCCGATAACAGTAGGTCACTGTAATTAGTATGCTGTTCAAAACTGCGTTCGTGCAGGAAGCGTGCGTTTCGCGTGCGTCTTAAAAACATGGTTTGGTGTAACACACCTTTGTACGTGTTCGCGATTGCTTAGCGAGTAATCGCGTGCAACTTAATCACGCTCTTACGGACACGAACAGTGCGCGTGCGATCGCGTGCATCCCATGTACGTATATTTGTGTATAGGATAGAATGGACACTTTTGGATATCTTCGTCTATATAACTAACACTTAAAAAATAAACCAGCTTCAAAAATAAAATACACAATTTCGTTTACTTCAATGCTATACTTATTCCAGCTATTTTGATTTAAAAAGAAACTACAGAACCGCTTTTCATGAAAATTCTATGGCACCAATCTGAAAGTATACTCTTTAGGAATTTTTAAAATCTGATTTATAAAAAAAATACACACCGTGAATTAAGAACCTAGTATTTTAAATCTGATAAAAAGACAGTCAAAATACTTGTTCGTAAAAACATCGCGTGCACGGCGTGTGCTTGTGGTACCTCGTATGCTCAGTAAACCATTCGCGGCGCGTAGCGTGCACGCGAAACACACGCTTCGTGCGCGTATCCAACTTTGGATCGGATGTAACATAAAAGTTGATTAAATGTGATCACGTCTAGACAAACAGATTCTTATGACTGATTAAACATTTTCGTTCAAGGATGATCGTCTACTGCGATGTTAGGAACTGATAATATTCGTTAATTTTTGAATTTCATACAGTTATAAACGAATAAATATTTATTTTAGTTTTATTATTATTGCCCAAACAAAAGAGATATTTTTAAATAAATTGTTTTTTTTTATTATTATTAACCATATAAAATATAGTAAAAAATAATAAAATACTCAAACTACTTTTTTTTTTAATTTATCAGGTAAACAATTGGCGGGACACCTGACGTATTTACCGCCACACATGGACATTTGCAACCCAGAGAAGCCTCAAAAGCGTTACCAGCTAGTTATTACACTCGGTTACTCCACCGCCAGTTCGTCTTCAGATGACGTTTTTTAAACAAATCCATGGAAACGGTATGGCTCGGATGCCGACGCATTTTTTGACAATGTAAAGTCGAAGAATTTTTTAGACGCCCATAGTACTCGCAAATTGACAGGTCAAGTGTTTAAACAGGCCTTTATACATTATAATTTTTTTAACTAATGCCTAAAAGCCCGTTAAACCCACGCACGTGCATGAGGCTTGCGACTCGCGTGAATATTAGAATTAGTACGGCTACTTTTGGAGATATTCGTACTTAAAAGTCAGTTAAAACACTTATTCGCGAACACGTAGCGTGCACGCCGTATACTGCTTCTCTGTGTGTTTCTACCTACTTAGTAGTTCACAAAATATAGAATGTAACACGTTCAAAGCCATTTGAGGCGCGTAGCATACACGCAATTCGCACGCTTTAAATAAAATATTAAAATGAAATAGGGGATGAAAATTTTTCTTTGTCTCTACAGTGACAAGCACATGTTCATTGACATCCAGAATGCGAAACTTGGAAGAAGTTGCCAAGCAAAAAGCTAGCGGCTGAACATGACTGGCAAGAGTTTCTTTAGGCCAACAAATCAGTTGACGAACTTTTTTTTTTGTTTCAAAAGATACCCGATTTTCTCCCCCCTAGGGAGATCGGGTTATATGGAGATTTATACCAACTAAAAATGCTACGATGGCCTTCATAGCACAGATATGGAAAGTGCTTGGGCATGCGCATCCACTGAACCTCCCGTGCGATGCTTCGCTCTTGGCTGGCGGAGGTCGTCTCAGGAGGACAAAGTGTGGTCTTGCCCTACCCACACCCTTCGCTGGTGCGTACAGCACTTCGAGGCCATCCTGGCTGCTGTCATCCTCGAGCCCGTATGAAAATGGATGCGTGGGACCCCCCATCTCACGTACCCACGGTTCGAGAGCGCGCCCTATTTATTCTGCACCGGCAGTTAAGCTTATCAAAAATTGTAAGAAGGTACAAATTTTAATGTCAGAAAGCATGATCGTAACATATCTTTAGTTATAAAGTATCATCGTTATAAAATGAATGAATCCTACATAATGAATACCGTGAAGTTAACAGAGGTCTTACATATTGCATACATTACCTATAAAGTGTAAGTGAACACGTTGGGTGCCAGAAATCCGGTAAGCTTACGCCGTCGTACTCACGAATTGCTAATGAAGCATAACTGTAGATCAAATTATTTAACGTTAGTTAGTAAAATACCACCAGCTTCAGGATAATAATTCTATATTATTAATAAATAATACGATTAACTATGTAGATAATCCGTGTGAATAATTCGCACTGTTACTAATAATAATTTCAAACGGTGATTTTTAACGAAAATATTAATTTTAAGATATTTACTTAAAAGTATTATAGTAGCCTATAAATGCCCCACAGCTGACCAAAGGCCTCTTCTCCTATTGAGTAGAAGGTTTAGGGCTTAATCCACCACGCATCTACATGTTTCAAAATTTTTTCGGTTCATGCAGGTTTTCTCACGATGTTTTCCTTCTCTGCCGAGCTTGAGATAAATTTAACTACAAATTTAGCACTTGAAAATTCAGCGATACTAGCCAGGGTTTTAACCCCTACTTGGGGGTTGAGATCTACGTGTTCTAACGAATAGGTCATCTCGGCTCGAGATATATTTACTTAATGTTTGTTATTAGAGTGACAACATATTCAAAAGTTTTATATTTCGTGAAGCATTTTTCAATGTTCATTGGTCGTAGTTTATCTCTAAAGTGAGACAACATAAACAACTTTATTCACTATTACTGTATTCAGCAAAAAAAGTACATGATTATGAAATATTTAGTCGTCATTGTTAATAAAAAAGGAATTTAAAAGCAATTTACAGGTTCCAATCTTTTTTCTTGCTTGATGTGACAGTGCTTAAGTGCTCACTTTTTCAGTCTAGTGTTAGTTAAAAATGTTCATATTTAGCTACTACCAAGTAGCAAAGTCCAAAATTCACGACGTCATTCGTCTGTCACTAGATCAAAGTTCAGTTTTATTCTCATAGTATAAATACAAAATTAACTAGTCCTATAAACTTGTAAAGTAAAGGTCATTGCCCATTTACACGCACACCTCAAAAAATGAACATTCAATTTTTAGGCGACATAAATGTAATTAGCAGCAGTTTGAGGTTTCATTCGGATCTACAGCTACTGCTTCGCTCCTGTGAGTCATAGTGTGATATAATATAGCCTTCCTCGATCCACAGGCGCTCTAAAGCAAATATATTTTTTTAATCGGATACTTTTAGTGATTACCCTCTACATGCAAACTTACAAACATATAATACAAACAAATTTTATCCCTTTATAATACTAGAATAGAATAGACTAGTATAGAGTAGAAGTAACAAGATACGGATTCTAGAGTTTTAGAGAACGATTGGTTGATAACGTTTGCTGTTGTATTTATAAAAGCACTAATTCTTAAGTCTTATTTGAAAATGGTTTAGGTTAGGTTTTTCTATTGTCTCTTGTTCTTGAAGGTAATATGGACACTTTTGATTCATAGGAGCAAAGTAGCCACCATCGGCGTCAAACAAACTGTCAGAAAGTTAACTTTTTGACGAGTACAGCCGTGGTGCATTGGGTCAGGAACAGACTGGACGCACTACGAGATCCTAAACCACGAATGTTCGAATATGATGCGTGTAAAGCCACGGGCAATGGTAGTAACAATGACGATCTTGAGAAAGATAACGATATGCGACTATCTCATTTATATTTAATCGAATTTAATTTTCTGTATCTCAATTAGCACGATAAGGTTTTTTTTTAAGATTAAAGACACGCACGTTGAACACGTGGCATTAATTGACGTCATATTATTGTTTTTTTTTATTAGATAGCAAATGTTAAATGAACACCGCCCACTAACATTTGCAGTATCTGAGAGGCTGCAAATGCGTTAGTGACTTAAAAAGGAATTTGGGATGTTGGGGTGTAAGGAATGGACGAAGTGGGTTGGGTTATCGACTTTTTCATTCGCCGTACGTGAATTTTAATGGCTACTGGCCACGTTTAATGGCTACTTCTGTCAGAGTGTGGTCCTGCGAACCAGGATCTACCACAAAAATTCTAGAAGACGAATCGTACGATATATAAGATAAAAATATTTTATCATTGTTGGCGGGACTGTGTGTGAGGAGCTTGATTGTCGGAGTTCTAAATTGGACCTCTATTGTACGGAAAATTGCCATTATAAAAAGTCGTTGTACCAAAAAATCTTGTTAGGGATGCTCTCGAACGTTATTCACTTGAGCACTCAAATTGTATGTGCGCGTTTTGTCCACTCACTCTCCGTGACAAACGAACTAGACATTTTTTATTAATTGTCACGTTTTTGTAATCTTTGTATTTGTAGCACTTCATACATTTTTGACACGGTCGAATGCATCTCAGCGATCCCGTGACGCTCCAAGATATAATCACTAGTAATAATAGATGTAGAAGGTTTATGGTATAGACTAAAACAAATTGTTTTCAATGGCTTTGTAGTATGAGCTTTTATTGATGTTCGTTACTTCAGAGCTCCGTCATTTCTTAACCTATATTTACAATTATTTTTTAGTATATTTGAAAGGCGTACTTTAAAATTGGTCCTAAAGTCATCAAAATCGATTCAGTAGTGTTATAAGGTGTATATATTTAAATTACTACAATACATTTGTCATCCAAATAAAATAAAATAATGTATATTTTGCTTTTGTGATTTATTTTTTTAAACCTTGCAGCATAAATCGCAAATATAACAGATATCTAATGGTGTAAGGATTTCATAAACAACTAAGAAACCATTTGGTTTCACACTTTTTCTCGCAGATTTGTAGCACTGAAAAACTGTTATACGGTATTAATACGCTTATAAATTGGTTAAATAAAACTCGAAAAAAAAATTGGTTTGGTAAAGTGAAAACAAGATTTTTTTCGTCTATCACATGGTGTGAGTTTTCATTGTTATTTCAAAATAATAAATAAAATAAATAAACGCATCAAACTCAACGGCCCCCATTAAGATCTTGTGTCGGGGGTCCGGAAACATACACTACACTAACACAAACACCCAGACCACGACAAATATCCGTATGGCCAATACAGACATTTGCTGTGAGCGGGGATCGAACCTACGACCGTTAGCGCTACAGTCAGTTGCAGTGATAACTGCGCCAACCTGTCTGTAAAATATCGTAGTTATATTCTGCGGGTTGGCTTTACTATAGTAACTGTGTTCGTGAAAATTTTGTCAAATATAAATGCAAAGCGACACTGAAAATAGCGTTCTAATCTCTGATAACAATAGCTCATTAATTTTCTTATCATCATGCTATAGTCGTATGATTTCTCTTGGTGCACTGCAACTTAAATTAATAAAAAATAAATGATATGAAACGAAAGATAAGATGCTTTAGGTAGAAAGTATGTGATTTAATGCAGGGCACGTTGTCACTAAGCCAGATATAATTAAGGCATTCGCTTTAGATTGTTACATCACATTGTAATACGTTTGGGCGTGCCTTTTACGTTTACTTTTTTAGTACTTTCTAAATCATAACTTAACAATAATTATTTGCGTTGCTGCGATATCTTATGACGATATCAGTATTTTTGATAACTGAATCTTAGCGTATTCGTTAGGTGTTTAAAACTGATGATTTTCATTGATTCCTTTTGTGAAACTGTAATGGTCCAGAAGGAGTTAGTATGGCAGACCCGGGAGAGGGTTGATCCCGCCTGACGGGGGCAGAATAAATAGGGTATGCCCTCAGGCCATGGGTGTGTGAGGTGTGGGTCTCGCGCATTTTTATATGGCCACGGGGAGGACGGCAGCTGGGATAGTCTCGAATTGCCGTGCGTACCAGAGGAGGCCGCAGGGAGGGCATGACTAGACCTTGCCCTCCAGAGACGAGCTCAGCCAGCCACGAGCGGAACGTTGCACGGGAGAGGCAAAGAATGCGCATGGCCGCCGCGTTTACTTTTACGTGCTGAGTAAGGCAATTGCAAGGGTTTTACTGGGTATAAATCCCCATATAAGCCGATCTCTCCCCCAGGTATCTTTTGAAAGATTACCCCTGTAATAAAAAAGAAGAAAAAAAGCCTTTAACATAAACATGCTTTGTAAAGCAGTTAATAAGTTTTAAATATTTAATATTTATACGAGTATTGTAATTTTGAATAAATGTGTCTATATATTAATACCTAAAGCAAATGCTTCGTAAACGTTTTTAGGAAAATTGCGCGGAGAGGAGTTATAAAATTTCGCACACTTAGAGTTTATATAGAGAAAGACCGACGAAAACTAATTTTTTTTTTATTTTGCATAATAATACATTAAATCATTAAAAAAAATTACTCACACTAGCACGTATTTACGTATTTGACCACCACATCACCCACACTCATATACATTTTGTTTATTTTTAAAGTGTCAAATTGCGAATAGATCTGTGGTCTATCTTGTAATCGGTAGAAAATTTACTGAACTACGATCGAATTCCAACTGCTACGCGACCACTAGTATTAAGAAATACGAAATAATTAAGACTCGAAAAAAAAAAAAATAAAACGATTTCAAATACAAACTACGCAATTTCGTTTGCTTCGATAACATAATTTCAGTTTGAAAAAATCGTATTTTAGAATAAAAAAAAAAGAATTTTGCAAAACAGTACACAAGTAAAAAACTTTAAAAAATTACGTGTGATTGCTAATTAAAAATCTGGCTTATTCCTTCGACCTTGTCTTACTGACTGACTTGTATTCATTATAATCTAGTATAATCTTGCAATGTGTACTGGACATGGATCACCTGTTGTTGTTTATACGTAGAAAGTAGAATACATAGATAAAATCAATTTCATACTACGAAACACATTGACGTCACATATGATAACAACTTTAGGGATGTCTAATTTATTAAATACTTCATCGGATTATGATAATTAGGTAGGTATCGAGTGCATTTTATCATTCATCGATAATGTCTTTTGCTGTATCGAATATTATGTATGTTTATATTTTAATATACTTACTAAATTTTTATTTATATGATTTTGACTCCAAAACGTCTTGAGGGTTGTATGGGTAAATTTTTAGTGCTGATTAAAACTATTTTTAGGGTTCAATCAAGGTTACGCGTCTATGTTATTTAATATCATTCACAGTGTAGTAAATTTCGGATCGAGTAGACTTGACCGAATTATTTCAACAACACGATAAGTTACAAATAGCTAAACATATTTCTTTAAGCTATATCTAAGAAACATTTCGATTACTCCAGCTTTAAACAGCATCAGCAGACACACAGATATACATGGCAAATTCATAACATGTCTATTTTAGGGCTAAGGTTAGAAAACAATGAGCTTCTACCCATGACCACGAACGCTGTAAAATGCTCAAAACGTCGGGATGATAAAAATAGTTAATATACGCGATTTAAATCCGTTTTATTTCAATGAGTAATAATCGCGAAAATTTAACACAACATTAAATGAGTTTCTATTTAGAATGGTAGAACGCTTGCATTTTAGTAGCACGCGACGTTCCAGCCAGGTTAACGTGACAATATCGCGAACTTTGCCTCTAAATCTCATACTCGATAAATATTAAATTTAAAACTCGTTAACGTTCTGATAACTTTCCTTTTATATACACGTATATTTTATCATTGATTATAATCGTAATTTTTTTTATTCAATTTGCTTAGTGATACTTTTAAGGTAAACATTGATATTTTCAAATCATTCGAAAATGTAAAAATAACTTGTGTCTTAATGGTACTTTCATTATTATCGATACAAGAATGTTTGCCATAATATCATGTAGTATCAAATTTCAAGCATAAATTGTTTTAATAATTCGTGTATCGAGTAGAGACCAGTAACGTAGTCTTTCACTATATCACATTAAAAAATATGCATATATATTGTAATAACAAAAAAACACACGTCGTATAATATTACGCGTACATTTTATTATTAATAGTTCTGAAATTATTATAAATTGAATAGTGTAATTGAATAATAATTGAATAATTATGCACATTTTATCGTTTTTACTTCACTTTGTCATAATTGCTTCACTTGACCACTATCAAGTGTAGAGAACCAAAAACGATGACTAAGAAACGTCTATGGCCTTTCTTCCCGCGCTGACAAGTGACTTGCGTTTTTTTGATCGTCAATTGCCGCAGAATGATATAAAGTTTCACACTTTATATATTGTCAAAAAATGACTTATATTTGGAACGTTAGGTAGATGACACACTTACACTTGCCTCGCTCGCTACTAGCACGTCTAGCGTGCGATTCACGTTAAGCGCGCAGTCGCACGTCACGGCATGAACATAATTAAATTTTATGGAATTTATTGGCAAGCAAATAGTATGTGCGTTACGGTATATGCGATACGCTAATTGCTTGCCAGTAGCCTCGTTTCTAGTAAAGCAGTCGTGGTTCCTTTAGTGCTGTGAATTTCTATGGTCAGCAAAGGTTACTTAACATCAGGTGCCCTGCCTGCTCGTTTGACAGCTATTTTTTATTACAAAACAGTTTTTTTCATAAGTTAAATTGTACCCCGTACTGGCCTTGATTCTGTTACACGATTAAGTAATATCGGTCATTCAACTGATCAATTCTTCCTCTCAAGGTTTCTTGATTAAAGAAATCCATGATAATTATTGTCGTTGAAACTCGGCCAAGACGTGTATCAATATTATTCAATTGTGTTGATAATTGAATAATGTAGGTAGATGATAGATTTTTTCGTTTATATATCCTATTAAAGACGAAAAAATGGTCCGATTATTTTTGTAACAGCATCTTTGATTGTTTTTTAATTTTCTGGTAATTGATAATTTTCATTTAAACCAACTTCAAAAAATGACGAGATCTGAGTTTGAATATTCGTATTTTTTTTCATTGTTTTTCTGGCGCACGCAGGCCAAATAATTTTTTTAAAAAAATCTAACATTAACCTAACATATCATTGTCCTGTAATCTTTATTTAATCATGATCATTTTAGTTAATAGAAATAATAATAATTATACATTAATGATTACGATTTGTAAATATTTAACTTTATCTTTTTATTTCATAGAATATTTAATAAATTGACGATGATATGACAGATTAACAAGATATTATCATAATTGTTATATTATGTTGTTTGTTTGTGTTATACGTCAAAAAATTATTATTTTTAATATCTATTAAAAATAATAATTTTGATTATTTATTTTTCTATCTTAAATCTATCTAGATTCAATTTAAAAACAAATACAAAAATGTTGTTTACATATAAACTAAATAAGAACTAAGAATAAAAAAAATAATAAATGAAAAATAGCGCATATTAAAATATCACTACAATGCATAATTTCAACACCTATATAATATAAAGCGACTTTTCACTCACTCACTCATCACGAAATCTCAGAAACTACAAGTGAAAAGACTATGTTTAAAATTTTGCATGGAGGTTCTTTTTAGGAGATTTATATAAGTTATATCTCATTTTATATTTTTGACATTAGAAGCTTTCCAAATTACTTACGACGTATCTGTTAATAGGTAACAGAATTGTTCTATAGCGCTTTACAAAGTCACATCGAGATTTTTGATTAGAATACTTCGTATTTGAACTAATTTCGATTCGAATTTCGTATTTGAACGAAATTTTTCGTTCAAAAACGATACAATATTAACAAGACATGAAAAAATAAATTGAAAAAAAAAAATTAATATGAACTATGTTCGTATCTATAAACTCTTTCACCTTTGCCACCTTCTAAATTTAAAGCATACGTTAAGAAATCATTAATTAATAAAGCATATTACACTATGGAAGACATGAAATTACATGAAAGATGAAGATACATGGACATCTTATGTGTTTATTTTCTAGCAGGATGTTAAAATATCATAATAAGTTGCAATTGATAATACGTTTTGTATAAGATTATTTAAAAAGAGTACCTATCGAGTTTCTTGTCGGTTCTTCTCGGTAGAATCTACTTTCCGAGCCGAGCGCATTAAACACCTACTTGAATTAAGTATAGTTTTAATTTGAATTTGAATACGTCATCTCTTGAAAGTTCTTTCGAACAAAATTTTACCGACTAATTACCGTATTTGTATCACGATATAAAAGTGTGACTTTGATTAAGATTAAAAACAAATCAAGATAATATACGATATGTGTTCCATTTTTAACGCATATTATCACCAGTAGGCTAACTACGGTGAGTATCGCTATCCAATGACAATAACAACAATCAATATTTAAACGCCTCCGTAAACTCTCAAAATTTTCACTTTTTGATAGCAATAACGATTGATATTTACGAGATACATATATTCAAATATTATTTACTAGTGATCATCCCTGAGACCTCTAAAAGTATTTTTCGCTATTCCTCATAGTTTCATTCTTCATAGTTGATTATCTACACCCATGAAAAAATTCACCCTGTACATTTAAATTCAATCCGAATATATATGTACATACGCGCACTTTAAAATAATTAAAATCAAATGCGTATAAACAACAATTATCTACAAAAATCTATAAGCTATGTCAGCATGAAAAGATTAACGCGTAGTGATAGGCGATAGAACTTCATTCATTCAAACAAATACATATCAAGTATTATCTAGTTTTTAATCAGTGCGAATATTAAATCAAAATCACTAGTCTACAGCGTGACTTGAAAACGATTATTATAATTATAGGAGCTAAACTACATAAGATACTAGCTCGCGATTTTAGTCTGCGATGTCTGTGATGTACGTCATAGCAGCTTTATGTATGCCAAGTCTTAGTCCGATCGGTTTAAAATTGATTAAGTTTCCTACAAACTTTCATTCCCTATTTTATCCCCTTGGGGGCAGTATTAATCAAAATCCTTTCTTAGCTGAAGCCTACGTCATAACATCTACCTGCCTGTCAAACTTCAGCCCGTTCCGTCGAGTGGTTTGCTCTGTGCGTTGATAAATCACTATGTCAGTCAGTCACCTTTGAGGTGTATATATATTTAGATATAACTGAAGTCATTACATTTAAAAAATGAAATTGTGAAATTTTAAAATTTTTGTTTATATTGTTCTTCAAACCAAGCTATTAGACGGCTAGGCTATTTAAACGCCGATTTGATTAATGCATTTAACGAATCGGCTGAAACAATCTGACATGTCATTTAATTAATGTATCAAGTCAAAATTTGAATACTAGAGCTTCAATGTTTTAAGAATACATCATACTTCATATATGTACTTGATTTTAAAGTGTACAGATAAAAAACAATGCAATCTCAAGTTACTGAGCGGCTGAACATTGTTCAGCCCTCTCATTAAACATAGTTTTGCAACATTTGGCTAAGCGCCTGCTCGCCATTCTATCGATGTCGGATTTACTGAATAACCTAAATGTCTAGTGAAGCGGCTAATATTGTCTATAATACGTAATTTAATTAAATCAGTTTCTTAATAATTATTTTTATTTTTATGTATGTTATATTCTTTACTATTACTCAAATATTAATTAGTGACAAGTAAAAAGTTTATAGACTTAAAAATAGACCATAAGGTCTATAAACTTTAGCGTTTATTTTAGTTCAAATAAAAAGAAATCAATATAATAGGGAAATTCTCTTGATCTTATATATTTTAAGGACTTTATTTACACTATTCTGAAGTTGACCAGACTATAAATTCCCATAGAAGTCAATAAGGTACTGTTGAAAGTATACTCTATATCGTTTTATGCAACAATCTTAGAAATACAATCCAATCTGATGCAAGTATCAAAACTTTTTGTTACTGTTTGTTTGAAGTATTCGAAACTACACACTGATATATTACTGTATTTTACTTTTATATGTCTGGCAAACGAGTAGGCGGGACATCTGATGCTAAATGATTGACATATGCAGCATCTGAAAAGAATGAAGGGTTAAAACGAATGTAGGAGGGGGTTTGGCTTCCGATTGTCTCATTCATCGTACGATACCCACCAATATTAGCAATTTAACGCGGATTTGCTGTGAGAGCGAGGTACTGCCACGATGAAGCCAGCCCGTATACGAACTGCAGTGAGTGGGCAACAGCTAGGCTCTACTTCAGTTAAAAGACTAATCTGATTTACCTAAAAAATGTCACGTCGCCCCCCTAAAAATTCTGAACAAAAAATTGGTAGCGGTTGTCACCGTGTTGCAGTCCACTACCTCTAACCATTTATCACGACTGTTGTGCATAGACCCTTAGTCGTAATTCCATTACACATTTATTATGATTTCAATAATCTTTAGAAAGTCATTCAACCGATTAATGCAAGGTGAATTAACAAAATCTTTGATAATTATCGTCTTAAAAACTGGGCCAAAACTACTTTCATTATACTGATAGTCCCATCGGATTAGATTGTATTTCGTAGATTTTTGCATAAAATGATTTACACTTCGAGTAATCTTTTTATACTTAAATGCTGCTATTGTTATCAGAATCTAGTAGGTTTTTAGAGCTTATTTGTAAATTATCCCGCAGCTTCTTTGGATACATTTTTATTACAAAGGCCTACTTTTTAAAAACTGTCGCGATCAAAACAGGCTAAATTTTACTAGTTGATTTCTTTTATAATAAAACTCCTTCAATGTTTTGATAGCCATAATTTTACATCATTAAACTCTTTACCGTAGACGTGCCTGTGGGCGGTGTTTGTGTGTAGTGCGATATGGGTCTCGCGCATCTGTTTTCATCTGAAATCCGAAGAAGACTGTAGTCGACTAGTTCTTTACTACAATCTGGACTGCCGTACTTCAGTAGTACTTGTAGCAACAGCGAGAGCTTCGGAGAGACCTTATTATCACTCTCCCGAGATGAATCTCACCAGTTATATTGTAGCAATAGAGAGGCAGCGGATGCGCATGCGCAAATTATCCCGTGGCCTTACCATTAACATGCTGATAATGACTATCGCCGGTTTAATTAAGTAGAAATCACCTCGTCGCCCAGAAATCTTCTATAGATTTCCCTTGATAAAAAAAAAGTCCCTTAGTCGGACAGGTGTAACAAAACTTCCATATTTACTAGTAACTTCTTTTAAAACGGATGTACGCAATCTGATTAGCATAATTACATATCTCGAAAATCAATACAATCACATCAGATATCACTTGACGTAGTATTAGGCGAAAGTGTCCATTCAACGAGACACATATCTCAAATTATGCAGGATTAATAAAATCAATCAAAGTCACACTTTTATGGCGTGATATTCATATATATAAGTTTATTAAATAAAATAATGAGAGACAAACGAATATCACTTACGATTAACTTATATATGTATATCCATATCCTATATTATATTTTAAATTGTTAACGTCTAAGCTGCTGAACCAATTTTTCAAGAATTTGGTTTTTGGTCCTTCTGAGTCTTTTTAGCAAAATAGGCTATTTTATGTCGCGTAAATTAATACTTGAAGGCAGAGAGGTAGGGGATAATTTTTTTACGCAGAAAAAGTCGTGAGAACTAAGCAGTCATGATTAATTTATTATTGTTTTCATGTTGGTTATTTGTTTATTTTTGTTGACGTTTCCAAACAAACTATCGCTGGAAGTGACTGACGATTACGACCAAGTGATAAGCTTCTAGGTGTTAAAAAATTACTTTATCACGACAAAAAATCTTTGATGTTCGCCAGCGAGTTTCTTATATCTTAGGATAGGATTAGGATATAACAATCACGGATTATTTTTTATGCCAATAGCGAAACTCGCTGGCGAACATTCAAATTATTAAAAAAAAAGGATTCATGAACATGTATTGATAGTGACTGATTCGATTAGATGTTACGATCAAACTGTTGACGTTTAAAATTCTACATTTTTTATGCGCCGGCGACTTTTTTTATCTATGTTCACCGATTTCTTCAAAATGGCTTGACCTATTTGGTTAATTCTTATTTTGTTTGAATGGATTTACTTCCAAGTTGGTCGTATTGCCAATAGGTTAGGATTAGATGATGGAATACTGGAGAAATCGAGGGAACTCCCGAAATATAATAGGCACACCTATACCGATGTAGGTATCTTTTAATAGGAACTCACGATTAAAAAAAAACTACATTTTTGAAGTGGAACTGATGATGAAGGCTACAGATGGTCATCGGAACTGCATAATAACAAGTGTTTTATGGATTACGATTCGAATAATTCAATATGATTTCAAAGCAATTTATGCTCGTGACGTCGTTAATAATTAACAATGCTGCATAGGGAAAAGCAATGTTTTGTAAATAGTGACAAGCATAGATGTCGCGTTGCGTCACGGAATGCCCCATGAAAGTCTACGACGTGCATCGTAAAACAACACGACGTGACGTCTCATATGATTTTTTAATCTAAATAAAAAAGTCACGATAACGTAATATAATATTATAATATATACCTTATATTTTTATTTCTATATAATAATATGTGATTTGGCAGTAAATAAATTAGTAATTTGCAAGTAATGTTTTCCGGACAGAAGGAGGAGATAAGTTTGAACACAAAATTAGCTTTTAAAAAAATATTTGCATAGTAGCAAATAGAACAATTCATTATTTGATTCCGTCGCGACCTTCAATTGATATCGAATTAGAAGTATTTAGTTGACGGAGAGATAGAGGAGGGGGGCGGGGGAGGAAGTAATTGGCCGATAACTACAATTTGTGTATACATATATACAATATCTTTCGCACGCATTTATAAATTTAATTTACGTGCTTATCTATCTCATCGATAATCACAGGTCCGGATATAACAATCACGGATTATTTTTTATGCCAATTACTTATCCGGTTGACGACTTATGTATATCTAGATTTTAATAAGCTGTTTGTTTGTTTGACACAAAAATGATTGATCGGATGGAAAATACAGTTATATGACCATCTCCCGTAGACATTTGCTGCATCAGAGGAGCCAAAACTGTGTTGCTAGCTGAAAAAGGAATGAGGGATCGAGGAAATAGGAAGTAAGGAAAGGAATAAAGGAAATTAGGTTACTAGTTATTTTACCCACTGTATGATACGCAGTAATAAATATTAGCCCCTACTGCACGATTTTCTGTGAAACTATGGTACTCGGAACGTTTCATCCCATACACAAGCAGTATGCCTTTAGGTTACAGCTAATTTCCATCACAATAAACTATATAACAGTGACTAGTCATATTGTGTTTAAAACTTGAGACTTAAAAACTTTAAAATTTAGAAGAGAATTTGACTGACAGGTTTTTTGGCATTCATTTATTTAGGATAAACAAATAAACTAACATCAAATTGTCGTAGGTTATATTTAATTGAATTATCATAATCAGTCTATTACCAGAGCTTAATCATGTTCCGATGTCGGAGAGGAAAATGCTGATATAGATCTCAAAAATGAATATTATTACTACTTCACTAAAATTTATAAATATGTTTTGAGTAAATACTTATTGTAGATTCATAAGGCTCAAATTTGCAACAGCATATTGTTTATTTCCCTGTTTTTATTGAATACTGTTAAATTATAATTGATTGCAAAAATACACGTACACTATTGATCTTTTTGTTAAAATCATGTGTCATTTTTACATAAATCATATGCATATATGAGAAATACGAGTGGAACTAAAAGTGATCCTTGCACAATGCCTCTCCTTGGAGCACATCTTAAATATTTTATTGTAGAAGTTAATTGATTTTTTACCCAGATAACATTAAAAACTTTTAATTTACATCGTTATGGGACTTTAAATATAAAGTCATTTTGTATGCTACGTGGTTAAAGGCTTTGGATAGATCGAAATCTGCTAATAGTATTCTACAACCATTCATTTACATCTATGAAAATTATATTTTATAATTATAAGAGTGGTAAAATCATTTGTTATTCATAATTCGAAACTTATATTTCTAGGGTGATAATTATATTTGTAGACTATATCACGTAGGTATCATAAAAACTCTGAAAGCTAGTTACATTTGTCTAGATAACTTATAAAACTGACTATATCAAAAATAAGGCGCTCAACATAAATAATAATAAGTAAATAACGCATCACACTCAATGGCCCCCATTAAGATCTCATGACCTTGTGTCGGGGGTCTGGACACATCACTAACACAAACACCCAGACCACGACAAACATCTGTATGGCCAATACAGACGTTTTGCCGTGAGCGGGGATCGAATCCGCGACCCTTAGCACTTTAGTCTGTTGCAGTGACCATTGCGCCAAAATAAATTCTTCCAGGTGTAAAACAGTGACAAACAACTAAAGCAAACTAAGCAAAACTAATAAATTAGTAATTGTCTTGTTAAGTGAAATCTAAAAAAAAAAACCTATTATTCCTTTTTGATATTTTCGAACTTTTAATTTATTCATACATATATATTTTTGTATTATTAAAAAAGAAACATTATTTGGAGACAGCTTGAACTCTACGAAAATACGATAATTTACCTAAAAAAACTCTCAATAAATCAAAAAAATGCTTTAATTTATGTCTGCTTTGTTTGGCAGCTTTGGTTTTATAAGAGTCTTTAAGAATGTTTAAACATTTTTTCAAACAAACCTTAATTCTTAATTGCACCCCAATTGAAGTCGCGGCCGCCGATTTGTATAGAACAACACATGTTTCCAAACAACGTCATCTTATTAAATCTGTAATCAAAAATCTCTGCGAAATAAGTAATTATGAAATGATGATAAGTATTCATATAAAAGATAATTTTTATCGACGAAATCAAGACCAAATAAATAGGACGCGAAACCATCATCGTCAGTAATTGTCGAATTGTCGTGTCGGTGTTGTTAAAATTATATGCCTGTGTAACAGTGCATTCAGTTAAAGTTTTATTCGGTAAGATTTAATTTTTTTTTGTGCTGCGGTTCATATGTTAGTGAATAATAACAAATATTTTGGTGAAATTGGTGAATTTTACTAATATAAATAGTTAAGGTGTTCCCACGTTAGGGATGTAACAATGTTATGTAACAATCTATGATTTGATTTCGATCGGTACGGTAATATATTGCCCCGCTATTTAACAGTATCGGATTAAGCAATCATACTGTTTGCTCTGCATTGATGTTAAATACTGTTACTACCGGTGTTACAAATTGTTTAATTACTGTTACATTATACGAGAATGCACTTTGTGAGGGAGTGCTTTTAGATTCTATCTAAGTTAACACAATTTAAGATTGAAGTATTTTTTTCACGAATTTATAAATATTTACCTTTAGTTTTCAATAAAAATTAAAAGCCTTATATAACCTTACTTGCTTTTCTATTTCTTACAATATGTACAAATAGATGAAACAACATACACATATTTTGATTGTGTAAGTGGCATGTGTATACATGCATGTAAAGTTTTGACAACAAAATTCATATAAGTCTTCATATTATAACATTTTTATTATTATCTATAAAATATAATGATCTATAAAACCATGCCAATAAAACTAACATGTATGGTATGTAATAAAATGGATCATCTGCTACCAAATAATGAAGTATGTGTACTAGATCATAGATGAAGTATGAAAATATTGTTACAGTTTTTACAGTAAGATATTTTTTTAAGTGTTCCTTTTCAAAATTTGTCAAAGTGAATACTTTTTTTTTTTCAATTAAAATTACAAAATTGCATACGCAAATTTTTATTTAGTTAGTATTCAATTTTATTACTAAATACACAACGCCCCTGGTGTTGCAGATATCCGGATGATAGTAACCACTTAATATCAGTTGGTACTATTTGCTCGTTAGCCCCCCTTTTTTATACAAAAAATAGTTCTGCTTTGTGTAATTAATACATAGCTTTATCATTCTAGTTACATGTATCAGTAAACATGCACATGAGCGGAAGCATGCACACACCTGTAAAAATGTTTAATATTTTTGAACCCTACATCAATTGTATTCTTATTTTTACAACTATTTAGTGCATTTACTTCTTTAATATCGTTATACAATTTAATGCGTAAACGAACATACAGATGAATATACAGATAAACCTTGTATGTATGTGGTAATGAACCGCCTCATTAATGTGTGCAAAGGTCATGGAGATTAGATTTTAGCAATCATTATTACATTATCTAAATCAGCAATGCAAATATTAAAACGTTGATTTCAGACGATAAACTTAGGTGACATAATAAATATATCCTTTAATAATATTGATAATGTTATCAATTGTGATTACGTTGGCAATTATCCTAGTTAGGCGAAATGTTAATAAATTATTAATTTTTATAAATTAATAAATGTTTTAAAATTTCGAACTCAAAAATATATAATGACATTAATGTTATATTTATTCTAGAAAATTAATTATTAATATTACACCACATAAACTATGTATTTTACAATATATACAAAAAAGAAAAAGAAACATTAAAAATAAAAAGATAAAATTACTTTTGATTTGTATCACATAATAATTATTGAATTATTTAAAAACATATTGTTGAATAAACTTCAGTGAATCTGAAATAATAATAACAATAAATTCTTGATGCTATCTGGTATCTGAATTAAAATATTCTTAACTATCTTTAAAATTGGTCAGCATTTGAGTCAAATATGGCCAGCAGCCAATTGTATAAAATCAAAGCTTACTTTACTAAAACGCTTCTTATGAAGCATGTTTTAACAGCAATGATTCTACACAATTAGACCCCATTTTGTAACAAGATATTATTATTTTTTATATAATTGCAATTCATATTGTTTTTTTTTGTTGTAGATAAACACTCACGATGATTACTAAAACCGACAATTACCCACCTATTTCCGACTTCTACTCAGGAAAATCAATTTTCATTACCGGAGGTACTGGATTCCTCGGAATTGTAAGTTCTTTTAACAAACTTAAGGCATTTGTAATCATATTTTCTTTTTATATGGACATGATGGACATAACATAATTATTTAAATTAGTACATAGTAAATTTAAATGGACAAAATTTTAAAGAGTAAATTTCTTACTATTTTTTATAAGTCTTCTTATCTACATTTCCAACGGAAGTCAATTCCGGTAGTAGTTTTTCAAAAACTAATATAATCTTCGTTTCGACAATTTAAAAATGCATGTAACTGTCTTCCTAGATACTTCCTAGTAGAACTACTTTGACTTTTAATATTATTTCTTGTTTTTCAGGTTTTGATAGAGAAATTATTATACGCCTGTCCAGATGTCGGGAATATATACATTCTTGTCCGTGAGAAGAAAGGCGTTTCGCCTGAAGAACGAGTCAAGAACTTAATTAATAGCCCCGTAAGTATTTTGATTTATTTGGTTTGTAGTAAAAATCATTAAAGTTTTATAAATATTAACCTAATACTTATATTTTATGTATGTGCACATATTTTACTCCAAATTAAATTTATTAATTTTATAATATTTGTATTTTTTTGTTTGGTACATTTTTTAGTAATAGTAATATATATTTTTAATGTCCTAGGTTTTCGAGAGACTAAAAGCTGATAGACCAGAAAACTTGAAGAAGATAATACCAGTAGTTGGTGAACTGACGGAATTAAATCTAGGAATAAGCACGCAGGAACTGCAAATCTTATACGATGAGGTATGGATTGATTTTATTTATATATATTATTTCTATGTAAAAGTAGTTTCTTCTCCACCAATCTATATTTATTCAAATATTCATCAAAATGAGGTCAGCTGTTTAAGCGTGAAAAGGTAACAAACAGACAGCTAGACAGATCTAATTTCACATTTATGATATTAATATAGTATAAGATTGACTACAAACTTAAAAGTAGTGTACAATTTTGACCCGTATTTTATGTTTTTGTAGGCACATAATTGTACGCAAACATGCATGTTTGTGTATGCATGTGCATGAACTCGTATTTAAGGAAATTCATTATCTTTAAAACAATAATATTTTTCAGGTATCAGTGGTGTTTCACTTAGCAGCCACAATTAGGTTCAACGAACCATTATCAGTTGCTGTGAAAATTAACATCGGAGGTACTGAAGAGGTCATGAAAATCTGTAAAAATATGAAACATCTGGATGTACGTATACAATTAAAATACTTTTTGCGAAAAAAAAATCCTATATAAATGGATGCTGATGTGCAATAATATTTTAACCCACTAAAAGTCAATTTCGGAGATATTGTTGTATCTAAACTAAATAAATACGGAAAAAAGTTTCTTAATTTAATGTTCGATCTTCAAATGCGTTTAATATTTTGAAATATATAGAATAATCACTTATAACTTATTATTAGATAAAACTAGAACTAGAAACGAAAAAATGGATATATACTTCTTCAAACAAATTTATTAAAAATACGTTTGACATCTTCAGACGCCATTTTCTCAAAATGAAGTTCGTGTGGCTTGTGTATGACTTATCAGGGTCCAAATGTAAATGAGACTATAAAATAAGTTATGTTTTCACCATTACGCATTTACTCAAAACAAATTTAACACATTTTTCTGTTAAGTAAAAGACTAAAAGTTAAGAATGTTGTTTTAATTTACAATACTTTTAGGTCTTCCTCTACATGTCCACGATCTTTTCACACACCGATCACGAAAGGAGAACTATCGTTGAACAATTATACCCCAGCCCGAAACCTATGGAGGAAGTCTACAAAATGATCAACGAAAATGACCCAAATGAGACCTTCAGCCCGGAAGTTTTAAGTAATTTTTTTAAAATTCTATTTTCAAATTTATCATCATTCGTTTAACTGACAATCGGAAAATTAAAATGTGTAGTACGAGATAATAAAACGAATCTATTATTGCAGATGGCCGCCCTAATACTTATACGTTTACGAAAGGACTCGCCGAAAATATCGTTAATGAGAAACGTGGCGATTTACCTACTGTCATGGTTCGTCCATCTGTCGGTAAGATATCATATATTTCTATAGAAACTGTATGAGATAATATTATCTTTATTTTATATATTTATCATTTGTGCACTTACCTGTTGATAAAGAGTCAGAATTTCTCTCTTTGAATGTTTTGGTATTACTAAAGAATGGGATGTCTTTCTGACTTAAAGTCATTTTATATTAAACAATGTAAGTTTTTTGAAACCACAAAAGTAATTAAATATAACATTTATTACAGTGACCCCAATCAAAAACGACCCTGTCAAGGGATGGATAGCCAACTGGATGGGACCTACACCGATTCTGACTTTCATCGCCAAAGGCTGGCTCAGATGCTTCCCCGGCAAACACGACTACATATTCGAAATCATCCCCGTGGATTATGTTGTAAACCTAACCTTGATTGCTGCTGCCAGATACAAAAAGTACGTACCAATAAGTTAAATTTTTACTTCCTTGTTTTCCTTATTAGCGGACAAGTGAACAGTCGGTTCATCTTATGTTAAGTGATTATTGCCATATGGGCTGTAGTCAGTAGACTACAGCTCTAAGTCTTAGTAGTAGATTTTATCTTACCACTTAATTCTCTTACCAATTTTGAATCGTTTCGAATAATGACTTTTGAAACATTCACATAAATATGGATATCATTAAATATGTCATTAGATTTTGCTCGCGGCTTTTTTTTTTATTTTCTTTTAAAATAATACACATATGTATATAGTATCATAATAAAGTAGATTCAGTAAAACATTTTTGAAACAGTTAATTCTAAAAGAAGTATTTATTTTGTTCAGGACAAAGGAAATGCCGATCTACCACTCATGTTCGTCTGGAGACAATCCGCTCACATTATGGGACGCTACTTATAAATACTTAAAAGAAAGTAATAAGCACAGTCACAGTGAGTATTTTTATTTAATCATATAGTTTTTATAAAGTTAAAGATGAATAAATATTGTACCCAAAATATCACATTTTGTACCAAGATCCAATCTTAAAATATGTTACTAAATTATATATTCCTATTTCCTAAAAACTTAAAATAATTCGTAAAATCAATTTGTTTCATTTTTTATTAATAGTAATAAATCAAAAACAAAAGTGGAAGATAAATATTTAAAAATAGTATTAAAGACTAATAAAAAAATAAGTATGGAACAAATAAAAAAAATTGTAGACCAGCTCCGCGATTACTAGATGCCTCAAAGACCACTGATAGCACTTTTAAGAATTTTTATCATTTAATCATTTTTTTAGTAATTCGTTATTAAAAAAATTGAAATTTACAGATGAAGTGCCTTGCCCGGGAACAATATTCACAACGTCACATTGGTTGGTGCTGCTACTAAGTTTCTTCCTTCAAACAGTACCAGCCTACATTGGGGACTTCTTCTTGTTTATGTCTGGAAAACCTATCAGGTAATTAAATTTTTACTGATAATTTTAATAGTATACGAGCGACTCGGTTTTTCACGAACGTACTAATTATAAGGGGGAAGTTACATTTATATGTTTTACTTATTACTCGAGAGCGATATAAGACTCGTAAGTTGTTACGGAAGGTGTGAATGCCATTAATTCAAACTCGATTAATAAATTTCCAAAATTTATTCTGTGTTCAAAATTTTTGGTATCATAAATAATTTTTTTTTAAGAATTTTTAATAATAATGTTTTCGTTAATCCAAAACAGATACATAAAAATGGTTAAGAAGCTAGAAATGTGCATCGATACTCTCAAATACTTCGGGTCGACGTGGGCGATGAAGGCGGATCGGTCGCAAGAGTTAATATCGACATTAAGTGAAAGCGATAAAAAAATATTCGCCTGCAACCCACGTGACATTAACTGGGAAGAATACATGGCGTCGTACTTCCATGGTGTCAACACATATTTATTAAAACGCAGTTAACTGAGGCTAAAAAATTAAGACTAAATTAAGTACGTTATTAATAAAATTTTACACATTGATTATATGCGACGTTCGATGTAATGGAGTTCGCATTAACACGTTCACTACCACCGACACATCATGTGTGTCCATATATATTGAACACGTAGTGGCATTGAACGTGTTAAAGTCAAATATTTCGCAGCAATTTAAGCTGTGTAATAAATTTCGAAATTTACATAAGTCATTGTTATACTCGCAACAGTCACGACGTTAAATAGCAAAAAAAAAATTTAAAGGCCGGTTTTAACAACGTTTTTTGTCCCTCAAATAGAACAATGATTTTATTTTGTGACGGACAAAATTGCCTTGTCTGCGCAGGCCATAAATATAGATAATAATCACGTATCACGTTAACGTTATATTACGTCACTGTCTTGTGTATTGCTAGTGATAGTTTTTAATAATAAAATATTATAAAAATTATCTTGATTAATATATCTTCAGTGAAATTTTATTAATAATAATACTATTAGAATAAATATTTTTTAAGTATTATTAACTAATAGTTAATTGTAAATATTATATTGTACAATTATTTTTATTATAAATTGTAAATTATATTATTATTTTATATTTTAGCTGTCTTCGAAAAAACTATTTCTAGAGAAAAAATACATTTTACAAGTTATTAATTCGGCTTTATTTCAGAATTATTTTCTTTTAAGTTTCTAATAATCATGTATCTCGAGCTTTTTATAATAATGTGATATTTATTATTAATAAGCTTATCGATGAAATATAAATTCATATATTTATTATATGAAAATAAATAATATAAAAATATATTTTTTAATCAAAGAATGTGTGCGTTTTTTTATATCATTCTTTTTAATAATGTATGTCCCCAAGTTTTCAAAGTTACGAAAAGATTACCATAATAGTTAACGAAACGATAGCTTTTACCGTTATATGGCAAGAATTATTAGCCTATTATTTTTTTACAATTTTTTATACCCTTCATATTCCTATAATAACATCCGCTTGTTATGAAAAGTAAATGTTTTACACCTTTACATTTTAAATGTCTCAATATAACCCTGTTCTTATTGTATTTTATTTAAGAAAAAGTTAAAATTTATTTCGTTTTTTAATTTTATGAGTATTTATTTAAATAATTAGAAATATGCTTTATTAACGAGACGGCTTTACCCCTTATTGAAGGACAAATACGTCTAGTGGCAGGGTTTTTAAATAGTACTATTCATCCTAACACATAAAAAATTAAATTAAATATTGTAGCTCAATATAAAACCTTAATAAATTCCTATTAATGCAAAATTATTACATGAATAGTAAACCAATTACTTTATTAAATATGAACAATCTAATGTAGAAAGATCAATCTAATAAGTAAATATCAATATCATATTTAAAATTTAAATATCAATAAAAAAAACCTTAAGATTTTTTTTGTTAATTTTGCTAAGTAAAGAATTACTGTAAGCATTAAACAAAGTTTACGAGTAGAACGGCAGTTACCCCAACAATAACAGTTTACTTGTAATAGCTCCTCATAAAAGGTTACGCAATCTAGTTGATTCAAAATGTAGCAAAACATAGTCATACTCTGTATTTTGAGACAAAACATTTAGAACAGAGCAATACTTTTGTATAATAATAAAAAGATCGGGCGAAACACCTGATGCTGAACATCAGGGGAGCCATAAATGGGTGGTTAGTTTATAAAGAAATGTGGGGTAAAATGGAATACTGAGTAAGGAAAGGAATAAGGGAGGAGGAGTTTAGGTTTCCGTCTTTCTCACCTACCACGCGATTGCAGCAATATTAGCTACTTCTGTGGTACAACACCGTTTAAGCCATCTTGCCTGCGAGTTGTATTCAATAGGCGAGGTCAGGCCAGCTCTACCACAGTAAGCATCTACTATGTGACATCTTGCTGCTGCCCTACTCGTAAAAGATTATAGTTGTCTAGCTGATGCTCGCGACTACGTCTACTATGTCTGATGCCTAGGCCATATTATGTATGCAAAGTCTTAGCCCAATCGGTTTGAAATTGACAAAGTTTCATACAAACTTTCATCCCCTATTTTATCCCCTTGAGAGAAGAATTAATCAAAATCCTTAACGAATGCCTGTCATAATATCTACCTGCATGCCAAATTTCAGCCCGATCCGTCCAGTGGTTTGGGCTGTGCGTTGATAGATCACTATGATAGTCAGTCAGCTTTGAGTTATATATATTAACTTTAACAGCCACCCGTGACTTGCTATGAACAGATTTTCTTACTGACTTTATATTTTTCGTTACAATATGGTTTGGATGGATTACTTTGATGTATGTTATTGTAGCGTTTCATTAAAATCTGTTCATTAGGTTATGCCCGAAAGAATAACAAATATCGTCATTGTTATGAAAAAACTCTGTAATGTTGTAATAGTTACTTAGCTAACCATACGTTAGTGTGACTGTCAAAAATGAGTCAGAGACGGACTGCAGTTTTACTGTAACTTATTTCAGACTAGCTGTGCCCGCGACTTCGTTCGCGCGGATTACAGAATGCTTGGCATGTCTCCTGCAAAGCAAGGTTATAATAGTCTGCAGTGCTGCTCAAGAAAGGAGCTTTTTACTTTGAATCTGGGAACTTTCTGGTTGTATTTATAAGCAGACACTAACTCAGGTACGGTATTCCTCCACGGTTTTCACTATAATTGTTGAAGAAAAGTTGTTTTGTGGTAGTCTTTAAAATATCGACTGCAAAACAGTAAGTTCGCACCTAGGTTCTCCTAGTATTATATATCGGGTGACTTTTTCTACTGGGCTTAATAGGCCAAATCCGGAACTATAAGGAATCGCGAAAGATACTTAATGGAGTCTCGGGTCCGATTTTGAAAAATCTAAAACTGCATCATAATTTTTTTATTTCATGATTTTCCTGGCCAGAAATAGAACCAACTAATTTAAAACAAAAAAATTCTGTATGTACCACCTAATAGTGTCACTTGTAAAGATTAACTTTTGGAAAGTAATAGTAAGCGGCAAATTAAAGTAAAAGGTTTTTTTTTTTACAAAATAACATTAAATCTATACATTAATTAAATTAAGTATTCGATTCTACATAGACATAATCAACTATGTGGGTTAAATCATGGGTTCCGGTAAGTTTAGAAAAAAATGTGCGTTACTTCGAACGATTTCTTTATAAATTGCATCAAAATGCTAGTCACCTACTAAAGTGAGGAAGAGTGTGAACAATACAATCGAAAATATAAAAAATGAATTACTCACAGTAACTTCTTTTATGTTTGTCTTTTTTTTCTATGTGAGTTATACAAAGTTGATAGAATGTCACGTTTGTTTTGGTCCCCGTCACCTACTCCGTTACCTAAGTAGGTTTAGATAATTCTTAAAAAGATGAATCAATTTGTTGAAAATCTACATTTCACTGGACTCGGCTATTGTACTCACCCGCTATTAGCGTTACAACATCCCGTTGCTAAAGATTTAATTAATGTAAGAATTTGATAGAATTTTGTATAGTATTACCTCACTAAAGTTGATCTTTATAATGTGTGAAGGTATCAGATGGTTCAATACTACAGAATGTTATTTTTTTTTGCAAAATCAACGTGTTCGTTTCTGGCTAGGAAAACTTATTTTTCAAAAAACTAATGATGCAGTTTTAGTTTTAATCAAAATCGGCTCTGTGACCTAAATTATTTTTCGCTTTTGCTTATAGTTTCGGTTTTGTTCTATCATATCCAGTAAAAAAATTACCCAGTAAATATATTATTTTTTAAAATGATTATATTAATATAATATATATCTTCCCTATTTGAATCAGATATTATTCACTATTTCATTGGTTTCAATTTTGTTCCTTATAAAATTGGCTTTCTGCTAATGAAAGTTTCATCAAAATCGGTCCAGCTGTTTCAGATATTAGCCGAAACAAACCGAGTGACAGATAGACAGACAAAAATTTTAAAATTGGTAATTTTGCTGTCAGTACCGTGTATAATTTCGTATGCATTTATTTAAAATTACAAACAGACACATCAATTTTATTTATTTGTATAGATGTATACCTTCCCTTCTTTAATCGGAAAATGTTCACTATTTTATTGGTTTCTCCAATATTTTGTTATTGTGTAATTCTCTTTTTTACTTATTGATTAAAATAAATATATTTCTTTAATATAAGTAGCCTAATTTAATCCTTATAATATTAGCTATAGGGGCTGCTGTAATGTTTTAAGAACTTTTTAGACTTTGTGATGTTTTGTGATTGTTTTCTTCCATTCCCACTCCCTTCTCTGGGCCTCACGTGATTAATGGACATCCTCTAACTGCGAGTGAAAGTCCCATCAAATTTGATTTAGCTGTTTCAGAGATTAGTCGTAAGAAACAGACTGACAGTACTTGATGTACATAAGTACTTTCATGCATTTAGTGAAAATCACAAAATAATGTTCGACGTGACCTCATAACTTGACATATCTTTTTTAGCGGGCACAAACGCACAGATAAACAGACAAACAGACAAAAATTCTAACAAATTTTGATTTGGGTTCTATTGCGTAGGTAATGGCCTCCAATATTTTTTTTTCATATATCTAACATGCACAGACAGCGACCCGTTAGAATTTTTTTCATATATATAGATTTAAAAATATCTAAAATAGAAGTAACCCCAAGTCACTCCTTATAACATTTACTAACTGCAAAAAGTACCATCAGAACCGGTTAAGTCGTTTCAGAGATTAGTCGGAACAAACAGATACCTAGACAGACAGACTGACAGACAAAATTTAAAAAAATGTATTTTTTTATGTAAGTACTGTATATACTTTCATATATTTAGTTATAAACACAAAAAAAATGTTCAACGTGATTCCTTAAATTAACATAACTTTTTTATTTATGGACCGATTAACATGAAACAAACCCTAAATGTTAAGTGAAGCTTACTACAATATATTAGTGAAAACCGCATCTAAATCGCATAAGCCGTTTCTGAGATTAGCGTGCACAAACGCACAGATAAACAGACAAACAGACAAACAGATAAGAATTCTAAAAATCATTGTTTTGGGTTCTATTGCGTTGGTAAAGGCCCCCTATAATATTTTTTTTCATATATCTTCCATGTACAGACAGCGACCCGCTAGAATTTTATTATTAGTATAGATATAGATTTAAAGCAATATCATACTAACACTTACTACTGCAAATTCTCAATTAACTATTGTATTTAATTTATATATGTATGTTTGAGTATGTGTGCGTATGTGTATGAGATTGTAAATACAGTTTATGTGGGTACTAGGTAGTTTAAAAAAAAAGTTTTAATGATAAAAAAAACTTATTAGAATCAAGGTTAAATCGATTAGACAATAAAATAAACTACAAACCTACCAGTTAAGAATTAGAATACAATATTAATAAACAGGTTCTGTTTGATACATTTCGCGGTATAAGAGTCAGATGAACGTATCTACGTTTTAAAAATTTTACTTTTTCCTAATTGATTTTTTGGTTCTATAGAAAAATTGTTCTAATAATAAATATAACGTTTTTTTGGAATTAGTGAAATCCTAAATTACGTTGTTTTGCCATTTCATAGAAAACATTTTCAACGGTTTTAGTTAAAAAAAAGATTTTCGCACTTTGATATTCTAAACATTAATATAATATTTTTATGTATTTTTATTTAGTTTATATGATTTAAAACATTTCTGAATAATGTCAAATACGTAATACATAATCAGAATACAGCAATATATCTGAATTTGTCTTTTAGTGAGTTGACACGTTATTGCTTATCATCGTCCATTTGTTAGTCGTTATGGTTTGGTTCGCTTGTCTCCTAGAACGCGCTTCACACTAGTCTTGTTAGATATTATTTCACATTACATTTGTAAGATTTACTCGAGCGATAAGAACAACTCTGTAACCTACTAACAGAAACATCGTAAGTACTTACGCCGTTAATGTCCAAAATAACGCATTGACAGTTTACTCTTTCAGGCGTAGAGCAATGAGAAAAAACTTATGTAAATCTTAATAAAAGTCTAAGAACAAAACTTATAAGTGTAATACTCGCCTTAGTCTTAGATTAACAAGCGTTCGTGAGAATAACAATGCAAACAACAAATATTTAGGTGGATATTATATTCATGTTTTTATATAAAAGAAAAAAGTAATAAAAATTTGTAAAAATACATTATGACCGTTCGTGAGTTTTTTTTTCGTTTACCCTTCCTGGACGGGATGGCCAAACACACACGCGATTCCGATTATTCTCTTAATATACTTTATTGTGCACCAAAATAAAAAACAATACAAGCAATTATGACCAGATGTATTACCAGGCGGTCTGTATATATCTATTTATTTATTTATTTAGAAACACTAACAGAGGCAACAATAATATTTTTTAATAAATATGAACAGACTTAAAAAAGGAATGTAGTAAGTAGAAATAAACTAAAAGGCAAAAAAAAATTGTAAAACATTTTAAAGTCGGTGCCAGTAAATAACACGTAAAAGGCTTTACTTATCCGTAAATTTCTATTTAAAAACAATATTTTAAACTTTTAAATTACAAACATAGTAAGGTAGTTCCTAATTACCTAGGTTACAATAGCCTAAGGTCAACTGCTTATCACTATTAATAAAATATGGCTTTTCCCGGTGCAGGGTTGTTAATTGTTGAGGAGTTCTTCTGGTGTTGCACCATCAGTTCCACTTTAGCATATTAAGCAATTGCTAAGCAATCAAATTGTAACCCGTGAAACACTTGTTGATTTTTGAGAGGAAATGTTAGAGCTATTATAAAAATACCTAAATCGGTATAGGTATGCCTATAATATTGGAAGAGTCCCATCGATTTCTCTAAGATTCCATCATCAGATCCTGACCTGGTAACAATGAGACCACATTGGAAGTATACCCTTTCAATCAAAAAAAAAAATTAAAATCGATCCATAATCGGTGGAGTAATTGGTGAACATGAATAAAAAAGGTCCTCGAGGAATTGAAGAAACTCCTCCCAATTTGGAAGTCGGTAAACAAACAATTTTTACCAGACAACCTGAGAGCAAAAAAAATTGTATTCCGAGAATTTGATATCTTAATAAAAGGTGGTACATCAACAAAAATACATACATATAAGTGTTTATAGAATAAAAAAAATCTTAATAGATGTAAATCTACTAATCAAATACAATGAATAGGCAAGTATTATTTTTTCGTAACTGTTTTTAGGGTTCTGTAATTAAAAAAGAAAAAAAACCCAACCCTTACACAAATATACATAGGATCACTTTGTTTTCCGTCTGTCTGTTAAGGCTTTTTATATTCTATTTATATTTTATTACATTTTATAAATTAAATCAATAAATAAGGGAGACTTTGTGATTTACCTACGTTACAAAAGCCTATTTTTGATGGCTTATTACCACTTCAGACTTTTACTTTTCCCGATGCAGAGCTGTTAATTATTGAGGAGTTCTCTTGGTGTTTTAACACCAACTTCCCTTTACCATATGCATTATGACGAGCATAAATTGCTTCTTAAATATGATTATATTGTAGTCATCGAATTGTAATCGAGAAATACTTGTTGTTGATTAGCTCCACTGGCTATCTATAGTCTTCATCATCAGTTCCAAATCACCAAATACTTTCCGAGAGCAAATGCACAAGTTTCTATAAAAATAACTAAATTGGTATAGATGGGCCTATATATATTTGAAAAGTGAGGCATATATATATTTGAAAAATTCCCTCGATTTCTTCAGGATCCCAGTACCAGATTCTGACCTGATGACAATGGGAGCAATTTGAAAGAATACCTTGACGAAAAAAAAGTCGCAGCGGATATCTGTGCGCAAGTGATCCCGCCTATCAATGTCGTGTTGATGACAAACAGAGTTCAAATCTCCACATAATCCGGTTTCCGTTTTTAGAAATCTAGAATTTTCGAAATATGATTTTAATAAAAAATACTAACACGATAATGTAAATAATAAATAATAATGATAACATATAAATTAAGTTAATTTACGTCAATGTTGCTTTTTTATTCCATTGTTTTTAATGTTCGTAAAATATTTTATTTCCACGATTAACGCGATAACGCGGAATTTATTGGAACAATATAAATTAGTGGCCATGATTTTTCTTATCTCATTTTAGTTAAAACATTCGAGTGTAAGCACCAGAACCTGTTTTTTAAAATGTACAAAACTGTTCATGAATCGTACAAAGGACAGTCTGTGTTCGTAACTGGGTGTACAGGATTCCTGGGAAAGGTATTTGTGGCTATATACTTTTGAGCTGTATATTATTACGAAATTAGTGATATAAAAATTAATTGATAAGGTTAATTTCACATGAAAACGTAAAGTTTTATAAATCGTATTTCAAATATATGACACTGAATTAATTGTAGGCGAGAATTACAAGTGTAAATTTTGTTTTCGGATTTTCATTAAAATTAACATAAGTTTATTTAATTGCATCAGGCGTTACTTTGCGAAATTCCATGATAATTAATCTCAAAACTACTTTGCTATAATTCGCGAAACCATGCATGTGCGAGTGTATATGTGGGAGGGTGGGCGGTGCCTGTCTGCTTGTGCTGCATGTGCATGTGCAAATGTGGGAGGGCGGATGGTACTTGCTTGCTTGTGCTGCGTATGTGTGTGCATATGTGTGAGGGTAGGTGGTGCTCTTACTGCATGATACTAGACAGCTGTAGATGGTTTGTGAGGCGTGGCGACAAAGAGGCGTGGATTTGATAAGCGTTGATTTTCTATCCGGATAACATAATTAAAATGTAATAAAAATAAATTATGTATAAATCATTTTAAAAGAGTTACTATCGAGTTTCTTGCCGGTTCTTCTCGGTAGAGACTACATTCCGAACCGGTGGTAGCTTTATAAAAATCAAAAATGAAAACATGACATGTAACTTGACGATTCGAAAGTGCTGTTAAAGCCCATTTGAATAAAGTATATTTTGAGTTTAAGTTTGAGTTTGAGTTTGTAAAACTAGTTTTTCTGAAAGGGGTTAAAGGACAAACTTACAAACAAACATACAGACAAATTTACAGTTTTCAGATATTGTGCCATATTTTTTTCTTTATTATCTTGCTTTTTGTTAGTTTTATGTTGCTAGGTGTCAATGGAAAGTATCCTATAGGTTTTGATTTCCTTGCGAAAACGCATCCATAATATGCGATTACCATTACCTTTTGAGTGCGTCGATTTAGAAGTTTAATTTGTTCTCAGCTGCGAGTCTTTATAGACTTGAATATATGATAATAATTTCAACATGATACCTCCACGCATTTTTGAGAAAAAGGTCTTAACAGATAGACAGATAGACATAAGTACAAAAAAGTGATCCTATAAGGGTTTCGTTTTTTTCTTTTAAAGTACCGAACCCTAGATATACATACATATATACTAAATAATTGTTTTTATGGACATACAGACACGATCGCGGCATTCGCGGGTCATTGGCTATTAATTATTCAACAGATATTTAGATATCCGAAGACCTTCATTAGATCCTATTTTATTATATACCTACTAAAACCTTTATTAAAAATACGTATTTAAATTGTGAGTTTTCGAGAAAATTGCAAATACATTTACATACATACGGGTCAAATACAGCATCTCAAAAATAATCAATTTTATTTGTTATACAAATTCATTTATAAATATTTTTGGTACTTACTGTTTCGGAAGTTTTTACGAAGCACAAGCAGCAAGAGCCGTGGCTTTTTAATTCGGAAATATGAAAAAAAATCCTTTGTATTAAAACAATAAGATAGCATTTTTTATTTAAGGTGCTGTTAGAAAAGTTGCTACACAGTTGTCCTGGATTAGACAAAGTTTATGTATTGATCAGAGATAAGAAAAATGTATCTATGCATCAAAGGATCACGAAGATTTTCGAACAGCCGGTAAGTAGGATATTATATTATAATTATATATACTTTCAATTGTATTTTTTTATTTCAACCCTTCATTAATAACGTACACAGCTTAATGTACCATAAAATACTTTACGGTTTAAACGCATACCAGTAATATTTTCATGGTAGTTTCACGTGTGTTTATGGTTCATACTTCGCACCTTTGGGTCGTGGCATGATATAATATATATCGTCGGGGATAGTGCAAAACCGCGTAACTACCTTTTGCTATAAGGTCCCTCTTGAAATCAAATGTTAAATTTCATTATTGATAAGAAAACAAGTTAGCTAAAAATTATATAATCGATTTGTAAAATTAATATTTATCATAAATAAATTTTAACATGACATCGTTGACACCACAAATACAATTCACTGCGTCATGGCAAATACTAATAAGGCTTTATTTTTATTAACAATGTTATTTAACATTGAATTCAAATTTAGACTTTATAGGAAAAGTTAGATACGCGGTTTTGCAGTATCACCGGCGATAAAGCCTTTAATCTCCCTCAATAAAGGTTATATAATAGGTTTAATATTATATGTATAATAATTCAAATCGGATTAGTAGTTTCAGAAATTAACCATTACAAACAAACTAACAAACAAATTTTAGCTTTTTATAGTATATGTTAAGTTTATTTGTTTGGGTTTATCTTTAGTTTACTTTATATTATTGATAAATTTATGAGAACGAGAACGAGTTAAACGAGTACTGAAATTATATAGATACTAACTGATCAACGACATTTCCATATACAAAATACAATACCAATTTACTTATATGATGTACTAGTGGCCTGCATCAGCTTCGTCCAGTTTATATATGGATTTACACCACTAAGTTCGTGATCTTATAGGTATAATTTTGAAAACCACCGATACATACATTTGCGATTATTATTAACCAGAAGAACCCATATAAAATTATAAATTAACCGCTCATTCCTTTATTATACCCACATTTCGAAAAATTATTTCTTGGAGAATGTTTAAAACATAAAAGGTATAAAGGATTTTGTTCACTTTACTTCTCCACTTCTATGCCTTGTAATGTGATAGCCTAACCTTTAATAATTCAAACTAGTTATTTCAGTTGTTCCTGAGATTGACGCATACATACAAACAGACTTTATAGCCTCATATATTAGTATAAATAAATTTGCTGGTTAACTGTTGGTAATTTTTAGGTTTTCTCAAGATTGAAAGCAGAAAAGCCATATGTTTTCGAAAAAATAGTTCCAATATCTGGTGATATCTCTGAACCAAATTTGGGTATTAAGGCTGATGATGAACAACTTTTAATAGATAAGGTATGGTTTTTTTAATACATCAATTTATTCCCGCATAGAAACTACAATCGCTTTTGAATGAAAAGTTTTAAAGGAATGTTTGAATCCACAAATAAAGACAAAACTATAAAACTTAAAACAAACCTGCACATGCAACAAATTAGTACCTCTATTTAGGAAATATATCACTTAATTTTAAACAAGTAAACGTCGTTTCTCCATGAATATAACATATTAATTATGCATGAAACGATTGTTTTTTAGGGTTCCGTACCTTAAAAGGAAAAACGGAACCCTTATAGGATCACTTTGTTGTCCGTCTGTCTGTCTGTCTGTCTGTCTGTCGGGATGTCAACCCTTTTTTCTCAGAAATGCATAGACGTATCATGTTGAAATTAATATCATATACTCAAGTCTACGATGACATGCGGCCGTGAAAATATTAAAGTTCTAAGTCAACGCAATCAAAAGATAATGGAAAATATGTCGTATATTTTGACCATTTTAGCGTTTTCGCAAGGGAATCAAAACCTATAGGGTACTTCCCATTGACCTAGCACGATGAAATTTGGCAAGAAGTAAGATCTTATGGTACAAATAAAGGAAAAAATCTGAAAACTGTAAATTTTTGTATGTATGTTTGTCTGTTTGTAAGTTTGTCTTTCAACCTTTTTCTCAGAAACGCGTGAAGGTAACAAATTTTTATCAACGTCAAGTACTCAGAGTTGTAATTACTAAGAGCTGTGAAAAAATCAAACTTCTAAGTTAACGCAATCAAAAGATACGGTCATTTATATCACATATTTTAAGTATGATAGCGTTGTTAACGTTTTCGCAAGGGAATCAAAACCTATAGGGTACTTCCCATTGACCAAGCATTATGAAATTTGGCCAGGAGCAAGGTCCTTTAGTATACATAAAGGAAAAAATCCGAAAACTGTAAATTTCTGTTCGTGTGTCTGTCAGTCTGTACGTCTGTCTTTCAACCTTTTTCTCAGGAACGCGTAAATGTATCAAGTTGTAAATTGATCAAGCGGAAAATATATTAATCTTAGAATTAAAATTATATGTACTTGTAACAAATTAACATAGAAGTTGACCATGGTCAAAAAAACAATTTTACAAACACTGAGAAGAAATTTGTATCAATACGAAAACATTAAAAAGCAGCAAACCTTTATAAACAACGCAATGCAATCTATATATCGCAGCTAACAAAATGATAGCGCGATGCAGCGTACAGCTAATGCCATCTATTACAACATTATGACATTAACTGTAATATAATTCTGCTCGATTAATAAAAATTTTTATTTTAATTATTATTTAAACGCGCTAAAAATTATAAAATAAACTTTTCATTTAAAAGTTTTATCGTTGATTTATAGCGTCATTACGTAATTAACATTCAATATAAGAGCTTCACGCGATTTCATTCAAGTACTCGTATTGACTTAGTACGAAAATTTTAAAATTAAATTCAAACAGATCGACTTATTTAATTTATTTATCTACACATATAAGTCTTCTGGTTATTAGTTATATAATTAGTCATTTATAAATAAACAATTAGTTTTGTTCGAATTAAGGACTAATTATTTTCGTCTTGGCAACACTAATATATATTTCGATATTTTGATTGATAATGTAAATCTAAATATTTTACGAACGTAGTACAGGGGTAGTGGAGTGTAGTAGAATATAAATAAAAATAAAATGAGAATAAAATATAATATAATTATGTTGTTAATATCAAAGTCAACAAGTTAGTTCATTGTAATTGTCAAGAGATGGCGCTAGGTGTATCCTGAATCGCGCTATAACTTTTTTTTTTGAAAGTATAACGTGTATTAGTACTTAAGATAGAATTTTGTGTTTCCATGGATTGCATCCATGATCGTGTTTTAAATTAAAGTGCTCCTAAGTAGTTTCAAAATAGTTTTTGGGACGTGATCCGTATTTACATAATACTTGATTATATTTAGGCGACTTCTAAAAAGGAGTGTTTTCAATTCGACCTTGTATTTAATTTTTTTTATGTTTGTTCGCCGATTACGCCGCCATTTGGGTACCGATATTCAAAATTTTTTTTTTCCTTTGAAAAGGTATACTTTCAAGGTGGTCCCATTGTCTTCAGGTCAGGATCAGATGATGGGATCCTGAAGAAATTGAGGGAACTCCTCAAATATTATAGACAAGCGTATACCGATTTAGGTATTTTTGATAGTAACTTATGTTGGAACTGATCATGAAGACCACAAATGGCATAGATGGGTTAGTCTTATATAGATTTCTATAAGTTTGTACGGAACCCTCGGTGCGCGAGTCCTACTCGCACTTGACCAGTTATTTTTTTATAAAATAGCGGGATAACAAGCAGGTGATGTTAAATGATCACTGCCGCCTTTGCTGTACCAGAGGAGAGACAAATGCGTTACTATTCTAAAAAGAATAACGGATGAAAGAATTATAGAAAGTAATTTTAAGAATGGGAAGGTTTTCTCTCCGATTTGGAAGGCTTCTCCACTAAAAGCTATGGTATATGAAACCGATATTAAAATTGATTTTACATAGGACATTGTCAGAACATAACAGAACATGAGAGAACATGATCTTTTGTAATATTTTAAGGTGTCAATAGTATTTCATGTAGCCGCAGCCGTCAAGTATAATGAACCGTTCGAAGTTCACATGAACGTCAACGTTATGGGTACAAAGCGAGCGCTCGAACTTAGTAAACGCATGAAAAATATTAAGGTGAGTTATTACTTTATATAAATTGGAAAGTGTTTTAGAAGTTGCCATTCTCAGTTGTGAATAACACATAAATCCTCTTACGGCCAATAAGACGAGGAGTTAACTAAATTTTGGTTTATCGGTATATTTATTTAATGTTCCGAGTTTTTCGATTGCAAACAGCATACGTACGAGTGCGTTAAAAAAATTTTGTATTAGAGATGAATATTTTTGGTCTTTACTCTCGAAGTCAGTTCTCCAATAATAGATGGAATACCTTTACAAAAGCTCTAATATTTCATCAAAAGAATTGTGACAAAAAAGTGCTACTTGAACTCTTGTGACAAGAAGAGCATAAAAACCTCCTTTTTGCAAACGAAAAATGTTAATATATTTAACATTTTTCGTTTGCAAAAAGGAGGTTTTATCCGGAATAAACATATGCAATGGTTTATAACAGAACTATAGCCATATTGATATTAAAAATCTGTTCCCATCTCCCACTTTATTCTGGCTACTAGGCAACGTCATCTAAAGCAGTTAGCATTTTAGGTTCCAAAATTCATATGCTTCATTATCTATAGTAATAAAGTATCATAGCACATATGTATAAATTAAAATATATTTGGACGCTGATAAGCAATACTGTGTTAAGCCACACGGACTTTGTTTTGAGAATATGGCGTCTAAATATGTCAAACCTATTCTTAATAAATATGTTTAAAGCAGAATATATACACCTTTCCTTTTATTTTTTGATAAAAAGTATAATGAATTAAAATCAGATTGATATATGTAATATATTATGTAATAAAAAGTTTTTCAAATATTTGAGGTTATTGTATGAATTACAAAATATGGAACGCACTTCAAAATTCGAAATAATTAATTAAGAAACTATTTTCTGTTCTTATTTAGTTTATATGACTTCGATTTTTTTAATAATGTTAAATAGGTGATGCAGTATCAAAATACATCAATATCTCCGAATTTGACTTTTTGTGGGTTGACACATTATTGCTTATCAGCATCCATTTATAGTAAGGTGTGTCTTTTACTTTATATTAGGCATTTGTACACGTTTCAACTGCATATGCAACAAGTACCGACAAAGTTATAAAAGAAGAAATATATCCAGCACCTGCGTCGTTGAACGAAATCAAGAAGTTATTAGAGATCGGAATCACTAAAGAACAAATTAAAGAACTAACTGGTAAAATTATAATTTAAGATCTCTCTATATCTCTTTCTCTCGCTCTCTTTACTTTATCTTTCTGCATCTCTCTTCTCCATTTCTTTCCGTCTTCTGACAATTTATTTTATTAAGTTTCGAAGCAACGGACTGAAGCGTTAACGTCGTGTATTCGCTCCCACTCATGGCAATATATTGGCCATATGGATGTATGTCGTGGTCTGGGTGTTTGTGTTTGTGTTGTATGTGGTCCCCGATAGAGTATCATGAGATCCTAATAGAGACCGTTGAGTGTAAAGCGTTTATTGTTTTTCGAGCATTATTGTAACTCACATTGCACTAAATCAAATCAACGTAATCTTGAATGTTTTTATCTATGTATTATGTACGTTTATCTTTAGTGTCTGTCTTACTAATAAGAAATACTAAAAGTAATTATTTATTGTTTTAGGGGACAGACCAAATATGTATGCATTTTCAAAAGCAATGTCGGAAAATATTGTAGCTGATAACCATGGTCGAGTTCCATCCGTGATTATTCGACCATCTATTGGTGAGAATATTGAAAAAAAATTGATATAATAAAAAAAAAACATATAAATTTGAATTAAAAGTAGATTAGAAGAATTATACTACAAATATATGGACGCTGATAAGCAATACTGTGTCAAGCCACACGAACTTCATTTTGAGAAAATGGCGTCTAAAGATGTGTGATAACTTTGTTTGAATAAGTATTTATCTATATTTTCTTTTCTTTTTTGATTAAATCTGTAATGAATTAAAAGCTGGTTGATATATTTAATATATTATCTAATAAATTAAAAAAAAAATAAGAATATTGTATAAATCACAAAATAAGGAACGACCTGGAAATTCGAAACAATTAATTCAGAATTTTTTTCTATAGTTATTTAGTTTATATGACTTTATTTTTTATTGAATAATGTTTAATAGGTGTTGCCTTATTAAAATACACGAATATCTCCGAATTTAGCTTTTTGTGGGTTGACACATTATTGCTTATCAGCATCCATATATAGGCAATAAAATCTTTTTACAAAACAATAAACCGACCTCAAATACTAATTTAATATATACAAGTGAACTTAACGGCACAAAATAAATATTTTCAAGATTTTAAAATTGAAAATCTCCTACTTTTTGGAAGTCGGGTAAAAAGTTGATAAAAATGATTACCCTTATTTAAGGGATTGAATTAACATGATAAGAATTATTGAACATACTAAACATATACTTAACGTATTTAGTGTGCACTGTTTAATTACATTTTAATTATTTATGTTCCAGTATCGTCCAGTAAAAGAGAGCCTGTCGTGGGTTGGATAGACAATTGGTATGGAGCATCCAGCCTCCTTATTACGGTTACTAAGGGCGTAAACCGTGTACTCCTCACTCGTTCAACGAACATTCTTGATCTAATACCAGTTGATTACGTTACCAACTTAATGATTGTTGCAGCTGTATCGTGTAGAAGGTATTTATTTAAATTAATATGTTGGGCTCTTCAAGATCAAGGCTTTTTTAAGAATATTTGGATGCTGATAAGCAATGTGTCAATCTACAAAACGTTAAATCCGGAGCTATTGATGATTTTTCATTCTGCGTCACCTATTTAACATTATTGAAAAAAAAATTAAGATATCTTAACTAAATAAGTACGGAAAAAAGTATTTAAATTTAATGATTCGAATTTCAAGTGCATTCACGTTCGTAAGTCAAATTTATACAAATCTCAAATATTTGAAAAACTTATTATTAGATAAGACATGAAAAATATCAATCTGCTTTCAGTTCATTATATCTTTTATCAAAATAGAGAAGAAAATATATATATTTAAACAATTTTTATTAGAATAGGTTTGACATCTTGAGACGCCATTTAAAATGAAGTCCATGTAGCTTGACACAGAGTTGCTTATCAGCATCCAAAGTTTTTTCTTTTACGGTGAATATCTAATCATTTTATCAGAACATCTCTCTAGCAACAGTCTTAGTCATCTATAGAGCCAAAATAATTCATAACAGACACTATAAAAGAACAGTTATTTATGCAAATAATGAGATTCGTTATAAAACAATTGCTACTCGATCATTCATTACATCCATTGTTCTCAAACTTAAAACTATTAAAATATTTTTTACTCACACTTATACAGCTTACGGTAAAGATTTACGTTTTATGTACAGTTGTATTATATCAATTGTATTAGTAATGATGAATCTATACTAATATTATAAAGCTGAAGAGTTTGTTTGTTTGAACGTGCTAATCACAGGAGCTACTAGATCGAATTTAAATTTACTATATAATTTACTTCTAAAAAAATTATCCGAATATGGTATCCTAGGTTGTTTGTTCGATTGGTTTAAATCATACCTCAGCAATAGGGAATCTGTAGTACTAGTCAATGGATACGAATCTAAACCATTTAAGGCACTTTCCGGGGTTCCACAAGGGTCGCATTTAAGTCCAATATTATTCAATGTATTAATAAATGACATATGCGACTGCTTCCTGAACTCAAATTTTTATTTATTTGCTGATGACCTAAAATTTCTCCGTATCATTTCCTCTCCTAATAACGTAACTTTGCTCCAGAACGATTTAAATCGGTTAAGTGATTGGTGTGACGTAAATGGAATGAGTCTTTATGCTGGCAAGTGTTACTTGGTGAGTTTTAATAGGCTTAAATCGGTTTCTAAAAGAACGTACAAACTAAAGGATTTTTCTCTACAAGAATTAAATGAAGTTCGTGACCTAGGTATTATTATTGACCAAAAATTGCGATTTAATGCCCACATTGATACTATATGTTATAAGGGATTTAAAAGTCTGGGATTCATTTTGCGCAGTTTTAGCGATTTGAGTAATCCTAAAACTTTAATTACTTTGTACAACGCTTTGGTACGTAGTGGGATTGAGTACGGCAGTGTCGTATGGAACCCGTACTACGACATTTACGTCAAAAGGTTGGAAAGTATTCAAAAGCGTTTCTTATGGCATCTCTCTTATAAATATAGATTAGCTAAAAAAAATCCTTATTACAAAGATAGATTAGACTACTTTAAAATGAATACTCTTGCCGGTCGAAGATACTTACTGGACAACATGTTCTTTTATAAATTAGTTAATGGTTTGTTGGATTGTCCAGAAGTTCTGTCGCGAATACAAATTTCTACACCATCCAAGTCATGTTTTCAGAACACATGTCCAAAACTAATTTGGGGCAAAATTCTCCTCTTAACAGACTCATGAGATCATACAATGGTATTAGCAGAGATAACGAATTAGATATTTTCAATGACAGCCTGCTTAAATTTAAAAATAAATTATTAGTTGTTATAAGCACTAAGAATTGTTAGGTTTAGGTTATGCTTTTTTTTCTCTATTAGTAGTCTGTAAATTTGTTGTAATCTATTACATTTTTAGTTGTTGCTCATCTTTAACATTGTCGTGTTGTTGTCGCCTATAATTAAGATACCACTTATATTCATTGTATATTCATGTGTTTGTAATGTTATAGTGTGTATTTTGTTGGTGATCTAATAAATAAATAAATAAAAATTATTTTTGTCTCAGATAGTTTATTCATTGACGTATTTACGTTGGCGCAGTGGTCACTGCAACTGACTCAAGCGCTAACGGTTGCGGGTTCGATCCCCGCTCACGGCAAACGTCTGTATTGGCCATACGGATGTTTGTCGTGGTCTGGGTGTTTGTGTTGTGATTGTTTCCGGACCCCCGACACAAGGTCACGCGATCTTAATGGGGGCCGTTGAGTGTGATGCGTTTACTATTATTGTGGAAGGCTATAGGCTATATTACATCACGCTTGAGTCACTGCAACTGACTCAAGCGCTAACGGTTGCGGGTTCGATCCCCGCTCACGGCAAACGTCTGTATTGGCCATACGGATGTTTGTCGTGGTCTGGGTGTTTGTGTTGTGATTGTTTCCGGACCCCCGACACAAGGTCACGCGATTTTAATGGGGGCCATTGAGTGTGATGCGTTTACTATTATTGTGGAAGGCTATAGGCTATATTACATCACGACACCACTCATAGGAGCAAAAAGTAACCATAAACGCGAGTGGAACCGCAAGGAATCGCTAGTTTTAAATAATATTGGAAAATATTTGTTGCAGTTCAAAAGATGTTTTAGTATATAATAGCAGTACCAGCGCAGAGAATCCCGTTACATTTGGAAATTTAAAAGAAATTGTCTTTCCGGAAAACGATAAACGTAAATATTGTGAGTAATTATATATTAAAAAAAACTGCAAAACAAGCATTCTTATGTTAAATGATCACAGCAACCACATTACATCGTAGGAAGATTCAACAATTTATTGCAAGCTTAAAAATAAGGCATGAAGAGGAGTAGAACGGTAATAAATTGCACTCCTCAGCCTCAATCCCACTCGTCCCTTTAGGGATTGACGAGATTGCAAGTTATTTAGAAAACCTCCTAGTTTGGGAATATCTGTCTATCTCAGTATCTTTAAATATTCTACTGTCAACTTACAATAATTAGGGAGAGAGAGGCTAAAATTAATAATGTTATTATTTAGCAGATTGCGCATAAATAAATGGTATGCTTCATCAGTATACAGAAATTAAAAAAAATCCACTTTTTAAAGCTTTCATATTATGACAGTTTATAAAGATGGTAAAAAATGAGGATTGATATGAAATTAAAATTGAAATTGGTAATATTATGATGTACGAATTTCATAGGGCATCCATTTAGTAACTAATATTATTAAATTTTTTTAGATGATATAGTCTCTCCGTCCGTACATTTTACGCAATATAAATGGGTAGTGACACTCTTAACGTTGATGCTCCAGATAATACCGGCCTTTATAATGGACGTGTTTTTACTTCTAACAGGAAAAAAGACCAGGTAATAAATTAAAAATAGTAAAACACCAAATATCATTCAAGATACCTTTAACGATTCGCTATCAGCTTTGTACACATCTCTAGCTACCTGAACTTTATTTACACCAGAGGAATCACAAATGCACTATCAGCTTAAAATGGAAAAGTCGATGAAAGGGGTATAGGATGGAAAAGACGGGATTTGGAGAGGGAGGGGGGGGGGGTTAATATTAAATGCATCTGTAGGTACTAGTTACTTCACACCGATTTTTTGAGACTAAGAGTGTGGTACTGCTCCAATTGAGGCAGCTCGTATACAAGCTGTAGTCAGTGGCCCCGAGCTTGATCACCAGAACATATTTAATTTTGAACATGTCTTCTAAAATCCGCCTTTTGTACGCTCTTCATTTTGTCCAATGAAGTGTAATAAAAAATATCTCATCAAATAAGAAGATATTTAATAGTATCAGAAAAAATCGTTCCTAGTGGGAGACGTTGAGTATAATATCCTTTTTATAATTGGTTTTATGTACAGGTACATGAAAATCCAAGCCAAAGTGGCTCTCGTTCGGAGCAATTTAGAATATTTCACTTCACGCAGCTGGATAATACGTTCGTCGAAGACTAAAGCTCTATTTGATTCTCTCTTACCATCAGATAAAGAGCAGTTCCCTTTTAACCCCGCAGATATTGACTGGAACGAATACATCCCCACTTATATGAAGGGAATAAAGCAATTTTTAATGAAAATGTAATGTGACGAACAACGCTGGAATGCCATAACCACTTAGGAAGCAATTTTCTTGTAACGATCCACTTTACACACGTTCGCTTATTCTTAATTTTCGAAGGAGAAAAATGATGTTATTTTAGTATTTTTTTTATATTTAAAATACTAATAATATAAAGGGATATGAGTATTGTCATTTTATACTCTAATTAATGAAATATATTATGATAATGAATCTTATTTCATTCTGACATCCATCATTGATGGATTGAAAGTCAGAGTACGCGTCTGACGAAGATCTTAGCTTATCAGTCACAGTCGAAATATTCTATCATTATATAAGAATTATATTTATGATTTTTACCCTCGCAATTGACATAAAACAACTATGTTATACTTTGTTTCACATAAGTGTGTTGGTCTGAACACGAGGCGAGTCCGAACTCGCGCATGGTACATTCGAGAGAACAAGAATCAAAACATTGGATGTATACGAAATTGTTATAAACTTTTTGAATACACATTTAAACAACATTTGAATTTACAGCCGTTAAAAACATTTATAATTTATTATATCTTAACTTGACTTGTTTAGTAAATTAACAGACCCCAGAATGAAAATCATGAATATTCGAATAATTGTACTCATTCAGATTATCGTTTTCTACTATTCGGGAAATACATCCGATATAAATTACACTAAAAATGTTATTAATTAATGATCTAAACACGTTCATTATATAAGAAACATTTAATAATTCAAATTAAAGAAATCTCTAAGCGACTGTCCTGGTGGCTAATTTAGTGTACTGCGCAGCGCCATGCGCATAGTTCAGATCAACACACTTACTCGAAACTACCTATACCTGATAAAAGTTACTTAGGTATCCTTACGAAATACGTTGTCAAAAATAAAAGCACTAATAGTCAATTCTTTCAGGTGTAAAACAATTACAAATAAATTATTTAAATCTTTATGAAAGTCTGAGAGCAAGACTTTTGTGTGTTATTTACACCTTAGAAGTAAGATTTAGCCTCGCCGTACATTGTAAGTTTATTAGACGCATTCTACGAGGGTTGAGCGAATATACAAAAATGTATGCACTACAAAAATATTTAAGTTATTTTAATTCTATTCAAAAAATAAGCGTATTAATATTTATAAGAATACAATTTTAAATATTTTTAAAATAAACATAAACGAAGTTTTTAATTTATCCCATTTTTGAATCCCTGTGTCCTGTTCCAGAGTTAAAGCTACCACTTAATTGTATAGCTTTAAATCGATTTAGCGGTTTAGCCCTAACAACGTAACACACAGATTATTAATTTATATTTATAAAATTAGTATTGAAATCCAGAAAGATATTTTTTAATTAGCGAACAAACAAGCAAGCATTTGCACCTATCGATGAATTACAAATGTTTAAAAACATTATTAAATAATTCTATGAGAAGTAAAAGAAAATAAGAAGTAAGAAAAGGAATAGAAGGTAGAACAGCCAGCCATATGAGAGCTATAGTCATTGAGCAGTATATATACATAGGCTTAAGTGTTTATTCCTTTTATATGTCTTGAAGGAAATAATATTTTTTTAATTTTAATAGCCCTTTGAGTATAGACTATTGTAATGATCACGTGTGCACATGTCTAGGAATATAATCTTGCTAAAATTTTATTAAGAATGTAATTTTTATTGTATCTTTTGTTTGTATTCTATTTGTGTGTCTTAATAAATAAATAAATAGATACTACTAAACTACATAGATATGTATAGTACATTAGGTTTTCATATGTTTGGGTATTATAGTTACTTCGATGTTAAATTTTATCACTTGGCGCATGAACCTGGGTTTTTCTTAAAACAACAGCAAACTGTGATGAAAAACCAATGCATATTTTTTTCTTTGTTTAAAAAAACATACATTACGAACTGAGAAGCTCCTTTTTGAAATCGGTTGAGAATTTGTTACAGCGATATAAAAACATGAACTCTAAAAATCGCAATAGTCACAAACAATACGATAATATGATAATATTCTTTAAAGCTTAAAGCTGTGGTCAAATTGCTTACCTGTCTCTAGCATAGCCAAGCAATTAAACCGCAAACTACGCCGAGCGTAAATTCATATAGCTTTAACTACATTATAACATGTTTTACAGACATTCATTAAATATTATATTCTTTTTTTAAATGAAAAACTTCCTTTCTTTTTTTTTTCGCTTTATATTTTCAACATTGAAGTTAACTCTAAATTGAAAATTAAACGCCTGATATTTTGGAATAGAATAAGTTATAAATAAGACATTGCAATTCAAAAAAGTAGGAGCTTCTATTTATATTAATTTATTTGAATAAATAATTGTATAAGAATAATAATTATAACATGGTGGGAATTTGGAATCACAATCTAATAGATATTGGCAGCGATTACGAGCAGGGCTAAATATTTTTGCAAGTTTTCTTAAATATCCAAAATCTACTTGGCCCAAGCCAGAAGTTAATAATTTTTTTTTTTCAGTTACTTGAAGATAATAATGTACAATAGTATAATGTATATATCTAGATATAATTAAATGGCAGTGGATTAATATGGACACCATGGCTTATCGTGCGCCAAAAGCGCCGGCCGTTTCTACTGTCATGCTTCGCTGAAAGGTATCATTTATTGGTCTCTTGTAAATCATGGTATAGTTCACAATGATGGCAAAAGACCTGATGGATTGTCGCTTGTTCCATGGAAGTTCGGAAAGTCCCTTGTTTGGGATGAGACCAATGTGGATTTCCTGTATCGCATATACAAGGTATTTCTGTAACAGCGGGAACCAAAAATGTTAAAAATGTTTCGCATTTGTGTCCTTCGCCAAAAAGGCTAAAGATTTAAATCAAAGAATCAGTCTTATAAAAAAGTTTTCCCGCCAAGTGGAGTCCATAGGTAACCGGAGAACTGTCGCCTACCGTGGCCAATATAACAGTATGGCCATTCAAGAAGTAATGACGGTAACGTCTGCTCTCACTGCAATAACATCGACAAATTTTAAGGTTTTAGATATTCTTTTAATTATTTCCTCTATTATGAATAAATATTAAATTCTATAATTGTAAATAATACTCAAATATTATTAAAAAATATAGTTTATTAACTTAATCCAAACAATAATACAATTCGTGTTATTAATAGAGTAAAATAATTAAAGTATTTTTAATACAATTAATAAATTTCTTTAATAGTAGATAGAAGAATACGATTTTTAACATTAACAGCGTGTGGCATCTAACACATGTTGTATAATCGGAGTGCTAATGCGCGTTACGATTTTTGTAACTAATCATTTTACAGTGTGCGCCCAGAGTTAAATTAATTTGATTAGTTATCTATATACGTGAAGCAAATACTTATATCCCTTTTTATGAAAATTGCACGCACGAAAATTTCGTATACTTAAAATTTATATACAGTAACGCAGAATGGTAATACATATTTGTTTTAAATTATGCATGAAAATGTAATAAATCAATAAAAAATATTACACATAATACCATGTATTTTACACACATGCATATATGGACGCTGATAAACAATGAGAAAATGGCGTCTAAAGATGTCAAACCTATTCTTAACAAATAGTTTGAAGACGTATATGTCCATCTTCTCTTTTCTATTTTGATAAAAGGTATAATGAATTAAAAGCAGGTTGGTATAATAAGAAATTTTTGTCTAATAATAAGGTTTAAAAGTATTTTAGATTATTGCATACAACAAAGTATTGAGCACACTTTTGTTACAAGTTACTCACAAGTTTCTTAATTTTATATTCAATATATAAAATTAAGAAACTTTTTCCGTGCGTATATAATTTAAGTTACTTGAAAATTTTATCGAATAATGTTAAATACATGACGCCTTATCAGAATACATCAACATATCCAATGCACTTTTTGTGGGTTGACACATTATTGCTTATCAGCATCCATATATTCTTTTGGTTATTGTGAAGGTCAAAATGATTATATATTATCAATAGAACCTTAATAATGTTAAAACTTATAATTTATATGAATTATGGTCGAATTTCAACCGATGGGCGACCATAAATTAAAACAGACAAACAAAATATTTTAATTGTGTCCCTTACTACCACTATTTATTTTATCACACAAATAACACCTGTTTCTTTGATTTATCATTTGCATAAAAACCGTTTAATGCCTCCTAAATACGTAGGAATATATTCATTCCAATCGATATCTGCAGGATCGCAAGGAAATATTTCTTTATCTGAAGGTGACAGAGAATCGGATAGAGTTCTGGCATTTGACGCTCGTATTACCCAACTCCGTGATGTGAAAAATTCCAATGTATCACGCACCATTGACACTCTGGCTTGGATTTTCATGAACCTGTACAACAAAGATATACGATTAAGATGAATTATAATTAACAACCGAATAACCCCCGAACCCAGACAGGAATTTATTATATGATCTTATAAAGTCATGTGACATTTGTCAAAAGCAAAAAGTAAAGGGAGATGCAGCGACCGCGTTATTTAAAAAATTCCGATTTTAGTAGAAACTAGATGTGCCCGCGATTTCGTTCACGTGGATGGCTTGTTTCATACAAAGCAAGGCCTTTGTGGTGCTTCTCAAGAAAGGAGCATTTTACCCCCAATAATTAAAAGCATTTTGTAAAAAAATGCTTTTTTCTTTAGTTTGCCGTATACAATTACCTTCCAGTTAATGCTTTTTCATAACACTATTAGACGGTGGAATAATACAGAAGGTGTTGTTTTTCAAAATTAGTGGGTTCGATTCCTCGCTAGGAAAATAAAATAAATTATAATATAAGCTATCTAGTTAATTTCCCGTCAAAATCTGTCTAGCCGTTCCAGAGATTAATCGGAACAAACAGACAGACAGACAAACAAACATTATAAAAATTGTATTTTTGATGTTAGTATATACTTCCAAATTTATTTAAAACCTGTTAATTTAAAATTACAAACAGACAGACCAATTTTGTTTGTTTGTATAGATATTTTTTTAAAAGACAAAAAATTAGTGTTTGCAGCGTGATCCGACGCTTTCATCTCAGACGTCCCTGCGCCAATAGTACGTTAAAGACGTGAAAATGATCGTTATAACGAAATATGTTATCGTCTGTTGTAAAATTATAATGTGTATTATGTAATTATATTGTCGGAGCGTAAAACATATTATTAAATAAAAAATTATATGTTTTAAACTTTCGCGATTTATATTCATATTTAATAGAACGGGTCTAATGGTGGTTATACCTTTTTTATTGCCTGACGTCGTGGTCACGAGAAAAAGGTATAACTACCGTTCGTTATCGCGATAAATTCCGTTATACTAAATAGGAATTAAATAAAAAATGTTTATAATACTGATGCTGTATATAATCGTATCTGTGTCCGTACCAAAATCAACTAAAATATGGCATAAGTTCTGAAGATTTACTGAAAAATCTGAGGTTTTATAATTACACAAAGCTTAGTCATTAATATCAGTTGCATACGTACTTGGTATTTTTGCCTCTCAATAATAAAAACAGGTCCATTATTAAGGCTGGTATTATTTGGTATATCAGCGTTAGAAGCGAAACCACCCATCTCGATTGCGTGTAGCGCACAGACGGATTAGGAATGTCATCTAAAAACAAAACAGATCAATTTTTAGAACTCAAAAATTCAATTTAAAATCTTTATGTCTTTATTATGATTGCATTTTTTACAACTAAGCTTAATTTCAATCATCAATTTGAAACTTTCGACGTGGAAACGTGTAATATTCATTTTGCAGTTGATTTCATTTGAAGAGAATATTTGTTTGAAATCAGTGACGGAACTATATAATCTGAGGCCCGTGGCAAATTCTTTGGATCGGGCTCTCCCAGTAAAAATCGTCATTAATAACTTAATTTTAATGAATCACTAAAGTAGTCACCTAAAAATGTTAGTAATATTGTGTGCATTTTTATTAAATATCCGATAAGTTTTATTTCCAAGAGCATAGGTTTATACATATTTATCTTCTATACTTATAATAAATCTGTAGAGAGGTCAATTCTGTACATAAAATATATTTTCAAAATAACTATCAGGGGGTGATTAGTGATCGATACTGATGCCAAAAATGCAATCAGTAAAATTTTTGTCTGTCTGTCTGTCTGTCTGTCTGTCTGTATGTATGTTCCTTATAAAAACAAAAACTACTCGACGGATTTTAACGAAACTTAGTACAATTATTCTTCATACTCCTGGGCAGGTTATAGTATACTTTTCATCACGTTACAATCAATAGGAGCATATGTCTATCTTTTATGGTTAACTCACAATAACACGTGTAACTCCTGATAACTCACTCATCCCTAATTTAAAAAAGTTAACCTTATTACATATTTAATAAAAAAAATCATAGAAATCAAGTATTGTTTATGACATATTATATTTCCCTATTAAATTACGATGGTTAATCTGTCTGTCACATCAAAACCACTGAACCCTGTCGAAAGACATACGCTACTTTTTTTCGAAAAACGACGAAAACGCGGACGAAGTCGCAGGCAAAAGCTAGTAATGAAATAAGAATTTACTTTTGAATAAAATTTTGTATTAATAATTTTTTTTTAGATCAAGGCCCTCTTGGGTCAGGGGCCCGTTTGCGTTAGTTCCCTGTCTGTGATGAAAAAGTTCAAATTTATGTTTTGGCGGGAGTGAAAATTTTGCTCTCGTAACCTAGTAACAAAAACATCGTTAGTAAGAATAAGTTTATTTGGAACATAACTGACGAGTAGTTACGAAAGCTGTGTTTGTCAAAATTAACGCCAGTGCAGTAAATTCTTTCAGGTGTAAAGAAAAATTACGTAAATCTTTATGAAAGTTTGAGAGCAAAACTTACGTATAAGAGCCTGTATCACCGGTTAAGGGTAAAATCCTTGATAGCCTAATCGGTACTTATCCACACAATAAACTCCAATTTTGGATTTGAAAGGTCTCCAATAAAAATATAACATGATAAGATGATAAATTTTTAAACAAAGAATCGGGTATTGAAACAGTTAAAGTCGACGTTGCCGTTCCGTCAAGATATAAATGCCCACTCAAATTATTTTATTCTCTTTTATCAAAATAGAAAAGAGAAGATGGATATATAAGTCTTCAACCTAATTGGTTAAGAATAGGTTCTACATTTTTAAACGGGCTTTTCTCGAAATGAAGTCCGTGTGGCTTGACACAGTATTGCTTATCAGCGTCCAAATATATTTTAAACTTTCGCGTTTATATATCACGTCTTACATATATTTACGTCGGGCAATAAAAAAGTATTTTTATGATTAGTTATCGCGATAACACCCGTAATTTAAAATATGTACAAACAGATATTTCATTTATTAATTTCTATAAAATATTTGAAATGGATGTTGAAACAAAGCTACCCGTAAACTGTGTAACTACTTACAAAATTTATTTTCTTTACTATATGTTATGACAAATTTCTTTAAATGCTGTAATGTTAAAGGATTTTGTTCACTTGTAGCGCTGTTACACACTAGAACGTCTTTTGAACTGAAACAAAAAAAAAACATCGAAATTATTTTTTTGTGAGTCTAAATGTCTAACAAGTGATTAATTGAAAAAATCAAGAACCCGACAGCGTAACAAGACCATAGAGAATCGTTACGAACCAACTTTAAATATATATAAATTCTCAACGGTAGCTCCGATTGAAAAATGATGTAAGAAACCTAAAAATGATGTTTAAATACCTATGCAACGATATCCCACTTAATGCAGTTTGTCGATTTTAATTTATTTATTTTTCACATAATGGCGTCCAAAATCGGCCATTTAAATTTTTATAAATTATCATACTTTCTGTGACATTTGCGCCAAAATTGGCCGACGCGTTTGGTCTAAATAGTGTCACAAAGGCACAAACCCACATTCATACAAAGATAAAGACATTAACTCTCACTTGTAAAAACTAAAAATTTATTGAAATGTTTTATTTTTATTAAAAATAAGTACCTTTTACAAGAAGCAGCGGCAACGATGATTAAGTTTGTGACGTAGTCAACGGGTATAAGATCGATAACGTTTGTAGGACGAGCGAGGACCACGCGATTCAAGCCTTTAGCGATTGTAGTTATGAGGGCGGTAGCTCCATACCAATTGTCTACCCAACCAACGATAGGATCCACTTTACTGGAGGACACTGAAACATTTATTATTGAAATTTAAAATATGATATTGTATTTTTAACAGTTCAAAGAAATTTTAGTTAGAATAACTTAATGAGCCTGGCCTAAAAGGCCTGGAACTTTATTAGGAATTTACCAGATCTTTCATTTTTATGCCGATGCATAAGAATTTGACTAGCAGTGTGTATAAATAAGTTAGCATTACACTGTATTTTTGATGATGTCAATAAAATTGATGCTTGGAACGTTAAAAATTAAATGGTAGCTATTTTATTCTAATGGTGCTTTAACCGAATACTATAACCCTTAGAAATACTACTAATCTTAGCCTCATGAGACATGGGAGCACATTCATGGTAAATAAATGATATGGAATTGCGATTTAATCTATACTTATAAAAATCTGTAGAGAGGTCAATGTACATTAAATATATTTTCAAAATAACTATCAGGGGGTGATTAGTGATCGATACTGATGCCAAAAATGCAATCAGTAAAATTTTTGTCTGTCTGTCTGTCTGTATGTATGTTCCTTATAGAAACAAAAACTACTCGACGAATTTTAACGAAACTTAGTACAATTATTCTTCATACTCCTGGGCAGGTTATAGTATACTTTTCATCACGTTTCAATCAATAGGAGCAGAGTAGAGAAGGGAAACTTTGGGAAAACGGGAGACGTTACAACAATTTTTAAGCTTCCGTCGCATATGCAGCCTTAATGGTTACATAGAAATACATAGAAATCATGTATGACAGAAATATTCCACATAGAATTTTCTAAAAAATATCCTGTAAAGGCATAAGTCTATCTTTTATGGTTGACTCACAATAACACGTGTAACTCCTGATAGCTTAGCAGTTCGGAGAATTCTGATTATATTTGTTTACTCTTACGTTTATAAAACTCTCACTCATCCCTAATTTAAATAAGTTAACATTATTAACTGTTCAATAAAAAAAAACATAGAAATCAAGTATTGTGGATTGACATTTTATATTTCCCTACCAAAATACGATCTGTCTGTCACATCAAAACCACTGAACCCTGAGGAAGGACATACGCCACTTTTTTACGAAAAACGACGAAAACGCGGACGAAGTCGCAGGCAAAAGCTAGTTAGAAATATTGTTGTCTTTCCAGTCAAAATTTTAGTAGTTGAAATTTAAATTCCTATTTATTACCTTAGAGTTATCATTTTTGGATGCAAATATTATATGGATATTAAATCAATAATAATAAAATAATACACACTACCATGTAATCTACATGTATATATAGATGCTGATAAACAATAACGTGTCAACCCACAAAAAGTCAAATTCGGAGATATTGATGTATTCTGATAATGAAATCACTTATTTTACATAATTTAAAAAAATCAAGTTTTATATAGTAAGCAATTACGGTAAAAACTTTCTTAATTATTTCGAATTTCAAGTGCGTTCCATATATTGCAATTGATACAATAATCTAAAATATTTGAAAATCTTTTTATTAGATAATATATTAAGTATTGATATATCTGCTAGTAATTAATTGTACCTTTTATCAAAATAGTAAAGAAAAACTGGATATGAAGTATATATCCAGTTTTTCTTTACTATTTTCAAACAAATTTATCCATAATAGGTTTGACATCTTTAGACGCCATTTTCTCAAAATGAAGTCCGTGTGGCTTGTGACAGTATTGCTTATCAGCGTGTATATATACTACTTTGTTTATTGTTAAAGTCTAAGGTCTACTACAGATAAAATACTTATACCAATTTGAGAATAGGTATTATTATATATAGAATATATTTTATCTGTAGTCAATCTTGAAATCTGTTGTAAATTTAATAAACTATGGTCCGATTCCGACCGCTAGGTGACCACTAGTTTTATTAAGTGCACTCACCTATAGATGGTCGAATTATAACCGTCGGGATGTCACCATGGTTATCTTTTATCATATTCTCTGCTAACGCTTTTGTAAATGTATATATATTTGGTCTTTTTCCTGTAATAATAAATAATTTATTATTTTATTTATGTTATTTTATTCGAAGATTGTACCTAAATATGAATAATGTAATCTTCTGGCTCGCATCAAGTTCGATTTCTCGAAAGAAGGGCACTATCTTTTTCACGTTATTGGACGATGAAGTAGAAAAATTGCCGAAGAAGGTAAGCGATTATTTTGAAAAGTTTTATATTTCATTTGATTACCGCATAAGTAAGGGACTATTAATTTTGGTGGCATATTTTTTTCCTTTGGACGCGAGTTCTTAGAAGTCGCCATTATTATTTTTTGTATTCGTTTTACGGTCTAAAGCATTAAACATTTTAACTTTGAAAATAGTGTGAAAAATAGAATTTGTGTTCTGTGAAAGTTTTTCAGGTCTCGTGTTTGTACAGAAAATAAAAAGTGTTGAGTTCTTAAAACTATTTTTCAGTGATGATAAAAGTGATCGAGGCAAAGTGATTGATTTGCAATTAATATGAACTAAAAGTTAAGTCAATCGTAAATTCAATAAAAACATTATGATTCATATTATTCTTACTGAAATATAGGCGTGTAATTTACAAATAATTAAAAAGTTTAAAAAGTTGCGTACACGCACAACTAACGACCATTTTTGTTGTAAATATTATTAATTTTGCAATTACCTAAACAAAATACAATGAATATTTTTGGTAAGTATGCCTTCAAAATATTTTGTCTAGCCTGTCTAAAAACTCTGTGCACGCCACTGATTGGATCCCTTTGAAGATTCTCTTGATTTACCGTATGAGCCGTATGAGATGTAAAAGACCAAGTTATTTTGGTAGTTATTAATGCAGAATTTTATTTGTTATCTGGTTCTATAGAAAGAAGAAGAAAATGAGAGTAAGAGAGAATAGGGAGAAGCATATCAGTTATGAGTAACATTTAATCTAACCTATTATTTCTTTAGTTTCTTCCTCGGTGATTCCAATTTCTTGTAATTTTTTTACTTCTTTCAATGAAGCAGGTGCTGGATATACAATCTCTTCTATGACTTCTCTATCGCAATTTGAATAAGCGGTCGAAACGTGTACAAAAGCCTATAAGTATACTAAATAAGTAAACTAGATTTTATTAAAAAAAATATACGTTTTCACAAGCTGTGTGTATTGTTAAAAAATTATTATGTATGTCCGTCTGTGGCAGCGTAGCTCCTAAACGGTTTAATCGATTTGGATCCGGTTTTTTTATTTGAAAGAAAATTTTCTAGCGATAGTTCTTAGATATTCTCTACCAAAACCAGTTCAGCTATTTTAAGATCATGAGCTCTTTTCTTCTTAGCTGCGGTAGGAATATGACATGCACAATAGGTATTTTTGAATTACTCTTAAAGATACATATGGCCTAGTGGTTAGATCACGTCTATCTAAACCGATGATAGCGTGTTCAAACCTCGGAGAGCACCGCTGAATATTCAACTGCTAAATTTTGTGTTGGAATTCATCTTGAGCTCCGCGGTAAAGGAAAACATCGTGAGGAAACCTACTTTTGCAAGGAGAAATTCAGTCATGTATATCTGCCAAACCGCAGTAGAGCAGCTTGGTGTATTAAGCTCTATACCTTCTCCTTAATAGGAGAGGAGGCTTTTGTCCAGCAGTGGGACGCTTACAGTCTTTTAGTTTACTTTTACATATGTTGTTCCAAAAGTTATAAACACCTACGCATGAAACATAACTATGCAATATTATGGAATTCTTGGTCTGATGCTGCAGTAGGGATCAGCTGGATACACAACTCCTCACCAACTTACAGCAAAGGCATCGTGGTGGCGCTCGTTGAAATGGATGAATCAATAAATAAATTGTTGGTTTTGTTTTTTTTCAATTTTAGCCTATTATTTAGTATCAAAATTGAAAAGTATTTAGCGTAAAAAAATAACAAATAAAGGACGCCATTCAAAGTGAAAGTATCGGCCAAAAATTTGGACAAGTACTACTAGAATATGGCGTTCATAAATAATTCTTTTATGTGTATAGCAATGAGAAATAACTTATGTCAATGATTGTAAAAGTCCGAGAGCTGTAAACTTGTAAGTGTAATTATCGTCTTCTAGAAACGTCTCAAATTTCTTAGTCTAACACTTATCATATAGAGACATTATTTCCCTGGTTATAGTAATATTGTGATTGTCTTGTCCGTTCTTCTCGGTCAAATCTTTATTCCGAACCGGTGGTAGCTTCATTTTTTATGTATTGACGATTCAAAAGTGCTCGTGAGAAACTACTTGAATAAAGTATATTTTGATTTTTGATTTTGATTTAAATTTGCGTATCTTCCTAACGTACGTCAGTTACAAAAAAATACGGTCTCACAATTTAAAATACTTATTATTTTATTTTTTATTTTAAATTTAACTTTTTTTGATTTTTTCACAGCGTTTTCGCACAGGTGAATATAATTATGTAAATCTTGCTTCTGTTATCAAAATTTACACAAAAATAAGTCAAATTTGCCAAAAAATTATAATTGTTTATAAAGAACTAACCTTTATATTTTTCATGCGTTGGCTAAGGTTAAGCACTCTTCCTGCGCCAGCTACGTTGATGTTCATAGCCACTTCAAAAGGTTCATTGAACTTGACAGTTGCGGCGACATGAAAGACGATTGATACCTAAAGCATAACTAATGTTTAATTTCCTTTCTGGCTTACCAAATCATTCGCCGAAATAAGATATGGTAATGAGAAGGTAATTATGCTGTTATCTTCATAATTGAGCACCTATTTTAGTTTCACTCGCAAATAAATACAAAATATACAAAAATAAAATATTTACAAATTTAATTTAATTGAATAGTATAAATCGCGAAATTTTTAAAAATATAATACCTGATCAATTAAAAGTTTTTCATCTTCGGCCTTAATATCCATTTGTGGTTTGGAGATGTCGCCTGAAATTGGAACTATTTTCTCGAGCGCCTGAGGATTATTTTCTTTCAATCTTGAAAAAAGCTAAAAATTACCAACTCTTTATTCATTTACTTCAAATTACGTAGGATTAATTAAAATAGAAAACTACAATGTATAACGAAAGCTTTTTTCATACAATTAAAATTGTATTCCTGCATATGCATATATACGGACCCAATTAGAATCTCATAATCCTGCGTCGAGGTTCCGTCTAAACACACAACACAAACACCCTGACCATGACAAATATCCGTATGTCCAATACAGACGTTTGCCGTGAGCGGGGATCGAACCTACGACCAATAGCGTTTTAGTCAATTGAATGACCACTGCGCCAATCTATGTCGTACATATAATTTAAATAAACAAGCGCTTCCTTAAATTAAGTTTGATTAGTGAATCTATACTAATATTATAAAGCTGAAGAGTTTGTTCGTTTGTTAGTTTGTTTGATTGTTTGCTTGAACGCGCTAATCTCAGGAACTACTGATCCGATTTGAAAAATTCTTTCAATGTTAGACAGCCCATTTTTCGAGTAAGGCTATAGGCTATATATTATCACGCTAAGACCTAAATGAGCGGAGCACCAATGAAGAATGTTTCATAATCGGGGGATATTTTCCTATTAAGAGAGCTTACGCTGCGTGCGCTGCGTAAACGGTTAAAATTTCGCAAAAATCATGTGTGAATTGTTCCTCTTTAAAAGTTCTAAAAAAAATCCGTGACAGCATATATCTATCTTTTAAGGTTAGCTCACTATAACCTTTTTTATACTAACCAAATTTGTTCTAAAATAATGCATTATTAGCCCAAAGTAACGATTCCACGCGGACGAAGTCGCGGGCGGAAGCTAGTAGTAAATATATTTAAGGGACTGCTCCAAACTTACCGTCTGATTTAAAATCTCGGCTATTCTTTTTTGCACGCCCATATTGTTTTTGTCTCGGATTAAAACGTAAACTTTGTCCAACCCAGGACAACTGTATAGTAACTTCTCTAAGAGCACCTAAAATAAAAAGTATTGTTTTAAAATCATATATGTATATAAGTATATTCTTTGATTATCTGTATTATTTGTAATCACACATTGAAATAAAACTTTTTTTAACTAACTCCCATAAAAGGAGAAGGTTCTAATTCATAGGGGACTTTTTATGTGTACACTGATTACTCGAAAATTCGCCGATTTTTTTTTAATTGATATACTTCAAAATTGGTGCTCTAAAAGTTTTTTTGTTATTATTTATGATTTTATATTTAACAGAACAAAATGTATAAACCAATAACATTTTTTAATATTATTATTTATTACAATCAACCGAAATTGCAATATAGGAGTAGTCATAACGCTTGGCAGTGTGCTTAGCAGCGCCCGACGAGTCAGCCGTGAAATTTTATTCAATAATATTAAAACTAAAATAAATAATGCATGTAACCAATAAAAAATATTTTGTATTTGACTAAGAAACCAATGAAATTTTCACTAATTATTCTTTAATGGTTGATTTAAAATCAATTTTTGAATTAAAACTGCTTAAAATTTTCATTGTTGTTAAAATTAAAATCTCCACATTGGGCGATAAACGGAGTTTAATTACGATTGGTCTCCCAATTTTTCACCCAAGGGCGTACAGTAATTAAAAATATTTCATGATAATTTCGTTAAACATAACAAACCAAATTCTTTTAAGTTACTTACGGTGGATACTGTAGGGTTGATAAATGGATTCATCTTTTTTGGGGATTATCTTTTTAATCTTAAGTAAATACTTAGTAAAGAATTAAATGGAACTAAACTTTCATCAAGTGAAAATTGGGGAACCACTTGGTCTTACCCATTTGTTTTTAAAAGATAAAAATAAAATCAAAATATACTTTATTTAAGTAGGCTTTCACGAGCACTTTTGAAACGTTAATACAAAGGAAAATAACATGAATAAGGAAGCCACCACCGGTTCGGAATGTAGATTCTACCGAGAAGAACCGGCAAGAAACGCGATAGTTACTCTTTTAAAATTACGTCACTAAATTTTTTTATGAATTACAAATTTATAAAATATCCTCTATCAAATTCAGCATTATATAGATTAATATGCTTTAGCTATTAGGGACTTTTTAACATTTGATTTAAACCTATTCACTGAAATGAAAAAGTTAATAAGAATTACCTTTCCCAGGAATCCCGTACATCCAGTTATAAATACGGATTTCCCTTCGTAGTATTCCGCAATCGTTTTATGCATTTTAATGACGAAAACTGGTAACGATGTGTGTCTGCAATGAAAATAATAATTAAATGAGTTAAGTAAAATGATGTTTTGATATATATGTATATATAATGCTAATATATGCAAATTTATGTTAATAATTTTAATACTTTATAAAAAAAAACTATGACAGCGTTAATAGTAAAGTAGTAAAATAAAGTAACAGCCTGTAAATATCCCACTGCTGGGCTAAGCTTCTAATAAAGAGAAGGTTTAGAGCTTAATCCACCACGGACAGCGTTAATTTTTAGTAAAAATTGTTCTTTTTTCGTTCGGTAAAAATATGAACTAATTTTAGACAACCGTGAAAAAATCGAGTGGTCAAACTGACACGAAAATTTTTGTTTAAGTTTTAAGGGTAAAAGTTTAGTGGAATTTTCGTTGTTTTTTCAATTGTTGTTTTATATTTGGTGACATTTTTAGTTTGGATTTTCAACGAATAATGAAGCCACTGGAAGATCTCGTTCTATCGTGTTATGGCTCTGGGTCCGGGTCCTCGAATTATTTCGACAAAGTGCAGAAATTGTCCCCAAACCCGTATAGTTGTTACATGAAGGTATATTATAATATATTTATATTCCATAATAATCACAGGAAGTATGACGCGTGTACATATGTATTACTCTTTTTATATTAAAGCAAAAACAAGAAACGGTGCTTAAAACGTTCTAGATCACTTTGAATTTTTTTTACTTCAAGTGTTTATTTATATATTCTGGAAAATTTCAACAACCTGCATCTTTCATTATTCAAGTGCGATATACAGACGTAGACTAGCTTTAATAAGATGGACCCAATGGCAAATATTGAATTTGATACAGGGATCAAAGATTATTCTGAATAAAGACTTTGTGTATGTTTTTGTTTCTGGTAAAAGAAGATTTTATATTTACGAAAGCTATTGAAGATACCGAAGTGTGTTGTTTCTATGAATATAATTGTAAAAGGAATTGTTATTTTGGACAATTGGATGCTGTTAAGCAATAGTGTGTCAACCCACAAAAAAATCAAATTCGGAAATGAATTCTCATAATGCGCAACCTACTTAATATTTAAAAAAAAATCAAGTTATCTAAACTAAGTAAATATGAGAAAAGTGTATTAATTTAATGCTTTGTATATTTTAGAGTGTTCTATATTTTGCATTATGAAATAATCTCATATACTTGAGATACTTATTATTAGATAAGACTTTATTATACCAGGGTGCTTTTAATTCATCGTTTTTATCAAAATAAAAAAGGTAAGATGGATATATACTTCTTAAAAAATATATTAAGAATAGGTTTAACACCTTAGAAGTCATTTTCTCAAAATGTAGTTTCTGTGGCTCGACACAGTATTATCAACATCCAATTATGTGGATAGTGATGACTCAATTATATGCTGATAAGCAATAATGTGTCAACCCACAGAAAGTCGAATTCGGTGATATTAATATATTATGATAATGCGCCATGTATTTAACATTATTCAAAAAAATTTCACGTCATCTATACTAAATAAGTATGGAAAAAAAGTTTCTGAATTTAATGTTTTAAATATTGAAGTGTGCTCAATAATAATAAAAATAATAATAATAAACGCATCACACTCAACGGCTCCCATTAAGATCTCATGATCTTGTGTCGGGAGTCCGGAAACACACACAACACTAACACAGACACCCAGACCACGATAAACATCTATATGGCCAATACAGACGTTTGTCGTGAGCGGGGATCGAACCCGCGACCGTTAGCGCTTCAGTCAGTTGCAGTGACCACTGCGTTAACGTGTCTGTCAATGTTTGCAATATCCAATTATCTTTTTGAAAAATGTATTATTAGATAAAACGTTGTATTGTACCAATCTTTTAATTATTTATACCTTTTATCAAAATAGAAGATGGATATATACTTGTACGAACATTTTTTTTAAGAATAAATTTGACAAGTTCAGACGCCATTTTCTTAAAATGAAGTCTCTGTGGCTATAGTATTGCTTATGAGCTTCCAAATATAATGTACAATATATACATATCAGCATGAACAGATAGATTTTCAACGAGTCTAAAATGCTAATACACATTGATACAGAACGTCCGAGATATTCTTGAGAGCCATGAGATTCTTTACTTTTTTAATTTTTTTTTTGTTTTGTTCGTTTTATATTTGGATAAAGATAAGCAATAATGTGTCAACCTACAAAATTTGGAGATATTGATGTACTTTGATACTACGTCACCTGTTTAACATTATTCAAAAAATTCAAGTCATCTGAACTAAATAAGTATGGAAAAAAGTTTTTTATCTGAGTTAACTGAGCTTCGAATTTCGGGTGCGTTAAATAATCTTAAATGTTTAAAAAGCTATTATTAGAACATATTCAATAAATCTATCTTCTTTTGATTCATTTTATATTTTATAAGAAATAAAGAAAATATATATGTATATAATGAATATATATGATATATATTCATATACGTCTTCAAATAAATTTATTAAGAATAGGTTTGACATGTTTAGACGCCATTTTCTCAAAACGAAGTCCGTGTGGCTTGGCACAGTATTGCTTATCGGCGTCTTGGCACAGTATTAAACTGCTGTGTACAGTTATATAGGAAAGCAGATTTATTGTGATACGTTTAATACTATTTTATGTATTTAAATGTTTAGATATGTTATTTGTTATTTTACCAAATAAAATAAATAATACTGCGCGACGCAAAGAAAAGAAGAACAAGAAAGAAAGAAGCAAAGAAGAGTGAAGTGTTTATCAGCTTATTTATGTATGCAAATTTGTACTGGCGTCCACTAGTGTAAATAATTCCTTCTAATTTGATCGTGCGTTTTATTTAATTATCATAAAATTTTTACCATGTAATCATCAAAGGAGAACTAAAAAATAAAATTAACATAACCTCTAATTTATACCTGATATTTTGAAAATCATCTAGAACTATCTATCTTATCTTGTCTATCTGTGTGAATCGCATGACTGATAATTTATTATATACCGTGTAGAATTTTAATTTGAATTACAAGTATGTTAAACATACCATTAGACCAAGATCCCAAGGTCGTAAGACGTTACGTATTTTCTAAAAACAAAATATACGGCGGTTTTGGGATCTTGATCTATAAATAAATAATATAATCTTTCTAAATTATGATCAGCTGAGCAATTTAGTTAATGAATTTAAAAATGAAACTGGTTTATAAATGGAACAATAAATGAAAAAATAGCTATTATAAGACTTTTTTCCGAGAGATCCAAGAAAACGTTTTCAAAAGCAAAATACGTAATTATGTTTATTTAAATGACAAATTTATTTACTTTCCTTACTTCCTATACTCTACTTCTCTCATACCCTTGTAAGCTGTCAAAGCTTCTCCATAAATGTGTTTCCAATGGTGTTTTGTATGTTCATGGACGACGATACCCAACTTATGACGATACCAAAATTTATGAACGTCCAGTATTAATACCAATTCTTTCAACTCCTCTATATAAAATATAAGTGTGCAAAATTTCAAACTCCTCCATCCGCTCAATTTTCGCGAAAAGTACAACGTTTTTGCCTCACGTATTAATACATAGATAAAATAACATTGGTCGGCGTTTTCTTTATCTTTAATAAAGATAATCTCACACTGAAATAAAACTATTTTAAACGGATTTAAATCGATTAAAATATTGTTTACAACTACCGCCAACGGTTTTCTAAAATCTTAAATAGACAAAAGTCACCTAGTCCACCCGTGACGATGCAAAGTGCTCGAAACATCGGGATGATAAAAATAGTTAATATACGCGATTTAAATCCGTTTAAAATAGTTTTATTTCAATCAATAATAATCGCGAAAATCTAAGATAACGATATAATCTCACACTACAAGTGTCACATATATTTGATATAGCGATTTTGAAAATACTTTTTTATGTCTGAAAGGATATGCTCCCAGATTGGTACCATAGAAATGTTATCGAAATCGTTTTAGTGTTTTGGTTTAAAAATCGAAATGACTGGTATGAGTATGTCGTTCGAGTAAGTTAATAGGATTAATATATCATGAGGCCACTTTTCAAAGAAATACAGAAACAAACTTTTCAGCTTTGCGGTGAAGATAAACATAGCAAGGAAACCTGCACGTATCGGAAGTTATTCTGGCATAATATCGTCTAACCCGCAGTGGAGCAGCGTGGTGGAATAAGTGTGTAGTTTTTATAGCAGACCTGTACCCGCCATATTGTTTATTTTCACAGCAACATCGATAAACAGCATAAACGAATACATGAAGTTTTCGATTTATCAAACCCATATCATACTAAAGAAATGTATTAACGAAATCCAGCAGACCTTTATAGATACTTCAATATGCTGTTAATATTTAGATTATTTAAATAAATAAAACATGATTTTTTTTTATTGTATCTTTTTCCTTATTTCATACATTTTGTATACATAATATAAAAAAATATTTAAAAATATAAAAAATAGCTGTCCACCGGTGGCAGAATGTGAGCCAGGCCACCGGCAGTTAGGGCTCCAAGTTGAGGAATCTCCTCCCTATACGTGCCGTCTCAAGTAATACTGCCTTCTGTATTCGGCCCTTGATCCAACTACCAAGCGAGAGTTTCTGAAGATGTTAGTCGAAACTCTTCGCTAATAGCCCGTTAACCGAGACGACAACAGGTACAATAATTGTTGAGTCCACACTCCACATGGCTGTAATCTCGTGGGCAAGATCTAAATATTTACTATTTTTTTCTTTTTCAGCCTTCAGGAGATTATCATGTGGAACAGTAATGTCAACAATTATTGCTCGGCGCGCTGACCGGTCCACTATAACTATATCAGGTTTATTAGCTGGAATATACCTGTCAGTGATAACAGACCGGTCCCAGTAGAGTAAAGCACGGCCATTTTCGAGAACCGGCGTCGGGCTATACCTATATTAGGGTACCTCAAAGTCTATGAGATCGTAAAGAAGAGCAAGATGTTGGTGGAGTATCCTGGCTACCTGATTGTGTCTGTGCAAATACTCTCCCTTAGCAAGATGACTACAACCGGAAATAATATGTCTGAGTGACTCGCCAGGACGATGACATGCTCGGCATACATCGACGGTTCCGTCTTTCATAATATACTTCCGGTAGTTGTTCGTCTTGATAACTTCGTCCATAATTGCACAGACAAAACCTTTGGTCTCCCCAAAGAGGTTTCCGTATTGTGGCCAGGATACAGAGCTTGTCTGATCTACATCCGGCCCCATCAGGGCTTTGTAGAATTTTCCATGTAGCTCTTTGCTCTTCCATACGGCCACACGATCAAGTGTGCCCATTACTAGGGGTTTACGCCAGTTCTCTTTGCCTAAAGACAGCGGAGTAAAACCCTTGTCAACTGCTACAACATCCTTGTGCAAATCCCCGTTCATATTAAGAAAGTACTCTCGGAGATTATACACCACACGATTGAGAAGATTCTTAGCACTAAGAAAACCACGACCTCCAAGTTTTCGTGGAATGTATAATCTCATCACAGATGAGCGAGGATGATGCATTCGGTATGCTGTCAGCAGCTTACGAACCTGGCGGTCCCGGGAATCCAGTTCAGTCTGCCATCCGGGCCAGGACATTTCCAGTTCGATGTCGAACGGATTGCACAACTTACATCATTTGGGCTAATTATGACTGAGTCCATTTGCGGTAGTGATTCACAACTCCTCTCGACAACGCTCATCCAATCGCCTTCAGTGTGGCCAATAGGGCACGACCAAATACCACGCCAAAAATCTGACATTAAATTTGGCGTTGGTAACACACTACTAGTCACACTATCAGTGCATTTTTCCCATTTCCTGAATACTCTCCGTTGATCTTTCTGGAACATGCTATTCTGACGATATCGATTCATGCGTTTTTTATATCGTCTGATACGTTGTGCCCATGCATAAATTTTCTGTTTAAGGAAGTCAATGCGATCAGTGATTGAGGTCATGTAATCACTGGATCTTATATTAGTCTCCGCAAACGCCTGATATACAAATCGCTTGACTGTCGGACGATTGTTACCCGCCTTAAAACTTATAAGCTTGCCAATTAAATATCTCGTTGCAGAGATACGCTTTTCAATCCTGACTTGCCAAGCCGGGACAATGTAAGGTGTTAATTTATATTTGTTAGTTGTTAATTTAATAGAGACAACATTACACAATGTCACGGCTTAACAATACAGGATTATTATTATGTATCTAAAAATGTTTATGTATGAGAAAATAAAAATTTAACCACATGAGGCACATGCCTCACATGAGCAGTACAATGCTTGTTTTTTTTTAATTCCATTATAGCTAGATTTTGCTAATATTTAAAGTAATATGCATATAATATACATAAAGTATAGCGTATAACCATATAAAATAATATATCTTTCAAATGGTGCCATTATTAAAAAAAATACATACAGTCGAACATGGAACCCGCTTTTTCGGTTAAAAATATGATCAGAGATTTCGTAGTATTGTGAGCAAATACAAAATTTATTCTATCTTTATTATATGCTAGCTGGCCATCGCCGTTTCAATCGCGTTTATGGTTATTGTTGCACTTCTATGAGTCGTAGCGTGATGCCATATAGCTTAAAATCATCACCAGTGAACAGGCTATCCGACGCGAAAATAATTTTTCAAATCGGACCTGTAGTCTTAGAAATTAATCCTTACATTTACAAATTAACAAACAAATTTCACCTCCTCATATTATTAGAATAGAAGTATGGGATAGCGTTTGTTCGTGATTTTGCTCACGTTAATGTAGATTATTTTATTAACCAACTTCTAAAAAGTAATAGCTCTATGTTCGGCTGTATTTTTTGGCAGTAAATAACATCTAACAAGGTTTACTTGGCACCGACAGTTTTTTTTTTGAAGTCGGTATTCCTTTCTAACTCCCCGATTGTAACAAAATAACAATGGCATCGTAGCTACGCAACTATAAAAAATGCGCGTTACTATTAAAGATTTTAAATAATATACCAATTTGATAAATAAATCGATTTTCAATTTTGTAAAAAATATCAGCTCCTAAATATTTTTTGTGAGCAATATTACACTTATAGCAAAGTTTTGTAACATGAGATCAGGCGTCCAGTTATTTTGATTAATAAAATCGAAATAAAAGCTATCAAACATTTGCATTATCATAACAGTGATATGATAGAGTATTAGGCTTAGTAGTTTGGTTTTAAAATGAAAATAACTGGAATATGTATGTCATTCAAGTAAAGTTAAAAGTCTTGTCTAGTTGTAGAAACGATCTAGGCAACTTCTGTTCGAAACGACAACTGCTATACTATAAATGATAATGAAATAGCAAAGTTACGTTATCTTGACCTGATGCTGCAGTATCATCAGCAGGATACACTACTCACCAACTTAAATAAAAGTCGTGTTGAGGCTCTTTCTTTTTAGATTAACGCGGTTTTTTTTTTATTAAAAAAAAAAATAATAGATTACAAATAAACGCTCTATACTAAACTGCCTCTATTAGGATCTCATGATCCTGTGTTGGAGTTCCGGATTATTATAGAAAATATTACTTTTTAACACACAGGTAAAATCGCAGTTCGTAGCTAGTTTATAAAACTGTCTGCAACACATATCGTGGTTACTTTAACGATAAATTTACGTTTGGCGTAGTTTGCGGTTTTGATTGGTCGGTTTTGGTAGCGACAGGTGAATATGTTGTTTATTTGTATTTGAATAAAATATACCCTTTTTAAATTTTGATAAAATATAACACATTCAAGGGGAGGTAATACGGAAATTAAGAATAAGTACAAGTTATTAAAAAAACTATTATAAATATTTTACTCAGTCTTTTATAATTTTCTTAACTATAAAACAAAGTTGGTTTCCGCCGTCTGTACGCCTAGACGGAACTCCTCCTTTTTTTGAAATCGGTTAAATGGGCGCCGAAGGAATCCCTTGCCCAGGGCGCTGAGATAGTTAGAGCCGGCCATGTAGGTAATACAATTCATATAAACCTGTTACACGTTTATCGATGGGCACACTGTATGATCGCTTCGTTCAACATTGTAAAGCCAGAGTTACACTTAGGCATAGGTTTTGCTCTTAGACTTTCATAAAGATTTACATAAGTTGTTTCTCATTGCTTTACACTCGAAAGAATTTACAGTCAGTGCCTTATTTTTGAAATTTACAGCGTTCGTAACTACTTACGACTTTACTAGTCTACTCTTTTACTAGGTTAGTGAGTTGTTTAATATCGCTCTCGAGTGTAAAAGTTACAACTGTAATTCTCTAATATAAACTTACTAATGTTATGTAACGATTTGAATGTGAATGCTCGTCACGCAGTACAGTAATGTAGTACATTAAATCGAATTTTAAATGATTACATAATACATTGTCACATTCCCGGTAATGGAGGGGAAGATTATAATGGAGCTTTGTCAGGGACGAAACTATAGGACGGCAGGGCTGCCAAAAAGCCATGGGCCCCAGATCCAAGAGGGGCCCGGCCTTATTAAAAATAAATTGTTATTTCATTTCAAACATAAACCTATGCTCTTGAAAATAAAACTTATCAAATATATAACTAAAAGACACACAATACTACTAATAGTTTTGGGTAACTACTTAAGTGGTTCATTATCATTACCTTATAACGTAACGATTTTTACTTGGAGGCCCTATCCAAAGAATTTGCCACGGGCCCCAGATAGTATAGCACGCCTTTGGCTAAAGTGGTAATTACATTTATTGATATTTAAACTAACGTGTCGATCCTTATTCCCCTCATCATCTGTGTTACAGAGGGCTTATTCTGATCCTAATTTTAATTTTATCAAACAGGTGTTACGGATACAACGATATAACAGACAAAATTATTATTAAATTATATTTAGACGAAATAGGATCTTAGGAATTTATACATAAGGGTCCATTGAATGCGAAAAGCGATCACATCTTATTAACGTTATCGTCTTTCTAAGAAAAGGCTGTTCCATTTGAAATTTGCATAGGATTTCTTATATTTTGTATTTTTTCTGGTTCCTGGCAGATAATAGAGAAGTGTTTGATAATTTTGCCTCTTTTAGAATTGTATATACATACCTACTCTTTAATCTAGAATTGTACCTTTATAATCTTTATATCCATTTTAATAAAATAGTCCTGTATCAAAGTGGTCATCATGTCATATTATCGTAATGTGCCCAGGGCCTCGAATAGGTTAAAGTCGGCCCTGCGTATGTCAGTAATTTATCAACTAAATTGCTCATATACAAATTCATAATTATTATCTCCAAAAGGTTATCTTCCCAATACTATATGCATTGTATCAATACGAATACAAATTACATAACATAAATCGACAGACAATAGATTTCTAGTTGGTTTTGTAATAAAAATATTGTTTTAATTATATTTCCGTGTATCTTTGCACTTGATAACCTTAGATATAACGAGAATAATAGCGGTGTTTAAAATAAAAGTTTTGTAATTTCAATTATTTTATTAAATGTAGTTTGTATTAAATTTTTGAGAATTCAAGTTGTTAAATTGCCGCAGTGCTTGTGACTGTAGTATCTTTTTGTGTAATTATTAACTTTAAATAAAATTCGATTAGTGTTATTAACAATAGTGATTTTTTTGATAATAAAGGAGTTATGAAAACGATGGATTTTATTTTTGTTTTATTCGGCACTATGATTGTGAATGTTTGTTGTGAAAATACACCGTTATTTAATTACGATGACGAATTCGATTCTATTTTTGCTGATGTATTGAATGGTGACTATGATACTAGTGTTGAAGGGGAAAAAGAAACTGAATATATACAAGGTAAAAGTTATTGTTTGCTTGTAAATGGACACTCACACACACATACACACACGCACACATATCTTAAGCTTTGTTTAAAGTTTATATTGATTTTCTACTTAGTTTTTGTTATTACCTAATTGTAATCCTCCCCCCCCCCCCCCCCCCCCCCCCCGGTGACGCTGTCAAGGCCAGTAGGGCCAACAGCACTACACACTCAGAAAAAAAAAAACCTAATTGTTGACTTTGTAGTCTTGGTGGATAAGCGGTTCACCTGTGTGAATTACTGGTAATATACACAGGACTTGGTAGGTAGGCTAGGAGACCCGTATGGCTGTTTAGTTGTAATTTAATACTTAAGTCAGCAAATTTATTTTTTGATAAATTTAAGCTGTCAATTGACAAATTAGTCTTTTAAATATAAAGCTAACCCCGAGTGGTCGAGAAGAACTCGCAAGAAACTTGATAGGTACTCTTTTAAAAACAATTTATAGGTACATTGTATATTTTAAATTATAAGAAGTAAAGTAACAGCCTGCAAATGTTCCAATGTTGGGTGAGGACTCCTCTCCTGTTAAGTAAGAAGCAGGCTTAGAGCTGAAACCACCGCGTCTAGGTGGACATACATAGGTCATAAATAAAACGTAAAAGGTTTTACTTGGCACCGATTTCTAATGTTTTATTTGGCACCGACTTCAAATGTGGTAGAAAATATGTTTGCCTTCTTGTTTATTAGTATTTTATTAAATTGTTTATTGTATTAAATTCGTTTTTGAAGTCGGTTAATTTTTATTTATGTCTACTAAGTTATGACTTTATCCTATTTTGCAGAGGACGAACCTCAACTAACAGATGGCATATGGAAATGTGGCAATTGTTCTGATGTAGATGAATCGAAAATTTTACTAAGCGAAATCTTAGATTTCGACACGAACTACGAGGACACGGCCGTTGAATTACAGGTTCGTTTTTAAACTATTATCTATTAAAATAAAAGCGAAAGGTTATCACTCACCCATCGGGAAATCTCAGAAAGTACAAGTGCTAAGAGACATCATACATTCCTATGGCCAATACAGACGTTTGTTGAAACGGAGATCGACCCCGCGACCTTATTTGACCGCGAACCTCATCTGCCTTTTTATTCATGATGCTCACGTGGTTTTGTACACGTGACATTTACTTTCCATCCATCATTTTCGATTTAGTAATTTTCATCATTATTATTATTGCCATGTTTTTGTCGCTATTAAACATCTTAATAAAGCAAAATTAATGTTTGATACGCCATTTTGAAGGTCATGTTTCATGTTTCGAATTCGTAGTTTTTGTTTGGTATCATGGTAATGTAATATATTGTACAATAGTTGATAAACTTAATAAATATATAAATATCTATAGTTTATAATATTATTCCTTACCTTATTATGTTACCTTCTTGGGGCAAGGTATTCGTTTTTATAATAAAATTCCGCAGAAAGTGTTTCAGTTTACAAAAAAGAAATTTACAGTACATATTAAAAAATCCTTAGTAGCTAAACCATATTATTCTGTTCAAGATTATATAGATGATAAACATACTTGGATTTAGTATAAGCTGGATTCACACTGGGTATTTAATATATTTGTAACTCATAAATGTATGTACCCATCGTAAAACTTTCAAAAAGAGTAACTATCGAGTTTCTTGCCGGTTCTTCTCGGTAGAATCTACATTCCGAACCGGTGGTAAATTAATTAATTAATTAGTGTTTAGTTTTCTTTTGTTCTTGTATTGACGATTCAAAAGTGCTTGTAAATCCTACTTGAATAAAGCATATTTTGATTTTGATTTTATTAAATATCAGTTTCTCGTGGCTTCGTCCGCGTATATTTTGTAATTTGATAGAAGCGATTCAGGAAACTATACTACGTTTTGTGCTATTATTTCATTGTTAACATTAAGAAGATTTTTTACCAAGGAATGAGATACAAAGTATTTTACCCCTTCTCACCCAGTTTAGGTGTGGTATATCAAAAAACTCTTTCTTAGTGGATGCAAGGGGCACCTACTACCAAAAATTTAACTTTCAAGCCCTAGTGGTTTAGGCTATGCGTTGATGACTCGGTCATTCAGTAAGATTATATATCTATAGATAATTGATTAAATATTAACATTTTGTTTTCAGATAGGATTTTCAGTAAACAATATGAGATGTATTGAAATAGAAACGGGAGCACTCGATGTGCGTCGTGTGTCGGGTGCGTGTGCTGGGGAGGAAGTCACTTTGAGTGTCGTCCAAAATAGTCATATTGAAGTGAAGATTTACTAATGATGTCTTTAGCTTATCAGCGTAATAATATTTCACTGACACTATTGTTCTTTTAGGCAAGGGCGGATCCAGGGGTGAGGGGGGGGGGGGTCATGACCCTGGGCTGGGTCCAAGACCTAGGTAGCGAACTAATTATAATTATTAAACATGATGATGATTATAGATTTTATGTAAGTACCTATAATATTTAATTAATTTGTATGATTGAAGAACTTTTAACTGGACTGGCACTTCTCCACGTTCATAAAAACGTACCTATCGAAGTAGTAGAAGTGATAACTTTTTAACTGTATCGATTATTATCAAACTTAAATTATTACTTCTTGTGACTTGACCACAACTAGGTGACCTCCTGGCGGCGAAGCTGGATCCGCCCTTGCTTTCAGGTTACGATGTGAATCTTATGCAAAACTTACAAGTGTAATGTTCGCCTAAAATGTCTTTCTAAGTAATATGCAGCCTAATGTCTAACCCCAACAAAGCTATATTATTGTGTCTGTAAATAATGTATTTTTTGTTAATATTTAAAAATGATGTATGAAAACCTTGTGGTGATAATGAGTTAGTTTTTATCTGCATGAATAAATTAAAATCTTTAATCGTAAATTTTATAAAAATCGTTAACCTGTCTAGATATGTATGCAGCGATTTTAATGACGTTAGCCAATCTTCAGATTAGTCCAGCGGATGATTCTGTGGTTTGCTGGAGATTGTATTAACATGTTTTTTTTTGGCTTTTTGACAATTTAATTTTTCTAAATCAATATAATAAAGAGAGGTCCAATTTCGTATGTGCATTTACTTTACAAAACATAATTAATTTAATGTTTCGAATATTGAAATGTGTTTCATATTTAGCAATATAAGATAATCTCACGTATTATGAAAACTTAATATTAGACAACACTTTACTTCATAACAATCTGCATCTAATTTATTATACCTTTTATCAAATTAGATAAGAAAAGATAGATATTGTAAGGAGGCGCGATTAGTAAACGAGTACTGGCTGTAATATAAACGCGCGAGCTGGCTGATGACACTTTTAAAATAGATGAGAATTCGTGGAACGGGCATTCAATATTATAAGAAAGCATTGAGAATATGTTATACTACTACAATATTGTTATTTCCAGGAAATAATTAAATATTAAGATTGTTTGAATACTATCTTTCAGCCTTCCTTTCAATATATTATATACTTCTTTAATCAAATTTGTTAAGAATAATTTTTCTCACACGCCATTTTCTCAAAATGAAGTCGGCTTGACACAGTATTGCTTATCAGCGTCCATTATTGGACATTGACTGTCCAATATTCAAAGTTCTGTTCAGTTCATTGTAAGTTTTACAATCTAAAATTCCATTACAAATCTAATATTATACAGAAAGCAAAAGAAAGAAGAATATTATGACGAATTTCATGCAATAATGCTCGTAAAATTCGAAAATCTGCATCAGCGAAACTAGATAAATATTTTCCGAGCTGAAATTGCAAAAATCTGTAAACTGAGTTTTATTAATAACTACTTCGTAATCCCAGCTTTCACAATTTCTTGGCTTTTTAACCGACTTCCGAAAAATGAGGATGTTTAAAATTCGTCAGATTTTTTTTATGTTCCCCGATTATTCAAAAGCGTCTTGATCGATTAGGTTAATTATTATTTATTCTAAAGGGTATATTCTACCTGTCTGTCTGTGTTTAGGAGCTACGATGCCACAAATAGACACACAAATATAGATGCGTACGTCATACCTATAACACCTTTTTTTTGTCGATTGTTAAAAATATTACATCCTAAAATTATTTTGTTACTTAATTATAATACATTTTTGTAATAAAATTAAGATGAAATATAGTAGCTACAATAATTATTTTAATAGAATGAAGTACTTAGACTGACTTCGTCTTTGCCTTTCATTTTCGGAACAAAATGTATTTCCGTCTCTAAAGTCAAATCTATGTCTACAAATAAAATTCATCAAAAACGGCTTAATGGTTCAGGTGTAAAAGACAGACACAAAGTCATATTATGAAACATAACTATTGGTTCTATTTATCTAGCTCTAAATAAATAGTTAACCCGCTCACTATGTAACTATTTGATCCGCTCTAGTTAAACAATCTTAGTTAAAGAAAATATACAAAGACCACTACAGAAATAAATAAAGAAATAAACTTTTAATATTTATATTAAGCCAAGCCAAGAATACTGATATTCTCTGCAAACTGGGATATATAAAAAGTTAGAAATTTTGAAAGTTACGCTATTAAAGAAAGACATAGTTGGTACAGTATTTTTATAATAATCATCATCACCTAGCATTTTTCTCTGGTTATACCAGGGTCTGCTTTCTATTCTAGACCAGATATTGATGAGTTACTGATTTTTACACAGAGCGATTGCCATCTGACCTCCGCAACCTCCGAAGGTAAGCCAGTAACCATTTACTTTAGAATAATTTCCCTACTACGAGTAGCGATCAATATCAGGTGATTGTGATAACATCCGAAACCGTCCAGAACTAGTAACAAATATTTATACAAATAAATATCTCACACGAGCGGATACTGAAAACGCAACCGTCGGCGTATAAGTCAATTCAGCACCACCACACCAGAGCAGTCGTCATAGTTTTTTTTTTTATAATAAATGTCTAAAATTGAAAATTAAAAAAAGAACCCCCGTCTGGGATCTCCTTTTAAATATTCATTGTGACCATTTCAACGAGCACCAACACGATGCCTCTGCTGTATGTTGGTGAGGAGTTGTCTATCCTGCTGATCCTGGCTCCAGCATAAGATCAAGAATTCCATATTTTGCGTAGTCATGTTGCGTGCATAGTGTTTAAAATTTCAGGTCACACATGTGTTTGAAAGTAAATCACTATTGTGCATCTAAGATTTCTACCGCAGCTAGGAAGAAAATAGCTCGTGATTTTGCAATGGCTGGACTGATTTTAGTAGAACATGTCCAAAACCCATTGCTAGAAAATCCTTCCAATAACAAAAAACGCATCCAACGGCCACACACACATACTGGTAAAACTTATAACACCTCATGTCACTTTCTTACGGTGGAGGTTAAAACATAAATTTAGAAATCTACGTTATTCAAGAAAGACGCAAACGTGGCATTTTTATAATAAACTAGCGGTCCTTCCTGACTTTGCTCGTATAAATGACAGTCTTAGGAGTAAATATTTTAAAACACTTATACATTACAGGCACTTATTATGAATCAAAACTCGATAAGTAATATTTCGTGATTTTTACTTATTTTAAGGTTTCATTTTTTTTAATCATTTCTTAGTGGATGCTTGTAGCGTAAAAGGTATCAACTGCCAAAATTTCAAGTCTATAGTCTCAGTGGATAAGACTGCTTTTAAGAATCAGTCAGTCAGTCAGAATGAAAAGAGATGAACGAGAATTGGAAATAACGAAAGAAATGAGTGACTTCCGGCTCTCTCATTCGCCGTAGGAAACACAACTATTCAGGGCAACTGGGCATGTCTTATACATTCAACCAGCTTTAGCAACTCGATATTTAAAATAAAAAAAAACAATTTTTTTTTAAGATTATTTTACATAAATGGTGTCAATAATGTACAAGCCTACAAGATTCAACGTCTCAAATAATAGACTCTACCACAGTAATATGTTGAAGGTTTTATTGATTATACCTAATTAAGTGAAGTAAAACATATATATAGTATTGAAATATTGATATACTTACTTTTTTATAGAAACACTGTTTCTAAGTTTTGTAAACGACCAACGTTCTCACTTGATGAACTCTTGCACTTAACTGGCTTAATGAATTCTTCAGGGGGTTACTTATAACCTTAAGAAACCGTAATTAGTCACTGAACTATATATTGTGTCTGTCATGTTACACATTTACACATTTGAAATGTCTACGTTTTTTAGAGTTCCGTAACTAAAAAGGAAAAACGGTACCATTATGGGATCACTTCGTTGCCCGTTTGTCTGCCTGTCTGTAAAGAAATTTTTTGCAGGAATTGTATTAAAAAATGTTTGGGAAATAAACCAAGCTAGAGTGTGAGATTTTACGATATTATAATGCATATTAAGAGGCAAATAATTTTATCTTAGTTTTAAAATATAAGTTACTTATAACAATTGAAATAGTAATTTTTTACTAACAAATTTCGAAATCCTCCCCCGGTTCTACGTTTGGCTAAAGGTATGGTTTTTTAGATTTACACACATTTTTTAAGTATTTAATTTTTTTTTATTTGATAAGGGAACCTAAACCCATACTGATTTAGGTATTATTGAGAGTAACTCGTATATTTGCTTTCGAAAAGCTACATTTGGTGAAGTAGAACTGGTGATGAAGATCACTGATGGCCACCAGAACTACTCAATAACAAGTATTTCACGGATTGCAATTCGATTATTAATAAGATTGCTAAACAATTTATACTCTTTAGAATGCATATGGTAAACTGGAGCTGATAGTGCAAAATCAGGAGAACTCCTCAATGATTAACAGCCTTGCATCGGGAAAAGCAATACCTTGTAAATGGTGCTAAGCTGTTGACGTTAGGCTATTGTAACTTAGGTAAATCACAAACTGTCTCTTATACATTACTATACTAAGTCAGTGCCAATAAATATCACGTAAAAAGTTTTACTTGGCCGACTCCAAAATGTTGTAGAAAATATTTATTGTTTATTTTTGCAAGCAATTGACATTAGGCTATTGTAAATTAGGTAAATCACTAACTGTACCTTCCTACTGCCTAACTATATTCTTAGTTTAAATGTGTAAAATAAAAACTTAAAAAAGAATAAACCGACTTCAAGAACGAAATAAGTAAACTAAAAAGTATGAAAATTGTATTTTCTACAACATTTTGAAGTCGGTGTCAGTAAATAATACGTAAAAGGTTTTACTTGCCACCAGTTTCGAATGTTTATTTGGCCTTTATGTAGATATTTATTACCTTTACGGGTTCGTGAGAAAAGTTTTAAAAGACAAACTTATAATTGCTGGTATATATGTATGTATATATAAATGTATATGGCAAAAGGTGCAGTATGTCTATTCTAAAGATTCATGGCGTCGTAACGTGCCAAAGTGGTTTTGCGTTTTGGCCGTAATCGTTATCAAATCCAATCAAGTTTTCCGCAAAGCGATTGTCATCTGATTCCTTTCTACTTATGGATAAATCATTACCATAAGATTAAAGAGATTAAAAGTTTTTTTGTTTGTTTGTTTGCACGCGCTAATATCAGGAATTGAAAAGTTCATTTTGTGTTACATAGTTTATTTATTGAGGAAGGCTATAGGCTATATTACATCACGCTTCCACTCATCGGAGCGACGCAGTAATCAACAATAAACGCGAGTGAATCCGCAAGGGATATTTAATTTTAAATGAATGACGATTACTGCTGGAAATGCTGTGACTCTGAAGGATCTCGCCAATGGTTGCGGAATCGATCTCCGCTCGGGGCAAATATTTGTATCTGTAGAAATATTTTTTCCAAGGTCTGAGGTGTCTGTCCTTGTGGGTGTCCCCATCGCACCTGGGAGAGCACGTAAAACTATCGGTTCCGGTTTTTATCATAATCACTTTAAAATGACTTTTATTCTGTCTTAGTTGTTGAAAAATCAATGACGAGTTCATTTAATTCGAATCGATCGAATTCCGACCGCTAAGTGACAACTAGCAATAATAAATACATGATATTATCAATATAAATATAAAAAAAAAATCCTATATTTTTTAAACCATTAGAGGAGATAGACCGTGCTCCACACATCGTTAAGCATTACGTTCGAGATCTAAATTAGTTTTATTCGTTAGATAAAAACATTAAATTTAAACTGTCTTATTTTCAGTTTTATTGGCAATGGAATTATCAATCTATTTAAGATTGAATATATAGTTAAGTTATATGCGAAATATTTTATTTGTCGTATGGATGAATAAGTAATAATTAACATGTACATACATACAGTTTTACATACCGCATGCTTAGTTTTAAAGTGACCGAAGTCAAAAATTCACATGTTTGGGCAAAAAACGAAAAAAACGTTTTATACTTGGGAATGTAGCCGTTTATTATTGGAAGTGTAGTTATTTATGAATCCTTATATATTATTATTTAATCATAATCTATGATTTAAAAAAAAATTAAATAAGTACTCTACTAACCACAGAATTATATGAAACTAAATTTTTATTACTAATTTAGCTGACTCGCTTCAAAGATTTTGAAATCATTCAATACTAACCGTGCGATATAAAGTATTATGATATTATTATCTATTTATATATAAAAGCACACTCACTGAAAGGTCACTCACTCACTCATTACGAAATCTTAGAAACTAGCACTTGGCTAGGAGTTATAAATTTTGGATCGGGTTTATTTTAGGACGTAGGTGCTCACTATGACAGGATTTTACAAAATTCGCACCCTAAGGGGGTAAATACGGTTTTTAAGTTTGTATGAAAGTCTTATGTTAAGCGTCAGTCAAACCGCGAGAGGTCGTTAGTATAATATAAAATAGAAAAAAATCTAGAAATTATTGCATTATGTAAAACAAATAAACACCTTCCTACGACACAATTGTCAAGATAAAATTTTGAATAATTTATTAATATTTGCGCCGTTTAGACGAGTTAGCAGCGTTAACGCTGATTTTCTAACGGGAGACAGGGCCAATGTATATATGGTAACGCTGACTTTTTTTTGGCAAGAGACCACCATGATTAATTTCACAAGAACAACCGAATATTATTTCTAACATGATTTATTAAAATTATCAATTTAAAATACATTTTTACAACAATTATTATAATAATACATAAATAGTTCACTTTACAAAACTTATGAAATAATACAATATTTACACTTAATATATCCTTAAACTGAGATGCATCCATGCACCAAATTTTGAGGTTTATATTAATCATTATTACTATTTTCATCTAAATTTAATCTTGGATCTTTGTCAGACGACGAAAATTACGTAAAACTCAAGAATATCACAAATACAATTCTGTAACGTAAAGCTAGTCCCTCTAATTACAGAAAATTGCGTAATTTCCCAAATCCATTACAAGAACGATGCTGCTTACGATGTGGCTTGGTTCAATCCACACTTGTTATTTGTATAAAAACTGCCTTATACCTTTTAAGTAACACGGGATATATTTGTCCCAATTTATGTCCATGGGATTGCAAGGAAAGATTTCCTTATCTGATGGTGACAGAGAATTAAACAGAGCTCTTGACTTCGAAGAGCGTATTACCCAACTGTGTGATGTGAAATAGTCCAAACTACTGCGGAGTAAAAGTACCTTGGTTTGCATTTTCTTGTACCTGTAGATGAAATTTAAATTTAATTAAAATATTTTATAAGCGTATCAAATTTCTAGTCACCGTCATGAAACTTAAAAATCTTAATATACATAACTCAAAGGTGACCGACTGACATAGTGATCTATCAACGCACAGCTCAAACCACTAGACGGATCGGGATGAAATTTGGCATGCAGGTAGATATTATGACGTAGGCATCTAATAAAAAAGGATTTTGATTAATTTTACCCACAAGGGGATAAAATAGGGGATGACAGTTTGTATAAAACTTTGTTAATTTTAAACCGATCGGGTTGAGACTTTGCATGCATAAAGCGAACTATGACGCGAAAAAATTTACAATGTTATTTGATTAGAATTGGATGGAAAAAGGATTTATTACAAGAAGATAATAGTCGATTGTATTCTAAAATAAAGATAACATTATTATTAATGAATACCTGGTGTTCTTCCCTATTACCAATAAAAATACATCCGCTACAAATGCTGGTAACACTTGAAATATGAACGTCAGAAGCGTCAATACCCATTTAATTGATGTGAAGTATATAAACGGCATCGGAACGTCATCTAAAAAACGTAATAAAATTTAGAACAAGCCATTTTAATACATATCAAAATATGTGTCATATTATAAAAATATATCATATAAATAAAATTAGTTATTATAAGAACGACATCCAAGTAAACGAAATTGTGAATTTTGCTTTTGAAGTTGATTCCTTTTTTACCGACTGCGCGACACAAGGGAACGTATTGTGTTTATCAGTCTATTTATCGATACCTCCCACGTAAGTTATTGTAAGCCACAAAATTGCCGTTAGCGTTTTTACTGAATACTACACGAATTTGCATTGCTTAATGCATTCAAAGTGAAAAAATACCAAAAATCTTTTTTTTTTTTTCAAGGAAAGTTACAACAAAATACGCCTGAAAAAGGCGTATTTTCTTGTAACTTTCAAACTAAAACGGATTAAAAGTGCTCTACTGTAAAATTGTAATTTTGGGGTTACAACAACTTACGTGGGAGGTATCGATATGTATGTGGGTTTGTACCTTTGTGGAACTATTTAGAACCAAACGCGAGGGCAATTTTGATAAATCACTCGTCGTTTGATTCGTCATAACGACACAAATATCGCAGAAATGGCCGATGTTCGACACTATAAAGTGAAGAAGAAAAAAATGAAAACTTAGCAACTGTGTTAAGTGGGAGTATCGTTGAATAGATATTTGAATGTCATATTTTGGTTTCTTATGTCATTTTTCAAACAGAACTACCGTTTAGAATCTATAACGATTTAAAGATTGTTAAAACGATTCTCTATGGTCTTGTTACGCAGTCGGCTTTTTGATTTTTTTTTTCAATTATTTACTTGTTATATTGTCTTAGTTATTATATAGAAATTCACACACTTACAACATTTATGTTCGTAGCTATCCTCAATAATCAGTTTCATTAGATGCCCTAAAGTAAGAGGATTAATCTCACTTGTGCTGCAATTATATACTAGAACATCTTGTGAACTGTAACAAAAATCATATTAGTTTTTGCATGAAATAGTCTATTTACTGAAGAAAAGTTTTTATGTAAAAAAAAAAAAAAAACGTTACGGCGGTTAGGAGGAGAGCAATAACCATTATTGTGGGTAAAAAAGTAATGTCATTTGGACTGATTTTGGCTCTTGGACTTGATTTTGAGAAATTGGCGTCTAAAGATGTCAAACATATTCCTTATCAATTTGTTTGAACACGTATATATTATCTTTTCTTTTCTATTTAAATAAAAGGTATAATGAACTAAGAGCAGATTGGTATAATATAAAGTTTTATCAAAAAATAAGTTCTTCAAATATATATATTACTATACATAGTAAAATATGGAACATACTTCAATATTCGAAAAAATTAACTAAAGATACTTTTTTTCTGTATTTATTTATTTTAGATGACTTTAATTTTGTAAAATTATCTAAAATATATGACGATTTATCAGAATACATTAATATCTCGAATTTGACTTTTTGTGGGTTGACACACTATTGCTTATCACCTTCAATTTATTCATCGAATAGAAGTGTTTAAAGCCTTGCCCTGCGTTGCAGGTACGAGAATATTATTATGTGAATACGCGTGAGTGAATTTAAAAAAAAAGAAAAAGAGGGTTTGTTTACTAATAATATAAATAAAAAATAGGAGTAACAAAAACCTTTTAAGGACCTAAGCACACACATTTCGGCCGCTCAATGTAGAAAGATACAAAGATGATGCAAAAGTTAATAGAAAACGCAAATGAATTTTACTAACAACTATATACAAAATTTTAAATTAAATCAACTAGAAAATTGAAGTATCAAAATAGTATGGTAAAAATGAAAAGAGCACGTGACTAGACAAAATAATCAACGCACTATTAAAAAATTGCAGCCTCTTATCTGTCAAAACCTATGAGTTCACTTATTTAATGTAATTTTAAGTAAATGAAACTGGAACAATGGACTTTACCAAATATCACATATATCACTATACAGTAGTATCGTAAAGATGACTTAAAAAAAAGCTTAAAAATGACTTCAAAAGCTTTGCAGTTAATTTTAATGATATATACGATCGGATGCGACAAAAATTATGGTACCAATCTGAGTGTTTACTCTTTCAAATTACAATTTACAATTAATTCAGATAGGAATAGCCTTTGTCTCTAAGATTGTTCATTGCAGGACATATTAAAAAAAACTTTACTTTATACGACACCTCTATGGTGTACACACCTCGTATAAAGTAAATATCTCAAATCGTAAACGAACACACCTAAGGTTCTTTTTGCAGAGGACAGATGTAAACTGGAAAAAAGAATTATAAATAATGCATACTCCTAACATATGTAAGTAGATAATAAGATAGCAAAATTTTCATAGACCGAAGGAGATAAGCATGTAAAACTTACGCTGAGTTCACAAAGTTAGAAATGGAGAAAATAGTGTAAAGACGAAGCTAAATGATAAAACGACGGCATAAAACGAGTGCTAGAGCTGAAGTAGGGATGGAAAAAGAAGAATAGGAAGACCATCATGACGTTGGAGTATGGATTTAATACCTAGTGCTGAAAGACAATTGATCAAAATTGCAAAATACAGAATAAAATGGCAACAACTGGGAGACTCCAATAAAGGATTTTTATCGACGCATTTAAAATAACTATATACTTATACATAATAATACAGAAAGAGGAAATTGTATACTATCAAATCTAACACACACAAAAACTAATACGCATGAATAATAACAAAATATTTATGTAAAGATAAAGAAACGAAAAAAAAAGACTGGACTAATTCTCTTTTTGGCCCAAACATACTCGCCTGTTATACTTAACCACTAGCTGGTTTCTACTCAACATCCTTTAAAGTTTTCGGCATTTGGGTGGCAAAATCCATGAGCTTATAACATATCATAGGTATCAGTGGTTTTGTATTATAAAAATGTTATAATAAAAAAGTACCTTTTACATTTCGAAGCGGCAATAATTATCAAGTTTGATACATAGTCAACGGGTATAATATCTAGTATGTTTGTCGAACTAGCAAACATTACACGGGTTAAGCCTCTACTGATTGTATTTATGAAGCCAGTTGCACCAAACCAATTGTCTACCCAACCGGCAACAGGTTCCACACGACTGCATGTCACTGTAACAAATTTGAAGATTAAGGGGTATGCGTAGTCTTAGCTCTAAGTTTGAAGTAAATGAAAGTAAAGTAACAACCTATTAATTTTCCACTGCTGGGCAAAGGACTTCTATCCTATTAAGGAGGTTTTGAACTTAATTTACCACTCTGCTCCACTGCGGGTTCGTGGATATACATGTGTCAGAATTTCTCCCGGCATATGCAGGTTTTTTCGCGATGTTTTCCTTCATCGCCGAGTTCGAGATTAATTTAAATACAAATGTAGCACTTGAAAAGTTTTAAGTGTCTATATTTAAATTAACAATTAAATCTTAATCTTAATTATTAACAGATGTTCTTAAATTTTCTCCGAATTTTCAAATTATATCGTTTTCTGTCTAATTTAATAAACAAAGATTGCAAATCTCTAACAACACATAAGAGTGAGAGACGAGAAATTGTCGACCGAATGATTGAACTGAATCATTTTTTATAATGAAAAATTATCAGGAAAAATAAAGTTCGGTAATTCGTGATTATCGTAGCGGGTATTGTTAGCATAGGACAAGTTAAGAAAAATAGACTGTAGGTTATAAACGAATGTATTTGGGCACCCAGAATGTTAATCACTTTAGACGACGTTACCAACCAGCGACTGAGCGTGACTAGCGATAGTATCTTGGGGCCAATAAGTTAATTGAGGAATCAAAGTTAAAGATGTTTACACACATATCTGAATTTACAAAATATCATTGATAGATGTGTTTAAATTTATCCTATCTTCAGTGGGAAAACGTGAAGAAATCAAATATGTCAGAAAAAATTCTGAAACATGTACGATGTACATCCGCTTATCAGCAGTGAAATACTGTGGTATATTGGTGTAGTATAATGTGGTAGAATAGTAATAGATTCAGTGTTTTTGTTCTATTGTTTATGATTGATATTTCATAAAATCCAATGACACCTTGTAATATTTATTACCATAAAACCTTGTTTTGTCGTTTTTGTAATGTATGACGCTAGCTGATCCTAGGTCAGGTGAGAAAAATAACTTAATCTTGAATTATCTTCATTTCGATTTTATTTAAATTCGTTTAGCAGTAAAGGACAGATATACACTCATTTAAAATGTATCCCATTATTTTTCGTTTTTTTTTTTAAAGAAATAGTAAGCAACCCAGCTGGTGGTTTACCTGATGTTAAGTGATCACCGACCATAGATTATCGCAATATCAGAAAAGCCTCAAATACGTTGCCGATTTAAAAACGAAATAAGGGATGAAGAGAAATATGTAGGATAGAGAGGCATAGATTGGTTTGGCTTCCGGCTTCAGTCACCATAGGGAATGCATCTATATTAGCTATTTTACGCTGATATTCTTTGATCCTTCTTTCAAAAATGCACTCACCTATAGCTGGTCGAACTATTACAGTCGGGACATGACCATGGTTTTCAGCAATCATGTTCTCCGCTAACGCTTTCGTTAATGTATACGTATTAGGCCTCTTTCCTGTAACAATATAATATACATTTCTTATTTTAAATCATATGCATTCATTGGTATCAATTATATTTTGATAGATTTCTGCTTATATAAAAATAAAATGTGCATAAATAAATACTTTTAGAACGGATTACTGAGAATATTTATGAAAATCTATAAATTAGAATTAAAATAATACAATTGATCATTTATCTGTATTTCGCAAGGATTTTTCCGAGGTCACGCGCTTGGTTTGTTTTGTAAAAAATATAAGAATACAATTAAAAAAAACGTAAAAGACAAACGAAATCACATGCTGGTTAAATTTAGAATTGTATTAAAATATTAAATATTCAAATAGATATAAAAAAAATTGCATTGAATACGTTATGTATAGACAGAGGTAATTTCACAATTAAATACAGATCTTAATAATCACAATACAAACTTAAATTAGTGGTTTGGAAAAGTATTGTCTAAAAAATAATAATAATAAACGCATCATACACAAAGGCCTCCATTAAGGTTAACACTCCAAATGCCAAAAAGGAGTGAAAAACAAAGAAAGGAAAGAAAGAAAAAGGAACATAAGAAGGAAACAAGGAGATCAAGAGACAAAAAAGAAAGAGAGATTTAATGCAACACATATTTGGATGCTGATAAGCAATAATGTGTCAACCCACATAAATTCAAATTCGGAGATATTGATATATTCTGAAAATTCGTCACGTATATTATTTAAACAGAAATAAGTGCTAAAAAAACTTTCCTAATTTATTGTTTCGAATTTCTAGTGTGTCCTACATTTTTCATTTATAACAATAATACCATATATTTGAAAAACTCATTAATAAATAAATCTTTTTATGATACCATTCTGCTTTTAATTCACTATACCTTTTATAATATTTATTTTTTAAAATAGATTTATACATCTACAAACAAATTTATTAAGAATAGTTTTGACATCTTGAGACGCCATTTTCTCAAAGTGAAGTCCATGTGGTTTGATATAGTATTGCTTATCAGTGTCCATTTAATGATTTACCTATTAATTGTTTAGTTTGTTCTTCACTTATACCATTTTTTATTAGCTCCGTAACTTCGTTCAATGAAGCAGGTGCAGGATACAAAACTTCATCTATAACATCTACAAGACTATTCGAATAAGCAGTTGAAACGTATACGAAAGTCTGAAAAATAAGAAAAGCATATATGGAAACATGCTCGAATAATAATGAATTTTATATTAAAATTCTTGATATGCAAAATAGATGGAAAAAATGTATCCATAAAACTATAATTTGATTAAACATAAAAAACGAAAGACCGAGATTCGAATAAAGGAGTCTCGATTAAAAAATAAATTAGGATATTTTAGGAAATGACTTCAAAATTAAAATAACCAATTTTCTTATTCAAATGACATACGAATACTAGATTATTCCACCAATGCATTAAATCGATTTTGATGAAAGTTTTATGAAGCAAATCTGATATTCCTTAAGGTAAGAAAAGATTTTCCAATCCATTAAGAAATGATAGCATCACAAACATAAGAATATTTTGAACCTTAATATTTTTCATGCGTTGACTAAGTTCGAGTACATATTTCGTACCAACTACGTTGATGTTCATGGCCACTTCGAGGGGTTCATTGAACTTGACGGTGGCAGCCACGTGAAATACTATCGACACCTGTAAGATGATGTAACTAATGTTAATTGATTGATTCACCTTGAACTTTGGTTGACCATTTTACACATTTACTTTCGTTCGTAGTGTAATGTTTTAGTTCGTAGTGTAAAGCCTTTTTAATTTTCTATCAAAATGGCGCGCCAATTTGCATGTGGTTCACCTCGGGCTAAATGATCATTGCCATCGTAGCATCAAATCAGTTACAAATTATATGTATTCATTTTATGTATATTTGAACAACAAAAAAAGAAGATTCGAAACCATTAACGGATCCGGATATGGATCATTTTCTCCCTCGGATATCCGGCACATCACTAATGGCTTCGTATGCGGTGAGAGTCGCTTTGTGACAAAAGAATTTTGTGTGAGAAAAAGTGCAATGTGTCGAACTTGTGCCCTCAGTAACTTTCTAACTTATATCAAAGTTCGCAATTGAGCAGTGATTACGTCACGCGAGTAGAAAGATACGTTGTATCTTGCCCTGACCCCGTGCGACTAGTTACGCGATATTTTCGCAACAAGCAAGTTTTTAACTATGTATTATTATTACATCGATTTATATTATTAATAGTTTGATGTATAAACGATGTATATATATTTACGGTTTTATAAATCGAAATCAAAAAACTATATATAATCTTGTAATGAGAAAAACACTTTAGTGTTTAAATCAAACTTAATCTTAATTTGTAGCGTACTGACTTCAGCTCGTATTGAGCTGGTTCGACTGAGGTATTACCTCCTTATTTTATAAAGATCAGTGTAAAGTAGCTAAAATACATTACACAAATGATACAGAAATACTTATTCGTAAATTACTCGTAAGTAACTTACATAATTTAATTACAGAATTTAAACTTACCAACAGTCAGTTAAGTTCTAACAGTGCGTAAGTCAAAATTTACATTTTTAAAGGAAAAGAAAAACTCTGCATAATTTTAAAAAGATGACCATTACCAAACCATGATCATTAATCCTAATTTTAAACACACGAAGTAAAATTTATATCATTAAAAATGATATACATATATTATCGATTCAAAATAGTGTCTATAAAAAATTACGTACTTTTTTCGTTCACCTATAAAGCTGTTTGTTTTGACTTAACCCTTTATAGCCTGATTTACGAAAGTGTTTTATTTTTAAATATTAGCTGTTAGTGTTTGCTGGAAGGTCTAGATGAAGGAAATAGTTAAAAAATCACAATATTAATTTTACATATTTACTTAGAAAATAAAACAGGTATCAATTTTGATACTTCAAGCATAAGGCCATACAGAAATCAGATATAGCTAGGCTAAAACTAATAGTAATGTAAACATTTGGTTTAAAAGATCGGTATCAAAATTGATACTCTAGGCTATTAAGGGTTAAGCAATGTAAGAGGTGATTCGCTGACAAAACATTCCCAAAGTTTACTTAACGACATACCTTATGAATTAAAAGTTCTTCATCTTCTGCCTTTATTCCCAATCGTGGTTCAGATATATCGCCTGGAATCAGAACTATTTTTTCTAGTGCCTGTGGATTTTTCTCTTTCAGCCTCGCAAAAAGCTAAAAATTACCGATAAGCTAAAAATTTTGAAGAATTTGAACGGATAAGTAATTAGACTTTAAAAAAATAAACAGATTTCAAAAGAAAAATACGCAAACTCATTTGCTTGGATCACGAAAAATTAAAGGAACTAACTGATTTTTATGGAATTTTTTTGAGACCGATCTGAAAGTATACTCTTTCGAATAAAAAAATGCATTTTCAAAATCGATATAGAAATAAAGGAGTTTTGAGGTAACAAACGCAAGAAAGAAAGACGTTACGAAATAAGATCTTTTCTTCTTTAGGTTGAAAATGACGTATAAGGTGAGCTTAGGTGTAGTCCTTTGACAAATATTCGTATACGGGCCGGCTCGAACGGGTTAGACTTCCGAGTCTCTCACTCACCATTGAAAACACCGCTATGTCATATAATTTACGCCGATTTTCTATGACATTACGGTACATCCCCGATCGAATCGAAGTCTTTTTTTACAGTAATCAAAGAATGGCTCCAAACTTACCGGCTGTTCCATAATCTTAGATAATCTTTGCTGCGCTGTCATGTTTTTCTTCGGTCGGACCAAGATATAGGCTTTATTTAAACCGGGACAGCTGTATAGTAATTTTTCTAATAAAACCTGAAATTAATAGTATTGTTATATCATTATGTTTTGCATTTTCTATGCATTCAATATGTACTTTTATTTGTACTATTAAAATAATATATTTATAAAATTTTCCTCGATTACCTCGAAAATGACTTTACTAATTTATTTTACTATTTATTTTTTTGATTTAAAGGTGTATCTCATTGGTCCCATAGAATTTATCATCATTAGTTTCATTTTAAAGTCAATATAACTGGAATAAGTTCCTATGTTATACAAGTAATCGATATTCCGTGTTTTGGTTTTGAATTTTTGGTAAGATCTTGTTTCATACCAAATTTAAATCTAGGATAACAAGGTGTTTTATATAGGTTAGAATGAATTTATAAATATAAAAATACAATTTGGTATCTGGCAAAATTCCTGTTTTGTTTGCGCTGACTTATAAACCTGTTTTTACACCTTTCCATACACCTTAGTCCTTCTACCTAGCTAGCATTTGCCGGCTTCAACACAGTTAACTTTTTTATTTTAATGTTGATTTTTACCAGTCACTGATTTTACAGTCTAGTCGTTATCTCTGGTGAAAAGCAGTAAAAATTATGATTAGAATAGTTTATCTATTAAAAATAAGAATCACTATCAGGTGATTGTGATATGAACCGGCATTCAAAGCCCTCCGAGGCACCCAGACCTAGGAAAATATATTTGCGCAAAAACAAATTTTTATTTCGAGTGGGGGTTAAAGATACACAAAAAATGACTTGTCTAGAAAATTATGTTTTAAAGCTCATTTAACAAAGCATTTCAAATGTGTTCCAAGTTTTCACTTGAAACTTCTATGGCATGCTTTAGCGGGTCAGACCGACTATATTGGCGTGGCGACGCGTCGCCATGGTATACGCCGCTATGCTATATGATAATATAACTATTACAGGAATTAACGATTAAATCGAACGAGTTGCCTTAATGAATAAAAATTTTCTAAATTTTTAATTTTTGTGTTGAATTCATGTAAATGTTTTTTTTAAAGAAACAATCATATTTTTCTAGAAAAAAATCTTAATATTTAATTTTCCATAATGCCATTACATGTACATTTATTCCTGTTGTAAACTATTTATTCGTATTATCTGTAAAAAATAATTTTGATCTTCCACACCTGCCATGCGTATCACGACGGCTCACATTTTTTTTCTTTTTTCGTTTGTATCAGGCGAGGTCACGGAATCTTGAGAAGGATCAAATTTGCGCACTAACTTTATTCAATTAAAACCGTTTAACTTAAAGATTTTTTTCCTATATTTTTAATAATGCCATTATAAGTAAATACCTTTCCCAGAAATCCTGTACTGCCAGTTATAAAGACGGATTGTCCGTCGTAATATTCCGTAACTGTTTCACCCATTTTGAGAAGTTCTAAAGCTAATGCGAGTGTCCGCAACGAAAATGTTATTTAAAATGAATTTAAAACTTTTAAGTCTCTATATTTATACCAATAACTTATTCATACGGTGTCATCATAATTAATACTATAATGCCAAATATTTCTACAGTTTAAATAGTTTTTATAAAACTTTTTTTGTTCTGGTGTAAAATTTGCGTCAATAAGATAATATCACTATATTGGTATATATTTAGGGGCTCGTAGTTAACGGGGAATCCTTGTAATTTCGCCTAAGCTCGTGCATTTGCTCTCGGAATGTAGCGTTTGGCGAAATAGAATTAATGACGAAGACCATAGATGGTCACAAGAAATACTTAATAACAAGTATTTCACGGGTTGCGGTTTAATTAATTCAATATGATTGCTAACTTATGTTTATGCTTGTAACAATGCATAAGTTACGGTAGAGTTGGTGGCGCAAAACCAGGAGAACTCCTCAATAATTAACAGCCCTACATCGGGAAAAGTAATATTATGTAAATGGTGATAAGTAGTTGGCGTTAGGATATGGTAATTTAGATAAATCGCATTTTTTTTTTATATATAGACGCTGATAAGAATTTCAAGCTACACAGACTTCATTTTGAGAAAGTGGCGTCAAAAGATGTCAAATCTACTCGTTACAAATTTGTTTGACGACGTATATATCCATCTTCTCTCGCCTGTTTTGGCAAAATGATATGATAAATTAAAAGCATATTGATACATTATTTTTTTTATCTAATAGTTTATATTTAAAATATATTAGATTATCGCATATTATTTTCTGTGCTTGTTTAGTTTAGATGTCTTAAAATTTTTTTGAATAATGTTAAATACACGACGCATTATCAGAATACATCAATATCTCCAAATTCGACTTTTTGTGGGTTGACACATTATTGCTTATCAACATCCATTACATTATTATAGTATATCCATAAATTAAGGGAAATGAGAGTTTTCTGCATTAATTAATCGATTTCGAAAGCGGATGTAATACAAGTAAACTTAGCTAAGCAATCACTTTTTATACTTTTATAAAGGGGCGACTATCTCCGAAACTGAGAGTTTTTACTGTAATTTAGTAAAGTAAAGCAACAGCCTGTAAAAGTCCCACTGCTGGGAAAAGGCCTCCTCTCCTTTTAAGGAGAAAGTTTAGACCTTAATCCACTACGCTGCTCCAGTGCAAGTTGGCGGATATAGATGAAGTTTCTTCATGATGTTTTCCTTCACCGTCAAGCTTGAGATGAATACATTTCGCATTTATTTCTATGTTATCGTTTGAAGAGGTAATGTTTTCTTATTGCAAATTTAAAGTAATAAATAGGTTTTTCTAAACATAATTGATCATTGTTTAATGATTTCGTTCTAAGGAAAATATATAATATAAGTGTACGCTGCAGTCAAAACTCCTGATCAGTCAAAAATGCTTTTGATCGCAGGCATTCAACGAGTCTAGAAATAGTCGTGTTGGCATGACCGAGGTCGAACCTTACTTTCGCAGAAGTTTGGCATGAAGTATCTAATATACATAATACACGCGTTTCGTAGGGTGAGTAAGAGAACTGGAAGCCGAAGCTCCTCCCTATTTATTTCTTTACTTCCCTGTTATCTCTTATTCATTTTTAAGCGGGCAAGGTAATTTAAGTGGCTCCTCTGGTACTGGAAATGTCTATAAGCAGCAGTGATCAAAAGTAGGCATAGTATGAATACTTTTATACTTGTAGTTATATACATGGTGAGTTAATTTAAACAAGTGCCATTAAAGGCTAATTCAAAATATACTTTATTCCAGTAGGCTTGTATATCGTTTTTAACTCGTTTATTTACAAATAAGCCTTTTGTATACCTAAAAAAATTACCACCGTTTCGGAATATAGATTTTATCGAGAAGAACAAAATCAGTTACAAGTACTATATTTTATCAAATCAACGAGCATAATGTCTATGCTTTTTTATCGTTGATGTAATCTTGTCCGGTGTAATTTGCTTTATTAATTAATTAACTCCTCACTTAGGCTTTAAATTTAGAAGGTGGCAAATATAAAAAATTATTATGTTCAAGGTTACTCAGAACTTACCGGCTGTTAAGTAGAACCTCAGCGATTCTTTTTTGTGCGCCTAGTCAAAAGTATTTTTGAGGAAGTAAGTTGGTACGATATGGAAGACAGATAAACAATATAATAACAAGAACAATAACAAAAAACTAATTGAAACAATAAAAACCCGACTGCGTAACAAGACCATAGAGAATCTTTAATAACTGACATTAAATCGTCATAGATTCGAAACAGTAGTTTTGATTGAAAATTGATATGAGAGACCTAAAAATGATTTTTAAATACCTATTCAACGATACCCCGCTTAACATAGCTCGCCTATTTTTTTCACAATATGGCGTCCAAAATATCCAAATTATTATACTCTCTATGACATTTGCCGTTACGACTAATCAAACGAAGTAACATTTATCAAAATCGCTGAAACGTTTGGTCTAAATAGCGCCATAAAAGTGTAAACTGACATACATATGTACATAACATAATAAACATCTTACCCTCCTTGCGTCGCGCAGTCGGGCAATAAAAAGGAATTTGGTGTATTATTTAGTGCCGAAGAAAAGGAGAAGCTTTTAATTAGTCGTAAACTTAAGGGCTTGACTGATTTGGTTACTTATTTTTTTGTTTCGTATACTTTCCTATAAATCTATCTTTAACTTTTATTTCGTTCGTCGATCGACCGTGAAGGAAAACATCGTGAGGAAACCTCCATTGGAAGAATTCTGACACGTGTACATATATACTCCAACCAGCAGTGGAGCGGTGTGGTGGATAAACTAAACTTTTTTCTTAATATAAAAGGTTTTAGTCCAGCAGTGGGACATTTACAGGCTGTTTACTCTTTTTTCTACTTTCCGATTGGTCGCATAGAATTTTTTTCAAAATCGAGTCAGAGGTTTGGTTTTGAAATCAAAATAAATGGAGTAAGTAATGTCATCCTATATTTAGGCGATTATAAGTTTGACTGTAACATTATATATTATCTTTGAACGCTTATTTCAAGCAATTAAAAATTTTTAATGTTCGTAATTAAAAATTTAAAATTTTTAAGAAATATTTATTAAACAATGAAACAAAATGGCAATGGAAATTTAAACGCAGTTTCATCAAACAATTCATTATTATCTGTGATCGTTTGCTTGTGTAGATTTTAATAAAGATTAAAAATGTTAACAAAAAGAAAATTAATATTTATTGCGCATTTGTTTTATTTAAGACTAGCTTTTGCCCGCGACTACATATTCGTAAAACAATCATTCTATACATATGTAAAAGGTACTCAAATTCTAGACAGAATAGTCCAGATGAAACTGGTCCCAGATTTTAAGTTGGAATCTATTATATTATCTCGATCATTAGGTCTTTGCTAGTTGTTGAGGGGATCAACTCCTACTGTTGTCAATGTCGTTAAAATAACGTAGTTGCATATTCTTGCTGCAGCATCCTCTGGAATCAACAGTCTACATAACTCCTCATAATAGTACAGCAGAAGTATCGAACTGGAGCTCGTTGAATCGTTTCAATGAATAACTTATAATGAGAACATTCCAGACTTTTAAAATTAATATATCAGTTATTAAATTAAAAATTTAAAAAATCAACACACAGTTTGGAAATATTTAAGCACGGACATGCACTTTAAGGAGGTATCTGGAATAAATAGCAACATTTTAAGTAATTCAGTATAATATTTTATTACCAGTTTAAATTAGACGCCTCAACTTTAGAGACTAGCTGCAGATTCAGATTTAGTATGAAGTAATCGGTCTGTGTGCCAATAGGCCTGTATGAGATTGGGCCTGTGTGGCAATCGGTCTGTGGGATAATTGCCACACAGGACAATGTAGACTTATTTGGCAACACAAGCCGATTGCCACACAAATCGGCCTGTACGGCAAAAATGGCATTCGCCCTGTGTGGTAATCGGCCTGTGCGGCAATCGGTCTGTGTGATAATTGCCACACAGGACAATGTGGACTTGTTTGGCAACACAAGCCAATTGCCACACAAATCGGTCTGTACGGCAATAAACCTGTATCATAATCAGTTGACGTATCGAATCTTACTTGTGCCTTATTCTCATTATGGCTGAAACTTGCTGATATTCACTTTTTTCTGAGTATTGAGATACGATGTCGTGTGAAAATTCTGACCGGCATAATAAGGGCGGGTTAAATATTTTCTTTTATCCATTGTGTCGAAGTTATAAGTAACAACGTGTAATGGGTCGTAAAGATATAAGTCTACGTACTTACAATGGTGATATATTCACCTAAATTTACAGTAAAGTGCATGTGTTTATAGTTGTTATTGAGAGTGATTGTGATTTTGATATTAAATATAGTTTATTATCTACTAGATTTTGCTCGCAGTTTCACTCGCGTCTTCTTCGCTTCGCGTTAATGTATGTGTGTTATTTTCTCTCATTTTACCTTAGTTAAAAGATATTGTTAGTTTTTAGGGTTCCGTACCTTAAAAGGAAAAACGGAACCCTTATAGGATCACTTTGTTGTCCGTCTGTCTGTCTGTCTGTCTGTCTGTCTGTCTGTCTGTCTGTCTGTCTGTCTGTCTGTCTGTCTGTCTGTCGGGATGTCAACCCTTTTTTCTCAGAAATGCATAGACGTATCATGTTGAAATTAATATCATATACTCAAGTCTGCGATGACATGCGGCCGTGAAAATATTAAAGTTCTAAGTCAACGCAATCAAAAGATAATGGAAAATATGTCGTATATTTTGACCATTTTAGCGTTTTCGCAAGGGAATCAAAACCTATAGGGTACTTCCCATTGACCTAGCACAATGAAATTTGGCAAGTAGTAAGATCTTATGGTACAAATAAAGGAAAAAATCTGAAAACTGTAAATTTTTGTATGTATGTTTGTCTGTTTGTAAGTTTGTCTTTCAATCTTTTTCTCAGAAACGCGTGAAGGTAACAAATTTTTATCAACGTCAAGTACTCAGAGTTGTAATTACTAAGAGCTGTGAAAAAATCAAATTTCTAAGTTAACGCAATCAAAAGATACGGTCATTTATATCACATATTTTAAGTATGATAGCGTTTTTAACGTTTTCGCAAGGGAATCAAAACCTATAGGGTACTTCCCATTGACCAAGCATTATGAAATTTGGCCAGGAGCAAGGTCCTTTAGTATACATAAAGGAAAAAATCCGAAAACTGTAAATTTCTGTTCGTGTGTCTGTCAGTCTGTACGTCTGTCTTTCAACCTTTTTCTCAGGAACGCGTAAATGTATCAAGTTGTAAATTGATCAAGCGGAAAATATATTAATCTTAGAATTAAAATTATATGTACTTGTAACAAATTAACATAGAAGTTGACCATGGTCAAAAAAACAATTTTACAAACACTGAGAAGAAATTTGTATCAATACGAAAACATTAAAAAGCAGCAAACCTCTATAAACAACGCAATGCAATCTATATATCGCAGCTAAAAAAATGATAGCGCGATGCAGCGTACAGCTAATGCCATCTATTACAACATTATGACATTAACTGTGATATAATTCTGCTCGATTAATAAAAATTTTTATTTTAATTATTATTTAAACGCGCTAAAAATTATAAAATAAACTTTTCATTTAAAAGTTTTATCGTCGATTTATAACGTCATTACGTAATTAACATTCAATATAAGAGCTTCACGCGATTTGATTTAAGTACTCGTATTGACTTAGTACGAAAATTTTAAAATTAAATTCAAACAGATCGAGTTATTTAATTTACTTATTTATCTACACATATAAGTCTTCTGGTTATTATTAATATAATTAGTTATTTATAAATAAACAATTAGTTTTGTTCGAATTAAGGACTAATTATTTTCGTCTTGGCAACACTAATATATATTTCGATATTTTGATTGATAATGTAAATCTAAATATTTTACGAACGTAGTGCAGGTAGTGGGTAGTGGAGTGTATTAGTATATAAATAAAAATAAAACGAGAATAAAATATAATATAATTATGTTGTTAATGTCAAAGTCAACAAGTTAGTTCATTGAAATTGTCAAGAGATGGCGCTAGGTGTATCCTGAATCGCGCTATAAGTTTTTTTTTGAAAGTATAAGCTGTATTAGTACTTAAAATAAAGTTTTGCGTTTCCATGGATTGCATCCATGATCGTGTTTTAAATTAAAGTGCTCCTAAGTAGTTTCAAAATAGTTTTTGGAACGTGATCCATATTTACATAATATTTGATTATATTCAAGCGACTTCTAAATAGGAGTGTTTTCAATTCGACCTTGTATTTAATTTTTTTTTATGTTTGTTCGCCGATTACGCCGCCATTTGGGTACCGATTTTCAAAATTTTTTTTTTGTTTGAAAAGGTATACTTCCAAGGTGGTCCCATTGTCTTCAGGTCAGGATCAGATGATGGGATCCTGGAGAAATTGAGGGAACTCCTCAAATATTATAGGCAAGCGTATACCGATTTAGGTATTTTTGATAGTAACTTATGTTGGAACTGATGATGAAGACCACAAATGGCGTAGATGGGTTAGTCTTATATAGATTTCTGTAAGTTTGTACGGAACCCTCGGTGCGCGAGTCCTACTCGCACTTGACCAGTTATTTAGACTAATTCTTAGTCTGTTTTAAGTATTGGTAGTAATCATACTACATCAGGAGAAAATTTACATAAAGAATAAAATTGCCTCGAGAGTAAACCTCGAGGTTTATCTGAGGTTCACAAGGTTTATATCGGTATTTATTCGAGTGATTAGCATTTATGGTTGATTTGCTCCGGTGAGTTCGCTAAAATACGCACACAAGTTACGACATCAAGTCGCGTTACACTGTTTCGCCGTAAAACGTTTAGTGCATAATATCCTTGGTTTTTATCGTGAATGTAATCTTGCACATTCTAATATGCTTTATTAATTAATAACCTCTTAACATAGGCTTTAAACTTAGAAGGTGGAAAATGTAAAAATTGATTAGTGGTTCAAAATATGTATAAAGAATTACTCCAAACATACGGGCTCTTTTAGAATATGAGCGATTATTCTTTCTCTGATAAATAAGCTAAAATACGTACAAATGTTAAGATATCGAGTCGCGTTGCGCTATTTCGCCGTAAAACGTTTAGTCCTGTATTGGACTGTTGGCAAGCGACTCGCATTTGCATTGAGTTACTTGGCAATAGGCGAAAGGCATAAGCTGCCATGTTGTAAAAATATACATATGCATGGTAGAAAACGCGACGTCGGATCATCTCATGACGTCGAAATGTGTGCGTGCCAGCTGATTTTTGAAATCATACTGAGTGGAGGTACCAAGATTTGAGTGTTTAAAAAATACTAATCATCAGCTTTATTTGTGAAATACTTTTTTAAGGTTTTTTCTGTTCTGTGCAAAGGTTTCATATTTTTAGTTCCGTAAATTACTTCGTCTTAACACATTGAAGCAAATAGGCATTATGCAAAAATTACCAAAAAAAAACTAGAGTGTTAGAATTCAATTTCGTCGCCGCTAAAACTTATTTCATGGATAAAAGCAAAATTACTTCCTCCCTATTTCCCTCGGCGTTCAATTTTATTAAACTCGCAAAATAAAAGTAAAGTAGGTGTAAGAGGCGTTCAAATGATGCCATCAACGAGCGGGGCGTGAAAATTATGCTTGTATTATAATCTACAAATTGTTAAAGAGTCTACTTTCAAGGCTGGCATCGTGAGATTTTTATGAAAATAGCATTTATTGTTATAGTATTATTTTAAATTGCAAAATATTAAGCAAAGAATATACTATTAGGTTAGGACCAATAATAGCAAGTTAAAAATGTAATTATTTCAGAGATAATAATAGTAGTTAAGAAAAAAATTCCAGGAGTTTTGATAATTGGTGATCTTATAAATTTTGACATGATCTTTTTGCAAGAAAAACTGGTTTTTATATAGACTAGTGGTCGAAAACATTAATTAATTAAATTTTAAATTTAAGTTTGAACAGAAACGATTGAATATATACTGCTTGTACATATGTATATGTATGCGTGTGTTAAATACATATTAGTGTGTGTAACATTTTGTTATTGATTTGATGTATCTTTTTTAGTTTCAAACTCCTTCAACGACGCAATTTTTTATGAAACTTTGTACCCCCTTATAAAAAGGGGTACTTAAATTTATTAGATGCTTTCTTTCATCGCAAAATGAGGTGGAAATTAAATATTGTTTAAAAACTGTTTTGAGCGCCATTTTTTCAATATGATGAACGTCCTGAAAATGTACGAGGTGGCAAAATATAAATTACAGAAAGAGTGTGTCAAAATATTTAAGATTACCAAATTTCAAAACTCCCGGACAACAAATGGCTGTATAATGGTATTAATTGCGCAGATGTCATGAGACATTAAAATTTTTTACTATTAACTTTATTATGACGTGCTTACTTACAATAAAAGATAATAATAAAATTTAAATAATGAAAATACTTAAAAATAATATGATTTATTTTTGTAATTAAAATGAAAAATCATGAGTTATTTAAATAACTAATATTTTAAATAAAATTTATTTAAATTACATTGTAATCACCTGTAGTTAGTACTAAATTATTTTTGAAACGGAAAGACAAAGAAACAGACATGCTGATGACAGTCATTTTGTAGCTTAATATTAGGCAGTCGGGTTTTATCTTTTTAATTACTTTAATCTTGTTAAAATTACCGCTTAGTGTACAATTTATGATTAAAAAAACAATTAAAATTTATATTAAAATAACAAGTAAAGTAACGTGTAAATTTACCCACTGCCAAAGGCAAAGGTCTTCTCTCCTATTAAGGAGAAGGTTTAGAGCTTAATTCACCACGCTTCTCCACTGCAATTTGGTGGAATACATGTGTCATAACTTTACTCGACATGTGCAGGTTTTCTTAAAATGTTTTCACCGAGCGCGTCTTGAATTTTACAACAAATTTGGCATTTGAAAACTTCACGCGACCCATAACCGGTTAAGATCGACGTGTTTAAAAACAACATACACAAAAGTTAAAAATTTTAGCAGTAAATATTTCTAAGAAATCAATTGTATATGTTTTTTATTAAATTGAACTTACTCTGTATGTGAGGAGAAGACAAGAGGTCGTTATTATAACGACCTCCCCTTAAACTTGGAAATGGATTTTAAATTTCACACTTTTGTTACACTATTTTCCGTCATGATTCCTTGAACGTTGTCATTCGTCGGTGTCTTGTTACCGCTAAAATTCTAGAAATCATCATCAGTTCTAGAAACTGACGGACTAGTACGCAGCGATGGCAAGAGACCTGATGATGACGGTGAGCTGCATTACTATATGAGGCACTTCCCTAATCGAAATTCCGTAATCGTAGGGCGGCTACCTTGGCCAGCATATCAGTCTGGCCATACAAAGAGGTAATGCCGCCAGTGGTTAAGCACCTTGCCAGATTATGACATCGATAGCGACGTGGTCTTAATATTTTTAATTATATCTTCTTATTTTTTATGTGTAACTAAATGTTTTATAAATTAATAGTAACAAATAATTTTCGAAACAATTTTTTTGTATGAACACTTACAACACATGAACAATACGCGATGTACACCCCGATGATAATTTTAGCAAATCAACTTTTTGAGTGAATTTACTAAAATATTTGAATAGTGACGTTAATATTATATTACAAGACTTTAAAAAATGGGGACTAACGGGGATTTTAAAATTAAATCGACCTCAAAAGCAAAATACGACTATTACCTTTACATGAATGAACTTGTTCCAGTTATTTTAATTTTAAAACCAAATTACAGAACCGATTTTGATGTAAACTGTATAAGAATAATCAGAGAGTATAACAACGAAAAAACTGGTCAGACGAACTATGAATCTCTTTTTTTTTGGAAGTCAGTTAAAATTCAATACAAAACTCATAGATGCTGGGATTGAAACTCGCGATCATCGGTCAAGATCTACTCTACTATGTTTAACTTGCAATGACCGTCATCATATAAAAATGATAAATACACATTAACGGCAAAAAGTCTATAATTATTTTGAAGCGGTCACTACATACAATTAATTGTATAGCTTACACAAACAATGAACGTTAATTAATATAATTAAATAAATGAACGAGATTGAAGAATCGGCACTTAACGTAATACAACAAAAGGTATAAATATTTTTAATTTTAATACAGGATGACTCAAACTGATCGGTCGGCAGGGAGAAATTTGAAACTATGAGAGTTAGATAAAGGAATACATAATAATTAGAATCAATATATAATAATTAGAAAGCAAGACTTTTAATCTTGCCTGGTCAGCTGGAGAGCACTTATATGTAAGTATTGCTTTCAGACTTTTATAAGGTTTTCTTAGATTTTCGCGATTATTACTCATTGAAATAAAACTATTTTAAATGGATTTAAATCGCGTATATTAACAGTTAATATACGTGATTTTAATTCGTTTAAAATAATTTTATTTCAATTATATAAAGTTTTCCACAAGTTGCTTTTCATTCACTTTCATTCACTTCATTTCTTTCACTGGTCACTGGCGAGCATCTAGTAGGATGTGCGTACACAACGCGAATGACTTTGTAAATAGCCTCGTGGAAAAAGGGTCTTAAATGCAAAGGACGTTTTGTATCTGTCATCAAAATGTGCGATACAATACGATATTCAACATAATTGGATGCTGATAAGCAATAATGTGTCAACCCACAAAGTCAAATTTGGAGATATTGGTGTATTCTGCTAATGCGTCACGTACTTAACGTTATTAAAAAATAAATTAAGTCATCCAAACTATATACGTAAAAAGTTTCTTAACTTGATGTTTGGAATATTGATGAGTGCTCAATGTTTTCCTATGAACAATAATGTCATTTTAATAAATGACTTATAATTAAACTAAAAGCCAGTAAACAAAGAATTGTATTGAACTTATTATTAAATAAGACTTTTCAGTATATCAACCTGTTTTAAATTCATAATACCTTTTTTCAAAATAGAATCTATTAAAACATTTCGAAATCATGAGCTCTTTTGCCTACGTTTTAAATTTTTTTTAGTTTTTTTTCGCATTAAAAAAAGTAACCTCCTCTTCTGACTCTAGATTACTTCTGTACGAAATTTCATTTAAATCGATTTAGATGTTTAGGCGTGGTTCCGTAACACGCAGACAGAGTTAGCCTATAACATAAGGATTTAATAAAGGAAGAAAAAAGGAATAAGTAAATATAATCTCTAAACAAAGTTTGTGACAAACAAACAAATGTCACAGTTATCTCTGTTTCATTGCTCCGTATCGCAAGCTAGAATTGTTTTTTAAGTATCGTTTTAAATTGTTTTAATAATGACACTACAAACATATGATAGTTTTAACTTAGTACTAGTATTACCTTAATTAAGTGAAGTTGTATATTCACTAACTTAACAACGAAATCGAGTAAGTTAAGTGTTTTTTTTTAGTTATGTGTAAGTTATGGATAGTTGAATAATCTTTTGGTTTAGTCGATTGGTGTTCTATATTTGGATGCTGATAAGCAATAATGTGTCAACCCACAAAAAGTCAAATTCTTAGATATTGATGTATTTAGATACTGCATCACTTATTTAACATTATTCAAAAAAATTTAAGGTTTTATAAACTAAAAAAGTACGAAAAAAAGTTTCCAAATTAATTGTTTCGAATTTCAAGTGCGTTCCATATTTTCCAATTTATACAATAATTTCAAATATTTGAAAAACTTTTTACTAGATAATATATTAAATATATCATCTTCTTTTAATTCCTTAATTCATTTATCAAAAAATAAAAGAAAAGATGGCTATATACGTCTTTAAACATATTTGTTAAGAATAGATTTGACATCTTTAGACGGCATTTTATCAAAATCAAGTCCGTGTGGCTTGACACAGTATTGCATATCAGCGTCCTTTTGTGGTGTATTTTTTAATGTTTGTTGCCTTAGATTACTCCGTCAATTTGATTTTTTAAAGGATATTTTTTTAGATTATTTTCATAAAATTTGCATTAAAATCGGTTTAGTAGATTAATTTAAAAAATATTTACATTTTGTTTTGCCCTGACATTTTTTTTCGTTTCAGTTCACTTCTTTTATTTTTTTTTTAAATCGTAACTTTTGTTTAAGATGAAGTGTGTTTGATAAATGTCACTCTCTAATAGAATTTGAATATAAATTTAAACGTTTTTAAACTGCGATCAATTAATAAAATGATTATTACTAAAGTGTTATTAAAAATTGCTTCGAATTCACCTCACCTCCGTCGCTTGAGATAATGTTAGATACTGCTCATACCTAAATAGGTTGTGGGAATCAAAAGTAGAATGGACTCGGTAATCCGGCACTCGACTAATATGTACACCCTATAATCCGACACGCCTGTATCATGTGAATTGTATTTCATTTCGCCAAATCTTTAATTTGGTTATAATTTGTATGTTTTGTTTATCGCTTTGTAGTATGTATTTATAGATAAAATATTATAACTTTGATACATAATTTGTTGGATTAAGGTACTCTTTTTGACAATCCAGACTAAAGGAGGTTTTGTTGCAATAATCCGACACCACCGTCCATAACGTTAATCGGATTTTCGCTGGCTAACTGTAGTGTAAGAAAGAGAATCATCCCCATCGATACCTATTTATCTAACTATTTATATGCATTATGTATAATAATGCTCGAATATAAAAATTTACAAATAAGTAATATGATAATGTGTTTTATCAGCCTATGTATGTATGTATGTGGCACTATTTAGACCGAACGCGGTATTGATAAATAAAACGTCGCAATTCATCATGACGGTGCGAATGTCATAAAATGCATAAACATTTGGATACATTAAAATGGCCGATTTTGGGCGCTATAATGTGAAAAAGAAAAAAATGGAAATCAACGAACTATCTCCAGTGGGGTATCGGTGAATTGGTATTTAAAAATTAATATTTAGTTTCTCATGTCGTTGGCTTTAGATAGAACTGAGATTGATACGGTGCTGTTGACTGCACATGGTCTGAATGGATAAAGTCTAACAATGCAGTCGTGTTATTTATATATTTTTATCGCAATCATATGACCTTCTCCAGGTCCTTATTTGTCATACGATATTGTTGAGTGCAGATGTTACGTAATCGCGTTTTTGATTTTTTTAATTAATTAAACTTGTGCAACTCGCTTACAAGGGTGGTGAAGGCCACAATGGAAAAAAAATGTCAATAAACAAATACATTTTTGATGACCTGTTATAATTATATGCGGGCATAATGTGTATTCATGAACATGTATTTTATGCAAAGAGATTCATTTCGCTTGTAACGCATTCTTTAATGTATTCTAATTGTAGGAGACTAGCGATGCACCCCGGCTTTACACGGATGCAATTGTTTTTACGACATCATAGTACAAAATGTTCACATCGAAAACGACTTGATTAATACTTTTTTGTTTGTGATATTTTCATATCTATACAATTTTTATCAAAATCGATCCAGCAGTTTAGTTTTAAAATCAAAATAATTTAAACAACTTTGTTATTGAACTAATCAAAATTACGTGTATTGCTTTTAAAGTCAGTTACCTTTTTCAAAAAATCTCGTCAGTGTTGTTATCTACAATAGTAACACATAAAAAGATCAATATATTTTTGCATACATTAAAAAGTATGTATTTTGGAGCAATTTTAACATTGACAAATATTAAATTAATGAAAATTAATAAACATTTATATAATTCACGAGCGAAGTCAAGTATAACTCGTAGTGTGCATGAGCATTTTTGACATTTATTTCTTGTCTACCCTCACTTATATGTTGAACCGAATCAAGAAAACATTTCCCCAGTGGTTGGTTAATAAATACAATTTAATTATCTGGTTAATGACTTTTAGTCGTGCGTATTAGACATGTTATTTCGCCAATTCGGGTAATATAAGTTACGAGTGTATATGGTTTTATATGTGACTTTAACGTTAAGCGCTTTGAAGACCTGAATTGTTTGTGTTTATTTTCTTTATATTAAAAGCAATAGTCTTTAATTATGTGTGTGTAAGGTAACGTCTTTATATACAAAAGATTAGTACAAGCTTTGATGGCTCTTTGTGTATTAGAAAGTATTACAAACAACATATTATTGACCTCTTGTGATAATAAATTTAAAATGGTTGAGATATTTGGGCGAGTTCTATTTAAACTATTTTTATTATAGAACCGGAAATCGAAGGTAAAATTGGAAAATTCGTAGAAATGTATAAAACGGTGGCGGAATGCTACAAGAAGCAATGCGTTTTTATAACTGGAGGTACAGGATTTCTCGGGAAGGTAAGGATATTGTTATTAAAATTGAAATTAAAATATTTTTATTCAAAATAGGAATTTATAATCTCTTTTTGAACGTCAAGCAAATGAATCTACCATGGTTTCGAAAAAGTTTAATATACCTAAGACCTGAGAAGAATCCGCGAAAGAAATTCAGCGGGACTTATTTTTCGTTATTTTTTTAACAACGACAAGATTAATTACAAATTATACAATGTATTGACAGCCTGGAAGCGATCCTTATTTACATGGTGTGTTCCCATCATCTATAAAATCTTAAATATGATAATAACCTCTAACTCAAACACGTTTCTTTATCTTTTTAACCTTTGCTGATTATCATTTAGCTTCGTCACCAGTATGCTTAAGAATCAATTTAGTATTATTTATTTAGATTTTTAAATTGGACAAATAAATTAATGGGTTTATATTTTATCAAAACCGAAAGTGCTTCATTTCTGAAGACTGATGCAATTGCTACACAAAAGAACGTCTATGTATACTATTATTAAAGGTCCAAGCATCTCTTTATCGTCCACTATAAGACCCATTTTTCGAAACAACAATAATACAGTGATAGTTTTCCTAAGAGCAGTGACAGGCATTGTGTTAACACTAGAAAAAATAAACTTTTCATACCGAGCTTTCGTCTTTATAAAGTCAGTTCATCGTTTCTGGGGTTTGGTATTCGCATCTATAATAAAATCCCGCAAACAGTTTTACATTTGCCACTCAATAAGTTTAAAGCCTACATTAAAATTTTTTTAATAAATAAAGCATATTATATCATACAAGAATATATTGACGACAAAGAGGCGTGGATCTAATGTGCGTTGATGTTCTTACAGGTTTTCAAAAAAATGTTATATAAATACATAATGTATGAATGATTTTTAAAAGAGTACCTATCGAGTTTCTTGCCGGTTCTTCGCGGTAGAGACTACATTCCGAACCGGCGGTAGCTTAAAAAAATCTATAACCAATGGACCTGTAACTTGACGATTCAAAATTGCTGTAAATAGCCTATTTGAATAAAGTATATTTTGAATATATTTTGAATTTTTACATATTTTTTGTTTTAGGTTATCATAGAAAAGTTGCTGTACAGTTGTCCTAGTTTAGACAAACTATTCCTTTTGGTTCGAGAACAGCAAAATGCGAATGTACAGCAAAGAATACAAAAAATGTGGGAACAACCTGTGTGTTGAGAATAACTTTTTATTTATTTATTTTTTATTTAAAATTATTGTGACGCATTTATACTGAAACATAATTTTCCATTTTATAATTAATTAAAAGTTTATATTGTCGGTTACTTATAGCTGTTTTCGAGATTGAGAAACGAAAGACCTCAGGCATTTAAGAAAATTGTTCCAATTGTTGGTGATATATCTAAATTAAAATTAGGAATTAAGTCAGAAGATGAAGAACTTTTAATAAATAAGGTACATCGTTAATCAATTATTTACTCATGTGCACTACTATGTGATAAGATAAAAAAATCTATGAGTGTGGTACCAAAAGTTTACAGTGAAAACTTTACTAAGAAGCGACTCAGCTTTAGACATTGAAATATTTTTAGTGTGTTTACTTATATTCTTATTTTAATGCTCCCTATCTCAGCTTAGAGCTTGACCCACCACTCAAAATCATTGAGAATCTGAGCACATACAAAAATTACTTCAAAATGTTGTAGAAAGTATTCATTTTTTGCTTTTTAGTTTACTGGTTTCCTATATTATTTGACGAGCTCTCTCGATTTCTCCAGGATCTCATCACCAGCTCCTGACCTCATGACTATGGGGCCAATTTAAAAGTATACCATTTCAAATGAAAAAGAAATTAAAATCGGTCTACAATCGGCGAACAAATTCAGTCAACAAACAAAAAAATACTAACATATAGAACTTCCTCCTTTTTCAAAGTTAAATATAGGCGACTGCCGCGCACTTTGCGCATTATATTTTAATCGATTTTTAATTTAATTGAATGTTAATATCTCATAAGCATCTCATAATAGATTGTGTAACGCTCGCGAGTTCAATCCCCGCTCACGACAAACGTAATTTGTATTGGCCATACTGTGGCTTGTCGTGGTCTGAGTATTTGTGTTCTTGTTGTGTATGTTTCTGGACCCTCGATACAGGATCATGAGATCCTAATGAGGCACTTTGAGTGTGAAGCGTTTATTTAATATACTTCAGGTGTCAATAGTTTTCCATGTAGCCGCAACTGTCAAGTTTACCGCGCCGCTAGATGTCGCTATGAACGTCAACGTGGGAGGTACAGAACGAGTGCTCGATTTTAGTAAACGAATGAAAAATATAAAGGTTAGTCCAGGATTCATCTAAGTTTCACACTTAAATTAGACAGGATATTTTCTATAGTGTGGATTATTTAACAAAAATTAGAAAAGTAAGAATTAAACTCTGAGCGATCTCTAGCGATCTGAGTTTCGAAAAATGTTCAGACGTAAACTTGGAAAAATAGCAATTTTAGTTCACGTGTCGGTGATTATTAATATTGATTAAACTGTAAATTTATTGTTCTGTATTTAGGGTTTCTTACACGTCTCTACGGTATTCGCACACACTGATCAAGCTGTTATAGATGAAATTGTGTATCCAGAACCCACAAAATTGTTCGAAGTCAAAAAGTTGATAAAAAATGGGATAAACAAGAAACAAGCCAAGGAACTTCTTAGTGAGCATTAAAATTACTTTCTTTATCGGCGTAATAAAGGATCGAAAATATATCAGGGCAAGATTAAGTAGTTTAAATAATATGCATTTGATTTACAATGTCCTTTTTTTTATTTACTTATAAGCTTAAATAAAAGTTTAAAAAATAGTCCTTTTATTATAAAATTTGATTTTATTAAAACTGCTAGACAACGACGCAAGGACACCTGTTTCTAAGCGATCTTCGCTGCTTATAGATATATACAGCACATAAGGAGGAATACGGAGTGAAAGGCAATTGAAAGTAAGAAAATTAATGGGCGAAAGGTTTAGGCTTCCTAATCTCTCACTCAGCTTATGAAATGTAGTTTATACGTAATGCCGATTATCTATCAGAATGATTTGCTACCCCAGTCGAGTCCCAGCTAGATACTGCCTCAGGAAGAGGGGGTTGTCGGTTCTTATGTTGCATGATGTATTTCGTTTTCACGGATCATAGATAATTTATTATAAATATTAAAAAAAATGGTTATATATATTTACAGAGGACAGACCGAACACATACACTTTTACGAAAGCATTGGCAGAAAACGTGGTAGCTGAAAATCATGGCAATGTACCTGCTATAATAATACGACCATCTATAGGTAAGTGTAAGCTACATGATGTACAAATTGTTAACAGATCTACATCTTTAGTCAGGAGAGCTAATTTTCACTTCACACATACGACCTACAGGAGAACGCTTTGATTTATAATAAGTTATAACTAAAATCTACCTCGGTACATAACTAGCTCTACTAAGACACTTTTTGGGCCAGGAAACCTCGTTGGCATCTTCAGAAGCACAACACCCTGCCAAAATTTCATACCAATTCAATAATTGGCTTTGGATCGCATAGATGACAAACATACAAAATTGATTCGTTCGTAATTGCGAATAGAACCGTCGCAACTCGCAATTACGTTTAAACCCGAAAGACAGAAGTATCCTCCCATGACTATCTACAATTATATATAAATTAATTTCTGTACATTAGTCTCGGAAAACCCGAAAGTAGCTTGCCCGATGATTCGATTGTTTTTAAACCAAAATCTTCTTCCTAGCATTTTTCCCATCCTTTTTGTCATCATCGACTTAACATATAAAGGACCTACTATTAGTACTAAAAAAATAAGAGCTACGTCATCACTTTACTCTTTTGATTATTTAAATGTTTAAACTTCTAATTAGTTGGTCCGGCGATTTCATCTGTGTAAAAACTTGCATCTTTTGTTTAATGTTTTTGCAACAAATATCTATGTTTTTTTCCAACGTTCAATCTATCTATTTAGAAGAAATTTGTTTTAATGGCTTACGTGTGCATAATGACAGAGTCACCGTAGTGAAAATTGCAGTATCGTTAGCGAAGAAGACAATTTTGGTGATTTTACCGTTCGTCTGTCGCGGTATGTCATAAGTATATAATTAGTAAAAGAGGGGCGCTAACGCGGAGCCTTGAAGTATCCCGGTTCGGTTGGGGCGTGAGGAGGACAGAGTGCCCTCGATAGCAAGACTTTAAGCATAATAAAAAAGTTCGGTTGGGGCGTGAGGAGGACAGAGTGCCCTCGATAGCAAGACTTTAAGCATAATAAAAAAGTTATAGATATATTTTTCATCTACTTTCAGTGACATCCAACATAGAGGAGCCTTTTGTTGGTTGGATTGACAATTTGCTGGGTGCGGCAAGTATCGCGAATACAGTCGCTAAGGGCTTGAACCATATAATCCTTGGTCGCCCTACGAACATACTTGATCTTATACCCGTTGACTACGTATCGAACGCAATTATTGTCGCCGCTTCGAGAATTGAAAGGTGACATTACAATATACAGAATATTTGGCAGATTGTTTGCCATACCAAGAAGGGGAATACGTTAGGCCATTTAGAAGATATTTACCCAAAAATCTCTACTTCGAAGTCTACGGTTTTACTAATTTTTTTTAGCTCAAATTTACCTTAATTTTAATGAATAATATGGTAAATCTAAAATTAATAAAATTACATGCAGAGGTTTGAAAAAAAAAATTAATTATGAGTGTATAAATCTCAGAAATATGCGTAACAAAGTTCAATTTTTCAGAACATTCACACGTTACAAGTTCAAATTATAAGCAATATCTCGGAAACCATGAAATTTCATTGTAGAGGTTTTCTGGTCCATAAATTCTATGATGATTACTTTCGCATTTACAATATATATAAAAATACGTTCTTTGAGTGATTAACATTTAAAACAAGATATTTTGTTTGCAGTAAAAATGATGTCACAGTATATAATTGCAGTACAAGTACTGAAAATCCCGTAACGATAGGACAATTTATGAATATGATTGTTGATGACAGTCACAAACATAACGCTTGTAAGTATCTTTATTGATCCTTTTTTGCCTACATACGAGTGCCTACAACACCAGTGTATACCTTTTTCCTTAACATGTTAAAGCTTTGTATCACATTTGGATAGATCTGTAGTACTTATTTTTGATTCTGATTCAGAACCCAGACGAATGAAATATATATAGTCAAATATGCAGCTGTAATACGTATTTATGGGGTAAAGAGACAAAGTGTGAAAAGAAGTCTAATACTAGATACTTTAAGGGTTCCCACGAACTTATGTAAAGTCGCGCACGTACGCCAATAGCGCCTTACTCCAACATTTAATGATTTATTAATGATTGGATGCACTTTCCCCCACTTCGTTCAAATTGATGATTCCCGATCACATAACTTTTAATCAAAGGGAGCGCAGACCAGATGCGTCGTGTCGCTGTTAATGATACGGAATTATTAATTGGACGCTGATAAGCAATAATGTGTCAACCCACAAAAAGTCAAATTTGAAGATATTGATATATTTTGAATTCATCTTAACTAAATAAGAAATTTATTTATTGAATTTTAAATGCGTTCTATATTTGCAATTTATACAATAATCTCATATATTTTAGAAACTTATTATTGATGAAACTTTTAATTATACCAATCCACTTTTAATTGATTATACCTTAAAAAAAATTCATTGGAAACAATTTTTTTTACATCTTGAGACGCTATTCTCTCAAAGTGAAATCCGTGTGGCTTGATATAGTTTTGCTTATCAGCGGGACTGTTTAAGCAAATCTACTTTAGATGAGCTTGTATATAATGTACATTTGTATGCAGTAAGGAATTATCTATACAAATAATTTTTGACGGCGTCAACATTTCACTTCACGTATTATTATATGGACGCTGATAAGCAATAAAGTGTCAAGCCACACGGACTTCATTTTGAGAAAATGACGTCTGAAGATGTCAAACCAATTCTTAACAAATTTGTTTGAAGACGTAAAAATCCTTCTTTATTGTCTATTTTGATAAAATTTATAGTGAATTAAAAGCAGATTGGTATAATGAAAAGTTTTATCAAATAATAAGTTTTTTTTAATATAGGAGTTTATTTTATATTGAAAAATATGGCTCACACTTCAATATTCGAAACGTTTCAATAAATAACTTCTTCCCGTATTTATTTACTTTAGATGACTTGAAAAACTTTTGAATAATGTTAAATACATGATGCACTATCAGAATACATCGATATCTCCAAATTCGACTTTTTGTGGGTTGACACATTATTGCTTATCAGCATTCATATATTTTCTTTTCTTCTAGATGAGCGGACGCCGTATATTTATTTCACAAATTTTAAGCCACTATTGTTGGCTCTAACGTTCATATTACAAACAGTACCAGCGTATGCAGCAGACATATATTCACTAATGAAAAGAAAGAATTTTAGGTAATAATTATAAAATATTACTACTAGTGGTGTCATTCGCGTTTATGGTTACTGCTTCGCCAAATCAGATGAGTATATATCGATGGTTTGCAAGAATATCGTAGTAATTCAAATTCAAATAGAACTAAGTATGTAAAAAGACCATAAGTCTTTGATGTTTTATCATGAAGAGAATTGCGAAGATGAATTTTCTTTAAATCAATAAAGTTATAACATCATGGGATCGTTTAAATTTTGCAGCTATGCACCAACACAACAAAATCCTATTTCCTAAACCTCATCATTTTTAGTTGCATCGATATTCTTGAAAAACAGCGATATATACAACTATAAAAATACCTCTTTACAATATTAATATAGAAAAAATATTTTTCTCTTTGTAAAATCGGTTTAGTAGTTTATGCGTGATTGCGTAACACACAGACAGAATTATTTTCGCATTGATGATATTATTAATGATTTTAATTTTTTTTTCGTGACGTCTATAGGTTTTGTAATATTAGAATGAATATTTTTTCAGGTACTCTAAAATACAAGCAAAGGCAGACTTGGTCCGTTATAATGTGGATTATTTCACATCACACAATTGGTTACTACCTGCGACGAGGACACGAGCTCTAGCTGATTCTCTGTCACCTTCAGACAGGAAAACATTCCCTTTCGATCTAAAAAGCATTGACTGGAAAGTGTACTTTCCAACTTATTTTCGGGCCATCAGACAGTTTATATCCAATAAAAATTAGCTACAATTCTATGTTTAGAAATGCTAAGATTAAAGACTACGCACTCCCCTGATTTGAAGTGAAATATTGAGAAAACATTATGAAATATTTTTTAAATTTATTTATTATTAATTAAATTATTATTATAACTAAAATATAAGAATACACTATAATAAAGTATAGTCAGGGAGGTAGTATAGAATCCGAAGTATTATTTTGATTGTTTATATTTAAAAAAATATTGGTTCATTAAGAATATAATGGTTTTAGACAGATAAAAATTTATGAATCTTTTCATTCCAGTTATAATATTAAATTAAGTCATCATTATTAACAGGATAAACAGCACTTTTTCAAAACTTATTTAACGGATTTGCCCTTCAAAAAGGGGGCAAAACCGTCTTACATGGATATTTAATAGAAATCTTTAGATTTTTACAAAATTACTTATGATGTAAAGATAAGTTTAAAGAAAAAACATTAATTATATGCCTAAATATTTTCAAAATAATGTCTTGGTCGCGTTTTATAAGTAGAAAACGGTAAATTTTTGGAAGTGTTTGAGCCCATGGGAGCTATGATTCGAAAATGCTTATGTTAACGACCGCCGTAAAGGAAGATGGCTTTAATTATTGCAAATGTAGATGATTAATGCACCCATGTATAGTAATTAAAACTAAATAAGCTTGGACCGCAACTATTAATGTGAGTAAATTGTGATCAGGGAAGTAGAATGATAATTTTACTTTATAACATTGACTAGATTATTTAATATTATTTTAACAAAATGTACGAAATCAAAAATTGTAAATGAAAATAAATTAAAAAAATAAATATTAACTTCGTTATTATTTATCTTCTTCGTTATTATATATCTTTTTAATCGACTTAATTTTTTATACCAAGAGCGGGTAAACGAGAATGATACTGCAAATGTACGGCAGAACGTCGCACATTTGCAGTACCAGAAGAGACACAAAAAATGTCTGATGTATGAAAAGGTTTAGTGAGTTAGAAAAGGAATGGGAAACATATGCTTATGCTTCTCTCACCGGCAGCTGCAACATATGTAACATGTAACATACACATATTGTAACATATATATGGACGCTGATAAGCAATACTGTGTCAAGCCACACGGACTTCGTTTTGAGAAAATGGCGTCTAAAGATGTCAAACCCATTCTTAATAAATTTGTTTAAAGACGTATATATTCATCTTTTCTATTCTATTTTGATAGAATTTATAATGAATCCAAAGAAGATAGGTTTATTTAATATTTTATCTAATAATGAGATTTTAAATATTTCAGATTATTTTATAAATTGCAAAATATGAAGCGCACCTGAAATTCAAAACATTGAATTAAGAACCTTTTTTCCATACTTATTTATTTTAGATGACTAGAATTTTTTTTGAATAATGTTATATAGGTGACGTAGTATCAAAATACATAAATATCTCCAAATTTGACTTTTTGTGGGTTGACACATTATTGTTTATCAGCATCCATATATATTCACTATATATACTTTCGAAAAAAGAAAGCGGTTTTTATTTCGGTCTTTTTTGGTGCCATTATTTGAATAAGGAATTTCAATGTACTATTTATAAAAGAAGTTTATATATTACGATTAATTTATTACTGACACGACATGATCAGAATGCTAGTAGCGTTTAAAAAACAAAATCTATGCCGGAATTAAATCCCCTAAATATACTTTATTATGGCGGATTCTTATAATTATAGTTAAAATATATAAATTCAATTTTTTTTCAAAATATTTTCTCAATATTTTACTTCAAGCCAGGAGTGGGTATCCTTTTCGGGCACCTCCAGGCGTTGCTTTTAACATTTCTAAACAAGATCTTTATATCAATAGTACTAAGGAGTTGCATGTATATTTAAACGAATCTTTGTCAGGTTCAACTGACATAGTATATTAGAATCACGTTCCACAAACGACTGGATTATTAATAATAGTTTTTAAAGTTCACTATTCAAATATAATAGCAAATACACTTGAAAATTTTATTTACTAAAATTTTGGTTAGGAGCACTATATATAATTAAAACTATACTGTATAATATATAAGTATTCAGGAAATGATGAATTATTTTTAATCGTCACGTTACAATAATATAAATATAATATAGCATGCAACTATCTAGAATAGTCTACCTTTCAAATGATACCATAAATTTTAAACATGAAAAAAAAACAAAAACCCAATTGCATAGACTATAGATAATCGTTACTAACCAAACTTTAAATCGTTATATATTCTAAGCGGTAGTTCTAATTGAAGATTTTTAAATTCATATTCAATACCCCATATAACGCAGTTCGTCGATTTTTTTAATTTTTTCATTATGACGTCCAAAGTCGGCTATTTTGATTTTTCCAATAATACTTTATTTGACCTTTGTGTCCTTATGATAAATCAAAAGATTTGTCATTTATCAAAATCCGCCTACGCGTTTTGTCTAAACAGTGCCACAAAGTGCAAACCCACATGCATGAGTTCATACATAGACTGATAAACACATTACCCTCGCTTATGTCGCGCAGTCGTGTAAAAAGGTTCAGTGGTTCCGGGGTTTACTTCGCACATATAAACAATTCAAATTGTCACTATTATGAAGTCATCTAAACTAATTAAGTACGGCAAAAATTTTCTTAATTTAATGTTTCGAATATTGAAGTGTTTTCAATATTTTGCAATATGCCAAAATCTAATATATTTATATAACAATCTGCTATTGATTAATTATAACTTTTATCGAAATAAAAAAGAAAATATGGATATATACTTCTTCAAACAAAATGAAGAATATTTTTCACATTTCTCAAAAAGTCTGTGTGGCTTGATATAGTATTAGTTATCAACGCCATTATAAGGCACTTAAAAGCATTTTTGCTTATATTTAACCTTTAACCAATGGTATGGAGTCTCACAGGCGTCGTATTGCGAATTCTTAAATTTGACCCATTCGCCTTAGTAGCTTTTGCTTTAATAATGAAACAGGCGTGAAAGGTGACAGATTTGTTGTCGAATGTATACTTATCTGTGGTGTGTATATTATATGTGGTAACTTAAAAAAATCTATAACCAATGGACCTGTAACGTGACGATTCGAAAGTGCTGTAAAAAGTCTATTTATTTTTGAGTAAAGTATATTTTGAATTTGAATTTGAATTTATCAAAAAATCAAACGTAGTAACTGTGAGGCAACATATTTACGGCTAGTTGCCGTACAAAATTTTGAAGATTTTTTTTTATTTTCACATTTTCTAATTAAATGTGGCAGAAAACAATAAACATTGTTAAAATCCAACTCTAATTTCTATTGAGACCAGAGAAAAAAATCGGTTAGAAAGTTGTAAGTTGAGCAAGAAGTTGAACTGGTTTTGTATTCTGATGTTTCCTTTTAATCAACGGTCAGTCATCAAAGATAATTTTGAAGATTTTATTATTTAAAAAGCGACTTTTTATATCATCATGAAAGTGATCAGTGATCTTGAAAATTCAGAAGATCCAAAAGAGAGTCATATAATCCTAGAAGAAGCTAACAGCGATAGTTCTATAGATGAAGATGACGTGTCTATCACGTGACGTGACTCTCTTATTATTATAGCCGTTAGAATGTTACATTCGGATTTCCTAAAGACTATCTCGTTCTCTAAATCTTCCACTTATCCAGAGACGTGTAGTCTGCAGTCAATCACCGATTTAGTTACACTTAGTCATAAAGTGAGTTCTGTAAGGAGATGTCCAAGGGCATGAAATTAGTCAAAGAAAATACTGTACATGCAGAATTTGTCTGCTTAAATTGCACAGAATGATAGTGTACACATGCGCACATGCGGGTGTTGCAAAAAATGTACAGAAATTATGCTGAACTGAGTGGTTGTCAGAATTTTAATTTTAGTTTTCAGAAGTAACTATTTTGTGTTTTTGTTTATTTTTAGATTAGACTTTGTGTAAACGGTATTAAATTTATCGTATTTCTTTTATAAGGTCTACTAAAATGTTAAAATAGGGATCCGACACCAATTAAAACCACTAAGCGTTAATAATCGGTTTTTATTAAATATTTTACAATAAAAGTTGATTTCATTGACTAATTTGTTTTCATTATATACTTCATTATATACTTGGCTTAATAATTAATATATATATATATATATATTAATTATTAAGACAAATTTAAAAAATCCTAATTATTTTCTTATAACAAAAAATATTTTAAAAATAGTAGTCTGTGAGACGTCATGTCCTTCTAGTGTTATAAACTTTCAATGTCACTGGTTAAATGTTAATGTTCGACTTTATACATACGAGTTTATATATAACTAGCAGTTGCTCGCGGCTACGCCCGTGTATATTTTGGAATTTCAGCTAAATCTACCAGCGAAACTGTTACCGTTCCGGAATTTAATACCCTAGCGTCACTGTAAGGGATGTGTTTGAAATTCTGGGTTACGTATATTTAGTTATTCTTCCTAAGTAAAGTTTGTGCTGAATTAAAGGATAATCGGACAAAAAAATATATTTTCTCCATACAAACTTTACAACCCCCTTGCACCCCAGTGTGGAATAATAGTAACCCGTTTTCTATTTTACTTCTCATTACTATCACCCAGAAGTATGTGAACTTAATACGACCACGGAATAAGATTTTGCATACAAACCTTTTCACCCGTTTTCATCCTCTTAGGGGTGAATAATCAAAAAACCCTTTCTTAGTAGATGCCTACAACCTAAAAACCACCTACTGCCAAAATTTCAAGTTCGTAGCCCCAGCGGTTTAGGCTCTGCGTTGATGAATCAGTCAGGACAAGTGTTATATGTATAGATTACCATATGCATATTCATATGCATATTGTGCATAGAATGTAACTTATTCGACTTTTAGAAATGGTAATTGTTGACACAGACACATTGATTAAGAAAAAAAACTTAGATACCGCTTGCGAAACCTAAGGCCAGTCTGTTATGTTTAAAAAAATGGCTGTCATCATCAATAAAATATTTTTTTTTTCATTTAATATTTGCCAAGCAAGAAACAATTAAATTGACGTTAATGTAGCACGAGAAAAAAAATGTAATTATTCTGAAGTGAGACAATCGACAATTATTTTCTTGACATACATACATAAACAATGGGCATTCGTAATAATTGAAAAAACAATAAACCGAAGAATCGATACACATTTTTTTTAAATATTATACAAGAAAATGATTTTAAAGTTTCATATTAGATTAGGAATGGAATTTTGTAATTCTGTAATTTTGTTACGCTAAGTGTCAAATGGAGGCAACTATCGTTTCAAGTAACAAAATTAAGTTAGTTGTAAGTTTTTAAGTAAGACAATCCAGATCGGTATCTGCGGATATACATATTTAACGATCCGCACTAAAATATAGTTGATATTTTCACAAAATGTATGTTTCTGTAGTCGCTATAACAACAAATGATAAGAATGATGCAACTCGGACACAAGGGGTTATACAAATAGGTCTAGTGCACATTGTTATGGAGTCTATTTTATTTCTTTTACATAAGTATTTAATAATGAATTAATTGAATAAATCAAAAACCCAAAAGAATAACAAGACATAGACAATTCTAAGCGGTAATTCTGATTGAAAAATGATATAAAAAACCTAAAATTGATTTTAAAATATCTATTCAACTAACCCCATTTAACACAGTTCGTCGATTTTCATTTTTTTTCACATGGCGTACAAAATCGGCCATTTTGTTTTTTCAAATTGTTATGCTTTCTTTGACTTCCGCGCCATTATGACGAATCAAACGACGTGCCGTGTATCTAAATTGGCATTCACGTTTGGTCTAAATGGTGTAAACTGAGGATTGTGTTATTTAGCACGATGGCACGGAACTCTTCAGTGCGGGTCAGGATCGCACTTAACTGTTTTTTAATTATATTAATAAGGACAAGCTATGCTAATTTTTATTTAATATTTGCATTATCATAATAAAGTGAAGTCGTTTATTAACCAATTAACAAAGTGGAAAATAAAACCCTCAAGGTAAGTACATATAAACCTACGTAAGTACTTTTAAACGAGCAATTCTTCAATATGTACATATGGATGCTAATAAGCAATAATGTTTCAACCCACAAAAAGTAAAATTCGGAGATATTGATGTATTTTGATAGTGATTCACCTATTTAACAATGTTAAATATAATTTTACGTTATATAAACTAAATAAGTACGGGAAATAGTCTTAATTTAATATCTCGATATCTTTCAAGTGCGTGCCATATTTTTAAATTTATAGAACAATCTCAAATTTTTGACAAACTTATTTTTAGATAACACGTTAAATATATCAATCTGCTTTTAATACATTAAACTTTTATTAAAAAAAAAGAAAAGATGGATATATACGTCTTGAAAGAATAGGTTTGACATCTTAAGATGCCATTTTCTTTAAATAAAGTCCGTGTGACTTGACACAGTATTGCATATCAGCGTCCATATATAATCTGAATCTCGGAAACGGCTCTGACGATTTTCCTGCAATTCAGTATGTTAGGGGTGTCGGGGACGATGAATCCATATAGCTAGGTTTTTCTTTAGAAATTATTGTTTTACGTGTTTTCAGGGGAAATTGCTACTATTTTTTTTATTTACTGCTAAATCCATATATAATTTTCAAATAATACGATTTTCCCAAAAAAAACGTACCTAGCAAAGATAAATAAAAAGTAGTTCTTTTTTATTAATCATCAAATGCGTGATTTATTTTTGTTTGAAATGATTTAAACGACGTTTTATTTGTAAAACTTAAGAAAATTCAAAATAATATCAGCTTTCTAATTGTCAACGTCGTACTAATATTATAACTTTTTTTTTTATATTTATTCATTAAAATAAATATATTTTTAGAATAAAAGTAGCTTAAGTTACTCCTTACCATTATCTCTGAGTGGAAGGCCCGTTAAAATCAACAACAAACAAACAGACAGTCAGACGGACACAAATGATTTTATAATTGTATTGTTGATATAAGTAACTACCTTTGCATTTAGTTAAAATCTGTTTAATTAAAATTACAAACAGACACTTACATTTTATTTATTTGTATAGATTACAAGATTATAAAATTGGAAGATTCGAAGAAAGACATAGAACAGTTGCAGACTGCTACAAGAGGAAATCTTTTTCTAAATTTGGAGGCACAGGATTTCTGGGAAAGGTACTCCTCTTTAATGATAAAACATAATATTATATATTAAGATAAATTATATATTCATATTTAGACACTGATAAGTAATACTATATCAAGCCACACGGAAATTTTGAGTGGTAAACGAGCACCAACACGATATTTCCGATGTCAGTGAGCGAGGAATTGTGTATCTTACTGATTTCAGATGAGCATCATCGGATCAAGGTTCAACAATTAGGTTATAATTAACAGTTGCTCAGATACTTTCAATAACTAGAAAAGAGCTAATAATCTTCAAATGATTGAACATATCTTTATAAATTAGAACTAAGAACCACCTTGATTACATCGCCTTTCGATATCGTAAGCTAGCTATGACGCACATCCATGGGCTCAAAGTTAGCCAGGCCCTTTTTTTTTTGGTTGACATTCTTGTTACATACAAAGGGATAAAAGCTTAGGAATAACCCGTCGTAGTTTTTTTTTGTTTTTTTTTTATACTCTTTACGATTATATATATTATCCTTTGGGTCCAATGTTCAAGTTATCCCTAAAAACATTAGATTCCACCGTCTCAACGCCTTGGTTATTAATTAAAAGATTCATGTCCATTATCTTTAATGGCAACAATGAAAAAGTAACATGTAGTTTTTTTGGCATTTTACCCAATTTGTTAGCATGAAACCAATTAAGGATATGTGACAAGGCGCTGTTAACATCTTCCAAATCATCTGTGTGTCTATCTAATTTAAATATTAAAGTAGTGTCATTAACGAATCACAATATATCACACAAGTAACTATTAAAAACCACCTGACTTTGGGCCAAAACCTGCCAAAAACCACTATATGAAAATCTAGAACGTGCGTCGTGAAAAACCACGAAGCGACTTCGCTTCGTGATTGAATGACATGATTTACCATGAAAAACCAATGTTTTTTTCTAACTATAGATATACGTTTACACTACTCGTATTTGTCATTAAAAATCTGTACCCATATCTGACTTTGACAAGCTCGGCAATTGTCTTGTTGTAGTCTCTAGATGGTCGCTAAGTAACGTCAATCGCGCGCGCATCAGTTTTCATACGGACTCGGGAGGACGGCAGTCGAGCCTCGAACTGCCGTACGCACCGGCGACGGTTACGGGAAGAGTTACACTTTGCTCTCCTAAGACGAGTTCCGGCAGCTACGAGCGGAGCCTTGCACGGGAGGGGTAGCAGATGCGCATACGCAAGCGATCCCGCGGCTTTTCCTTTACCGTGTTGAGTATGGCCACCTCAGGGTTTTAGTGGGTATAAATCTTCGCATAACCCGATCTCCCCCCTCACCTTCCAGGAATAGGGTATCCTTTCGAAGATTTTCTCTGCTTAAACAAAAAATAGTAACGTCGATCGAAAACGATGAATTCTGGGTGGGAAAATTCATGACCTTATTGAAAGTTATAAAAATAATATAATTGATTTTTAGACGAATCTGTGAAACTATATATAATGTGAAACTATATGATAATTTTGATATGATAATCAGTATCATATCAAAATTATGTTAATTCTGTCTACAATAAACGCCATTATTAACTTAAATGTCTAATTTATATTTTGTTAATGTTGTATCTACATAATTGTTTCTTTTTATCTGAATATGTTAAACATATTTTGGATACCATTTACAAAATACACATTAGAATTATATAGTTATCAGGTTTATACTTTATATACGGATACTAGCACTTTCTCGCGACTTCGCCCGGGTGAATTTCAATATTTGATAGACACGATTTAGAAAACTGAAAAATTACCACCTATTTAGCATTGATGAAAACTTAAAAAAAGCGTAGTTACTTTAAATAAGCAGGTTCATTTCAAAACCTGTATTTCTTTCCACTCCCGACTAAAAAGGAGGTACAGGTGTGCGTGTGTTATAAAATACATATTTACACTTCAATCCTATTTTTATTTAATTACATATTAGTAATAAGTCACCTACAAAAGTGTCTGTGGAATCATGGTTTTTTTATTTAAAGCTATGTAATCGAGATGGTCCTTAGCAATAATAAACTAAAAAGTATCAAATAAATATTTAAATACAAAATTTTGAAATCGGTGACAAGTAATCGAAATCGGTGTCAAGTAAAACCTTTTACGTGTTATTTACCTTGACCTGATGCTGCAGCATAATCTGGAATCAGCAGAATACACAACTGTTCACCAACTTACAGCAGATGTCTCGTGTTTGGGACTCATTGAAATAGTCTTAATTCTCAAAACACATCCAATAATCACTACCACTATCTATCGTTGTTTAGTGTTTTCATTGATAATTGATGATGCTATTAAAGATCCCATATATTTACATGAAATAATATATATAACATGAAAACCACTTTTTAGCTTTTATTACCTGTAACCTAATTAAATTATGGAATATTAAGGGCAGTGATAAAAATGTCTCAGAAATGGCGCGGTCAACGAAAACGTGATAATGGTATTACTTAACATCTCTGCTATTTGTAAGTTGACGCAGTTCAGACCTTATATGTAAAGTTGTAAACCTTCAGCAATCGACTTGAAATGCTTGTATGCAAAATTTTATTCCGTGGTCGTATTAACTTAAAACTTAATACACATACTTCTGGATGATAGTAATGACATGTTAAATAGAAAACAGGGTACTATTATTCCACACTGGGGTGCAAGGGGGTTGTAAAGTTTGTATGGAGAAAATTTATTTTTTTGGCCGATTATCCTTAAATTCAGCATAAACATTACTTAGGGAGAATAACTAAATAAATGTATCCCAGAATTTCAAAATCATCCCCTATAGTGACGCTAGGGGGTATTAAATCCTGAAACGGTAATAATTTCGCCGGTAGATTTATTTAGCTGAAACTTGTATTAAAAAAGAGCTTTTCGATATTTCACCCCAAAACGGGTGCAATGGGGTAAAAACGTTTGTATGCAAAATGTTATCCTGTGGTCATATTTACTTAAAACTGAATACTCATTCTTCTTTATGCTAATGATGAAATATAAAACACAAAATCATCGTATCAATATCAACCCCAACCCACAGAGGTACAATGGGGTAGTTTATTTTACATATTTGAAAAAAAAATCTTTAAATTAAATATTTATTACATATACGCGTTTAGTAATTAAATCTCTTCAAGGATGGTGTTTTACCCGTTTTTTTTAATTGCTTCTATCAAATTCCAAAATTTACGCGGGCGAAGCCGCGAGCAAATGCTAGTTTATATATATATTTAAACTATAATGTGGTTGGGTAGAATGTCCGCCTTTTGTCTGGGTCGTTGCATTTCATGACGTCAACGTGGTTGTGTTTTGGCCATTACCTAGAATAGGTCACGCAATCATAAAATAATAAATTGGTTGATGTAAATACTGAGCACTGGTCAAGACCTTTTATTAGCACAAAAATGATTTGAGAGAATAAAATGGTTTATATTGAGAAGTGGGTTTTATTATACAAAAAATATAAATTTAGTTTTATTAACATTAAGCGTAAGGCTGTGTGAGCTACATAAGCTAGTCATTTACTCGATCTAAGCCGCGTTGCGCTATAATTTAGATATCTGTCTGAGATGCAACAACGTTATAGCAGTATCGTTCACAAAAATTGTTATTGTACTATTATATATTTTTAAGTTATATAACTGATTCACAAAAACCGAAAAAGGGTTGGGCCTAATATAGTCCCCTGAGGGACACCGTAAAATTTAGGAATTACTGAGATAATTGTTAATTTTGACCATTTTGTTTCGACCACAGACATAACTGCGAGAGAAATCCAGTTGTACATTTCTAAGTTCTAACAGTTGATTCCAGTTTTTCTTTAAAAGAATTTAATGAGGAATTATATCATATGCTCTAGCTAGATCTAAAAATATAATTGATGGTTGACAATAGAATGAACAGAATAGAAATTAACAAATCAGTTATATATTTTAAAAATTGTAAGTATAATTAAGTAAAGTAAAGTAAAGTTAGATTACAATTAAACCACAATAAAACGTAAGCGTTAGGTTTTAATTAAGATAATCTTTTAAAAAAATAAACAATAGAAGCAGAAAGATACTTACGTCAAACGTATAGACGCCTCTTTTTTGGTCGTTTTTCTAATATGTAATTTCGTTCACTTGAGTTATTAATTTATTCCAGCTATTTTATTTTTTAAACCAAACTACGGAATTAATATTCTATTACATATATTTGATATACCCTTTCAAACAAAAATAAATTAACCATAAATATCCAGCCGTTTTAGAGTAATCGGTTTACATACTGAAAGGATCGCTGAAAAATACTATTCAAACAATCTTAACATTTAATTATTTACTGGAAGTAACAACATTGTAGTAGTATAACATATTCTCAATAATTTCTTCTAATAATGAATGCCCGTTTCACGAATTGTCATGTATTTTAAAAGTGCCATTAGGCAGCTCGCGCGTTTATATTACAGCCAGTACTCGATTACCAATCGCGATTGGTCTGGGTCTTTTTTATGTATTGTAATACATTGTAATACATAAAAAAGACCCAGACCAATCGAGACCCTCCTTCTTTTTTTCAGTTCAAATATAGCTCTTGCCGGTAGGTGTAGCTCGCGACAAGTTTGGTTTTCTTTGTTGACTTGGAACGGGGGTCGTTTCACCCATAAGGATCGCATTTTCTAGAGTCCGTTCTTACCTGGTGCCAATATCTATAAATCTCTGTGCTAAATTATGTCCCAATCCGTTAAGCGGTTTATTAGCTGTACGTAATAAACATCTTATTCGTTTGAAACTTAGTGATGAGATACTGCAAAACCGCATTTCTAGTTTTTCATATAAAGTCTACATTTAAACCAAATATTAAATAATATTATTGATAAAATTAGGCCTTATAGGCATTTCCATTACGCATTATATTGTATTTTTATGTCACCTACGATATATCCAAATTTATTTATGTTAAGTATTAATTTTACAAATATGGGTTTCATACTTTTTAGATAGATTGTTTTTTTACCAATGATTAAATTTAACATTTGATTCGAAGATGGCTTTATTGCAAAATCCTAGTTACGTGGTTCGAACTATATCCGACGATATGTGGATAATATCGGAAATAATACAATCATTTTGTCATTGAGCTGGCCGCATGATGGAACCGGAAGTTGAATAGAGGAACTCTTCAGAAATTTTCAGTAAATATCTTGAATATGGGTCATTCGGGTTGTTTTGATAAGTTCCATGGGTATATTATTGGTGCAACTGGTGAAGAGGTGTAAATTAAAATTAAAAATATATAACATGAATCTAAAAAAATGCAAGTTTATCCTTATCTAAAAATAAACTATAAATTTATACATTTCAAACCTTAAACCTAAATTGCTTTGAACAAACTAAGAGATGAACGAGATAAGGCTTGACGTATAAGCGTGAGAAACATTTTTTTTTTCCGCAATATATGAAAAGTCTTTGTTTATGTCCTGTACTGGCTACCCCTCGCGGTATCACTCGCGTTTATGATAACTGCTGCGTAGCGGGTTGTAATATAGCCTATCCTTCCTCAATAAACGGGCTTACCAACACAAAAAGAATTTTTAATTCGAAACGGCAATTTCAGGTATTATCCCCTACATACATAACCTTAAACAAATTTTATCTATTTATAATATTAGTATAGATTAAGGTTGGCAGATGGCGGGAAATACGGGATTATGTCGGAATATCGTATCTTGTCCCGTGTCCAAGATTTAGACTATGCTGTCCCGGACTCCGAATGGAAGTGTCATTCGATACGGAATAACATGTAGATGATTAAAAAAAAATTCCACTCGCAAAAACTATATTTTGAACTTAACTAAAGGTTGATCTCAAAAGCACTCGTTGACTAGGCTAAGATATTCAGAGTTTTTCACTGACGCACAAAAATTGTATTTGTTTTTCTTTATGTTTTTACAATTGCACATTTGCTTGTATCACCCAATTTTTTCACCCAAGAATTGTCCCGAAAATAATAAACTTGTATCTGGCAATTTAGCTTAGATATTAATTTCCCTCCGCTTAGATATAAAGTCAAATTATAAAAGTGAAAAAAACGAGCTTAAAAGTCAATAAAAATGGTTCTCGTAAGTAATACAATCCACCATTTTTACTTCGCTCTTACTTCGCTCCTGTGAATTGTAACGTGATGTTATATGGATGTTGATGAGCAATAATGAGTCATCCCACAAAAATTAAAAGTCGGATATATTGATGCATTTTGATACTGCTTAACCTATATAACGTTATTCAAAATATTTTCAAGTCGTCTAAATTAAGTAAGTACGGAAAAAAATCTAAATTGTTTCGAATTGCACGTGCGATCCATATTTTGCAATTTATTCATTAATTTCAAATATTTGAAAAACGAATTATAAGATAAGTCATTAAATATATCAATCTGCTTTTTCGTTATACCTTATATCAAAATAGATAAGAAAAGATGGATATTACTTCTTCAAAGAAAATTGTGCACAATATGTATGACCTCTTTAGACGCCATTTTCTTAAAAACGAAGTCCGTTTGAGTTGACACAGTTATTGATTATCAGAGTATATAGCCTAAAACCTTCCTCAGTAAACTGGCTATTCAACGCATATTTTATCGTATCAACACTTTCTGAGATTAAGCCCTGCATACGAAATTAAAAACAAAGTTTACCTTTTTCATTCGCGTGGATTACAGAATGCTTGGCATGTCTCATGCAAAGCAAGGCTGTAGTCTGCGGTGCCTCTCAAGAAAGGAACTTTTTACTTTGGATTTGAGAACTTTCTGGTTGTATTTATAAGCAGACGCTAACTAGGATACGGAATTCCTCCACGATTTTCACTATAAATGTTGAAGAAAAGTGATTTGTGCCAGTCTTGAAACAGTATGTTTCCGCTGATGTTCTCCTTGTATTAAATATCGTGTGACTTTTTTAACTGGGTTTGGTAGGCGAAATCTGCAACTATAAGCAATCGTGAAAACTACTTAAAAGAGTTTCATGTCCGATTTTAATAAAACCCAAAATGTATTTTATTTTATACGGAACCATTTCTACTTGCAACAGAAACACGTCTTGTACATAATTTACTTAAGAAACAAAGAATTTAAATAATACAGTTAGTCAGTAAAGTCGCGGGTATATAAACTAATTTTCGTGTAAATGCGAACCAGTTAGTGTAACAAGATATCAAAACCAGTACGGCAGACATTGTCGAATATAAAATATTCGAAAAATATAGTGAAATAAGTAAGTATTTTTTATTTTTAACCGATTTAGAATAAGGAGGTTCTATGTTCGGCTGTGTGTGGGTGTGTGTTTTTATGTTTGTTTAACGATTGTTAACCGATTTTGAAATTTATTTTCGTTCGAAAGGGCGACTTCAAAATGTGGTGGAAAATATATTTTTTTAACTTTTTAGTTCACTTGTTTCGGTGTCGAAGTCGGTTTGTTTTTTTATTTTAAAAAGTTTTTATCGAGTAATATTATGTATTTGTACGATACTAACGTCACTCAATTGTTTTGCTTTCATGGAACCTCTTTAGTAACACTTAAACTTTATAGTATGGTATTAAAGTTTAAATTGACTTTTAATTATTATTACTAATCTTCTTTGTAGTAGTAACTCTAGAAAAGTTTTGTTTTTAGATTTTTTAAGGCAAAATTTTTAAACTTTCTCGCCGTAAAACCCATCCTCGAACTTCAAGGAATATTATCAAAAAAATAATTAGCGAAATCGGTTCACCTGCTCTCAAGATTTGTACTTAGGAACACATTCAGCGATTCATTTTTATGTATATTATACCCTATGTGATATATGATAATTCTGATGTATAAGCTATATTATTGTTAAGTTTCATTAAAATCCATTCAGCAATTTTTGCGTTAAATAGTTACAAACATCCATATATCCTTACAAGCTTTCGCATTTATGACAGTAAGCAAGGATCCTGATAAGCAATAATGAATCAACCCACAAAAAAAATTAATTTCGGGGTATTTTGGGGTACGTATTTAACATCATTTAAAAATAATAAATAAAATACTAATATGGGGTATAAAGCTGAAGACGTTGTTTGTTTGTTTGAACGCGCTAATCTCAGGAACTATTGGATCGAATCGAAAAATTCTTTTTGTGTGTGGAAGATAGTTTTTTTTTATTGAGGAAGGCTATATTACCTTACGCTACGACTCATAGAAGCGAATCAGTAACCATTAACGCGATTGATACCGCAAGGGATAGCTTATAAGTATATATATAGATTTTAATCGAATAGAGCGATGACCATTGATGATGATAATTTTTTATGCATTAAAATCGAAATATAAGAAGACTATGAGAATATAACGGTTTGAATTTTCCTAGTAGGATTTCAAATAATGAAAAAATATTGTTATACTAATTATTAGTATCATATTTTATTTTGTTTTGTTTATTATTATGGTTGAATAAAATTTAATTGTTTTAAAGATAAATATATGTACATAGCCATTATAAATTAAACCACTATTATTATTATACTTTCAACACCAACGGTGACATTACTTAGATAATAATTAATAATAATATATAATAATATTTTATTTACGCAAAGACAAATTATTTTTTTTTAAAGTTAATTATGATTTTTTTTTAATGTTAATTATAAATTAATTTACTGCCTAAGTTTAGCGATTACGTTGTTGCAATTCTATCGACGGGAGCTGTTTGCGCAAAACTATTGTTTACAAAACATCCCATATTTTAACAGTTAAAGAAGACTTTTTTCTACAAAAATCAGAAATCAACAATCAAAATGGAATATTTGGACGCTGATAAGCAACACTGTGTCAAGCCACACTTCATTTTTAGAAAATGGCGTCTAAAGATATTAAACCAATTCTTAACTCATTTGTTTGAAGACGTATATATCCATCTTTTCTTGTCTATTTTGATAAAATCTATATTATAAATTATAAAATATTATCGTGTATTAGAAAAACTTATTATTTGATAAAACTTTTCGTAATACCAATCTGCTTTTATTGCAAAATATGGCCCACACTTCAATATTCGAAACATTTAATTAAGGATTTTTTTTTCCGTATTTATTCACTTTTCATGACTTAAAAATTTTTGAATAATATTATATACATGATGCATTAGGATACATCAATATCACCGAATTCGACTTTTTGTGGGTTGACACATTATTGCTTATCAGCATCCATTTATAGCCACAGTTTTACATAATTTATTAAGTCTCAGTCAGGTCTTTATTCAGATAAAAGAACAACGTGAAAAAGTGATAAAGAAGGGCGTTTTCAGACAATTCTTATCTGGTTTTTTCACATCATTTGGTCGAACAGTCTGATGTCTGCGAAAAACAGAATCGATAGTCAACGCTAACAATTCTTCAATTCAAGTCTTTATTCAACTTGCAATATATGTCCTGGTCAAATCTTGCAAACTACATTATAATCACTTCCTCTATCTTATCCTATACAGTTGAAATTTTAGATGTTGGTTTGATTTTAATAACAATGTATTTTTCTGGTAAGCATGGATTGATTTTACGTTCATGATTGACTCCAGGCGAGGGAACTTCTCAATGATTAATACCATAGATATAATTTTTTTTGTAGGTTAATTTAGTTATAATATTTCATTTTAAGACTGTTGTCTTAAGGATTGGCTCTTGACAAGAAAACTTTTAAACCATTAACGCTCCAAACTCAAAACAATTGATTATATATGAAATGTTGTGTATGCATGCACACCAAACTAATTAAGTAAATTAATAGTATTGTGTTTAAGAACAAGCTTTTATTATAATCCTGTAAAAAAATAAAAATTTTAACAAATTTAACTGATCATGTTATAGTATATAATTTTATATACCGTAAATGCTTGTCGTTAATTATGGTAAATATAAATTTCAGATACAGAAGTGATCGCTAGATATATACAAAATTTCAAAATGTACAAAACAGTCGCTGAATATTATGATGGACAATCAATTTTTATAACTGGGGCTACAGGATTTCTGGGAAAGGTATTTACTGTTATTATATTTAAGAAAATAAATAAATTAACAAACTCAACGGCCCCATTAATATCTCATGATCCTGTGTCGGGGGTCCGGAAACATACAACATCAACACCCAGACCACGACAAACATCCATACAGTTAATACAGATGTTTGCCATGAGCGGAGATCAAACCCGCGACCGTTAACGCTGCAGTCAGTTTCAGTAACCACTCCGCCCACCTGCTCTCGCCAATTCTCAATTATATCAGTTGTGTGTCTACCGCGACAATCGCTCTTATAAATGTTGCTTTCAGACTTTTAGATAAATTTACGTAAATTGTTTAACATTGCTCAACACCTGAAAGAATTTACTGTTTTTGCTTTATTTTTGAGGGGTGACGTAGGAAATTGTAACCAGGTTACAGAATTGTTTTATATCACTTAAAGTGATGTAAAAGTAAAGTTACAGCCTGTAAATATCCTACAGCTGGGCAAAGGCTTCCTCTGCTATTAAGGAGTAAGTTTAGAGCTTAATCCACCATGCTGCTCTACTGCGGGTTGGCGGATATACATGTGTCAGAATTTCTTCTGGTTTCGTAACGATGTTTTCCTTCAGCGCCGAGCTCGAGATGAATTTTAACACAAATTTAGCACTTTAAAAATCAGCGGTGCTAGCCGGGGTTTTAACCCACGATCATCGGTTGAGATCGACGTGTTCTAACCACTAGGCCATCTCGGCTTTATATCACTTACAAGAGTAAAACTTAAAATAAATTTTCGTCTAATAATAATATCAATGAGAATTATAATGTACTATATAGTACGTGATGTTCGAATTAGTATGACATAACAATTTTGAATTTTTAGGTACTGCTAGAAAAGTTACTATACAGTTGTCCTGGCTTGGAAAAGGTGTACATCTTAGTACGCGAAAAGAAAAATATAACTCCGCAGCAGAGAATCGAAAATATGATTGATCTTCCGGTATGTAAAGAGTTAAAACTGTTAATTACACATCCTAATAAGAACCTTCATGCAAGTAAAGTCCTTTACTTTACTTTTATACGAGTAAATGGCATGCCTGCAAGTGGCATACAAGTATAATTAATTTTACTAATGATCACCTAGCGGTCGGAATTCGATCGTAGTTTATTACTTTATATAATTTTATTTAAATATTAATTTTAATATATCAGATTTGTTTTGTCTAAAGCATATGATGAGATGTCTAAAACTCACTAGAATAAATACCATGTAAGAACTTTTGCTATTTGCTTTTCTAGAACCATGTGTCCTTTTTTGACCTTGGTCAAGAGGTCTTGAACTATTGCCTGCATTTTGTCTCTTCTGACGGTTCAGTTCTCTTAATTCTAAGTATTTTTTTTAGTCAGTCGTAAATGAGCCAGACATTATAATAATCGTACTATGAAAAACAAAGACTTTTTAAAAACGGGGAACCGACTTCGAAAGAAAATAATGTCATTTCATTTATTTAAATGACGAATTGTTCCAGTTATTTTGATTTTAAAAGTAAACTACTAAACTGATTTTGATAAAATTTCTATCGTTATAATGGAAGAGTATTTTTTTCAAACAAAAAATAATAAATAAAATCGTTTAACCCCCCTTTTTTTGGAAGATGGTTAATATAATGGATGTCGTAGAAGTCGATTGAATAATGTTTGAAAATATTGTTTACTTCTATAAAAATAATTTTGATCAAAATTATTGTTTTGTAATTTTTAGGTTTTTTCGAGATTGAGGAATGAAAGACCGCAAGCCCTAAAGAAAATTGTACCAATCGTGGGCGATATCGCTGAACCCAAGCTGGGAATTAAAGTTTCAGATGAAGAACTTTTAATTAATAAGGTATGCATTACATAATGACATTTTTCAGGCGAATTACTCTTATAAATTTGACTCTCAGACTTTCATAAAGACTTACGTAAGTTATTACATTACATTGCTTTACGCCTGAAAGAATTTACTGTTAGTAAATTCTGTTTGATATTCACAGCTTTCGTAACTACGTACGACGTATCTGTTATCGGTTATATAGTTGTTTTCTATCGCTCTCGTGAAGAAAACTTACCAATGTAATTCTCGCGGTAGATCATCAAACTGACTCATCATAGACGAATAATTTTAACTACACTTAAAACTGATCACGTGACACTAACCGTGTATTACCATTAAAACAATTCTACTTTCATACAAAAAGATTTACTATTAATATCAATCAATAATTTTAAAAATAATAAACTAACGATATCCAAAATTAAAATTTTATAGGTGACGTTAGTATTCCATTTAGCTGCGATTATCAAGTTCGACAAATCCCTCGGTGAGGCTGTGAATAACAACTTAACGAGTACTGAAAGTATAATCGAACTTAGTCGACGCATGAAGAATATAAAGGTTAGTTTTTGAATATTTTATGTTTCATCTTTCTAGCTAACATACATAATACTTACATAATACTGCTTACGCTGCTGTAAAAACTTCCAAAATTACGTATGTTATAGTATTAGACACAATGTGTAATTAATCATCATTGCTTGAATACTTGCGTTAGATTCGTCTTCGTCAATCAATGTTTTTAACTATCTGAACTACTTTAATGAACTGTAAAGCGCGAGCAGCAAAAGTAGCATTTTTACGTAAATTCGTTCGGAGAATGAACGAAGGATGATGGTAAAGTCTGTAAATGTGACACGAGGAAATATTAGCCTTACCAATTACCCCTATAACATACTTACTTTCCTGAATACTGTAGGAGAAAGAAAGAAGAAAATGTTTATTTTTAGGGTTCCGTACCTTAAAAGGAAAAACGGAACCCTTATAGGATCACTTTGTTGTCCGTCTGTCTGTCTGTCTGTCTGTCTGTCTGTCTGTCGGGATGTCAGCCCTTTTTTCTCAGAAATGCATAGACGTATCATGTTGAAATTAATATCATATACTCAAGTCTACGATGACATGCGGCCGTGAAAATATTAAAGTTCTAAGTCAACGCAATCAAAAGATAATGGAGAATATGTCGTATATTTTGACCATTTTAGCGTTTTCGCAAAGGAATCAAAACCTATAGGGTACTTCCCATTGACCTAGCACGATGAAATTTGGCAAGAAGTAAGATATTATGGTACAAATAAAGGAAAAAATCTGAAAACTGTAAATTTTTGTATGTATGTTTGTCTGTTTGTAATTTTGTCTTTCAACCTTTTTCTCAGAAACGCGTGAAGGTAACAAATTTTTATCAATGTTAAGTACTCAGAGTTGTAATTACTAACAGCTGTGAAAAAATCAAACTTCTAAGTTAACGCAATCAAAAGATACGGTTATTTATGTCACATATTTTAAGTATTTTAGCGTTTTTAACGTTTTCGCAAGGGAATCAAAACCTATAGGGTACTTCCCATTGACCTAGCATTATGAAATTTGGCCAGGAGAAAGGTCATTTAGTATATATACAGGAAAAAATCCGAGAACTGTAAATTTCTTTTCGTGTCTGTACGTCTGTCTTTCAATCTTTTTCTCAGGAACGCGTAAATGTATCAAGTTGTAAATTGATCAAGCAGAAAATATATGAATCTTAGAATTAAAATTATATGTACTTGTAACAAATTAACATAGAAGTTGACCATGGTCAAAAAAACAATTTTACAAACACTGAGAAGAAATTTGTATCAATACGAAAACATTAAAAAGCAGCAAATCTTTATAAACAACGCAATGCAATCTATATATCGCAGCTAACAAAATGATAGCGTGATTTAGGGTACAGCCAGTGCCATCTCTTGACGATATTATTACCTATGATAAAATTCTGCTCCATTGATAAAATTTTGAAATAATGTTACCAGATGTAACATTATTTTAAAATTAAAAATTTTAATAAAAACTTTCCAAATATTTTAAGTACAAATAACAATTAATTTGACAATAAGCAAACAGCCTATCAACAAATAAATATTTAATCTTTTTGTTTTCATGAAAAAGTTAGTTAAAATTATTCTAAATATGAAAATAAAGATATAATCAATTAAAAATATTATTTAAACGCGCTAAAAATAATAAAATAAACTTTTCCTTTAAAAGTTTTATCATTAATTATCGTTAATTTTATCGTCATTACATAATTTACATTAAATACAAAAGCTTCATGCGATTTGATTTAAGTACTCGTATTAACTTAGTTCGAAAAGTTTTAAATTAAATTCAATCAGATCGAGTTAAATTTATATACTTCTTTATCTACACATGTAAGCCTTCTGGTTGTTAGTAATATAATTAGTTATTTATAAATAAACGATTAGTTTTATTCGAAAAGGACTACTTATTTTCGTCTTGGCAACACTAATATATATTTTGATTGATAATGTAAATCTAAATATTTTACGAACGTAGTGCTGGAGAAGTGGAGTGTAGTAGAATATAAATAAAAATAAAACGATAATACAATATTCTTTCTTTATTTTGTTTTGTGGCTTTTAGCTGTGAGAGAATACAATATAATATAATTGTTGTTAATGTCAAAGTCAACAAGTTAGTTCATTGAAATTGTCAAGTGATGGCGCTGGGTGTATCCTGAATCGCGCTATAACTTTGCTTTTTTGAAAGTATAAGGTGTTTAGTACTTATTGAATAATTATGTTTTCCATGATTTGCACCTATTATCTTTTTATATGAATGTACTCCTAAGTGGTTGTAAAACAATTTTTGAGACGTTTTGTAGACGTAAAATAATTGATTATTATTAAGCATCTTCAAAAAAAGGAGTGTTCTTAATTCGACCGCGTCTTTTTTAATATTTTAATTTTGTTTGTTCGCCGATTACGCTGCCATTTGTGGACCGATTTTCAAATTTTTTTTTTGTTTGAAAGGGTATACTTCCAAGGTGGTCCCATTGGCTTCAGATCAGGACCTGATGATGGAATCTCGGAGAAATTGAGGGAACTCCTCAAATATTATAGGCACACCTATACCGATTTAGGTATTTTTGATAGTAACTTATGTATTTACCTTCAGAAAATCACTTTTGGTGAAATGGAACTGATGATGAAGACCACAAATGGCGTAGGTGGGTTAGTCTTATATAGATTTCTATAAGTTTGAACGGAACCCTCGGTGCGCGAGTCCTACTCGCACTTGACCAGTTTTTTATATATACAGACTGTGAATTGCAAACACACAGCCTGCACATATAAAAAAGATCCAAACAAAAGAAATACGACAAAAAATCAAGCAAAATAAATGTTTAAAAAGAAGAAATATTAGCCTCGTGTGCTGTGAAAAGGAGATCGTTTAGACCATCTAGATTCATCTAGATAGTGTAAACGATCTAATCTAGATGTTTTTTGAACTTTTGCTGATTTTCAGGTGTGTCATACATTTGTTTTTGTGATGTGTATTTTTTTATTAATTATATCACTTTTAGACTTTCTTATACGTTTCAACTGCGTTTTCGAATACACACTGTGATGTTATAGAAGAAATTATATATCCGCCAAAGATAAAATTAGACGAATTAAAAAAGTTATTAAATAATGGAATAACCGATAAACAGGCCAAGAAAATTTTAGGTGAGTTTGAAATCTCTTTACAAACGAGTTTGTGAAGTTAAAAAAGTGAAATGAGTAGAATTAATAGCATGACTAATCTTTTAGCGTTTAGTAATAATTAAATTCTAATAAATTCTATCACTTTACAAAATAATTAAAAAAAAATAGAATTCTAAATTGCACGGCTTAAATTAGCAAGATAACTGCTATCCGGTTAACGTGATCGACAAAATATTTGAATTAACTATTATTTCTAATTTCGTACACACACACATCGAGCCGAGAACATGTCTATCTTAACTGATGATTGGGGTTCGAATTCCGGCTAGCACCGCTGAGTTTTCAAGTGCTAAATTTATGTTTAAATTCATCTCGGCGGTAAAGGAAAACATTGTGAGGAAGCCTCCATGTGCAGGAAGAAAGAAATGAAGCAGCGTGGTGGATTTAGGGCTCTTAACCATTTCTGTAATAGGTGTTGAGAACTTTAAGGCAGTGGGAAATTTATAGGCTACTTTACTATTTTACACACAAAATATAATTAATATATTGTTAATTTTTGTTACAGAGGGCACTGCCAATACGTACACGTTCACGAAAGCGTTGGCAGAAAATGTAGTAGCTGAAAATCATGTCAATGTACCTTCTATAATAATACGACCATCGACGAGTAAGTTTATTAGATACGTAAGACTTACCAAAAAACAAAGCAACCCACTTCAAAATCAATTTACGTTTACGTGGAAGACGTATATCAGTTATTTAGATTTTAAAACCAAACTGCTGAATCGATTTTGATACTAAAATTATGGGATTCTATATATTGAATCTGAAAGTATGCCTTTTTAAATAAAAAAAAGATATTTAAATTTGAAAGATTTCTGAGGTAACAAACATTTTTAAAAATTGTGAATCATGATCCGCGTTTTTGAAGTCGGTTGATAAACTAGTAATGTAATAACCACTAGATTCTTTTTCGTTATTTTACAAATAAAAAATTACTTATTTTAGTTTTAGTTTGTTTTTCCAAAAAGTCAAGATTATTTCTTCTGATAAGTAAGACTATTGTTTCTATAGTATCTTAAAATTTAAGATTTTTGTGAAACAAATTTCCTTTGTGAAGCGAAATAAGATGCTTTTTTTCTTTTTAACTTTAACGTCTTGAAGGCTTTTTGCTTTTAGTGGAGATCAACCATTTATTATAAGGCGAAAATTACATTTGTAAGTTTTACTCTTGTGAGCGATGTAAAATAACTTTGTAAACTAGCAACAGATTCGTAGTAAGTGCCTACAAAGTTGTGTCAAAAATAAGACACCGACTGTACATTATTTCAGGTGTAAAACAATGACAAAAACTTATGTAAATCCTTAAGAAAGTCTGAGAGAAAAAACGCCTACCGATCATATCATAGTTGTTTTACTGTTTCAGTATCATGTTGTATAGAAGAACCTCTTGTTAGCTGGGTAGACAGCTGGATGGCTCAGTGCGCCATCATCAATAGCGTCAGTAAAGGCTGGAGCCATGTAATGGTCGGAAACTCGTCGAACATTCTCGATCTTATACCCGTTGACTACGTATCCAACTTGATCATAGTTGCCGCTTCGAAAACTGAATGGTATTTGTTGTTATCATTGCTTAATAATCTATATATTAATACGTGAAGCACAAACTTTGTACCCTTTTTGTTAAATTTATGTAGAGAGAAATGCTATTAAGCAATAAAAAAACATCACACACACTACCATATATACTTGATACACACACATGCTCGTGCGTGTATGTTTTGTGTATTGCTAAAGTCTGTGCTCAAATTGGGAATGGATAATCTGTGGTCAATCTTGAAATCGGTTGAAAATTTAATAAATTACGCTCGTATTCCGACTGCTGCCACTTATTATATTAAACTTTTCTAGTTCAATAAAGTTTTCTACTTATAATTTTTATACATACATACAAATAATATTAGAAGAGCGTTTCTTAAATTTCATATTTATAAATAAAAAAAATGTTAAAATAATATTTTTGCAGTTCAAAAGATATTACCGTATACAATTGCTGTACGAGTTCAGAAAATCCGATTACATTGAGACAATTTACGAAAATAATCGCTGATGAGAGCTACAATAATAAATGTTGTAAGTATATTCAGTAAACTAAAGTAAATAACAGTCGGTAAATATCCCACTACTGGGCAAAGGCCTCTCCTATTAAGGAGAAGAGCTTAACCCACCACGTTTCACTGCGGGTTGGCGGATATACATGTGTCAGAATGTCTCCCGGCAGATGCATCGATCGCCAAGTTCGAGATGAATTTGAACACAAATTTAGCACTTTAAAACACAGCGGTAAAAGCCGAGGTACAGCGATCATTGGTTGAAATCGTCGTGTTTTCATATTTAATATAACGGTACTTATCGCGATAACAAACGGTAGTAATACCTTTTTTCTTGCCGATGTTTCGATGAAGTTGCATTCGTCGTGGTCACAAGCTGACTGGTGCACCGCGCGCCCTCCGGCGGCGAGTGCGCGAGTTTTCTTCACCATATTCAGATACATTGCATATCAATTATTGTGAAATTAATACGTTTAAACATTTTAGACGATTTACCATTGCCGTTTATGTACTTCACGAGATTCAAATGGTTGTATTATCTTCTGGTACTCATATTGCAAGTGATACCTGCGTGTATAGCAGACATATTCCTGTTGTTAAGAAGGCAAAATGCCAGGTAACTAATATTCATATTATTAAGAGGTAAAATATATTTGTAAGTTACGTGTAGTACGGGTAATGAATAGGGTGTCTACTGGGCATGTGTTGGGTATTTGGACACTGATAAGCAATACTGTGTCAGCCACATGGACTTCATTTTGAGAAAATGGCGTCTAAAGATGACAAATCTATTCTTAATAAATTTGTTTGAAGAAGTATATATCCATCTATTATTTTCTATTTTGATAAAATGTATAATGAATTAAAAGACGATTGATATATTTAATATATTATCTACTAAAAAGGTTTTTTTTTTAATATTTTAAATTATTGTATCAATTGCAAAATATAAAACGCACTTGAAATTCGAACTATCAATTAAGAAACTTTTTACGTACTTATTTAGTTTATATGACTTGAATTTTTTTTCAATAATGTTAAATAGGTGATGTGATTATCAAAATACATACATCAATATCTCCGAATTTGACTTTTTGTGGGTTGATACATTATTACTTATCAGTGTCCATTTTACCAGTGTCAGCAGAATCTATATATAAAGAAAAAACTGAACTTAACTTTTTAAAATAATAACAAAACTATGTATATCAATGCTTATAACGCTGGTAAAATATATTTTAATTCGTATAAAACTACTGATCCTCTATGAATTTTTTTTTGTGTTGCCCGTTTATTAGGAAGGTTACAAGCTTTATAACATCACGCTACGACGCTTAGAAGCGAATGAGTAACTATAAACGCTAATGTTAGCAAGCACCTAATTTGTCATATGTTAAATTTAATAATTATAAACGCATCACACTCAACGGCCCCCATTAAGATCGCGTGACCTTGTGTCGGGGGTCCGGAAACACTCACAACACTAACACAAACACCCAGACCACGACAAACATCCATATGGCCAATACAGACGTTTGCCGTGAGCGGGGATCGAACCCGCGACCGTTAGCGCTTGAGTCAGTTGCAGTGACCACTGCTCCAACGTGTCTGTTAATTAATAACTCAAATTAATTCAATAATCACAAAAAATCATGTGGCAATAGTCAGTACCCACTGTATTACCTATTCGAACACTTTTTGATAAGTGTTATCTACAAATTCCCAGAAGGTTTTATTTTAACACTGATAATATTCGAATATGTATATTTTAAGCGCTTGGCGTTAGTGCTTTAATAATAAATAATAATAAAAAAAAATATTTTCAGGTATATGAAAATCCAAAAGAAAGTAGCTATCGTGAACCACCTCAGTGAATACTTCACAAAGAACAGCTGGATAATACGAGCATCGAAGACAAGAGCTTTATATGATTCTCTTTCACCTTCCGACAAAAAGACCTTCCCGTTCGATGCAAAATATATCGTTTGGGAGGACTTTGTTTCTACTTTCTGTCGGGGTGTTAGAAAGTTTTTATGTAAGAACTAGATGACCCGGTGAATTTCAATTCGGTGAAAAATTAATTGAATGCTGATAAGCAATAATGTTTCAATCAATTAAATGTTAAATTCGGAGACATTGATGTATTCTGATAATAAGTAATTAATTTTATTCAATAAATCACACTTACGTTATATAAGAAATATTTGTACAAAATTTCATGTTTCTAAACCCAGCGGTTTCTGCTCTGCGTTGTTCGATTAGTCTAGAAATAAACACAATATACTTTTTTAATTTTGTTAACATTTATTTATTTATTTATTGGGGATTAACAAACAGTATCACAATATGTCTTAGTACAAAGTTTAGGTCTATAAAATACATACTTGTGAGACCAACACCGTTAACCACATATTAATTATTATTACAAAGTTGTTGAGAGATGTGACGGTACAATTGTTATATATTAAATTTCTTAACTTATATATTTATTTACTTATAAATTTACAAAACAATTACAATAATTTAAATTTTTGTTAAACAAAGTGTGGGGCTTCAAGTAAAGAAAATAAAGAAACATTTTTATTTGTACTTAATTTAAAAATTTAAATCGCAAACATGTTGGTATTCGAACCAAAAAGACCAAAGAGATAGGATACGTCATAGTACAACGATGAAAAAGAGAAATTTCTGAATGCGCTTATAAATATTTGACAAATTTTTTTTTTTTTCTAAAAAGACATAAGACATCAAATGTTTCATAGCGAGGAAAGGTTTATATTGGAAAATTATAGAGTCGATTTTAGTATTTTCCTTTACCTAAATGAACCCTGAAGTTTTTCCTAGCAGATGAAATTTACTAGTAATTATAAGAAAGCGATATTGTAATAAACCTGTAACAAATAAAGTGAATACAAAAAATCGATGTCAATATTAATTGGACGTTTGTAATAAATAAAAATAAATCATAAATTGGGCATATGTCATTAGGTCATTGCACCTAGTTGAATCTACCATACATGCTATAATTAACGAAACCAGAAATTCTAAAATTTTTCTAAATTTTTTTTTAAAGTTGGGCTCTACCGAAATTTAAATAAAGCAACATAGGCTATTTGGTGTTAATAATTGAAGAGTTCCCATGTTTCCTCCGAAGAAATTCATCAGATCTTAATATATTACTAAAACTTTCAGAACAGTAATAGTTAAACTACCATTTAAATATTTATATGTATATTCGGTTTAAATGCTTATAAAAATAATTGAAACTTAAAATAATTCAGCGGCAGAAAATCCAAATTCGCATTTTCGTTTAATTTGACAAATTTATTTCAATACCGAAATAAAGTACATATATGGTCTGGTTACACAGTCGATTTTCAAGTTTTTCATTTAAATTTTGTAATCAAAGTTACCGTTTAGGATCAATAACGTTTTATTGTTCGTTAGTAACTATTCTCAGAACTTACATTGATATGGTACTGCTGAGTGCAGATGGTCTTGTTACTCAGTCGGTTTTTTGATTATTAAATTGATTACTTAATTATATAAAGTAACTAACAAACGAGCACGGACATTTGCAGCACTAGGAAGCCAAAAATGTGTACTTAAAAGGTATAAGGAATGAAAAGTAATAGGAAATTAAGGGGATTAAGCTTTCGGCTCTCTCACTGGCCGTATGAAATACAGCCATATTAGTTATTTCACGCCGATCTTCTGAGAGAGTGAGGTGCTGCCCTGTCGAGCCGTATACGAGCCGTAGTTAGTAGGCTACAGTTAGACTCTATCTCAGTGGAAAGAGCCACAAATGTGTTGTTGGCTTAAAAATAAATGAGGGATGAAGGTGAGGGATTTCAGATCTCACTTTAGACAAAATGAAAAACTATTTATTGACTTCACGATAATTAACTCTCAGATACAGTTAGAAAAGTAAAGTAACAGCTTGTAAATGTCCCACTGCTGGACAAAGGACTTCTCTCTTATTAAGAATGTTTAGAGCTTAATCCACCACGCTGCTCCACTGTAGGTTGGCAAATATATACATGTCTCAGAATTTCTCTCGACACATGGAGGTGTCCTCACGATGTTTTTCTTCCCTGCCGAGCTCGAGATGAAAACTCAGCGGTGCAAGCCGGGGTTGGGACCTCCGATCATCGGTTGAGATCGACATTTTCTAACCACTAGGCCATCTCGGCTCTGATATAGCTAACTTAATTTCAGTCAGCTCGTGACCACGACGAATGCAAATTCGTCGAAACGTCGGGCAATAAAAATGTATTAATACCATTAGTGATCGTAATAAGACCCGTTATATTAAATATTCAATCCAAACATTTTTTTTTATTTACAATCATAATTAAGAACTACTATATTTGTTTTATTTATCGAAACATTAACATACAAACACGTAAAATTATGTAAGAAATCTATAAGGGTCCAATTTAACTTACCTTTATGCTCGCGGGTTCGCTAGCTTTAATATTACAACGGATATACGTCTAAAACATATTTTTCTAATCGGTACGACACGTACGCCATCTTCTGAAAATTAGTGTACTATGCATACTACCTTCGCACTAGTACAAATATTAATTTAACTAAGTTTTATCGCAATCTTATATACTATATCGATACCTCCCACGTAAGTTGTTGTAACCCCAAAATTACAATTTTACAGTAGAGCACTTTTAATCCGTTTCAGTTTGAAAGTTACAACAAAATACGCCTTTTTTCAGGCATATTTTGTTGTAACTTTCCTTGAAAAAAAAAGATTTTTGGTATTTTTTCACTTTGAATGCATTAAGCAATGCAAATTCGTGTAGTATTCAGTAAAAAGGCTAACGGCAATTTTGTGGCTTACAATAACTCACGTGGGAGGTATCGATATAATCTTATAACACATGGTTTTCGACTTCACAAAGTAAATGTTTCCTTTCTGGGGCAAGGTATTCGTTTTTATAATAAAATTCCCAGAAACGTTTGCAGTTTTCGTTGAATAGATTTAAATTATATGTTAAAAAGTCTCTAATAGCTAAAGTATATTACTCTAAACAAGATTACGTTGACGATAAAGACTATTTCGTAAGACCTGTGGACGAGCTTATCAAAGTTGAAATTGGGTAGATTTAACGTCAAATATTAAGAACGTAAAATATCGTTGGTGATAGTGCAAAACCACGTAACTAGCTTTTGTTTCGTAAATGATAAATATCATTATTGATAAAAAACAAGCTAATTAAAAATTATATAATCGACATTTCTTCTCGGTAGAATCTGCATTCCGAACCGGTGGTAGCTTTTAATTATTTTATGTAACTTATATTTGTTTTGACGATTCAAAAGTACTTTTAAAAGCCTACTTTAATAAAGTATTTTTTGATTGATTTGAACTTGTGTCGGGGGTCCGGAAACACACAAAACATTAACACAAACACCCAGACCACGACAAAGCGGGGATCGAATCCGCTGTTAGCGCTTCAGTCAGTTGCTGTGACCATTGCGTCAACGAGTTGGTCATGATTGACACATATAATAAGTACAATTTAGTGAAAGAGATTTTTAATCATTTATCTACGATTATTTGAAAAGAACAGTAGTTATTCTGTAGTTATTATTTATATTGTATGAAGAAAATTTCATATAATAAATTCATTTTTTTTTTATTATTATCTATACTTATAATAAAGCTGTAGAGAGGTCAATTCTGTACATGAAATATATTTTCAAAATAACTATCAGGGGGTGATTAGTGATCGATACTGATGCCAAAAAGGCAATCAGTAAAATTTTTGTCTGTCTGTCTGTCTGTCTGTCTGTCTGTCTGTATGTATGTTCCTTATAGAAACAAAAACTACTGGACGGATTTTAACGAAACTTAGTACAATTATTCTTCATGCTCCTGGGCAGGTTATAGTATACTTTTCATCACGTTACAATCAATAGGAGCAGAGTAATAAAGGGAAAACGGGAGACTTTACTCCAATTTTTAAGCTTCCGTCGCCTATGCAGCCTTAATGGTTAAAGTTACATAGAAATCATCTATGACGGAAATATTCTACATAAAATTTCCTAAAAAATATCCCACAACAGCATATGTCTATCTTTTATGGTTGACTCACAATAACACGTGTAACTCCTGATAGGTTAGCAGTTCGGAGAATTCTGATTATATTTGTTTACTCTTACGTTTATAATACTCTCACTCATCACTAATTTATAAAAAGTTAACATTATTATCTATAAAATAAAAAAAAAATCATAGAAATCAAGTATTGTGGATTGACATATTATATTTCCCTATTAAATTACGATAGTTAATCTGTCTGTCACATCAAAATCACTGAACCCTGAGGAAGGACATACGCTACTTTTTTTCGAAAAACGACGAAAACGCGGACGAAGTCGCAGGCAAAAGCTAGTTGTATCATATAAAGCTTTTATAACATATAAATTATATATTGACCTTATGAATTGAAAGTAAAACTTTAAAGGAAAAGTTTATTTTAATCTTTTTAGCGCATATAAATATATTTTAAGTGTTTTGAATACATTTTTTTTTATTTATAATTTATTATGTTTACAATTCATATTCATATATATGACGTAAATACGTCAAATGACGTAATATTATTTACTAGTTTAAATGTTTTCTTTTTGTTTGCATTATTAATTATGTAAAATTATTTTAAGCAGTTATTTTTAGCATATGGTATCGTGTTTAATGAATTATTTATAAAGTACACAAAATATATTTTATCACTGTACCGTAGGGTGGAAATCCCGAGGGACAATCAGAATAAAACTAATACCACTCTGATCGAGGTGGATAAACAGTCACGTGATTCCTATTATCCCCCGTAGGGTGGATGATCAAGGTTGGTGGAGTCGCTAAACGCAATCCAGAAATGTCAATGTCTTGTTCACCTCGCCTCCCGTCAAATTGGATGGATTTAAACTCGTGGTCTGGGTGTTTGCGTTAGTGTTGTGAGTGTTTCCGGACCCTCGACTCAAGGTCACGCGATCTTAATGGGGACCGTTGAGTGCGATGTGTTTATTTATTTATTTGTTTCAACGAACACCAACACGACACCTCTGCTGTAAGTTGGTGAGGAGTTGTGTATCCTGCTGATCCTGGCTGCAGCATCAGACCAAGAATTCCATTATTTTATTTTGCATAGGTGTTTCAAATTTTAAGTCACACATATGTTTGAGAGTAAATTAAATACTTTTTGTAAATCTAAGATTCCATCGCAGCCAAGGAGAAAAGAGCTCGTGTTCTTGAAGTGGCTGGACCAATTTTGGTAGACATATCTAAGAACTAGTGCTAGAAAACGTTATTACAAAAAAAACTGCATCCAAATCGGTTCATCCGTTTAGGAGCTACGGTGCCACAGACAGACACAGCGGTCAAACTTAGACGTTTACTTTTTTATCGGGGGTTTAAAATCAGTAATCAACTGTATAAATGTATCGCGTTGCCAGAGCGATAGCTCACCGTAATTAGCCTGCTGTACCCTAAAGAAACAACTTTTTCTTTATAATTTGTGTATTTTTAATACGAAATGTATTGACGTCAGACGGAATAAAGTCACTGATGCTGAACGAAACCTTCTGTTGTCATATCTTAATTTTATTCTTATACTGCGTAGTGCATATATACGAGTAGGTACTAAAAATTTTCTTAAATTTTTAAATTTTTAGTTCACTTATTCCAGTTATTTTAAGTTCAAAATTTTTTGATGAAAGCCTTATGGGACTCATCTGTAAGAATGCCCTATCAAACAATAGAAGAATTGACCAAATTGGTCAAGTCATTTTCGAGTAATTTTGGTGAACAAGCATAGAATAAGAAGTACCTGGGAAATTGGAAACGTTCTCTTTACTGGTTGTTGGTTGAAAATTAATAATTGGTTAGTGTGTGGTAAGCCCAAAAGTGTCTTTTTGGACTTAACTACAACAACATTAATTACGTTGCTTATTCCAAATGATTTTTGTGCTGTTTGCAGTTGAACCTTGGAGTAATAATGCAAATCTAATAGACACTTGTCGTCATGATAAAGACCACAAATGGCGTAGATAGGTTAGTCTTATATAGATTTCTATAAGTTTGTACGGAACCCTCGGTGCGCGAGTCCTACTCGCACTTGACCAGTTTTTATTTTTTCTAATTTACCCTTAAACTGGTGATAAGCGGTCTTAAAGGCCGAGCGACGACAATGGTTCATCATTTTTTGTTCCAAACTGCTAAGTTACATGAGTTACTCAAGTTACTCTCAGACCTATGTTAAAACTTAAATAAATTTTGCTATATTGTTTTTTTTTTTTGTATTTTTACATTTATTACTTGCAATAAATAATTCCGTATCTCCCAAAAAAGAAGTGTAGTGAGTCGAAAGTTCAGTACCAAAAGTTCGACGTTCATTACAAATTAAAATTGCAATATAAGATACGATAATGAAAACAACACATTGAATAAAATGAATAAAAAAACAATACGATGAATGTTATTTTTTTATTATTTTTGATATATTAATAATATAACCTAATATTACACATTATTTATAATTTACACTGGAAAAATCGGTGCAAACTTTTACATCGTATAAAATTCAAACAAGTGAGACCTTTCTTCACTCGAATTATGTACTTTAAGAGTAAAACTGTCACTTAATTTTATTTACACTTTCTTGTCTTCAATTTTCAGCAAGTATTTTTTAATTCCCCTAAAGTATCCAGCCATATATTCATCCCAATTTATATCACTCGGATTACATGGAAACTTTCTTTTGTCGTTTTCGCTTAAAGTTGTTATCAAATCCTTAGTTCGCGATATATCCATTACCCAGTTTCGACTTGTAAAGAATTTGACTGCAGCCATACATTTTTCAAGTTGCTTGAGAATTTTTACACACCTAAAAATAATATGCTTACGTTGAAATAAAAAAATAAATTAGGTCCTAAAATTGGTCCTTGTGAAACGCTTATTTGGGGGAATCAATTAAAAGAGTAGTACGTCTTTAATAGTTACTAATTGTAATATATTAAATAAAAATTTCGATTATTTATTGAATTTATGACTTTTGACATTTATATCATACGGTTTGTGTAAAGTTTTCAACTTATTCATTGTACACAGTCAATGGCTGTTTAAAATTCTACCAAAGTCTATAGCTTAAATAAAAAAATAAATTAAATTATCCAATAAGAATTGAACAAATAATCGTCACTTTTCATTGCGCATTTTCCTCATGTCATAAACTAATTAAATACATATAATATATAACGATGTAGTAAAAACTAACTAGCTTCTAGCGTTCATAAAAACTATCTAAAAGAAACAACAGTTCCATGCAAATCTTTTCAAACAATAGATATCGTATTGACAAAAAGTGACTGTTTACTTTCTAGCTCTGATCCGATTTGAAAAATTCTTTTTGTGTTAGATAGTTCAATAAACGAGGAAGATTACAGGCTATATTACATAACGCTACGACTCATAAAAGCGAAGAAGAAATCGTAAATGCGAAAGAAACCACGACGGGCAGTTATGTAAAGATTTGTCATACATCTTACCTTGTTGGTTTTCCACAAATAAACAAAATAAAGTCTGCCATATAAATTGGTATGGTTTGAAATAATAATCTTATTAAAAACAGCATCCACTCAGATGTTGTGAAAAGCGTTCCTGGCCACGGTAAGTCGTCTGAAAATATTAAATTTTAATTTAATATCGATTGCCACAAGCTACCTCACAATGCCTTGTAAGTGTGAGCAAACGGTAAAATATTGTAACCTTACAGAATAAACAAAAACTTATAAAAAATAAACCGACTTCGAAAACGAAAATATAAATTATAAATCAAAAATATATATTTGCTACTATATTTTGCAGTCTGTGCCAGAAAAAAAATTAAAAAAAACAGCTGAATATACAACTGCCTCCTTTTTCAAAGTCGGTTAAAAATAGGGTTTTTCATTGTTGTGCGACTACGATAAATCTCGAATTAAATCAGTGCTAATATGAATAGATTGTTTGTTTTTGTGAACTAACCTCAGGAACCACGGGTTCGAATAAAAAAAATATTTTTGTGTTTTATTTCGTGTAGTAACTATAAACGCGAGTGAAACCAGCTAATTTTAGGTATATTTATCATATACTTACTGAAATTTTCTTTGCTGCTTTCTTTCAAAATACCGTCCCTTGTGTCTTTCAATGTTATTTTGTTCTCTTTACTTGAACATAAATTGTATATCGACAAATTCTTTGACCTAAAAAAATGTTAACAATTTATATTTTTACTAGATAATTACGGTGAGCAACTGATATTGCTATAAAGTTTAATAGTTAATTTAAATTCAATTCAATTTTGCCAGCTAGACAAAAATTACATACGTACTATATTCCGTTACAAATCTCTTTAACAAAAATATAAACATAAAGTTCAATCACCCCATTATTGATAGTCAGTAAATCAGTGTTAAAAAGACGCTATACAAAACCTAAGCTACAAAAGATGTTTCACATTAATTGCCCACTATGTCACTATAGAGAGAGATGTAACGAATATTCGAAGATTCTGATTGATCGAAAACAAAATAAGTGTTAATGTCACGTCAGTGTAAATTAATGTCGACCAATCAGGTTCCTTGAAAGCGACAAAAAAAGCTATTAAGAAAGTCTGGTTGTCTCTTTCGCGCTTTCTTAACCAATTATTTTTAACATCTCTGACCAAACCCTGTCCAGTATTTGACATTCGGGATGCTAATGCTTATATCCTTAAATACATGACTTCACTCGGGTCACATATAAATCTACAATTCATATTTCCCGCGCTTAAGGGTAAAATTAAAAAAAAAAATACGTATGCATTTATTTCTAAAAAGAATTAATCATATTAAATTTCATGTTTCTTACTTTGAAAATGACTGACTTTTATACAACCGTTCATCCCTTAATTTACCCATTTAGGGGTGGTATTTCCAAAAATCCTTTAATATTGGCCAGTTATAATGTATAAGGTATCAACTGTCAAAATTTCAAGTTTGTAGCTTTCATCTATATGGACGCTGATAAGCAATACTATGTCAAGCCACACGGACACCATTTTGAGAAAATGGCGTCTAAAGATGTCAAACCTATTCTTAACAAATTTGTTTGAAGACGTGTATATCTATTTCTCGTTACTATTTTGATAAAAAGGTATAATAAATTAAATGCAGATTGGTATAATAAATAGTTTTATCTAATAATAAGTTTTCTAGATATATAATATTATTAAATATTGCAAAAAATGTAACACACTTCAATAGTCCAATTGATAAATTAAGACATTTTTTTCCGTACTTATTTTGTTTAAATGTCTTAAAATATTTTTGAGTTATGTTAAACATGTAATGCACTATGAGAATACACCAATATCTCCGAGTTGGACTTTTTGTGGGTTAACACATTATTGCTTATCAGCATCCATACATGTATTAAGTTTTAAGTAATTACTACTATTATATTTTCTATACAACGTTTTTACCCCTTTTCACCCTCTTAGGGTAGAATATCAAAAAACCTTTACTTAGTGGATGTTTACAACCTAAAAGATATCTCCTACCTAAATTACAAGCTCGATTTAGGCTCTGTGTTGATAAATCAGTCAGTCAGTCAAGACAAGTGATTATATATGGACGCTGATCAGCAATACTGTGTCAAGCCACACGAACTTCATTTTGAGAAAATGGCGTCTAAAGATATCAAACCGATTCTTAATACATTTGTTTGAATAAGTATTTATCCATATTTTCTTTTCTTATTTGATAAAAGGTATAATGTATTAAAAGCAGGTTGATATATTTAATATATTATCTAATAAAAAGTTTTTTGAATATACGAGATTATTGTATAAATTACAAAATATGGAACGACCTTAAAATTCGAAACAATGAATTAGGAATCTGTTTTCCGTACTTTTTTAGTTTATATGACTTTATTTTTAATTTAATAATGTTAAATAGGTGATACAGTATCAAAATACATCAATATCTCCGAATTTGACTTTTGGTGGGTTGACTATTGCTTATCAGCATCCATATATAGATTAAATCTTAGCTACTTTTAAGATTGTTTTGTTTACCTGCTATGTCTAGCAGCGGCTATTATCGAAAGATTGACGACGTAATCCACGGGGATAATGGCCACTGGATAGTGGTCCTTACCGTATAAACATCTTACCCAGCCCTTGGCTATAAATGCTAGGATCGGTGTAGGACCCATCCAGTTCGCTAACCAACCCTCCATGGGTTCATCTTTGGCTGCGGTTACTGTAATAAAAAGTTAATTATACAATTTAACCGACGCCCAAAAAAGAAGGAGGTTCTAAATTTGGCGGGTACATTGGTATGTATGTTATCAGAAAAGGTTTTAGTATAGTCCTTACTTATATTATAAATGTGATAGTAACTCTGTCTCTGTGTTACCCAATCGTGCCTAAAATACTACACTGATTTAAACGAAATTTGGTATATTAATAGTCTAGAGTCATAGAAAGGACATGGACATTTTTAATGCGAAAAAAGAACTGTAAATAGTTAAAATAGGAGTAAAGAATCTTGCGCAGACAAATTTGTGGGCACCATCTAGTATAACATATATTAGAATCTGATTAAGATGATTGGAGATAGGTAATACAAATCTTCACTAAGTCACAGCAAATACCTCGCCAGTACTACGATCGTATACATATGTAAAGAACGACAATTCTGTTTGAAGTCAGTTATATTTTTCTCCAAAAACATTTGCTATTGATATAATGTACAAAACATGTTGAACATGAAATATGACGTTTTAAAAAGTAACAGACTTAAAAAATAAAATAACTAATTTCGTTATCTCAGATGCGTACTTATTCCAGTTATTTTGATTTTAAAATCTAACCACTGAAGCGATTTTGATGAAATTTCTATGGGACTAATACGAGAGTATGTTCTTTCAAACAAAATACTAAATAACTAAATCAGTCCAGTCGTTTTTGAATAATCGGGAAAAATATATTAAAAGTTCCGAAACCAAGAACATTTTTACATTTTACAAATCTTTTATAAATAGTGATGTCACAGCTATATCTTACCTATGGAGGGCCGTATTATAATTGCATGGAAGTCTCCACATTTTTCAGCAATGTTATTTTCAGCGATCGCTTTCGTAAATGTGTACGTGTTTGGACGGCCTGTAACAATGCATTAGGTATAACCTCATTATTTAATGTATAAAAAATAAAAGTGCCAGTTTTTATTTATTATTATTAGTATTTAATGTACATCATTTATAATTTGATGCTTATAAGCAATAATGTGTCAACCCACAAAAATTTCGAACTTGGAGATATTGATACTTTAAAATAACGTTTAAACATTACGTAAAACTTTTGGGCTGAAGGTCTCGCTTGGATCATTTTCCTTGATCAACGAATATACTTCATCCATAGGCTTCGGTCTCGGGTACAACTCCTCAACAATGGCTTCTACCTCGTGTGTGGTGTTTGAAAAAATCGTGGACATGTAGAGGAAGGTCTGGAAGTTATAATACAGTTAAACAATTTTTAATCATTCATAGAATAATATAATTCAAACTACTACACATTGTGCCTTTTTATCTTCAACATTCCTCGTAATTTTATTTAATCTAATTCTTTTGTAAATGGCTTTTAGTTGTACGAATTAAACACATGTTGTCATTGTATTCGAGCCAAAGAGTATACAATAATCAATCTAACACAAGACTTTTTAAAATCTTTTTAAAAGGGGAACCAACTTTATAAGGAAAAAACGTAATTTCGTTTACTTAAATGTCATATTTATTTCAGTTGATTTCATTTTATTAATAAACCACAAAACCGATTTTGATAACAATTTCTTAAATTAAATGTAGTGGTTTGATTTTTAAATCAAAATAACTTTTACAAGTATTTCATCTAAGCAAACGAAATTAGGTTCTTTTGCTAGTGAATTTGTTTTTTTTTTAAGTCTTACTTATTCTACATCTAACAATATGTCTTGAATTAGGGGAATTCGGTATATAATAAAAAGTTTGATCAAATACTAAGTTTTTCAAGTATAAATTTCAAAATATGGGACGCACTTGACGTTCGAAACATTACATTAAGAAACTTTTTTCCGTACTTATTCAGTTGAGATGACTTTCAAACTTTTGAATAATGTTAAATAGGTGAAGCGTTATCAAATACACTAAAATCTAAGAGTTTGACGTTTTGAGGGTTGACGCAATATCGCTTATCAGCATGCATTAATTCCAGTCAATATTGAATATCCTTACGTAAGAATGGTAAATCCTGTCAAGACAATTAATCAAAAGGGCATACGTACTTCAATTTTTTCCATGCCTCGGCATATATTTATCATTTCATCGACCCCTTCGACGTTAATTTTAACAGCCACTGACAGGGGTTCGTTGAACTTCACTGTAGCCGCGAAATGAAATACCACTGATACCTGAAAATAAGAACATCGTAAAAAACCCATTTTTAGAGATTTGTTACAAACAACAACGCTAAGCTTTACATATTTTTATACTAATGTAAACAGACATTTGTGTCTGTTTGTTTTTGTACAGTATTCATTTGTATTTTTTTTAATGAGCACAGTAGCCAAACGAAGTGTAGGCAGCTGATGTAAAGGCCACCATAGATCAAACAGCAGCACCAGAGATGTATATATGTTACAGTCAAAATTTTTGCAAGTCAAAACGACTTTTGAACAGATATTTACAGGCAAATGCACTTTTAACCAATGATTTTCGGGCAAAACTAGTATTGACTAATCTGATTAGTCAAAATTACTTTTGTCTAATTTTTTTCGATTTAAAATCTAGAAATTGTAATTTTCAACTGATATTTATGGTGGGCGAGAATAACTCTTATAAGCTTTGCCCGTAAAGATTATATAAGTCGTTTATCATTGCTTTACACCTAAAAGAATTTACTCTCAGTGCCTTTATTATTTAAAGCAACAGATTTCATAAGGTTACTTAAGTAACTGTGACCAGGTTACAGAGTTGTTTTATATCAATTGCGGGAGAAAAACTTAGAAGTGTAATCCTCGTCTCACAAGGATATACGTATATTGTAGTTTACCTCTTTTTGTAATGTTTGTAAATCTCGAATGCTTATTCCAAGTTTCGATTTAGTTAAATCTCCAATGACTGGGATTATTTTCTTTAAATTTTCTGGTCTTTCAGCTTTCAGTCTATCGAAGACCTGGAAAATATATAATAAATAAATAAATAACGCATCACACTCAGCGGCCCCCATTAAGATCAGACCTTGTGTCGGGGTTCCGGAAACACTGACAACACTAACACAAACACCCAGACCACGACAAACATCCATATGGCCAATACACAGGTTTGCCGTGAGCGGGGATCGAACCCGCGACCGTTAGCGCTTTAGTCAGTTGCAGTAACCCTTGCGCCAACGCGTGTATCAAATATATTATACAAGTGATTAATTTAAAAAATCGAAAACCCGACTGCGTTACAATCTGCAGTCAGCAGTAGTTTAGTGGGCGTTTAAACCCAGTCTTATGTAAAAGAATATACATGGGAATATACATGGGAATCGTTACTAACTTACTTACAGTCGTTATAGATAATAAACTAAAAATTATTTTTGAAATCCCTATCAACTATACCCCACGTGACATATTTCGTCGATTATAATTTTTTTTCACTTTATGTAGTCTATAATCGGCCATTTTGTTTTATCCATTTATAAATAAAACAACGTGATGTTCACAAAATCAGCCCATGCGTTTGGTCTATATAGTGCCTCTAAGGTACAAACCCACATACATATAATATACTCCTTTGTGTCGTATAGTCAGGTAAAAAGTACACAGATTAATATCTTGTACGATGATGCAGAACCCTTCTTATGCAAATCCGACTCGAACTTCATCTGTTTTATTTTCTATAACGTCTCAATCGGCTGCGAACGATTTTATAGTCTCTATCACCGCTATCACATCGCTATATAAAGATTCGGCTATCGAAAAAACTTACTGGGCTACTGTCGATTAAATTTGTGACTCGTTGCTCAGGCAATACTCCTTTCTTCTCGCGGACAAGAACATATATATGCCCGACATCTGGACAGCTGTGCAGTAACTTCTCTATCAATACCTGAAAAATATAAACAAAACTGTATAACCAATTATAAATCGTTCCACGAGCTATGGCGAGGACTTTATTACTATGGCGACATTGGGACTTTCATACACATTACATTTGTAACTTCGGTGGATCTATATATGGCCATGGACGGCGGTGATCACTTAGCATCAGGTGGTCCACCTGCTTGTTTGCCAGCTAGTTTAAGCTAAAAAAAATTAATCGGTCTTTCATAGTGCACGGCTGGACATAGGCCTCGCCCAAAATGTGGTACAGCTCCCGATCCACAGCCTTCCACATCAAGTCTATACCAGCTGTTTTCCTTAAGTCGGTCCATCTGGCTGGGTCCCATGCTACGTTTGCCGATTTTCGATCTCCGCTGAAGAATTCGTCTGCTCCAGCGACCAAAAAAGTTAGGTTTATAAAATTATACAAAGGTAGCATACACTTCCAAGGAATCCAGTGCCCCCGGTGACAAATATTGATTTCCCGGAGTAATAATCCGAAATTGGTTGGTATTTGTCTATTTCTTCGATGTTCATCGTGAGTTTACGCTTAAACTCTAAAACAAAATTCAATTTTTTTTTAACATAAAAAAATTAAAGTTAGTCTCCTCCTCTATTAGGGACAAGTTTTAGAGCTTAATCCACCACGCCGCTCAACTGCGGGGCGAATATGTATGTATGTGTCATGTTATGATATTTTCCTTCGCCTTTAAACACTTTAGCACTAACTCAGAGGTACTAACCGGGGTTTGAACCCGTAATCATCGGTTTTGATTGACATTTTCTAAGCACTAAGCCATCTCCGTTCCTAATTCTAAAGTTACATACACAATAAAACATAAACAATGAATTAGGTACCTAGTATTTTCTATTACGCAGTGTATTTGTAGTTTCATCGAGGATTTGTCAAAATTTATTTAATGCTTAATTATTAATTTTAAAAATATTGAATACATGAACCAAATAATTTAATTTAATTATAAATATCGAATATATAATTTTTAGCTAGCTTGTTTTTTATCAATAATGAAATTTAACATTTTATTCAAATATGGAACTTATTGAAGCTAGTTACGCAGTTTTGTATAATCTCCGACGAATAAAAATTTTCACCTTGAAATAGTAGGCTTGTGTGAAATCGCTTACATATAATTTTTTATTTACTCAAAGAACACGTCAATTACATTTTTTTTGTTATTACCAGTTGTTATTTGCTTTATCATTTTGCGTTATTCTAATAACAAGAGTAGATTGTTTTTTTTGTTTTAATGTGATAATTTAAGGACCTGTCAGATTGAATTAAAAATAAATAATATTTACTTTAAACATTCAAGAGCCTTTTCAACGGTTTTATTAGAGAAGGTTCGTAATTCGTAGTATAGGTTTTTTATCTCTGTTACCTCATAAAATTCGTCATTTACTAACTATTATAGCGACGTACATTTACTAAAATATTGATTATTTAATTTTTTTTAAGATTCATTCAGAAGTCATTCAATTAAACATAATTACGCATTTCCTGTTTTTAATTATTTAAAAAATATATATTTATTATTATAGAGAAACGACTTTATATGGTCTCCTGGAGTCGACACGAGGGTCCCTTGGCCTAAAAAATCTAATATTTTGGGTGGCAATGCAACGCATGTCAAGTATAGATAATTTTAAATATTTGTTATGTAAAAATTAAACAGCTTAATTTTAGTGTGCTTACGAAATTAATAGAGTAAAATTAATTTAATAGGTACATCAACAACAAATGTAGACATCAAGTTATATTATGACATTGAGTTTATGATATTGAAATATTTCACATCAATATTTTAACTGACTTCGAATTAGGAAGACATTCTATGCTCGGCTGTGTAAAAAAAAGGAAAATAAAGAGTTGAGATGGGCACGTCGATCTTTACCAATGATCGCTTATTCAAACCCCGGCTAGCACCACTAAGTTTTCAAGTACTAAATTTGTATTTCAATTTATGTACTATATGTGCACGTACCCGGAAAAATTCCGACATATGTATGTATATCTGTCACACCGCAGTGGAGCATCGTGGTAGATTAAGCTGTAAAACCTTCTGCTCAAGAGAAGAGGTCTTTGCCCAACAGTTCGGCTGTATGTATTTTATATATTTTTTTTTTATGTTTGATCACCAATTTCCCCACCAATTTGGAAATTATTATTAGTTTGAAAGGATATACTTCCGAGTTGGTCCCATTATTATCATGTCATGATCTGATGATGGGATCCGGGTTAAATCGAGGGAACTCTTCAAATATTACATACTTATACCAATTTAGGTATTTTTGATGGTAACTCGTGTATTTGCTGTCGGAAAGCCACATATAGTGGAGTTGAACTGATGAAGACCACAGATGGCCACCAGAACTACGCAAAAACAAGTGTTTCATGGCATACGATTCGTTAATTTTCAATATGATTGTTAAAAAATTTATGCACGTCAAAATGCATATGGTAAAGTGAAGCTGATAGTGAAACACCAGGATAACCAGAAGCCCAGGATCGGGAAAAGCAATATTTTCTAAATAGTGATAAGCAGTTCACATAAGGCCATTGTCAGTTAGGTAAATTACAAACTGTCCCTGACTACTACCATACTCTATTCGTAACATAATAGTGTAAAATAAAAACTTAAAAAAATAAACTGACTTTAAAAAACAAGTAAACTAAAATAAATATTTTCTACAACATTTTAAATCAATACCAGTAAATAAGACGTAAAAAGTTTTACTTATAATAAATAAACTTTTCCTTATAAAAAATTTACTATCTTATAACGTCATTTTACTAACTTATAACGTAATTACACAATTTATATGACATAAAAGCTAAACACGAGATTTGCCTGTGCGGATAAATAAGTATATAAAATAACTTGATCTGATTGACCTCAATTTTTAAAATTTTCAAACTAAATGGATACGAGTACTTAAATCTCGTAAATGCCGAGATCTTCGAAAGTACTAAGTCTCTTTTAAATACTATCATTTGAAACTAGATTATTGTAGATAGTTATACTAAATACGTATACATATTATTTTAAATCAAAACCGATATTAACACGAGCTAAGACGCGAGCAAAAGCTAGTAATATATACAAAAAAAATTAACAATTTTGGATGATATTTCTTCAATCGCTGCCAGATACTTAAATGTATATACATAGTATTACTAACGTTTTACACCACTTAATTTAAATACACTTTAAGGGACACGTCTTCACTAACACAATTAGTTTAACTGACTGAACGGAAAACATAATAAGCTTTTAAAGTTAATTATTACTCATAATATTTTTCTCACATAAATATGTAATAAGTAATAAAAACGGTCAAGTGCGAGTCGCACTCGCGCATAATAAAATAACAATCCTTTTATGTCCTCCTAAAATAAATGGTACAATTTTATTAAACTTATCCCAAACAACTATGAGTAATTCATAAGTTACTTATTTTTATTTATTTCTATTTCAGAATAACATGGACGCTGACAAGCAATACTATGTCAAGCCACACAGACTTCATTTTGAGAAAATGGCGTCTAAAGATGTTAAAAATATTTTTAATTCATTTGTTTGAAGAAGTATGTATCTTTTCTTTTCTAATTTGATAAAGGATATAATGAATTATAAGCAGATGTTTAATAAAGAGTTTTATGTAGTAATAATTTTTACAAATATATAAGATTACTGCATGCATTGCAATATAATGTATCTCGCTTCAATATTCGAAACATTAAATTAAGAAAATTTTTTCACGGGTACATATAGAATGTTACAGGGTGTTAAAGAAAAAGTTTGAGGTTAATAACTTAATACTTTATTAAGTAAATGTTGCTTTATATTTCTGTTTAGTTCCCCTCGCAGGTGAAAGCCTCTTCCAAGGGTTGTCATTTCCCACGGTTTTCAGCTATTTCCCTACATTCTATACCAGCTATTTTTTACCCGACCTCGCGACACAATGGAGGGTAATGTGTTTATCAGACTATGTACGAATATGTGGCACTATTTAGACAAAACGCATGGGTCTATTTCGATAAATTGTCGTTTGTTTCGTCATAATAGCGAAAATGTCATAGAAATAATGAAAATTTGGAAAAAAATGAAATGGCCAATTATGAACGCCATCATATAAAAAAGAATAAAATTAAAATCGACGAACTATGTTAAATAGTATTTTTGGGTATCTCATACCGTTTTTCAACCATAACTACCGTCAGAGGCGTAACTATATCATCAGGTGCCCATGGAAAATTCTTTGGATGGGGCCTCCAGTAAAAATCGTCACGTTATAACTTAATTTTAATGAACCATTACCAAGTAGTTACCCAAAAACTATTAGTATTATTTACATTTTAATTATATATCTGATAAGTTTTATTTTCAAGAGCATAGGTTTATGATACATATTTAAAATGAAATAACAATTTATTTTTAAATATCTTAAAAATATTTTATTAATAATTTTGTTTTAGGCCGGGGCCCATTTGCCAGCCCTGCCACCCGATAGTTAAGCCCAGATTACCGTTTAGGTTCTATATGGATTTAAAGGTGGATAGTAACGATTCGCATTTATAGGCTCTTGGTCAAAACTGATATTGATACAGTACTGCTGACTGCAGATAGTTTTGCTACACGGTCTGGGTTTTGATATTTAAAATTTAACTAATGTCATCATCCCAGTTCGTATAGGATCTTTGTAAAATTTTTCTGGTGTTCCGACAATGATGTTACCTTTTTCGTCCATTGTCAATCCTGTAGTCGCGCTAGAAATACCATTTTGAGGCTCGTTGTAATGTGTAACAACGGTTTTTAATGCTGGCCACACTACCATGTTTTATATTGCTTAATTTTAAAAACAATATGGCGGGAACATATATGATTTTGAAACTGTCATCGAATACGTTGATATATTTTAAATTATAAACTATAAACGTAATTATAAACTATAAATTTTATTTTGTGATTAGAGTGATTTATTTAATTTGACACGATTTCCTTCTGAGATTCTTCATAAATGGTAAATTTTATCTTTAGTAATGAAAGGAGTAGAGAAGCTAATTTGTCTTCCGACATAAATTTGTATAAAACAGTTGTAGAATTTTCGGTTTTAGTAAAAGCGGCAAATACATTTAAGTATGTTTTAAGTACATTTTATCAATAAATACATTTAAGTGTCTGTCTGTATAACTTTTGCTCTCAGTCTTTCATAAAGATTTGCATAAGTTTTTTATTTTGCGTAAGATTACCTACATAGGTATCTATTCTCGAGAGCGATATAAAACAACCCTGTAACCTATACGTCGGAAGAAGTTGTGAAAACTGTGAATGCCGAAAACAAGGCACTGAAAATAAATTATTTCAGGTGTAAAACAATGAGAAATAACTTACATAAAATTTTGATAGCAAAACTTATACATCTCATTCTCGTCTAACAAAATCTACACTAATACAACCAAAGCGGCTAGCGAAAGCTAATGAATAATTATAATATTTTACGATGATCCTAGAATCGCAAACATAAAATATATACATAAATTGGTAATTTCCTACAATTTTTTTTTATCATTTAATCAACCATTGCTGAAAATAATCCAGTATTGTGATCTAATATAAGGAGCAATAACTTCCTGTGTCATGTCCCGTTAATGCGCAAAGTCGTTATTTTGTTGAAGAAAAGGTAAAGAGTTGTATAAACAAACATACTATACCGAACCGATTATGGGACTCCTCCAATTGCTTATTCTCCAAACTTACAAATGTAATTCTCGTCGTACAGAATGGTCTAAAGCGGGAATTTTTAAGTTATACTCGGGTGAGTGATATAAAACAATTGTGTAACTTAGTAACAGATACGTTGTAAATATCGGCTATTGTAGTGAACTTAACCTATGGTCTAATGGGCTAACAATACCTTATAGCCGAACCAATGCACTACTTCATTTACTATTAAATATTATTTAAAAAAGTTGTTTAAAAATATTATCCATCACAGAAGTATGTTTGTATATTGTGTATTTTTTAAGGCCTAGTGGTTAGAACACGTCGATCTCAACCGTTGATCGTGGGTCCAAACCCCGGCTGGCACCGCTGAATTTTCAAATGCTAAATTTGTGTTTAAATAAATCTCGAGCTCGGCGATGAAAACATTGTGAGGAAACCTGCATGTGCCGGGAGAAATTCTGACACATACATATCCGCCAATTCGCAGTCGAGCAGCGTAGTGGAATAAGCTCTAAAACTTGTCTTAAATAGGAGAGGAGGCCATTGCCCAGCAGTTGGACATTAATTTTTATTTATATTAATGGATATGTATATTACATATATATCTATGTGTGTTATAAATGTAATACAAATACATATAAATGTATGTTTATATATAAAACATACAATTGTAGGCGCATACCTTGTGAGAGATCGCTAAAGGCGATTAGACCGTATTTACTCATTATGTTATCTCTAGTATAAATGTATATAAATCCTATGTACTGTGTATGCAATAAAAAACAAAATAACTTCAAAAACATAAGTTGTAAAAATACCAAGTCTTGCAATTAAATTCATCTACCGGTAAAAGTTGTAGGATACACGTAATACCAAGTGGGTTAATTTATTCAGTCCCTACTTAAGATACCTTGTTTTAAGTTAATAGGTAATTAGCTAATCTAACAACATCTAATAGTGACCATATCAATACTGTTAGTTTATATCAAAATATGTATTTATATAAAACCTCTGTTACAATATTGTCATGTATTTATTAAGAAATAAACTGTCACTTTGTTCATGTCTCTTGAAGACGTAGTTTTATTATAGGTTATGGGCCCAGGCAAATATTAATTTTCTTGCGTTGTAATTTGAAAAATATAAATAAATTCGTTTCGCTGTATAAGAAAATATATTTCCGGTGTTACATCATGGCTTCGAACTATATTGTGAGCATACCTAAGTCATGACAATTATTCGGTGTGGGCTTTCGCTGCAGAGAATTTTTTAATTCTAGAAGGGATGCTGGCTAGCATAAAACTGTGGTTTGAGCCAGGAATCCAAGAATTAAAAGCTGCTGATAATGCGAAAACAAAAGTCAAGTAGGTTTTAACAATAGACCCATCTTTGCATGTATATATAATAATGTTAATACTACAAGAGAATTATGGGACGAAACTTGTAACAACTAGTAGTGATGTGGACGTGATGCAAAATGTCAAACAGTCAGCCATGGTAGAAATTGATGAGCAGAATAACATGAGGTCATATAGTAAAGATTCAGTGGGCGATGGACATCAGTTGATTGTTTCAGATACGGTTGCAGAAAGTTCGATATCATCTGATGAATCCTATGTACCATGTGAAGATGAAGGATCTGTTAGCTCAAGCAGGTGTACCGGTACAAGTGTTGTTGATGATAGTCGTACTTACAAAAAGTTTAGGTGTCAACAAAAATATTTTATGAATTTGCTGGGTATTGTAACAGTTTGAGTTGTTTTTGAATTTTGTATTATTTTGATATAATGGGGGTGTTAGTTTATATCAAAATATGTATTTATATAAAACCTCTGTTACAATATTGTCATGAATTTATTAAGAAATAAACTGTCACTTTGTTCATGTCTCTTGAAGACGTAGTTTTATTATAAATACTAAAACTCTTTTATGCTTTGAATAAATTGATTGAGTTGGCAATTGCACTAAATAATCTTATTTAATATAAATTGTATAACTTGTGAGATAAATTGTATTTTCATGCAAGGAGCCTAATTGTATTCTAAATTGAAAACTTCTTGTCTACTAGAAGTACCATAGAGTTTTATTGATCGGTTAGTCAGTCATAGAATTATTGAGTGACTAAATTTAGAGACTTGACTAGATAAAATTCTTAAAGTAATGGTTTAAATTCAATGAATTTTGAAGTATACCGTGTTTATACAATGCCTCCTTAGTTACTGAAAGTTTAGGCTTCTAGATTTTTTCACAACGAAGTTATAGCGGGGTTGAAAATTGCGTGAACTGTTTTGAGAAAAGGATGTTACGATTTTTTGCTTAACTTGGCGAGGCACTGCCGTTCCCCCAGATAAGACTAGATAAAATTCTTAAAGTAATGGTTTAAATTCAATGAATTTTGAAGTATACCGTGTTTATACAATGCCTCCTTAGTTACTGAAAGTTTAGGCTTCTAGATTTTTTCACAACGAAGTTATAGCGGGGTTGAAAATTGCGTGAACTGTTTTGAGAAAAGGATGTTACGATTTTTTGCTTAACTTGGCGAGGCACTGCCGTTCCCCCAGATAAGTAAAAATATCTAAATACACTATCATAAATAATAAAACAATGAGGTGTTTTCTTAATTTAAAATATATTTTTAAAATGATCTATGATTTTAAAATATAACAAAGGTCATTCAGGAATTATTGTTACGAAAATATAATTTTATATAATCACTATATTTTGGAATTGTTGGTCAACATTCAGAAAAATGGTAAAATACCGTCCTTCAAGGCATTTAACAATTAACCTTTAGAATAAACTGAATTATTTTCACCATTCTGCTTCAAGAAATTCTTTTTTTTTATATAAACAAAACTACCCTCATTACCTCTGTAGGTTTAGGTTAATATTGATACGTTTTGTGTTATGTATTAGTGCAACTGATGATATATATATATATATATATATATATATATATATATATATATATATATATATAAAGTATAAAACTACTAACTCTTGCTTCGGTTGCATTGATGTCAATTTTGTTGATCTACATTATATTGATTGTTTTCGTGCTGGATAGTTAAATTATCGGGAAAGGCCATATAACATCACGCTACGACTAATAGGAGCGGAGTATTAAATGTCGCAAAGGCAGGAAAATTTATTCCTTTTGAGAGTTTTCGTTATGAGCGCTACGTAAACGGTTAAAGTACGGAAAATTTTACTTTTTTTTTTAATTAACGCAGGTAAAGCCGCGTGGCACAGCTTATTATTAATATGACTGCATTATTCAAAATAAGGACAGTTGCGGATAATAAATCTTATTGTGGATTTCCGGTACAAGCTGTTTACACGGTTTCAAATCCTACTTAAGAAGAATTTATTGTTTTATCAGTATAATTTTCAAATTTAGATTAAAACAGAGGACGTCAAAGTAATAAATCTGGACGTTCACACACAAATAGTATTTAGTATTACTAAACCAGAATTTTTAATATCCAAATATTAAAAAATCAAGGATCCGACTGCGTAACCAGATTTGCAGTTCGCAGTTCCGTCTAAAAGCCTATAAATGACAATAGTTACTAACCAACTTTAAATCGTTATAAATTATGAACGGTAATTTTAATTGAAAAGCGATATGAGAAATCATTTTTTTTAAATATCTTTTCAACCATACCCAATACCTCACCTGATATTCGTCGACTTTCATTTTTTTTATTTTTCACAGTATGGGTTCGAAATTCGGCCATTTTGATTTTTTAAATTTATACTATCTATAACATTCGCGCCGTTATGTCAAATCAAACGACATGTCCTTTATCAAAATCGGCACACGCGTTGAATTTCGATAAACTCATTAGCCTCTCTCGCGTCGCGTAGTTGATAAAAAGCGCTTCCTCTTATTCGTCGAGGACTTTTTATTAATTACTCAAAGACAGCTCTATCGATTTGTTTTTTTTTTGTGATTGTTTGAAAGGCATACTTTCCTACTGGCGCTAACAAAATGTTGTGGAAAATTTTTATTTATTACTTTTTACGTTACTTGTCTTATTTTTTTTTAATTGCTCGGTTTATTTTCTTTTCCACTTTTCACTCCACACTTTAATGTTACTTATATAGATCAGTTTGTAATTTATCTAGTTTACAATAGCTTAATGTCAAAAGCTTATCACGATTTTCTATGGAACGAATACAGAATAAGTTAATACATTTTTTTTATATGAATGTCGTTACAAAGTTCGCCAGGTCATTTAGTTTACTTTTTTTTAACTTAAAGGCGCAAGTTTTTTAAAACTATTATCACATTTTATTCTAACACGTGCATGTTTTCTCACGATATTCTCATTCGCGTTACAAAAATTCATCTCGTGCTCAGATCATAAATTTTTACCCGGGTAGGTATATAATTTTTCATTATACATACATTTTTAATTAACTCCTTTATTATTACGCTTGTATTGTTATTATAAATATTCTATATTTTAACAATTAAAGTAGGCGTGAATGTATTTTTATATTACAATATGTGTATTTTTTTTTGTTAAATTGATTACCATAATCTCATGGCTGAGAATATTATTATAATGAAAAACGTATATTTTTTATGGAAACGTATTCTTGACAATCATTTGCGTTAGTTTTGTTTGCCATTTTAGGGAGGGGTTTTTAAAATTTTAATTTTTTTTAAATTTTAAACTGTAGTAACGCGTAAACGTCTTAATAGTTTTAAGCGGCAAATTAAGCGATCGTCTTTAAAAATGTTATGTCCGAAACTATTCTCATTAGGTATGTAATGGTATAGACTGAACTACGTACCTGACGTTTTGCTTGAGCATTATGATTTTCATGATTCACCCTTATGTAAAAATACATTTATTAACCATTGTTTTATATTATTAACCTCCCGCTCTTTGCAATCGTTGGTTAAAATGTATTTGATTATTTTAAATACCAACACTACATATTTTATATTATATTAGAATTAATTTAATTGATAAGAATTAAAATTAAAGGAAATTTGATGCATTTAAACTTAATGAAACTAAAGATAGATAAGACTAATATTTTATTTTGAACTAGCTATACCCGCGACGTCTTTCGCGTGGAATATAGGAAACTGGGGTCTCATGCAAAGCAAAGCTGTATAGTCTACGGTACACCGCAATATAAATCGCGAAAGTTTAATATATAATCAGCTCTAATAATATTGAGGTAAAAAGTGGGGGGGGGGGGATGGTGAAGTTTGAATGTTTGTAGATACCGTTTCGGAAGGACCAAAATTTCGCTGGTATATGGACGCTGATAAGCAATACTGTGTTAAGCCACACGGACTTCGTTTTGAGAAAATGGCGTCTAAAGATGTCAAACCGATTCTAAATAAATTTGTTTGAAGACGTATATATTCATCTTTTCTTTTATATTTTGATAAAATGTATAATGAATCAAAAGCAGATAGATTTATTTAAAATGTTATCTAGTAATAAGTTTTTGAATGTTTGAAATTATTTTCTAAATTGTAAAATATGGAACACACCTGAAATTCGAAGCATTGAGTTATGAAACTTTTTTGAATAATGTTAAATAGGTGATGCAGTATCAAATTCATCAATATCTCCAAATTTGACTTTTTGTGGGTTGACACATTATTGCTTATCAGCATCCATATTTATTTAGAACAATTGAATTTTGTAATGTCTTCAGCAAATAAATTACATGTTTATTTAATATATAATCTTTTATTTCTTTTTATTTGTTATTTTAAGTAATATTAATATTAACATTAAATAAAGTATGTTTATTTTATGTTATACAAAAATCTTCATGTATGACATGTGTTAACCAATAGCAAACAATATACTGCCTTACTTCAAAAGATTTAAACATACGTTAAACGCGTGTTTATAAAAATCCGTTCTACAAATCCGCGTCTAAGGACAGTTTTTGAGTTAAATATGCTTTAAATACAGATATCATAAGCTTGATATATGTCCAAAATGTACTTTAGGTGTCAAGTGTACTGTAATATTCATAAGTTTTTTTGTGTTTTTACTCGCTTTTAAGTAATTTTGATAATATTTCAGCGATGTTTAATTTCTAAACACTGTTTAGCTAAACAGCTGTTGAACGTAGTTTTATTGTGTCTTTTGTAGTATGACAGATAATGTTTTACTGTTAGAATCCAAAAACAATTTTTTTTTAACATATTAAATTGTTCCATTGTTTAATTTTAACAATCAAACAGTATGTATATAAGGATTTATTTTCCCAAGGTCATATTAACGAATGGTTTATACCATTAATGAAACTAAAGTTCGCTTAAATAAAATATTTTTTTTGTATAGTGTTGTCCAATAATCACGTGAGGTCCAAAGAAGGAAGGGGGCATCTGGGTAAAATTCATCTAATATTACAAGGGGGACAAGGGGTTTAGTAAGATATCACGTGCATCTTTAAATAACCTAACTTAGGTAGTACGTACAAAACATTCACATGATCTTAGGTGGGGCAGGAGGGTAATATATAACATCACCAGGAGGCCCCGTAGACCCCCCTTCATTCTAAAGAGTTACTAAAAGACATCACGTGATTAATGGACAGCCACACATTTACTGTTACGGGGACTAATGTATACGTGACTTGGCGAGATACATAGCAATCGATTATTCAGTATAGTGATACGTAAACATGAATCTCTTTAATAATTTAAAAAAAAACTGACTTCAAAGAAGGAAATCTACTAAAAAGCACAAAATAAATATTTTCTACGACATTTTGAAGTCAGTGCTAAGTAAAACTTTTTACGTGCTATTTACTGGCACAATAATGTAGTACGAGACCGTTTGTGATTAACCTAAGTTACAATAGCCTAACATCAACTGCTTATCACCATTTACAAGGTATTACTTTTCCCGATGCAGGGCTGTTAATTTTTGAGGAGTTCTCCCGGTGTTGCACCATCATCTTTTTTTTTTCACCTTTTTTGTTGTCTTATTTGATAACAATACGACCCGGAATGAAAATCGCGAATTTTCGAAAATTATGTTTAATTATTAAAAATGATTCAATTCAATTCAATCGATTATTTCTCATATTTGGACGCTGATAAGCAATACCGTGTCAAGCCACACAAACTCCATTTTGAGAAAATGGCGTTTAAAGATGTCAAACGTTTTCTTAATCAATTTATTTGAAGACGTATATATCCATATTTTGTTTTCTATTTTGATAAAAATATAATGAACTAAGAGCAGACTGATATATTTAATGTGTTATCTAATATTCAGTTTTTCAAGTATCTGAGATTATTATATAAATTGCGAAATATGGAATGCACTTGAAATTCGATACATTAAATAAAGTACCTTTTTTCCGTACTTATTTAGGTTAGATGACTTTAATTTTTTTTTTTTTGAATAATGTAAAATAGGTAACGGAGTATCAAAACGGATGAATATCTCAGAATTTGACTTTTTGAGGGTTGACACATTATTGCTTATCAGCATCCATTTAATCTATATCTATCTATGCCTGTCTGGTTAAAAGTACGCTATATTTATCTACTAAATAAGACAAGTAGAGAACTAGACTATATACAGCCACAGATCTATATAAAGTTGATTATATTTTTGGACGAAAACAATAATTTTTATTTAAAAAACGTATTTATAAATGGATGCTGATATGCAATAATGTGTCAACCCACAAAAAGTGAAATTCGGAGATATTGGTGTATTTTAATACGGCATCACCTATTTAACATTATTCAATAAAAAATAAAGTCATATAAACTAAATGAGTACGGAAAAAAGTTTCTTAATTAATTGTTTCGAAATTCCAGGCCGTTCCTTATTTTGTAATTTATACAATAATCTTATATTTTTTTTAAACTTTTTATTAGATAAAACATTAAATATATCAACCGGCTTTTAATTCATTACCGCTTTAATAAAAAAGAAAAGAAAATATGGATAAATACTTATTCAAACAAACTTATTAAGAATAGGTTTGACATCTTTAGACGCCATTTTCTCAAAATGAAGTTCGTGTGGCTTGACACAGTATTGCATATCAGCGTCCAAATATAACTTTAAACTTTTATTCCTTTAACAATTATTCAATATATACCGTACGCAAATATTATTGTTGGTGTAATGTATGAAACATTGTTATCTGTTTTATATTAACGATCATCTCATACGCGTCACGGCTTTTCATTGTTTTTCCCAGATTTCTTTTATAACTGATATCTGCTATGTTTATCATTGACGTCATAATAAAAGTACTTAAATTATATGCAGGTTAAATAATAATTTTAAGATATTGTAAGGATTTTAAGGTGCTATAATTGAAAATAATGGGTCATTCAAACGTCAATCTCCACACTATACTTCTACCATAAGTTAGTGAGGAGTTGTGTATATACTGATTCCAGATGATGCTGTTGCATCAGGTCAAGGTTAGGCAACTATGTTATTTTAATATAATTTATAATATAGTTAATGTCGAGTCGATTATACTATTAAAAGTAGCTCAGATCCTTTTATCGTAAAACATCTTAACATATATTTAAATTAGATTAAATCCATCAACCATAACATCAACTTTCAAATAAAAAACGTAACAAAATTGGTGTATTCGTGAGGGAGCTACGATGCCACAGACACATACACAGATCCACTGACACATCTCAAACTTATAATATCTCTCTTTTTTTGGTCAGGTCTATAAACAATTTAAGTAAAGTCGAAATGAAAATACCATTACCACCTAATAGTAAACGAGTGAAGCATTGTCAGTTACGTTTTGTTCATGTCCCTCGTCACTGCACTGCGATAGTGTTCGATAGTTCAAAATCGATGTGCGATCGATAGTTTAAAATAAAAATACGTCACCTATCGACAATATAAATCATTGAAAACGAATAAGCTATTAATATTTCTATATATACAGTCTTATATTACTATATATATTATCCATATCATCGATACTATCGATAGTATAATCAGTTACCGTCTTTCAGTAATATGCGTCACAATAAAGTGAGATGGGAAATGGCAGATATTATTTTGTAACTAAAAATAAGTTTCAACGATCACCAAAAATTGGTACAGAATTGTAGAATAATTCTGTTCTTACCTATATGGTACAGTCGTTGGTTAGTTTCAAAAATTAATATTTTCATCACATTCGACGTTATATTGATAGTATCGATACTTTAAACAACTACTAACTGTCGATACCATCGACATAATCGTCAATTTATTCGTCTCCAATGATCGATACTCTAGATAGTATTGGGTTTAAGCAATACGATTACCGTAATTCGACTTTCGATAGTATCAATCGACACTCGACGGAACTATCGACAGATGGTTCGGCAACACTACGCTGTAGACGATCGCGTTCGGCATCGCCTTTCTGGAAATCGTTAGACGAGAATGAATTTCATTTGTAAGCTTTACTCTCAAGACCAATATAAAACAACTCTGTAACCTAGTAACAGATATGTCGTTATTAGTTACGAAAGTTGTGAATGTCATAAATAAGGCATTGACAATAAATTACTTGAGATGTAAAGCAATGAGAAATAACTTATGTAAATCTTTATGAAAGTCTGACAGCAAGACTTATATAAATGTAATTCTCGCTTTAGGTCTTGCAGAGCTATAATAATGTCGCTTTAATTTCCAACTTTAACTTGGTTTCTCGTTGGGCCATTGTGCATGCTTGCTTCTTCTAATAGTTTAATACCGCGTACATAAATCTTAGTACATGCTTAGTGATACATAACAGCCGGTGTATAATAGGTGTATTTTTTTATTGCTACACTTTTCAAAGATGAAGTCATTTTGATTTAAAATTTAAATGATTGTAGTCATCAGCGCCATCTATGATTTTGATTAGGAATCTCTTTGTAATTGCATTTTAATCATTAAAATTATAATAATTTTATTTACATTAATGTAGATGGCGGCACCACATGTTCAATTGCTGTTTCTTCTTTATTTTTTTTGGGGTAACATTTATTAATGAAACGTTACTTTAATTAAAAGAAAATACCGTGCTTGTTACCTTCTAATCTTTAATAAATTTAAATTTACCTACTTAAATAATATACCATCTAATATACCTAAAATAATCATTGTACGAGCGATTATTTTTCTTTGTTCGTATGTATTTTCCATTATACGTGACAATACCTGAACATTCTTACAAAACACACGTCACAAAAAAAATATTTGAACAATCTTATCATTATGCAACGTGAATGAAAGCCAAAACCTGCAAATTGAATTAAAAATATTGCCATGTAGACTGCCGATAGTGAACTTCCAACAATGAAAAAACAGTGAAAAATTAAATATTAATTTCTTAACCCTCGATGTTCGCGGCATTTGACATTAACGTGACAGTAAGGCAAACCATAAGATTTCCTCTATGGCCTGCCCATAATCGCTTAATAGTAAGATTAGACTACGACTATACATGGTACACTTAATTTATATGTTGTAGCCAACTAGTTTAATTAGTCGTTTAATGAACGGCCTAGACTCTTTACAATACGGCCTCGTTCAACTAGCGTCCTGAATGGTATGCAGCCGTAGCATCTATTATAATCCTATAATAATGTTCACTTCACAAAATTATACATTTTAAACAATGTTATAATTGTTAAGTATATTTCTATATATTTGGATGCGTATAGCAATACTGTGTCAAGCTATACGGACTTCATTTTGAGAAAATGGCGTCGAAAGATGTCAAACCTATTGATAATCGTTTTTTTTTTTTTAATTTATATCCTTCTTTTATTTTCTATTTAAAAATATATAATTAATTTAAATCAGATTGCAATAATAAACAGTTTTATCTAATAATAACTTTTTCAAATTGATTACATTATCGCATATTGGAAGATTTCAACATTCAAAAAACTTTTGCCGTAATTATTTAGTTTAGATGACTATATTTTTTTTGAATAATGTAGCATTATCTACATCAATACATCCAAATTTAACATTTTGTGGGTTGACACATTATTGCTTATCTGCATCCATTTATCTTCTACGTATCAGAATAAAAGGCTGGTATAAAGCAAAATGGATCGGAACAATACGCGTGAATTCCTGTGAAGCCTCGGCATACTTTGAAACCAAAATTTAGCGGTGGAAAACAGAAGTCTACCTACATATCTGTAGTATAATAGCGATGCGACACACGGGTAAATTGTGGCAGTGGCCACGGACGTAGCTTTTATATGGGAGGGGTCTGTCCATGGGAAGAGTCCGAAGGGGGGAGGGGTGCAAGTCGAAAATGTACAGAGGCATTACGCAGTAAGATCGTATGATTTTAAGTGCTTGTCTCAGTTATTTAGAAATTATATAAACCGTTATCATTGACGTTCTTTCCCGCGTCGTCTCATTCGAATATCTAACGCAAAAAAAAAAACAGAAATCAGTAGTTTTATTACCCTGTACATTCAAACTTACAAAAACATTTTTCCTCTTTATAATCTATACTAATATTATAAAGCTGAAGAGTTTGTTTGTTTGTACGCGCTAATGTTAAGAACTACTGGTTCGAATTGAAAAATTCTTTTTGTGTTAGATAGTTTATTTATTGAGGAAGGCTATAAGCTATAGTACATCACGCTACCACTCATAGGAGCGAAGCAGTAACCATAAACGCGAGTGAAACTGCAATGGACGTCTAGTATTAGTATAAATTACTCATTCTCAACATTAATTCATCAAAATGTATCAAAATGTATCCATCCCGTTTCATGACAATACCCGAAAGGTAAACGAACATAGTTATATAAACCATTCATTACTATATGCAGACAATTGAATAGTTTCCTAATGAGATTTGTTAATTAGAAATTCATTATATATGATTGTTTTATTCAAACATAATTACTAATCTATTTCTATTGTCACATTATATTTTAATCCTTATTAGACATGATAGCTAGTTTTGGAGAATTTTTAAGCGACTTCAAAATATGAAGGATTTAAAAACAACCGACCAAAAATACGCAATTTAGCTCACTTGGATGACATTTATTGCAGTTATTTTGATTTCAAAGCCAAAATTTTGATCTGACTTTGATAACAAAAAAAAACAATTAATAATTGAATAAAATTATTTCCTTATTGAATAAAAAAAAAATATTTTCAAAATCGATTAAGAAATGGCGGATTTCGATTGGCGGATATTGTACCCCACTCACTTAACTAAATCGTCGTACTAGACGTGGTAGCTCGTACATAACTGCCGAACTTTACAGGAGAGACAATACACTTCTTTTAAAGCTAACTGTAATAAATATGTTTACATTTTTAAATGATTTAGACACAAGGTGTATTATTATTAATAAGTTAATTATTTAATTACCGTTTTCACTGAGAAAATTCATTTTTACCAAATTGTTAATTATAATTACATATAGAGCGACAATATATGGACGCTGATAAGAAATACTGCGTCAAGCCACACGGGCTCCATTTTGTTAAAATGGCGTCTAAACATGTCAAACCTATTCTTAATCAATTTGTTTGAAGACGTATATATCCATTTTTTCTTATCTATTTTAATAAAAAGTATAATGAATGAAACCAGATTAATGTATTTAATTTGTTTTCTAATAATAAGTTTTTCTAATATTTGAGATTATTTTATAAATTTCAAATTATGGATAGCAATTGAAATTCGAAAAATTAAATTAAGAAACTTTTTTCCGTTCTTATTTAGTTTAAATAACTTTAAATGATTTTGAATAAGCTTACATAGATAACGCAGTATCAAAATACATCAATATATCTGAATTTGACTTTTCGTGGGTTGACACATTATTGCTTCTCAGCGTCCATATATATATTAATTATTTTTATCATCCAAATGTTTCGCTGTAAAATGTCAACGATCGTGGTCACGTAAATCTGTAAAGTGTGCAACGTTTGACATAACTTCTCAAAAAGAAATTTCACGTCAAATTTTGTTCCTAAATCAACACGGCCGTATGTGCTCCTGTAACGTCAGAAAATCAGACGGGTCTGGTTGCGTTCACAAATTTTTGGCTTTCAAATTCAACCCTTTGATTCGAAACCGCGTTTCTGAAATCTGAATATGGGCAGGCGGTTTAGATATTGTTAGCTAATATATTTTGTTACGAGTTTGTTGCCCATGTGTGTAGAATAATGAGAAGATAATATTTAGAGAAATTGGACGCTGATATGTAATACTGTGTCAAGCCACACGGACTTTATTTTGAGATATTGGCGTTAATTGGCAGGGCCCTTGCAAGAATTTCAGAAGGTGCAAGTTCAATTCCCGCTGTCTGAGTTTTAGGTAATATTTAAAATTTTATATATAAAACAAAGTCGGATTAGATGGATATAATGATGGTGTAACCATTTATGACTTAAGAACGACTGGACCGATTTCTGTGATCCTTGATTTTTTGAATTTGTCGCTCCCCCGAATAGCAGAATAGCTAATTAAAAAATAAAAATTCACAGACAAGTACCTAATGGATAAAATTCAAAATGTTAACAGAATATTTTTATATATTCTGAGGCCGGTACGACGTTAGTCGGGTCAGTTTTATTGAAAAAAATAAAATATGTCTTTTTATTATTACTGAGATATAAATAATATAGGTACTATAAACATATTCACTTATTCTACGTAACATAACGGTTAATTTTATAGAATTTTAAAATATAACATATACCTACATCTCAAAACGATTCTCTACTCGTTAACAAGGCCTATCAAATCTCAAAAAGATAATATTTAAAAAAAAAGTATTAAAAAATTAACATTATAAATGTTATTAAAATGTTTATACCTTTCAACATACTAATTTTAGTTCAGTCGAGAACACACGTTCAAAATATAAAACAAAACGTATATATTTTTGAAAATAGAATAAAAATGTTTACAATGGATGCCCCTTTTATTTTCTCTACGCTTATGTATAAAAATGATACCATACATCATAGTATATTTCTCATTACATATAAATCAAAAAGTATTTCGTTGTTCTTCCTAACAATAATATATATTGTAAGACTCGAAAGTCGACTGAGCCGTATAAATAGTAGCATTTCTCTTCTACATTTAAGAGCGCAGAAAGCGTACCCTTTTAAATATTTTTCACACAAACAAATGGAGTTTTCTCGACGATGTAGGATATAAAACATGCCAGACATCCACTTCGTACAGAAACAGAATGTTGAGGAAATATAGCTACAGCGAGTTGTGTACGAAAAGTGAATAATGACTAATAAACCTGAGCGTTCACTTGTAATGAGCATGATAGATGATAGGCTATAATAAAAAGAGTTTTGTGGCTTTTTGTTGTGCCAATTATGTATAGATCATTTCGCCAATGTCACTTGGAGTGGAGAAAACACGATGATACTAAGAGTAAACAATAACTACGTAGATAGTACTGTGTCAAGCCACACGGACTTCATTTTGGATAAAGGCCTCTAAAGATGTCAAACCTATTCTCGATAAATTTGTTAGAAGATGTATGTTTATTTTTTTATTTTGATAAACGATTTAATGCATTAAAAACATATTGGTATAATAAAAAGTTTTATCTAATAAAAAGTTTTTCAAATACTACTGCTAGAGATTATTGTATGTTGCAAAATATTGAATACTCTTAAATATTTTAAACATGAAATTAAGAAACTTTTTCTCGCGCTTATTTAGTTTAGATGACTTGAAAATTTTTTTTAGAATAACGTTCAATACGTGATGTATTATTGGAATTCATCAATAGCTTTGTATTCGACATTTGTGGGTTTACACATTATTGTTCATATGCATCTATTTGGGCATGTAAATATTTGCAATAATTCACGCGAATGTTACACGTAATTTCTCATAAAGCATTTTTGATACGAGAGCATTCTAACGACTAGGAATTTCTTTTTTTCGCACCGAACCATTATTTCTTGCTCCCAAGCGTCAGAAAGTGTAAAGTCATAGTAACTAAGACTTTTCAACCGACTTCAATAAAAAGGAGGTTGTCTATTCATAGTGAATATTTTTTTAAATGTTTGTTACTTCAGAACCGAAAATTCTTTTCGATGAAATTTCTATTCGAGCAATCTGAAAAAATATTTTTTCAAACAAAAAAAAATATTTTCAAGACACTATATACAGGTTGTTTTTAATTACGAATATTTGATTTATTAATTATTTATTGTGATATAGCCCCAGCTGTAGCTTTTGTGTTTAGCTCATTTGGCTCGACCAGGTAACTACCATATTTATACAGCAAATTATCGTAAATTGCTTAGATATTATAACTGCGTTTCGTACGCAGAATAAGAGTACTATAAGAATTAATATAGTAAAGTAGTAAAGTAACAGCCTGTAAATGTCCTTCTGCTAAGCCTCCAGTTCTATAAAGAAGAAAGTTTAGAGCTTTATCCACCACGCACATGCTTTCCTCAGGGTGTTTTTCTTCACCTGAGCTCGAGATGAATTTAAACACAAAAACCACTTGAAAACTCAACGATGCAGTACAACTCAATTATACAAATATGTAACGGAAAGAAATAGTATGAACACAAATAATGAGTCACGGTTCAATAGAATATACGTGACAGATAAACGGACAGGAAATAAGAAGCGATAATTTTACATTCGCATTGCGACTGCAGTGGCCTTCCTGTGTGTTATCTGGAGACAATAAAAATCGTTGACCCTTTACATTTTAAACCCCCGACCAAAGAAAAGGGTGTTATATGTTTGAAATATGTATCTGTCTGTGGCAACGTAACTTCGTAACGAATGGACCGATTTTGATGCTTTTTTTAAAACAGATGTAGTTGGGATTGTTCTTCGCTATGATTTATGAAGATGTGTTTGAAGGTTATCAGCTCTTTTATGGTTGTTGAATGAATCGAATCGAAATTTATTAAACAGTGACTTTAATGATACTAAAGTAACATAGTTATGTAACCTTGACTAGAGACAGCATCGTCTGGAATCAGCAGGATACTCCTCACCAAATTACAGCAGAAATATCGTGTTTTGGCTCGTTGAAATGGTTTCATTGAATAGTATTTCGTTGTTTTTAATTTCCAATTTTAAATTATTGGAGTTCCGATCCCAAGAAGTGGAGCCCTAATGGAATCACCTAGATGTAGATGTTCGTGTATCAACAGATACAAGAACATCTAACGAACATCTGTTAGTGATGATTTTCTTTGTTTTTTTTTTATATATTAACGTGGACATTTGCAGCATCAGATGAGTCACAAATGCGTTTTTATCTGAAAAATTAATAAGGCATAATAAGGAATAGGCAGTAAGGAAAGAAATGGGATGGATTAGGCTTCCGGCTATCTCGCTCATCATACGAAGCACGGCTCTGTTATTTACTCCACACTGATCTTCTGAGAGTGAGGTTCCGGTCGAGCCAGCATGTAAGCTTTTGCAGTAGGCGAAGCCTTACCAATAAGACTATTACGTTTTACTTGGTATTTATTAAATATTATAATTTAGCAATCGCATAATATATTTTAAATCATAACGAGTATGTTTGTAATGTTGTAACTATATTACTGTTAATTTTCATCAAAAACAGTACTTACGTGAAAGAGTAACAAATAGCAATCGATCTGAATGGATTGATTGATTCCTTTCACACACTTTCACGTAAATAATCTAAAGTAATAATACTTACTTTTAACGTAACTCATACTAGCAATACAAGTAGGAAGTAAGCAATACGAATAAGAAGTATAATAAGCTAATAAAAATCCTGACCGATGACCGGATAAGCAGACATTAACCGCATTTACTAAATTACTATTCGCTATGAATCATTAATAAATTATTTACAATCGTAATAAGAGATTATTCATAATTACTAATAGCTGACAAAGTAATGAAGTAATGGAAACAATACGATCAATCGTTTACGCGAAAATGACCTTTACACGTAAAGAAATAAGTTCAAATCTACCATACAGCGTTTAATATAATTTGTTTTACACACACATTGCATGCAAACGTTTGATACGGGACTTAAAAGTCAGTATCAACTTAGTTTACAAGCTCTTTATGTTTCTGAGCTAAAAGTCGTTGGAATAAATAATTTATAGTATATAATTATGTGTAAAATTATATTATGTGGTGTGGTGAATGTGTTATATATAATTTTGTGTGAAGGTAGTGGGATATTTAACGAAGAAACAAGAATAACATTCGAGCCAGATGATGCATCGGAGTATTTTGGATATTCCGTACTCTTTCATTCGGATAAGTATGTTTTTTTATATAATATAGGTATCTATACTAATATTATAAAGAAGTAAAATTTGTTTGGGGGCTATCTCTGGTAGTACTGATTCGATTTGAAAAAAATCTTTTCACACTCATATTATTTATTTGTATTAATTTGGATTCATATTTTTTTAGAAATAAAGTTATTTAATTTTTTTTTACTATACTTTTATGAATTATAGTTATTATATAGTGTTTTTAAGGAACTGTTAAAAGTATTATGTTATCGTAATGTTACATTATATTTATCAGTTATTTTAATAAGCGAATTATGTTTTAACATTATTTACTATTTCTTTCTTGTATTTATATCATACAAGTTACTTCCGGCGACTTCGTCTGCGTAAAAAATTATTTAGTTTTTGAGAAATTATGGGTTCTACAAACATACTTTCATCGCCTATTCACACTTCCACACTTTTTAATTTTTATTCTCACAACATAATTAAGCCATGTCTAGTCTAATATATATGCAAAAATTAATCAAAGTTCACCAGTTTAGAAGTAAAAACGTATGTGTTTCTACACAGACAGACAGATTTACTCGCGTTTATATTATTTGTATGAATTCATAAGTATTAACATACTGTTTACCTACCTATTTTTCTGAAATGAAAAATTCTTCCATAAGGCGTACAATAAATGTAACAAACAAACACACGGAACAATAATAACTACATTATAATACGAACAAACGATAAATATTTAAATTATATAAAATAATTAAAAATAAACATTAATTAGAACATTTAAGCGTTATCAGATGTTTGTGATAACAACCGGGACTAACAATCAACTATAGCTTGATGTGGCTGAGGCTGTTATCATTATTAACATTATTTTTTTAACTGTATGGCAACATTTAATATGTTACCCAACAAAAAATTTTCAAAATATGTAGCTCCATTTCTCACTCTCCCTTTCTCTCCCCCTCTCTTTGCCTAAAGGTGACGTTAATATTTTGATTTCAATTCTCAGTCACTTAAACACTTTAAAAATATTGAGTCAAATTACGAGTAAGTAATATTTTGGAAGTCAGTGGACACGTTAAACACACATTACAAAACGTTAGTGTGTAAGTCAAACTTAGTAGCTTAAAAGTAAGAATTACAATTAAAATTCTTCCAAATGTAAAGCAATGAGAAATAACTTATGTAAATGTTTATGAAAGTCTGACAGCAAAACTGATAAGTGTAATTCTCGCGTAAGAGAAAGAGAAGAAGATTGCATAATTTTCCACTAACATCAATAATAATAAATCTAATTTTGCATACACGAAGTAAAAAATATATCATTTAAAATTCTCTTAATATATTATTCATTCAAAATGGTGTCTCTGAAATATAATGCAGTCTTTTTCACTCTTTCTTAAAGCTGCTAAATTGACACACACTGGTAACTTCACAAGCGATAATATGTCACAAAAACAAGGTAAGCCAACAGTAAAATAAGTTATGCCATCATCGACAAGACATTCTTATCCTCTTGAGCCTCCAAATCGATTTCCCGGTATGTCTCTGTTTAATTGCTTAGGGCGTCCTTTCTTCAGGGAAATTTAAATATATCACACACGTAATCTTTCATATTCTTAATCGCCTTCGAGAAAGGATGTTCTATTTTTGAATGTATGTATATTTTTGAATGAGTTTATATGTCCAAGATTAAAAAAAAAATACCGTTCCTATTTGGATAGACTTCATTGCTTATTTTTTAAGGAAGGTTTTAGTATATAGCTTATTAGGATCTGATGAACAGCCTCGGAGATAGTTTTAGATGGACTTCTAAAAATGAAACTTAGCTAAATGATTTTATTGTCCGTGAAATCCCCATACTAAATTTATACTAAATTTCACGAAAATCGTTGAAGCCGTTTACAAGATTCATGTTATACTCAGAAAATCTTTGTAATTTCCATTTAAAAATATAAGATTACAAAGATAGATATGAAAAAAAAGGGAATGGCGTAACTGGGAGACCAGAGCAATCTTTCATAAAAAAATATTCGTAATGCTGATGATGGTACCATAATGTAGTACCGTCGAACTGATCTGCAATGGGACTTTTCATTGGTTTTTAATAGTTAGAACTCATTTTGTATATTTTAGCGATTCTAATATTTTACAAACTTTAATAAACGAACTATCCAACAACAAATTTCATATCTTTATTTATTTATATATTTTTATTGAAAATGTTAGCAAATGACAGGCGGGACATTTAATGTTAAGTGGTTACCGCCGCCCATGGATATTTGCAACCCAGAGGAGTCATACATGCGTTGCTAGCTAACTTAATAAAATACTTACTTAAAATATTTGTTTAAGTAGGCTTTTATAGTCTATTTTTCTTTACTTAACTTAAACAGCCGAAAAATATGGCGTTTTTCTAGCTACACACAAGTGTTAGATAAGAAATTATCGATTGAACTGAATCATTTTTTATATTGAAAAATTATAATCAACACAAATTGTTCGAAAATTCGTGATTATCATTTGGGGTATTGTTAGCAACTAAAGACAAGTAAAGAAAAATATACTATACAAGCATTTTTCAATCATCTACTTATACAGAAACAAAAAAAAATTAATTGATGAATTTACCACCTATTCGGAATATAGATTCTACCGAGAAGACCCGTCAAACAACTCGATTATTATTTTTTTGAAGAAGCTAATTACGCTTTCACAACTAAGCCGCTAAAACAATTTCGACAAATTTAAAATATAAACACATACAGATTGGCCCTTGAAAAGCACATAGACTTAATTTTTTCATGAAAATAAAACTTAAAGGGAGTAAAATAGAGGATAAAAGTATGGAGAAGAAATAAAATTCACAAAGAAATGGGCTAAGATACCAGCTAGTTATATAAATTCGGTTTTATCAGTAACAAAATTACGTAAACTTTAGCGGATTTGGCTTAATACCTCGTTATCTTGTAATCTGATGTCCCTCAGGAACGCTTGAGTATATTGCTTCAAAATGAATTCAATATACATATAAACCTCGATTTGATTTTATACGATATCTAATTCCTCTTATCCTTTTTCGTAATATCATCTCTCTTGATGTATAGGTATTTTTGTTTTAATATGAAGATCTAATTGCGCATGAAATTAATGGTAAAATAGTTAATACGTTCTGTACCGACACAACAGGTGTGTCCATTTATAATACATTGAACACAACAGTGAAAGTGTTAATAAGCACTTTCGAATCATCACTTTTTACAGAAATTAGATTTTGTGTTCTGTAAATGAATAATTATTATATAATGTGTAAATATTGCTCTTCAATGTATTTCCAGTAGACCATCTCGGTCTATAATTGGATGCTGATAAGCAATAATGTGTTAACCCACAAAAGGTCAAATTCGGAGATGTTGTTGTATTCTGATAATTCGTCACGTGTCATATTATTGACAAAATTTTCAAGCCATCTAAACTAAATAGGTACGGAAAAATGTTTCTTGATTTAATGTTACAAATATTAATATGTGTTACATATTTTGCAATATATAATAATCTTATATCTTTGAAAACTTGTTATTAGATAAAACTTTTAATGATACAAATTTGCTTTTAATTCAATATACCTTTTATCAAAATAAATAAAGATTGTCTTTATATATTATTATTAATATTATTATTTTATTTTTTTTTTATTCAAACCGACGATCTCTGACGTAACTATCTAAAGGTGATCGCTGAAAATCAGCGCTGACACCTGGGGTATGACTATTCCAGATTGTCAGCACATGCTGAGCGATCTTCCTTTTATAGCAACACACCGCTGTGCAAATAATTAATTATCTTATTCTTTTTTTTCTAAGTAATATGGACTTCTTTAGCTGTATTGTCTAAGTATAGAAATTATGTATAGTGTGTTGTTGTAAATAAAGAATTATTCTATTCTATTCTATTCTATATATACTCCATCAAACAAATTTATTAAGAATAGTTTTGACATCTTTAGACGCCATTTTCTCAAAATGAAGTCCGTGTGGCTTGACATAGTATTGCTCATCAGAAGCGACTAAGAAATCTCTTTGGGGATTTTTTCACCCGACTAGCCCAGAATGTCCTGATAGTGTTATTCGCGCGTGTATGTTTGTGTATATGTGTATATGACCGTTCTGAAGTGTAAGGTATCCTTAAATTCGTATTCTACCCCGGCTGTGTGACGTAAGCAAAAAATCAACATGGCGGACGTAAACTGTCAAAGCTGACGAACCGTTGGGATTTTGAAGTGCGAGATGTTGTTTTTAATTTTTGAAATTGTTGACAATACTGAATTCATATTTTTTTTAATGTAGGCTCAAAAGGGCTTGAACCCAGGGCCGTAAAACAAGTTAAATAAAAAAAAAATTTAATGTTGTTTCAGACTCATCGTCGGAGCTCCCAAGGCGAGAAACCGATACAACAGCACCATTAACTCCGGACAAGTGTTCGTATGTCCGTTACAAAACTTAAACTCGAAGAAGATCACCTGTCGTCCTTTGGGAACAAACGATTATGGTAAATAGCATGATTAAAAAAAATAATTAAAGAAACGTTTTGTTGGAGGTATATATGATATTAAAGATTTGATAGATGATGACACACCATGGGAATAACGCGATCCTTTTCAGGCTATCTTGACGTTGTTGAAAAAATAATCAACGGTTTCTTTTCGAGTCTGATGGTAAAATTTCTCAAAACCGTTGTAGATTAATTTGCTTTACGTTCAAAAAGAGAATGTGAATTGTATTGCATAAAAATATATTAATTTTAAATATATGTATATTTAAAACTAGCTATCTCGTATGAATTACAAAACGTCATTTATATGTTAAACAAAAAAAAACTTTCAGCGATAATAGTAATACCTACAATCTAAAATTCAAAAATTAGAAAACCCCAGACAATATGTTCATTTAGACCATTTCAACGAGCCCTATCCCAATATTTCTGGTGTAAGTCAGATGTAAGTTACGTAACGATTTTTTTTTTAATATCATTGAAGTCACAAATTTGTAAATTTCAAGACTATCATACCATTAGAAGAAGAAGAAGTTACCTAGATCCATTTAACATCTATAAAAACTCTAATAACTTTAAAAAGTCTGAACAGATTTTCATAATTATAGCTAAGAACCATCCTAATCAGGGTCAGCTTACCAACAACAAAACCGCATCAAAATCCGGGAGTTTGGGAGCTACAATGCCACAGACAGGCACAAAGACACAACGTCACACTTGCAACACTTATATTTTTTTGTTCGGGAGTTAAAAATAGTATGTTTGTAGAGCATTATGACGTATAATTCTAAAATTGCAGCATGGCATAGTGGTACGTTACAACGTCGTGACATTTTACGACATCATAACGTGCCATGATGCGATTTCGCAACGTATGTGTTTTGGCCGTAACACATCTACACTAGCAAAATCATCTTAACTGGAGAAGTTAGAAATTAAGCTAATGTGACAAAAATTCTAATGCTATTTAAAAAATCTGTATTTCAGTCGAAGATAACGTTTTTCGGAGAGCTACGAAGTATTCAGATTTTTTCGAAAATGACATGTGGTTTGGAGCGACGATAGCATCCGTGCCAAATGGAAAGTTGTTGGTAAAATTTTTAACTTTATTTTCAACTATATCAGTTAAGCACGCTACTTCGTTCGCGTGGACTTGCCATATTTCATACAAAGCAAAACTGTACTCTGTGCTTCCCAAGAAAGAAGCATTTTAATCGCGTTAATTAATTGCATTTTGTAAAAAAAAATTGCCTTTTCCTTTATACCGTATACTTTTACTTCTTAGAAATTGATCCTTTTTCGTGGCAATAATAGAGAGTGCAATAATACAGAATATGTTATTTCTTTCAAAATCAGCAAGTCCAATTCCTGGCTAGTAAAATAAAATTTCTTAAACGAAAGTAGGCTTAGTTACTCCTTATAACATTAGCTATCTGCTAGTGAAAGTACCCTCAAAATCGGTCCAGCTGTTTCAGAAATTAGCCGGTACAAACAAACAGACAGACAGACAACAATTTAAAAAATTGATATTTATTCGCTAGATAAAGTTCATCCTAAAATGTTATCAACAATATTGATATTTTAAAAGCTGTTTTAATTCTTTAAAATCATTTTGATGAAAAATTCTATTGGAATAACTCATGTCATTTTACTAAATAGTTATAATTATTTACTTTTTATGTTCTTAAAAGCAGGGATGGATCCACCTTACGTGCCACCCTGGAGCACTATGAAAAATAGCGTCCCATAGTAATACATTTTAGTAAAGATTTATTTAATGGAGTTTCGCATAATCACTTCCCTCCTTTTTCGTAACTTCTGTTTTGCTGAAAATAATAATTGTATTATAATTACAGATGTGTGCTCCTAGATGGACTACGCCGTACAAAGACACGCATCTCCTGGCGAATGGTGCTTGTTACATAGTGTCGAGAAGGCGTGGAGCGACGCTGTTTCCTTTAGCGGAAATGAGTAAGAAATTACTTTCTTAACATTCAGAGATAATCGAGATATTCACGGCGCTTAACAATCGCGCCATTTCAATTATTAATATCTATTTTCCATGATAAACACTCGACGATCGTTTTAGTTACTAGATTTTAAGTGTCACCAATAATAGTTATCTGCAGAACCAAAGGAGCCACCAATACATTGCCAAAATAATAACTTGTTAAAATGGATTAAGGGATAAATAGGAATAAAGAAAAAGGATAGACGTTAGGCGAATTGTAGGCTTCAGACTCTCTCGGAAGTGAATCTAATCGTGATCTTTTTGAAAATAAATATTGTAAGGGAATTGACTTATGAGAGTCATTTAATTCTAAAAGTGCTTATTAAGTTTGAGTTTTGAGCTCGGGCAAAAATATTTCCAAAATGATAAGGCTGCGGAGTTAGAAGGAAATAATTGCATTGTAGATATTTAGTTTTCTACGGTTTGAATTAAATGATCTCATAACGATGTTGCTGAAATATTAGCGAAAAATGAATGCAAATGAATGAATTTACAAATAAATTTTCAGACTCAAATTTCAATTTTAAAATGCATTTAAATTTACGAAATTTCTGTAACTTCTGGTACGTTCTCTGGAGTAACAAAACTAACAGTGGAATATTATTTGCATATATTAACATTAATATATATATATATATATTTATTTAAATCCAATATTTTTGAAAAATAACAATATGGGATCCTTTTAAATATAAATCTACTCACTTAAATAAAAGTTCAAGTCCGTGTCTGTTAATCCGAAATAGCTATAGTGCTACTTTTATATTTTAAATAGCTTATATTTATATTGTTAACGTAAATAACCCGTAAAAAATTTTACTTGGAACCGACTTCGAATGTTTTGCTTGGCACCTAATTCACAATATTGTAGAAAATATTTATTTTTTGCCTTTTACATTACACTTAATAAATTAGTGTTTGATGTTAGTTCATTTTTATTTAAAAAAAAAAAAATCTTGGAGAGTGTGGTACGTGAGTGTGGCCTCGGTTGAGCAGTGAACTCCAGCAAAGCTCAATGATAAAAATATTACTAAAACCTTTTATATTTACTTCAGGTCGACAAGCGTTCATGACCCATGGTGAGAGAACTGAATATGGGGAATACGGTACTCACCTCAACCTCTACGCGTATGGTCAAGCGGGTTTTTCGATTAAAGTGTCAAAGAGTAGCATTATTATTGGCGCGCCTGGATTGTTGCAGTGGACGGGTAAGATCGTCTATTCAAATTGACTCATTTAAGAGAAATAGAATTTTATTATTATTTCAAAGGTTTCATACACAAAGAAACAGCTGAATAACTAATGATGTGTGTTTCCTGTAATGTGTAATGCCAAATGATTCATTGGATTTTGAATATTTTTATTCCAAAATATATTTAATAAATAATTATATAGACCATATTATGGCGGTATTTTTAAGCTGGTGAAATTGAAATGGTCCTTAGGTACATATAATTGATGATGATATGTTCAGACGTTTGAAGCTTATCAGCTCTTTTGTAGTTGTCGAAGGATCCAAGGAATTTCAACTGAGTAAGTGGTCTAATCGACACGAAATTTACGTGAATTTGTTTAATTATATCAATATGATATATTTGTGTAACCTTGACTTGACGCTGGATCACCACTTGGAATCAGCAGGACACAACTTCCCAGCAATTTATAGAAGTGGTATCGTGTTAAGGCTCGATAAAATGGTCTAAATGAAGAGATTGTCAAATTTCTTTTTATTTTAGTTTTAGCTTCTAAATGTAATTCATTGGTGATGGAAAACATCTTCCTAAAAACTATTTCGACTAATTATATATTAACTAGCAGTTGCTCACGGCTTCGCTCGCGTATATTTTCGGATTTCAGCTAAATAAATCTACCAGCGAAATTGTTACCGTTCCAGGATCTAATACCCCCTAGCGTCATTATAAGGGATGGTTTTGAAATTCTAGGATACATGTATTTAGTTATTTTCCCTAAGTAATGTTTGTAAATACATTTTTTCCATACAAATTTTACTGCCCCCTTGCACCCCAGTGTGGAATAATAGTACCCTATTTTCTATTTTACAGTTCATTACTATCACCCAGAAGTATGTGTATTAAATTTTAAGTTAATATGACCGCGGAATGAGATTTTAGCATACAAACGTTTTACTCCTTTTCACCCTCTTAGGGGTGAATAATCAAAAAATCCTTTCTTAGTGGATGCCTACAACCTAAAAGCTACCTACCTCCAAAATTTCAAGTTCGTAGCCGCAGCAGTTTAGGCTTTACGTTGACGAATCAGTCAGGACAAGTGATTTTATATGTATAGATAAATTACTAATTATAATTTATTTTACTTTCAGGGGGCATCGCAACATATAAGTTCTACAAGGAGAGCGAATACTTGAGTTTACAGCCTACAATAAATCCATATTACACTTTAGATGTTGGACCGGATGATTACTTAGGTATTTAGTTTACAATTATATCGAACTAACTGCCCCTCGCGGTTTTACTTGCGCTTATGGTTATTGCTGAGTCGTAGTGTGATGTAATATAGCCTATAATCTTGCTGAATAAATAGATATCTAAAAGAGAATTTTCCAAATCGTATCGGTAGTTTCAGAAATTATCTCTTACAATATACAAACATAAAAATTTACGAATAAACACATTTTCCCTCTTTGTAATATTAAGTATAGACTAGCTGCCCGTCCAGGACCGACTTTTGTCTGTTTGTTCGTTACGTTTGTATACTTAAACCGTAAAAGTAATTTTGACAAATTTTGATAAAGTAGTCGAGTAGGTTTTGAAGAAAGACAAGGGTACTTTTTGCACGAAAAAAAAACGGGTACGGGATAAAATGGGGTTGGAAATTTTTACGCATAGTCATGTGGATCAACTAGCGAAAGTGAATACGTATATACCCCACGATTAATATTAAAAGTGACCGAATTCAAAATTTCATATTTTTGAGAAATTGCCAAAATGGTTTGAACTTAGGACTTCGGACGTTTATTTAGACTTTAATTCAACAAGATGTTGATAGATTTTTTTTTTCAAAGTCACAGATTATAAACCTCAAAATTATGTTAGTATGGAAGTTATGTGAAACGAAATTTTAAATTACAAACTCGTTTCACGCAGATTTTGCATTCGGTGACTTTAATAAGCGTGTATGGTTTCCAGTTTGAAATCCTCACATGATAAATATTTGTATAGGCCATAAGTATTTGTCATCATTTTCATGTTTATGTTTTTGTTCTTTGTTTGGTTAACAAGTTTGACTTTATAAAAGCCATTGTGGGAAGGGTTAATTTATTATTCTTTCGTTAGCAATGTTTGTATAAGTGATTCGGAGATTAGAATTAACGTATATATGTGTATATATATTTAATAGACTATTTTTAGAAATGACAACTGATGTATAAACATCGATATGGTATGTACGTGGAGCTGTGTAGATTTTGATAAAAATTTTAGGCAGTCTTCAGTACAGTGATCCTGTGAAGTTTGGTAGCACTTGATTCATTAGACTCGACTTTCGTGTTTTAGGATACAGTGTGGAGTCAGGTGTGTTTGAAGAAAATGGCACAAGCTTACACGTTGCAGGAGCTCCAAGATCAAAATCTGGATACGGACAAGTTGGTTTTAATCATTATATTACATCAATATCTTATAATTTTAGACGAGCCATTCTTGTATAAATTTGTATATTTCGTTCTTGGATAGGGCACTCAAGAGGTAGACTATATTTTATATTTAGATAATGTTTGCCTTTTTGAATTTATCCATATAGTTCTATCTATCTTTTCTGTAAAGTAAACGCGATTTGCATGAAATAAAAAAATCTAGAAAAAAAGCTATGTAGAATCATCTCGTAAATCTTTGTGGTTATTGTATTATTGCTTTAAGTCATTGCCTTATTGGTACCTCAAAACACCTATAGGTGGCGCTACAAAACTATAATTACGTTCTTTCAAAGAAAAAACGCCGAGCAAATCTTCCCGGTCCCCAATGTACTCTATACATATAATTATATAAAGCTGAATAGTTTTTGATTAGTTGAACACACTCATCTTCCCCCACCTCCACCCCCTTTATTCATTTTATTTCATTTAATAGTATTATTATTTTATTAATTAGAAAAGTATATTACATATTTAAAAAAAAAACATTGAAATATAGTTTTTTTTTAAACAAGTATTTTTAATATTTATACAATTAATAATATAAAATATATAATTTATTACAAAAGATTGTAGACCTCATCCAAACCACTGCATCTAGGTAAAGTTCCCAAAATACTAGCTCGCCAAATTAAATATTATATTCATCATTAACCAAGTTCATTAAAACGAGTAATAGATCGTCAACAATCATCCTATTTTCCAAGGTTCTCATCTATGAGCCATCATTTCGGGAAACGGATCCACTGAACATCAAAGCGAAGGTCCGCGGACCGCAACTAGGAGCATACTTTGGCGCCAGTTTGTGCTGCACCGATGTGAATGGTGATGGCGTCACTGATCTCCTGGTCGGAGCTCCGAACTTCGTAATGAGAGACGGTGGATTACACTATGACCAAGGCGCTGTGTTCGTGTACTTGACTGAGAGACAGGTTGGTATTATCATAATCGTTTTCTATAAAATTTTGGGGGTTTCTTTAGTGAGGCTAACGGTTTTAAGATTATCATAATCTTTGGATGATAAACGATTTTTTTAAATGGTGTTTTATGTTCTATTTCCGTTTTCCCGGGAAATGTTTTATAAAATGAAAAGTAAATGTGAATTTTCTTTCTTGGAAAGGATGTTTTTGGCATAAAAAGAAACAAATTAAATTATAATGTTTGTGAAGGCCATACGGTCCTTTGACTTTTTTATTATTTGTACCCCGACAAATTATGAATTTTTGGCATCATTACAGGAAACAAAATTCAGTTTAAAAGCAGCAGGCTATGTTTCCGGTTCTGGTGAGAGTGGGATTCGGTTTGGGAGTGCTATGGCTGCTTTAGGGGATATTGACGGGGATGGATTTAATGGTGAGAAATGGAAATATACCTAGAAGATAAAGGAATCTTTTTAATAAACAATCCGACTACGAAACCGAAACAAGTAAACTAAAAAGTAAAAAATAAATATTTTCTACAATATTTTGAAGTCGGTGCCAAGTAAAACGTTATAGTCAGCGCCAAGTTAAACCTTTTAAGTATTATTTACTAATTTAAGTATTATTTTAAAAATGACGGGAAAATCTATGAACAAAAAATAATTAAAAAACATTTAACATAGAACCTCCTCCTTTTTCGAAGTCGGATAAAAATACATATTATATTATAAATATTATATGTATCCTAGATTCTCAAAAGTTTGACAGTTTGACCTAAGAGTAATTATTTTTTGCTAATCGTTATTATAAGTAATCGTTACTTTAAGTATTAAAATTCATTTGCTGCTTTGTATCTCTTGAAATTACTGCTGATAGCTCATAAATTTGAAACTATTCTTTACCAAAACGTCTGTTTCCGTTTCAGATATTGCTATAGGAGCTCCATGGGAAGACGACGGAAGGGGAGCCGTGTATATATTTAGAGGCAATAAAGACGGTCTAAGACATCGATATTCACAGAAGATTGTAGTTGAAGATGCTAAAACATTCGGTATTTCTATATCCGGAGATTATGATATAAATAATGATAAATGTAACGGTAAGTTTAAGAATATCAACACTTTAACGGCCAAACCTCAAATGTTGCTTAATTTAAAGTTATCATTAAATCTCGTGCTTTACCGTTCTTAAAATTAGAAAACTTTTTGAAAAGTTGAATAATTTTATGACTTGAAAATATTTTGAATCGTTTTGAATTTAAAAGTTACCAGACGATATATATCAAACCTAAATAGCAACTAATTAAGTAGTAACATTAGTGAATAGAAAATTAATAGTAGTACTACTTACTAGTAGTATTATTGTACTTTTTACTAATCATTATTCTATATAAAATAATTAATCATTACAAAAAACATCAAACTTCAAATATTTTCGAATCAAATTACAGCTATTCATATGCATTAAAGAACATCAGAAAAAATAGAATCAAAATAGAATATAGTAAATAAGAAATGAGCTAAACAGTTAAAATGGATTTCAGATTTAGCTATAGGAGCCCACAGTACTGGTGCAGCTTATGTTTTCAGATGCACACCGACAATGCACGTAGATGTTTATATAAAAGTACCAGATGCTGTTAATTTACCGCAGGGTGCTACTAACTTCACAGCTTTGTTCTGTGTGAAAGCGACTGAGAGTAAAACGTGGCCACAAGCGAAAATAGGTAAATTGCTTATGTATTATATTAGATAATAATTAGATAGACGTTACATGATTATCATTGTGTGATTATCATTGTCATTCTATAAAAGATCAAGAGATCACGATGAAAATGTTGTTCAACTCATAAATGGACGCTGATAAGCAATAATGTGTCAACCCACACGGACTTCATTTTGAGAAAATGGCGTCTAAAGATGTCAGACCTATTTTTACTTAATTTGTTTAAAGAAGTTAATATCCATCTTTGCTTTTCTTTTTTTTTAAAAGTATAATGAATTAAAAGTATATTAATATATTTAATATATTATCTAATAAAAAGTTTTTCAAATATTTCAGATTATTCTATAAATTGCAAAATATGGAACGCACTTGAATTACGAAACAATTATTAAGACATTTTTTTCCGTACTTATTGAGTTTATATTACTTGATTTTTTCTGAATAATGTTGAATAGTTGATGCAGTATCAAAATATCAATATCTCCGAATTTGACTTTTTGTGGGTTGACACATTATTGCTTATCAGCATCCAAATAAAAGAAAAAAAAACACGTGTATGTAGGATTTTTTTATAACAAAGATGCATAACGATAAACTAATGATGATACCCTTCAAATATTATTCGCTATTTCTTATTACATTTAGCCATCCATGCCTAGTTAAAAAGTCATTTTATATTTCTATTAATACGTGAAAAACTTTGTACCCTTTTTCAATTTTCATTCCTAATAAACCTTTCGTATGAAAGTGCACAATTAAAAAAGAAAGCAAAATCATTCGGCAATGGATTTTTATACACATACAGAAGATAAATTTATTATAATTATGAACCAAATAAAATAAAAAATATATTATTTTAAACAGATTTTACTGCGCACATAGTGATTGATCCAAACGAAAATAGAGCAAGCGTAAACGGGGATACGGAATATGATGTTTCTATTACACCTGGTAATGAAAATTGCGACGAACAAGTTATTGAAGTGAAGGTACGAGAACGTTGAATTTTTTTAATGAGTCAAATATACAGGGTGTTAACTGGACATGTGTTGGAAATTTTACCAGTGTTAGCAGAATCTATATTTAAAAGTAAATAAAACTGTTTTTTTTTTTTTTTTGTAATTCTTTTTTATAAATGATCTCTATACATATATCTGTGTGAGCCTACATGATCCAAAAAAAGTTTAGTTTTTACTTTTAAATATCGATTCTTCTAATGCTGGTAAAATGTCCAACACGTGCCCAATTGACACCCTATATATAGATGACAATACATTAAAATATATGCAAATGAAAGTTAAAAAGACAGCGTTTAAAACAGCTGTACAGGGCTCTAACTCTGTGACGAAAATCATTACGAGCGAAAACTCGCAACTTTATAACACAGTAACGGAGTCAAACGTTCTCTCCACGTTTTCCCGCAAACTGAAGCATAGAGAAAACACGAAACTCATTAAATGAAACATGTAACTCATGTACGGTTTTGAGCAGATAATAATTTAAGCAAACTTGTTACATTCTCGTTTACCTAGTAATTGTCATAGAGAATCATAGCTCAGCTGCTATAAAGCTACGCTGTTTTTTAAGTTAATTTTAAGAACTACTTGTCTGATAGAAGTCTAATGTTGGAAACTGTCGATATCAAAAAGTGTCAATGACATTTTGAATAACCATTTTTGATTTTTGAACTAAAATGCCGTTTATTACAGCCAAAATGTGACGTGTCTTGATTAGCACTAGTTTTACACAATTCCACTCTTAATTCGAATAGTGTTGCCGTTAGAACGAACATTCTAGACGAGATTTTTAATATGAGAGAGTCTCTCTCATACTCGGCAGCCTGCAATGAAAAAATTTATGAATCCTTATTCAATACCCTTCATAATTCAAATGAATAAATGTGACTTTAGTAGACTGCCATAACTCAAAGATGGCTACCAGCTTATGGTAATAAATCAATTTATTTTCAGCCGACAGCCGATTTATCCAAACCAATCTCAATGAAATTTAATTTGGAAGTAAATGACTTAGGAGGTATGACTTTTTTTCAATATTACTGAGATAAATATAAAAAAATTTTACATCATAAGTATTGATTGAGAAATACGATTTTATTATCTGTTATAAATTTGCTAGTGCTGAATCTTGTAATTTCGAAGAAGTATGATTTCATCAATTAATTTATAAGGAACAATTTATTTACTTTCTTTTCATTGGCTGCTGGACTACTTGTAGATAGTATTTACATTTTTGTTGATTGGTGGACTCCATATTTGTCTTTTTTTTTCAATTAAAATTAAATATTTAATAGGTTAATTTTAATGAATTTAATTCCGAACCGATGGTAGCTTTATATGTAAAAGATTGATTTGTAAATTGACGATTCATATTTACTTTAAAAGCCTTCTTAAAGTATATCTTAAATTTAATTTGTTATTCCGATTCTCTGGGCGAAAAATTCAGCAGCGCTCTTGACACCAGATGATCCATTATATATACATATATTTTATAATTTCTAAATAATACTACTTGAAGGTAATTAAAATTTTTAAATTTTAGATAAATCAGTCCCTCGTGAACATATTGCGAAACTATCAGACGATTCAGTGTTAGAATCATTTTTCCGTATTCAGCTGATGAGAGATTGCGGTGATGACGACGAGCTCATCTGCAAACCATTCCTAGTGATGTCTCTGGAACCCTTGAATAGGTAAGATATTATATTAACACTATTTGCAACCCGCGATTTTAGTTATAAAGTAATCTAATTAATTTCGAATTTTAATTAATATCGAGACATTACAACAATAAAACGTAAATAAGTAACAAAACTCACTCACTCACTGACATTTGCCTTTATCAAACACTAGTCCTCCTTGCGGTTACACTCGCATTGATAGTTACTACTTCGCTCTTGTGAGTCTTATTTTGCGTGATGTAATATAGTCTTTACTATAATCGGATCGGCAGTTTTAGAGATGACCTTCTACTTTAAAATATTTGTATGTTCAAATTGGTACCTGTAGATTCCTCTTTGTGGAATAGTGCTTTCGAGGGGCCTAGTTCAAACTTTTGTCTTCTATTCAACTTAAGTTTAACTTTTACGTCAAAAAATCGCTTATATCCTTTTTCAGGGTTTAATCTACTACTAAATTAAACAAATTTCAACAAAATCGGATCAACAGTTTAAATGCGAAAACGTAACGAACAAACACACCCACAAATAGAGTTACTTTTATGGCATCAGCATTAATTTATTGTAAGTTTGATATTTAAAAAAATAGTTACAATACTTTTAATCTATTTTAGTACATACATTCCTGGTACAAATGACAAACTCGGTGTGAAGATAAAAGTTCTTAATAAGGAAGAACCATCTTTCGGAGCTAAAGTCCACCTTACATTACCATCATCACCTAAAAGGCTACCACGTGAATGCAGCTTAGAAGAATTAAATGTCACGTGTGATGTACCATCTCCATTAAAACGGTTAGAGTCTGTGGAATGGGAAATAGAATTAGAATATGCGTATAAGGAATCATCGCAAAAGGAATTGAAGATTGTCGCTAAACTCAACGATCCATTCTACAACGATACAGATATTGATCGAGTGTTGAAGGAGCTGGTTATTTTAGTAAAACCGAAAGCGAATTTCTCAATTAGTGGGTAAGTATAAATTTATATATTATGCGCTACCTACCGAATCCAATTATTAATCTAAACAATCTAAAAAGCAACGCAGATAGACGCAAAAAAAAGTCATAAAATTAGCCCAGCTACCATACAAAATTATCCACAAGTCAACCACCAATAAATGTGGATACAAACCTTAGGTAACTACGATGTTTTCAAATGCAAACCTTGTGTTTAAATTTATCTCGTGCTCACCGATGAAGAAAACATGAGGAAATCTCATATTTGACGAAACATACAATTGTCCAATCCTTCAACTGTTTTACCTTTCATGTCCTTTGTGACTTGTATGTACATGACATTAGAGTAAAGACGAAAATTAAACTTGTAAATTTTAGTGTCATAACTGATATAAACAACTATATAATCTGGTAACAGTTACCAGTACAGTAAGTTGTAAGTGGCAAAAACAAGCCACTGACAAAATAATCTTTCAGTTCTAAAAGCAATTATGAAAATTTTATGTACATAATAACCCTAACAAGTGTAAATCTCGCCTATGAATAAACAAGCATAACGTAATGGCACAATGAGAAACAAACTTACAGTTGGAAATTAAAGCAACGAACAATTATCAAAGCTCTGCAGTTGTAGTTGGAAATTAAAGCAACATTACGAAAGCTCTGCAAGTACTAACAATTTCCAGGAAAGCGATGCCGAACGCGACTGTCGCAGTGACGAGGGACAAGTTTAACGAAGCGGCCAATGTTTCCTTCGTTCATTATTACGAGGTAATTTTATTTTCATTTCGACTTTGCTTTCATTGTTTTTGGTCACGTTTATACTTCTACGTTTTCACTCAACTTTGTTGTTTACTCGGTATAAATTATTTGCGTCATTGAAATGAAACTATTTTAAACGGATTTAAATCGCGTATATTAATTATTTTTATCATCCCGACGTTTCGAGCACTTTGCAGCGTTCGTGGTCACGGGTAGACTAAGGTGACATTTGTCTATTTGAGATTTTAGAAAATATTATTTAAAACTACCGCCAGCGGTTTCTTAAATGATATCTTGAATAACGTTCCGGTTGCACGCAGAAGGCACTAACTGTATCTTTTGGTCTGGCAGTCTGTTGGACTTGGGATTTTAAATTTTTAATAAGTGGATCCCAGGTGTTTGAAAGTCTCCAACCATCTTCTCTATTGAAGTTCGGATGTTTTTGAATTTCAATAGCCTCGCGTATCATTCTAGGAATGAATCTGTGTTCCCTAGCGAGGATCTGTGGTTTATCAAATCGGATAAAATGGTTAGGTTTATCCAAGGCATGTTCACAAACTGCAGACTTTGAAGAACGCCTATTCAAAAACATCCGAACTTCAATAGAGAAGATGGTTGGAGACTTTCAAACACCTGGGATCCACTTATTAAACATTTAAAATCCCAAGTCCAACAGACTGCCAGACCAAAAGATACAGTTAGTGCCTTCTGCGTGCAACCGGAACGTTATTCAAGATATCATTTAAGAAACCGTTGGCGGTAGTTGTAAATAATATTTTCTAAAATCTCAAATAGACAAATGTCACCTTAGTCTACCCGTGACCACGAACGCTGCAAAGTGCTCGAAACGTCGGGATGATAAAAATAATTAATATACGCGATTTAAATCCGTTTAAAATAGTTTTATTTCAATGAATAATAATCGCGAAAATCTAAGACAACGTTATTTGCGTCATGTTTTACACATTTAAAAAGCGATTCAGGGTAAAACAGTGGGACTATTTTTGACCACTGACCAAAAAAGAGGTTATAAGTTTTACGTATATATCAGTGTGTCTGTCTGTGGTATCGTAGTTCCGTAACGAATGGAACGATTTTCATGCGGATTTCTATTTGAAAGCTGATGTCATCGGGGGGATGATCTTAGCTATAAATTATGAAGATCTGTTCAGATATTTGAAGGTTATCAATTCGTTTTAGTTGATGAAAGGATCTCAGAAACTAGTAGTTCTATCGACTCGAAATTTGCTATACTTAGAATTTTATACAAATACATCGTTGCATAACCTTTGTCGAATGATGCAGCATCATCTTTAATCAGCAAGATCACAACTCCTCGCCAACTTACTGATCGTATTGAAATTCGTTAAAAAGGTCTCAAATAATAGCTTGTTGGAGGTTTTTTAAATTTTTTAATTTTATGTTACTTTTATTAAATTATTAACAGCGCATAATTGTCGTAAGTTTGAACAAAGATATATATATCTTATTAAGAATTAAGATATGGGAATTGATTCTACACGCTGTTTTAATATATTTTTGTGACATTATGTAGCGAAAATTTTTATGTATATGTTTATATATACGGATGTATGTATATATGTTTATTAAATATTGCACCATCAGCTCCACTTTAACCATATGCATTGGGACGAGCGTAAATTGTTCAGCATTTTTATAGATATAATCGAATCTCAAGCCGTGAAATACTTGTTATTGAGTAGTTTTGGTGGTCATCTGTGGGTCATCATTCTGAAGGCAAATACACAAGTTATTATCAAAAATATCTAAATCAGTATAGGTGTGCTTATAATATTTGAGGAGTTCCCTTGATACCTCCACAAAACCATCATCAGATCCTCACCTAAAGAAATGGGACCTTGGTAGTATCATCTTTCAAACAAAAAAAAATTTGAAAATCAGTCCACAAACGGTGGACTAATCGGTGAACATAGATAACAAAAAAAGTCTCCAACGAATTAAGAACCTCCTCCTTTTTTGAAAGTTGGTTAAAATTATAGTAATGAATAATCGTAAGCTCAATGAATTCATTGTTTTTTTTTTTAACAGATAACTAATGTCGGTCCCTCCGATTGGTTTCGTTTGCCTGTACAAGTTATTTTACCGAGTAAGGTGAGTACGCAATAAATAATATTTACACTTTTAATTTATTATTAATATTACTTTAATTATCTATTATTTATTTTTTTCCTTATTAATTACATTTTTAAATATATTTACAAATAAAATATAAAAACATTTAAAAATATAAAAAATAGAAATCGACTGGCAGCAGAGTAAGTCCCAGCCCACCAGCAGCTAGGGCTCCAGGCTGAGAAACCTCCTCACGATGCGTGCTGTTTCCAACAATACTGTCTTCTGTATCCGACCCTTGATTATTATTATTATATTTATTATTATATACCTTCATGTCTATATCTATACTAAAAATGAAATTAAAGTGTCTATTTGTAATATCAATTTAACAGCTTTTAACTAAATACATATATATGTATATATGTGCGTGTGTAGTATATGTAGTCTATTTTACTTATTTATGTTATTCTGTACACTTCCTAACCGTTTAATTCAATTTCATGTCCTTTGCCCAAAGGTTGGCGATAAGACCGCCTTTTGTACATTCTTTTTTTTCTCCTTCTTCTTTGTTTGTTTTTGCATATGTATACATATATATGTTGTTTGGTGTACAATAAAGCATATTTGTATTGTATTGTATTGTACATATGAAATTATACACAGTACTTAAATCAAAAACACAATTTTTAAAATTTTTGGCTGTTTGTTTGTTACGGCTAATTTTGAAAACATCAGGATCGATTTTGACAGGTCTTTCACTCGAAAATACCTAATATTATAAGCAGTAACTTAAGTTAGTCGGTACAAAACAGATTACAAGGAAAATTTATGAATAATCGAGAAGTTTTACAGGTGAATCTGTCAAGTCGTATCAAGGGGTGCGCCGATGATGGATTGGAGTGTGAATGGAGTCTACCTGCCAAAGCGTCTGCGCCAGTTCTTCTATCATTACGATTCAATTTGGCTGAACAAGGTATTGTACCAAATGTAACAAACTGTAAATGTCCCACTGCTCAAGTCCTCTCGTAAATATGAGAATATTTACGAGTTAAGAGTTCAAGCCACCACGCTGCACTGCGGATTAGTGAATATATCGCAGTCACCTAGCTGGTATTATTATCATGAATTTAAGCTACCTTAACCTTAATTGACTAAATTTAAACAATTGGCTAGGCGAGTAGTTAAATGATAAATAGGCTAGGCAAATAGTTAACGATATCGACACAAGTCCGTGTTTGATTAAATGGGTGGATATCATATGAAGTGGTCAGGCTGTTAATTGAACGGCTAATTAAGCTAGTTGACCGCGACAGATAAAAACGCATCACACTCAACGGCCCCCATTAAGATCTTGTGACCTTGTGTCGGGGGTCCGGAAACATACACACCACTAACACAAACACCCAGACCACGAGAAACATCCGTATGTCATACAGACATTTGCCGTGAGCGAGGATCGAACCCGCGACCGTTAGCGCTACAGTCAGTTGCAGTGACCACTGCGCCAACGTGTCTGTCAAGAAACATGACAGATACATACATATATGTATGTCATAACTAGTCACGTGCAGGTTTTTGCGATGATTTCCTTCACAAAACGTGAGATGAGTTTAAAGTACAAATTAGCACTCGAAACGTATTCGCACTCTTATTAACGGGTTTTAAAATATTTAATTATTTATTTAATCTATCAAACGGATGTTACTTTTGTTGTGATTAAAGTCGTGACCAAACTATTAAAGCTATTAAAATACGCATAATTTTAAAAGTTAAAGGTGATTGGTTTAGTACAAAAATCTAAAATTAACTATTAAAATGTTGCATGCATATATATATATATTTAATTATAACAACACACAAACAAGCAGCCGAGTCATCCGATGTTAAGTAATCATCGCCCCGTGGACATTTGTAGCACTAGAAGTACCACAAAAGCAACCTTAAAAAAATAAAGGCTAAAGCGCAATCGGAAACGAGAGAAGGAATAAAGGGGGTTAGGCTTCTGACTCTCTTCGTCCGACTCTCTCACATTTTTCATTTTTCACATATATTATTGAATTCCGATATAGTTGTAATATGTCCCACCTGGCCTTTGTATAACAATACAGATTTATTATATGGCAGTAACTTAGTGCATTTTTTTTGTTTTAGGTGACTTTCTCGAGCAACAAAGAGAATTCAACGTGACTACCTCTATGATCATTTTACTTGACGGTCAAAATAAGTAAGTATATTAAGAAGAGAAGAAGTAGATAGGTTTTTTCTAGCATCACGTGAAATAGTTTTTTTTAGAGGTTTTAAAAAATATTAAATATACAAGTGAACTTTAAACAATAAATATTTTCTACAAAATTTTGAAGTCGGTGACAATGGGACCTTCGAAGTATTCTATGAAACAAAAATGAAATTTAGGTTCACGATTGACGGAGAAATCGATTAACACGCATAAAAAATATACACAGATGATGAAAATATTTAACGCAAACGTAGGTACGTAGGTGTGGTTTCGTACTAATTAGCACACATATCTATATTTACTTTTTTTTATGCTTATTTGAAAAAAATATTAGCATTCTACGCTCCTTTTCTAAATAATCACACTTATAATGAGCAAAATTTCATACTCCTCCGTACGCGCAATTTTCGTACAAAGGGATACAATACAGCTTCATGTGTATATCGTTATAACAAAGTCATGTTAGTTACACCATATATAAAGACACATTTACAATTTTTTTTCATTTTTCATACATGTTTTATGTATATTAAAACAATTTTGTAATGCTGTGGCGACACGAAGTTCGCTGAGTCAGCTAGTAAATACCTTTTTTAAGCGACTTCAAAAATAGGAGTCTTCTCAATTCGACCGTATTTTTTTATGTTTGTTCGTCGTTTGTGGACCGATTTTTTACTTTCTACAGAACGGCGTCCATAACGACAAGGCTGGTGTTGGAACCAACTCCACCAATATGGCCAATCATAGTTGGCTGTGTGTCCGGACTGTTATTGCTGTCTCTTATTGTATTAGCGCTTTATAAAGTAAGTAAAAAAACCTGTTTCTTTTTTTATGCGAATAGATATGAACAAGCCCCCCTGTATTACGATAAAATGTAAATACCCCCTGTATACGTTACACGTGTGTCGGTCTGAAGACGAGGCGAGTACGAACTCACGCATGATACAGTCGAGTAAACAAGACTTAAAACATTAAATGTATATAATAATTGTTCATTGTTATAATCTTATGGATTATTTTTAGCCGTTCTATGATATTTATAATCTATTTGTCTTTACTTGACTTAATTGGTAATTAAATACACATTGGAACAAAAATCGCGACTCTACGAACAATTATACTGGTTCAGTATTAATGTTTTCAACTAATGAGTTTAAGTATTTGGTATGAATTTAAGTAAACTGCTAAAAAACAATAAAATAATGATTTAAGCACATTACTTTGACATATAAAGTTATATAAGAATTATTTAATAATTAAAATAAGTGAATTTATATATGATTGTCCTGATGCCTAATTTTGTGTTCTGCGCAGCGCCATGCGCATAGTTCAGACCGTCATCCTTACGTGAAACGAGGTATACAACTGCCTAGTATGAATAGTGGGAGTAACAACTAATACCTATTGTGTTTTAACCCGACTGTGCGACACAAAAGAGGGTAATGTCGTTATCAGCCTATGCATGTATGTGTATGAATTATACATTTGTGGGACTATTTTGATAGAACGCGTAGGCCGATTTTAATAAATGATACGCCGATTTCGTCATGACGAATGTCATAAAAAGCATAAAAATTGGAAAAACCAAAATAGCCGATTTTGTACGCCATATAGTGAAAAAGAAAATAATAAAAACGAACTTTTTAGGTTTCTTGTTTAGTTTTTCAATCAGAATTACCGTTCAGTATCTATAAAAATTTCAAGTTGGTTCGTAACGATTCTTACTGCAAATGGTCTTGTTACGCAGTCGGGTTTTTTAATTATTTGTTGTCTTATTATTATTTTATTATTTTGTAAATCGGTTTTAAACAATAAATTGCCGTTTTTCATTAATAATGAGTTTTAGTAAGGTACTATTTATTATACTTATAACAGTTTTATAAACACTACATATAATATACACGATGTATAAACTAAGTTTTTTTATATAACATATTTTGCTAAAGTTAGTTGATTCATCAAAGCATTTTTTTTTCACATTTTTTATTTAATTGATATAAGTTATACCTTCTTAGTTTGGGGGACCCCCCACAGTGCATACGTCCTCGTTCGTGTCCCCTGGGCCCCGTCCTGACCACCGTAACGGAGTGGCAGGCGGGTGGCTGAAGTGCGCTGTGAATTTGTCGATTGCTACATCTCAGTGTTGCCCAGCTCCTTCCCTGTCGAGGTATCTCCAGGTTGAGGTTGAGCGGGTCTCACTGTCTTGTGGGTGTGCTAGTTGTAGCCATTTCGACGTAAATCCAGTGTTACCCAGCTCTCTCCCTGTTTTGGTAGAGGTTGAGCGGGTTTCACTCTGTACCATTTGCGAGCTCGTTAGAGCTTCTTGTTTCTTAGTTGTTTCGTGTGTGCTTGTTGTAAGTAATGATGGTCTCAGACATTGAAATTGAGTCTGATGTGTCAATGTGTCGGAAAAGGACCCATGAGGACACAGATCCGCCAGGTTCTGATTCTGATACTGCGATCGAACAATCTGTCGCGGTAAAGTGCAGTTCTGCTCGTCGTGGTAAGTCTTTGGGAAAAGTTCGAGGTAATGGGCTCAATAGAGCCAGGGCCGAACTCAAGGCAAAGAAAATGGAAGCCAATGAGGAAGCTTTTGAAAGAAGCTTGCAAAGCCGAGCTTTTCGTAAAAAGCCCGAAGCCAGTGTATCTGAGGTCGAAGATTTGTCCGATGTCCAAATTTTGACGTGTGTCGCAAATCTCAGCACCGAGGAGTTACGTGCCGGGGCGGGACGTAACGTCGCTTTAATTCTTGAGATCGCGAAAAAGTCTAATAATATTAAGGGCACTTTGGTGAAAAAATTAAAGGATTCAGCTACAGCACTTCAAGATATTGTGGAGGCTCTAGCTACGAGAACGGAGGCCGACGAGACCAGAAGGTTGCGAGCTGACAATGGTCGCCTTCGTAATGAAGTAGAAAATCTTAAGGCAGAGTTGAAGGCGCACCGTCGCGAATTTTCGGAAATGAGGTCTTCTTTGACGACAGCATCAGTATTAGAATCGTCGGCACTGCCCAAGAACTTGCTGGAGGAATTAAAGGGGTCCATTGTGGCTTCCGTTGGAAGTATGATAGACGCGAGATTTGCGGGGATCGAAGAACGTCTTTTGCCCGCCCAGACGATTCGGCCACCCCTGGCATCTGATCAGAGGCGGCAGACTCTGCAGTCCTCTCAAACAGCTGCAAGTGCTTCTGTTACTGGCCCTATCCTGAGATCAGCAGTCGCACGTAAAAAAACACCTGCAAAAGTGGTTTCTTCTGGGACTCCGCTTTCAGAAGCAGGTTTTTCTGGTATGCCAGTTACGAGTCCATCCATGGTGTCACCGGCTGCCTCTTCGTTGTCAGACCCTCACGTTCATTCTAACAACGCAGCAATCGCTTCCGAGACGACTGGTGATAGCTGGTCTACTGTCGTAAGGAGGGGTAAGAAAGGAAAAAGTCCTCCGGGTGGGAATTCGATAGTAGATCCTGTAACGGTCTCTGGAATTGTCACTAAAGGCCCTATAATTAAGTCGGGAGCTCAACAGCAAAAAGCAGCTAAGAAGAAACTTGCTGTGCCCCGTACATCTGCAGTGGTTATTACCCTGCAGGCAGCGGCTTTGGAGCAGGGAATAACTTATGCTCAAGTTTTAGAGAAAGCTGAGCAGGGTATTAAGCTCGATGAGCTAGGTATCGACGCAGGGTTACGGATTCGACAGGCTGCTACTGGTGCAAGAGTGCTAGAGCTGCCCAAGGACCAGACTCCTGAGCAAGCGGAACTTCTAGCCACTAGACTCCGGATAACACTTGATGGAATAGCGGATGTTATCAGGCCCACCAAGTGTGCGGATTTGAGAGTGTCAGGTCTTGATGACTCGGTCACTAAAGAAAAAGTGATCACCGCTGTTGCGCGTGCTGGCAATTGTTCTAAGGAATTAGTCCGGGTTGGTGAAATTCAGTCTGGTCCTAGGAACATGGGCATGATACGTGTCACTTGTCCTGTTGTGACCGCAAAGACCTTGTCCAACGCTGGAAAACTTTTAGTTGGTTGGAGCTCAGCCAAGGTCCAAGCGCTGGAAGAACGTCCCCTAAGATGTTTTAAGTGTCAGGGTGTTGGGCACACAAAACCACTTTGTCCATCCAGTGTGGACAGAAGCGGTCTTTGCTTCAGGTGCGGATCGGCTGGGCACAAGTCGCAGACCTGCAAAAACGAAATACGCTGCGTGGTCTGTGCAGAGGCGGGAAAGCCCACTGGGCATTTTATGGGGTCGAGGGAGTGTAATCCTCCACCTGTGAAGGGCAAAGCGGGTAAAGGAACCCGGACTGATTCCAGTGAAGGGTGCCAACAAGTTGATGAGGAAGTTAATATGTCATCATGAGTATACAACACATTAGCTTCCTTCAGTCGAACATAAATCACTGCGCTAGGGCGCAGGATTTACTGCTGCAGTCAATGACGGAGTGGAACATTGACGTGGCCGTGGCTTGCGAGCCATATTATGTTCCCCCTCATTCTCACTGGGTAGGTGATTTGGATGACACAGTGACAGTCATCTTAGGGAGAAGTGCGACCCATCCGCTGGCTGTTCTTGAGAGAGGATCGGGTTATATCGTGGCGGGGTGGGGAGAGTATGCGATAGTGGGTGCATATTTCTCCCCAAACCGCAGCCTGGCGGAGTTTGAGATATATCTTGACTCCATCAGAGCTGCGATGTGTAGACAGGCTCCGAAACCAATAATAGTTCTCGGCGATCTGAACGCGAAATCTCGAGCTTGGGGAAATCCCGCCACGAACGCTAGAGGGAGGGCAGTGCAGCTATGGACTACTCTTTCAAATCTTTCCCTCCTAAACAGAGGAGAAGTTTATACCTGTGTAAGGCAGCAGGGAGGGTCCGTAGTGGACGTTACCTTTGCCACTCATGCTGTAGCGCGCAAAGTCCTAAATTGGAGGGTAGAAGAAGATGTGGAGACTCTATCAGATCATCGGTACATCCGATTTGAGATCTCTACTCTCCCGAGGTTTGTAGGTCCCTCGAGGGGCCCTAGTAAGCTCCCACGTTGGGCAATTAGTCGTATTAACAAAGACTTGGCCCATGAAGCTGCTATCGTGCAGAGATGGGGCTCCGGTCTCAGAGCGGAGGAAGTCAGCATCGATGAGCTAGCTGGTCGCATGAACAGTGCCCTGGTGGAGATTTGCGATGCGGCTATGCCAAGGGTTAAGAGATGTATTAGACAACGGCAGGTATACTGGTGGTCCGTCGAGATAGCAGAACTCCGTGCATCCTGTAGTAGGGCCCGGAGACAATACATCCGCTGTCGTAGGCGCAATGGTCTTAACGCTGAGATTGAAAGCCAGCTTTGGAGAATCTATCGCGAAGCAAAAAAGACCCTCCAGTTGGCTATTAGTCAGGCCAAGACGCATGCTAGAGCAGAAATGTTGGAAGGGTTAAACAAGGACCCGTGGGGGCGCCCTTACCGTGCAATACGGAATAAACTCCATACTCACGGTTCACCAGCTACGGAAAAACTATCTCCGGAGTTTTTACGCCGTCTGGTGGGGACGTTATTTCCTGAAACTGACTGCTTTGTACCGCCAATGATGTCATCTCCCTCTAGGATGGAGGAAGTTTTGGCGGTTCCCCCGATCACTGAGGGAGAAATGGAATTGGCTCGAAGCCGATTGCGAGCCAAGAAGACGGCGCCTGGGCCTGATGGCGTGCCGGGGAAGGTATTAAACATTGCCTTGGAACACTTGGGAGATATGTTGCGAGAACTGTTCGATAAGAAGAATAAGAGAAGAATAAGAATGAACTTTATTTGCAGCATTTCATAACTGCTAGACAATAGAAAACAAAATATAAAAAATACAATAAAAAAAAAGAACTTAATAGTAAACATATAAAGCAAAAAGAAGAAGATAATAAAGTGAACAAAACAAAATTATTGCCTAAACAGCAGTATGACGCCACAAATAGGAGGTCACTCAGCTTCGCTGCTGTCTTAGGAGTCTCATAAACGAAAAAAAAAAAAAAAAAAGAAAAAAAAATAAATAAATAAATAAGAAAGCAAATTATTTTTAAAATTATAATCTATTAATCGTTTATGCGACTCCTGGAGACCACAGCACTGATTTTCAGTGACAACCTTATTTGTTAAGTCATATGAACGACATTGACAGCTATTATATGATGTAAAATTTAACATGTTACATTACAAATTCATTAAAATGTTAATTATATTCGTAAAAAAAAAAGAAAGAAAATAAATACAAAACCTATTTTTATATTATAATTATAAAACAAAAAAAAAAATGTAAAATTAGTTGAAAGAAACAGTAATCAACAGATATCTTCTTTACATTGTAACCATAAGTATTTGTATAACAACTATAATTTCTTAGAAAACAAGACAGAAATAGAAATAAAGTAAAGAAAATAATAAAAAAAAAAAAAAAAAAAAAAACGAGACGAGACTAGTTATGCAATCAGGCGCCTCGCGGCGGCGGCGGAGGTTGGACGTGTCGCGCCACTGGATTATATTTCAAAAATTGAAAACATATTTATATTTTAAAATAGTACGTTAAATATTGTATTGTAGTATTGATACATAATGTTTTAGTAAAAGTTAAATCGATAAAATGTTAAATAATTTTACGTAAGTATCAATTTACAATTTCTTGTTTTTTTTTTTTTTTTTTTTCGTTTTTGAGTATTACACAGTAATAATAATTTCAATAACTTCCATTCATCATAGTCTCCATATTTATTACAGAGGCCGTATGTAAGTCACGGCGTGGAAAAAAAAAACCATTATACATCCGGATTTTGCGTACATTAAATGAAGAAATTACTATATTTATATTAAACAAATAAAAATATATATATGTGTATATGGTAAAATGATAAGAAACTTTACACCCCCAAACTGCATATTTTAGCCGTATCGGTAAAGAGAAACGGCAAAGCCAAGTCTGAACAGTACTCCATCTTGCAATTGGGCCATAAACCAACGGGTAAGTGGATATTATATAATAAACTTGTGCGTAATGTTAGAAATGTGTGTCTATTATGCTTCATTAATTATCGTTAAAATTATATTAATTAGGTATTGTTATTTAAAAAAAAAAAATATATATATAAAAAAAATATAAAAAAAAAAATATATAAATAAGAATGTTATGATTGTTTCTGTACGTCAAGAAGCATTTTTTTGTATTTTATTTTAAAAGTATGAATTGTATGCTTATCTAGCGGACAGTTTCCGAAACAATGGAAAGTCGGTACATTGTGCCTTCTGCCAAAGGCGGGACGACCGATAGATTCCCCTTCAGCTTATAGGCCTATAGTTTTACTGTGTGAAACTGGCAAATTATTTGAGAAGATACTCGCTGCCCGTCTAACACAGCACTTAGAAGAAGTAGGACCAGGGTTATCAGCGGCTCAGTATGGTTTCAGGGCCAGTCGCTCAACCATTGACGCTCTAGACAGCCTTAAAACGTTGTCATCTGAAGCAGTGGCCAATGGAGATGTTATGATGGCAGTATCACTGGACGTAGCTAACGCTTTCAATAGCCTCCCATTCGATACTTTGAGAGAAGCACTTCGGTATCATGGAGTGCCATCATACCTTAGAAGGTTATTGGAAGCATATCTCTTAGATAGAGAGGTTATATGGGAGGGACGTGATGGTCAAGTATACCGACATACAGTTGGCTGCGGCGTTCCTCAAGGGTCAGTGTTGGGCCCTATTCTTTGGAACGTCGGATTTGATTGGTTACTGAGATGCCCGCTGCTTCCTGGGATGCGTGTCATTTGTTACGCTGATGACACATTAGTCACTGCTCGAGGAGCAAGTTATCAAGATGCGGCGCGTCTAGCTGAAGTCGGAACCTCAATGATAGTCGACCGTATTGGGATGTTAGGGCTAAAGGTGTGTGTGGCTAAAACAGAGGCTCTCCTTTTTCATGGCCCACGCAGATGACCTCCAAGAGGCGCCAGTATTACAGTCCAGGGATCTGTAATCGCTGTAAGTGCTCAGATTAGATACCTGGGTCTTATTCTGGATGGGCGATGGTGCTTTAGACCACATTTCACACAATTGGCTCCGAAGCTAATTGCAACTGCAGCAGCCTTAGGTAGAGTTTTGCCTAACATAGGAGGTCCGGATTCACCTTGTCGACGCTTGTATGCTGGTGTTGTTAGATCCATGGCGCTATACGGTGCACCCATTTGGGCGGAGTCTCTCACTGCTAGGAATTTGGCACTGTTGCGGAAACCACAGAGAATAGTAGCGGTGAGGGCCATTCGTGGATATCGCACAGTATCTTGGACGGCAGCAACCCTGTTAGCAGGTGATCCACCGTGGGAGCTCCAAGCAGAGATATTAGCTGAAGTCTTTCGCTTCCGGAGAAGCTTGCGGGCTAATGGTGAGCATCCGACAACGGAGCAGCTGAGCAGATTTAGAGTCGCTGCGCAGAGGGCTCTAATACAACGGTGGAAAGAAGATCTGGGGTCACCTGTCGCTGGTGTAATGACTGTTGAAGCGGTACTTCCTCAACTTGAGCGGTGGATTGGAAGGCAATATGGCGCCTTAACATATCGGCTGACGCAGGTACTTACTGGACACGGCTGCTTTGGTAAGTACCTTCATCAGATCGGTCGAGAGGCAAGACCGAACTGCCATGAATGCAACTCACTCACAGATACGGTGCAACACACAACAATGGAGTGCGCCGCGTGGGGGCCACAGCGCCATACTCTGGTGGAAATAGTGGGAGAGAATATCTCGTTGCCAGGCTTGGTTGCTGCCATGCTCAAGAACAAACGAGGATGGTTGGCTGTTACCTCCTTCGGCGAAGATATAATCACACAGAAGGAGGCCGCGGAGAGGGTTCGTGAGGCAAGTGCTTCTGCAGATTCCCCCAGGAGAGCCCAGCCAGGAAGAAGAAGAAGACGCTATGCGTATCTTTTTCCCCCGCTGTAAAACCTTTAAGACGAATTAAGTGGTTGAGCGCGCCGCAGCGACACGGTCGAATGCACCTCAGCGATCCCGTGACGCTCCAAGAGAGGCGTAGTAAGGATGTTGGTTTTTAGTGGGTAGTCCGGTTCAACGCCTGAGTCCGGGAGTCCCACATACCCGCCTGAGACTATGTCTCTTACGGGATGCGTAAATGCATTTCCCAACAATAAAAAAAAAAAAAAAAAAAAAAAAAAAAAAAAAAAAAAAAAAAAAAAAAAAAATACCTTCTTAGTTTAGACATAATCATAAGTGTTCTTAAACTTCGTTTATAATTTGTTTTTAATTTTTTTTCACAACATAATGATTATGCTAAATATTTATATTACTCGTGTATAATTACAACAATTTATCATTGTTATTAGTATTCGGATTATCTAAATCTATACATATAAAAATGGATGTGTATGTACATATGTATATTCTCTATAGTTTCTATTCTAGAATTACAATTACCGAATTATTTTATTTATTTATATTTTCTTTTCGTTTTGTAGATAAATGCAAATAACCACAAATATTTTGTTGATTCCAGTACGGATTTTTCTCGAGGAATCGGCTAGAAGACTTCAAGAGGCTTCATGAACAGCAGATGACGGAAGAACCGAATACATCCACAAATCATATATCGTCATCGACTCCTGAACTGTCGTCTCAAGAATTAATATCTGAAGAATCAGATTAAGCTGAATCTTGACGTAAATCTAACAAGAATTTCACTTATAAGTTTTGCTCTTAGACTTTCATAAAGATTTACATAAATTGTTTAGTATTACACCTGAAAGAATTTACCGTCAGGACCTTTATAAGGTTACCAAGGTAACAGTTACCAGGATACAGAGTTACATGTCAATTACGAGAATAAAACCTACAAATTTAATTCTCGCGTAATGGCGTTGAGATGAGAGTTTTGGCAAGATGCGTCGTGTCATGCAGCTATCTTCGTGTCTGGTCGACTGTTTCTGACTTGTCACTTATCGCTTAACATAACCATTGATATGTAGTGTTCATACTATTTGACGTTATAAATCTGTAACCATTTGAAAACTTTGACAAGCTCGTCATTGTCTTGTTAGCCGAAACCCTTGCCTGTTATACTCAGTCACTAACTGGTTTCTAGGCATTGCCTCCTATTCAACGTTGTCCAAAGTAGTCTAAAACTAATAACATATCTATGGTTCCATTATATAAATGTTAATATATGCTTTTAGTTCATGTTTTCATAACGAAATATGATCTTGCATTTCAATCAATCTAAATGTGAATTTTAAATCTTGAATTCATGTGGAATTGCGTCGATTGGCGTCGTCGTGAAGCTCAATACAAACAAAAAACGACATCGCATCATACATGACGATGTCGTAAAACGCTACGATGAGACTTCGCATCGTAAATTACGACGTCGTGGAACGCTAGGACATGACATCGCGTCGTAAATTACGATGTCGTGAAACGCTTCGACACGGGACCCCATTGACATATCTCGCGATACAGTCACGCGACAATTTACATTTTAATAACTATCTAGTCCCTCGAATGTATATTTTAATTTCGAATTAATATATATTTTTAAGTTTTTTTCTTATTCAACGTAAATAGTAAATAAGAATCGAATAGGAGATGTACCTTATAATTCATAAGTTAATATTATTTAGGTATATTTATACTTTTGCTGTAAGAAAGAAAATAAACGAAAATTCAAATATTTAATGCTAATTATTTATTAATATACTTCTTATATCAAGACTAATTAGCGTGTAAATAAATTATGAAGTATTTGTTGCAATCAGAAGTAAAAAATATACATAAGAAACATATATTTTTAAATTATTGCTTAAAAGTAAAATTATTATGTACATGTATTAGAAATGTGATTATAAATTAATTGAGTGTTTTTGGTTAAACGTACGCTGAGACGCAAGTGACAAAGTTCACCACAGCGCAGCGCAGAGCACGTAAAGTACGTAAACGCGCTTCGACGCAGGTACTCGCAACGCAGATTCGCTTTTGAGCACCATGACTTATTAACCTGTCAATTCTATAGTATTTGTTCTGTTTCAACATATTTTGCTTTAACCACAATAATAGTTAGCTGTGTACAATAATTTGTGCTTGTGGACAGCTAGACCTCAAAGTTTTGACCTTAGTTAATTAAATTTTTAAGTTTTAACGTATTGAGGCTCCTATTTAACGAAAAAGTACCATATAACGTACGACAATTACAATTATACGGTCATTCTCACGCTCAATATTCTCACCATACACAATGTGAGAATACGAAATTTTACGATTTTTATATATTTAAAATAGGTTTTTGTATATAAAAGCTAGCTACTCGTAGCTACTAAATGTTATAAGCAGGACAGGAATGAAATTAATTGAAGTGGAACCTAGCTGTAGGCTAATGACTGCGGCTCGTATACGGGCTGGCTCGACCGGGTCAGTACCTCACTCTCACATCAGTGTGAAGTTGCTCATGTAGCTGCATTTCGTACGGTGAGTGAGAGAACCGGAAGCCTAACCCGCTCCCCCTATTCCTTTCCTTACTTTCTATTCTTTTTTACCCTCTCTCTCTCTCTCTCTCTCTGGATTGAAAATATCCATGGGCGGTGGTAATCACTTAACATCAAGTGTCTCGCCTGCTCGTTCGCCAGCTATTTTCTAGAAAAAAAGAACACAGGATTAGTAAAAGATGTATAGGACTGTTCAGCGGATGGTTATAAATTTAGTAATGCTTCTATGATTAAGATATAATGAAAGGACTTTTTCAATTGAAGTATAGTAGTTTTTTAATCTTTTTAAAAACATATTTTTGTTGTCGACTAGTTGCCCCTCGCGGTTTAACTTGCGCTTATGGTGGCTATGGCTTCTGAAAATGACCAATAACGTTAAGGCCAGAATTACATGTTCATTTCGCTCACGAACTGTTAACAAATATGAACTTACATAATAACTTGAATATTGACATTAAATATTAGATAAATTAATAAGTCAATTAATACTTTTATTTTTGGAAATTGCGTCGTGACATGTTGGTATTAACTTATCATTTTAAACTTACAGGTTACGTGAGCTAACCTAGTTACAGAATTGTTTAATTATAACATATTAGCAATTAATATAAAAATTAAAAAAAAATCAAGTACACTGAAAGTATTACAAATATTACTTGTAATTTTTTATTATCAACGGAGAGACGTTGGCTCTCTGAGTGCTTTCTACTGTCTGTACAACGGGGAGTGTTCTAACGAACTCTGACATGGTGCCACCGTCTCGCTTTTACCATCGCACCCTTCGCCTCAGGACTCGATATCATCCACACCACCTGGATGCATGGTCATCTTCCACAGTGCTTCACGGTCCTTCACGGTCCTTTTTCCCGCGTACTTGCAAGCTGTGGAATGATCTTCCTCCTGAGGTTTTCCCTGAGCGCTATAATTTGGGAGTTTTCAAGGGTCGAGTGTATAGACACCTTTTCACTAAAGGCCGGCAACACACCCGCAACATCCCTGGTGTTGCAGATGTCCATGGGCGATAGTGACCACTTAACATCAGGTGGTACTATCTGCTCGTTTGCCCCCCTATTATATATAAAAAAAAATATATATGTAACTTTTTACTGGTGAGTTAAATTTTGGTTTTTATGTATTAGCTATTAAATCGGTAAAACCTGCGCTATTTAATTGGGATACAATTTTAGAGAGAACAATAGCCGGTGTCACACCCACAATTGATATTCATTTAATGATGATGATGTCCGTCAAACTGTTTAGGCTGTAGAGTGTGCCAAAGAAAAACATACAAACATACGCTCAAAAAACAGTCATGTAAAGAGGGGTACAAAGTTTTTTTTTTTTTTACTTCATAAACGTAGATAATATCATTTTTAAAATGTAAGATAAAATTAATAAAATTTTGTATGAATATATAATTGTTTTATTTATATTTTCAGTTAAATTTATGACTATTTTAATTGTTGCTAATGAAATTATATTTTTTTGCTACAGCTTGAGTGATTTTATCGTTATTTTAATTTGGTGTATCATTAATTCGTCGTTCAATGAATGTTGAGAAATAACCTAACGCCTAGACTAGCCCCAAAATCCCAGCGGTATCCTTATCGTCTTGCTGATCGTTTGCCAGCTAGGTTTTTTGTATTAAAAAAAATATACATTTAATATTATAAAAATAATTGCACAAATGCAGGTCATTAAAAAAATAACTATTAGACCATTGTATGCTGTAACTCAAAATCGAGAATTACACTTATAAGTTTTATTCTCAGATTTAGATTTTCATAAAGATTAGCATAATTTGTTTATGATTGTTTTACATTCAAAAAAATTTACTGTCAATGCCTTTATTTTTTAAAGTAACAGATTTCGTAAGGTTACCTAAATGTTACCAGGTTACAGAGTTTTTTTATGTCAATCACGAGTGTAAACTTACAAAGGTAATTCTCGCCAAACACAGACAGACGTTCATATTTAATGTAACGGGTGTTATCGCAATAACTAATGGTAGTAATACCTTTTTTATTGCCCGAAGTTGCACCCATCGTGGTCACGAACTGACTGACCAGCTATATTAAATACAAGAAAGTCACCTACTGCTAAAATTTCAAGTTCGTAGATCCAGCGGTTTAGGATCTGCTTTGATAAATCAGTCAGGACAAGTGATTTTATATATATATAGATAAATAAAAGTTTAAAATATATAATTACAGACAGACGTGGTATTAAAAAAAAGTAATTTTTAACTAAATTGCTTCATAATCCCAAAGAATTTTTATTAATTAAAAGTTCCGCAATACAGTTATGAAACACCGTTAATTATATTTAAAAATATAGTTATAATTAATTAGCGTTTAATTTTATTTTCAGAAAAAAAAATGCGTAGATGTACTTATCTTGTGTTGTTTTGTTGTTGTCTTTTATTTTGCCTGTTTGTTTGTTTATAAATACAAGACAGTTTAAAATACGTGTTGTTTAAAATTAAATCGGTAATTTCAAATACCTCATAAGTGACATTATAAGAGTTTTTAATGAATCGATAAAAACTATGTCCAATGAAACGAGTTTTAAAGGACTTTTTTATTTTTAATTTAGTATCTGAATTGCGAAAAATATCGAATAATCCTCACAATTTATTAATAATGATAATGATAATTAGAAAAATCTTGACTTATGTCGATCATATCTGTATTGCTTATTAGTAATAATTACTATTAAAAATTAACATATTAATATTTCGCATGTATTAATGACCAGCTCAAAATGCTGTTATAAAAAGAATCGTTTTTCATGAATGCTAACCTGAACTTTAACCTTAAATTGTCCAAAATTTAACCTTAAATTGTCTAATTTTTATTTTTGAACTATTGAGAAGGAAAGAGTGTATTAACTCGCGTGCTTTTTACCTCGAATAAGCATCTTAATAACCTTTAAGAAACAAATTTTAGCAAAATGAAAACATTTTGGATAAATGTTACTTAAGAGGTTTTTGAAATGAACGATTTAATTGGACGCTGATAAGCAATACTGTGTCAAGCCACACGAACTTCATTTTGAGAAAATGGCGTTTAAAGATGTTAAACGTATTTTTAATACATTTAGTGGAATAAGTATTTATCCATATTTTCATTTCATTTTTGATAAAAGGTTTAATGCATTAAAACAGGTTGATATATTTAATATATTATATAATAAAAAGTTTTTTAAAATATATGAAATTATTGTATAAATTACAAAATATGGAACGACCTGGAACTTCGAAACAATTAATTAACAAACTTTTTCTGTACTTATTTAGTTTATATGTCTTTATTTTTTATTGAATAATGTTAAATAGGTGATGCACTATCAAAATATATCAATATCTCCGAATATAACATTTTGTGGGTTGACACATTATTGCTTATCAGCATCCAATTGTATTTTAGATGATTATAAAAAACGTGTTTAAGTAAAATTAATACCCGATGGTTATCCAAATGTAACGGCAGAGTAATAAAAATATAATTAGTCTTAAATTTCGTGCCAATTGTAATATTTTTACAACATATACCGAAAAGGTGTTTAAATTTGAATAAATAGAATTATTTTTAGTGTATTTTTATTATAATCTTTGCTAAATAAATTAATACGGAACGTTATTCAAGATAACTTTTAAGAAACCGTTGGCGGTAGTTGTAAATAATATTTTCTAAAATCTCAAATAGACAAATGACACCTTAGTCTACCCGTGACCACGAACGCTGCAAAGTGCTCGAAACGTCGGGATGATAAAAATAACTATACGCAATTTAAATCCGTTTAAAATAGTTTTATTTCAATAAATTAATAGATTCTTTAATAAACAATTAGAAATATTTCTCATAGATTATCTCAGTTAAATATATGGTGGGTATTATTAACTATAAACATTGGCGCAGTTGTATACTTTCATTGTTTTAAAAGTTATTAATGTTAAAAAAAAATGTACATAACAATTAGATGTTATCCATACAAATGAGAAACGGTATGCACATAAATTAGATAAAATACAAAGAAACGAGATTCAGCTTTAGATTGAAGAATTTATTACTTTTTATTAATTCATCAGTTCACATTTTGTACTATATTTTAGCTTTGCATTACAGGAGGATAATTTAATTATTTTTTAACAAAAAATTAACCGCTATTTATCATAGTCAAAATCAAAGTTTGGTCTTGCCCTGGCTGTATGGCTGACTGCGCGAGTCCCCCACGGCCCGAGGGCCCGCCTTATTTATTCTGCTGCACAGAATTTAACGGAATTTAATTGGCAGACCACGTCGTCAGCTGAAGAGATTGTTTGTTCATTTGAACCCGCTAATCTAATCACAGCCAACGAAATGACCACAACGCTAACCGATTGGTAAAATAATTGACTTCTTATTGTAATCGATTAAAATCCTATTAAAATTGTTTTACTTTAACGACTAGTTATTAGCTCTTATCTATATACATATATACTCGTCTGTGATAATAATAATAATTATTTAAAATTAACGAGGTTTTTAATTTAAATACTTCAAATACTTTACTAATCCGATTAAAAATGTAGGTCACACTCAAAAATCAAATACTTATCGTAACATCTAAGATTCCTACCGTAGCTAAAAAATCTCATGATCTTTAAATGGCTGGACCGATTTTAGTATACCAGTATAGTCTACCAGTGTAGTATAGTCTAAGAACCATCGCTAGAAAACCCTCTTTCAAATATAAGAAACCACATCTAAATTGGTTCATTCGTTTAGGAGCTACGGTGCCACAGACAGATACACGTAGCGATCATATTTATAACACCCCTCTTTTTGCGTCGGGGCTTAAAACTACTATTAAAAATTCCTCAACCGATATAGGTGTGCCTATAATATTTTTTATTTTCCTCGAGGGTCCCAGCATTGGATTTTTTCCTCATAACAATGGGGCCAACTTGGAAGTATACCCTTTAAAATGAAAAAAATATATATATCAAAATCGGTCCATCATTGGTTGAGAAATCGGTAAACAGACGTAAAAAATAATACAACCAAACACACACAGACGTTCCATACGTCATCCTTTTTCGAGGTCGGTTAAAAGTGTTTTTGCGAAAAAAAAAACATTATAACGGTATTGCGGCCGCTAGGTTAATTTGTACCAATTGAATATACAATTTTAAATTTTTAATAACTGTAAAATTTGTTCATCATGATGTCGAAAAATATTATATACGCGAATATTACAAAGAGTTAAGATTAGAGTGTTGTTTGCGTTGAATAGCCTTCATGAGCACTAAGCGGATTTTGAAAATTCTTTTTGCGTTGAATAGCCCGTTTATAGAGGAAGGTTGAAGGCTATATTACATCACGCAATGACGCATAGGGGCGATGCAGCAACCGTAGATGAAGCAAGGCGCAGCTATACTATAGTAATCAGTTTAATAAATAAAAATAAAAATTAACAATCAAAGTCCACATTTGTTTTTTTATTTTATTTAAAGTCTCGGTTTCATAATCATATCTATTAATACAAATTAATGAAATTGATGTGTCTGTTGGTAATTTCAAATGAATAGCTTTTAATTAAATGCTAGTGAAAGTATACTGGGTACTAATATCAAAAATGCAATTTTTTTTTTGTCTGTCTGTCTGTCCGGGTAAACTCCGAAACGGCTGGACCGATTTTGACTTGATTTTCGCTCAAAGCTAATAATATTAGCTAACCTTTCATTAGTAACTTAGGCTAATTTATTTAAAAATATATATTTATTTTAATTAATAAATATAAAAGAAACCAATGAAATAGTAAACAATACCCGATTCAAATAAGAAAGGTAACATTATATTTTTTTTTCTCAAATTACATAGGCACAGCTCGTCCATACATATAAAATGCTTTGTCCTGATTGGCTGACTGACGAATCAATGCACAGCCGGAACTACTGATCGTAGATACCTGAAACTGGTAGGATGTGTTATTTATATGACGTGGGCAACCAAAAAAAAAAACGATTTTCCGAAATTCTACCCCTAAGTGGGTGAAAGGGGGGGGGACGAAATTTATGTTGGACACCGTGATTCCTTGGAACAATATACTTCATATTTTACATAAACATATTTTAGGCATTCAAATTCAAAATATACTTTATCCAAATAGGCTTTTTAAAGCACTTTTGGTTAAGTTACTAGTCCATTGGTTATAGATTTTTTATTTTATTTTAAGCTACCATCGGTACGGAATGTAGTCTCTACCGAGGAGAACCAAATACATGCACAAGTTATTTTATTATTTTCACCCCCTAACGGAGATTAAAAAGAACAAGATTGTTACTTTGGGGGTAATTTGCTTCGAAGTTGATATCAATACTGTTTTATAAAGCAAAGTAAAGTAACACCCTGTAAATATCCCACTGCTGGGCAAAGACCTCATCTTCTGTTAAGAAGAAGGTTTAAAGCCTAATCTATCACGGTGGTCCACTGCGTGTTGGCGGATATACATGTGTCAGAATTTCTCCCGGCACATGCAGTCCCGTTGAGTGTGATGCGTTTATTTATATATTATTATTATTATATAATTATCATATAAAGCCGTTTTAAGTCGATCCTTGGAAGTTTACAATTTTACATATTAAGTTAGACGGCGTCGACTTATAAATTGCCGAAATGTTAAGTGTTGTGATATAAAGGTCTTACGACTTAGATCGTCTAATAATCGGATGGGGCTGGAAGGGGCTTCGAAAGGTACTGGGGTTGTAATGAGATATCATGTACATTCATATTTTGTTGAACGCGCGATTTCTAAAACATTTTTATCACAGTGCTTAATTTTACAATCAAATAAGAATACCTACATTCTTATTTGATTGTAAAATTGTGAGTATAAAGTAAAAAAACATTTTCCATGTTACAACCCTAATAAAAAACAACTTCAATCATCCAGATTGATTAAGTATTTCTTCAAAACGTTTCCAAAATGTGCGCGAAAAAAACCGCAAGCAAGTGCTAGTCTTAGTTTTTAGCAAACATATGTACATCAAATATTTTTTAAGTAAAAAAACATTTAGCGTTGTTGTCTCTTTCTTAATTACATCTCTATCACTCAAATCGTCGTTATATATTTATGTCTTACATTAATGTTTGTTTATTTATATCTTATGTGTCTCCAATCCATTTATCTTATTGAAATAAAAACTTGACAACATTTGACTTTATTTCTGTAACTTATACCTAGATACAAACAGATACAGCTGGGGAGCTCCTTTTAAGTAATGGTATTAACTTGTGCTAGGAGTCCCCGCTCTTCCACATTAGACAGGTAGATCAAGGCAGAAGAATATTTAGAATAATTTCAAGAGTTCACTCATCCGTGAATATTTTTACACAGTAACAATTAAATTAACTACATAGTTAAATTGTCTGAATGTGTGTGTCTGTGTGTGTATGTGTGTATGTGTATGAGTGTTAATATATGTGTGAGTGTGCGTGTGTATGTGTGCATGTCGTGTGTTAGAATGTGTTGTACAATATTTTGTTGTTCATATTTATACCAATACTTCCATTAGTTTTTCAGTTTTATAGTAATCTAATGTTTTTAACCAGTCCTTAATCGTTTTCTTACAATTATACAAGTTCATACCATAGAAGTTTACTTTTCGATTAATTTTAGTGTATAACATATGTTACACTTTTGGGAAACATAGAAGTACAATTAACTTCAAGTAGGTGGCGTTGGGTCATATCATCTACATTCTAACAAAACAAATTCTACATCAACGCGAGCGAAGCCAGTAGTAGAAACTAAGTTTTAAACATACATTCTTCTACAACGAGCTGATGTAATCGCGTAAGCCTATGATTAATCAAATGATCGTTTGAAGTATTTTTTTGCTAATAACTTGTCAACAAAAAATAGGTGCTAAATTTTGTTTAGCTTTGAATTTGTAATTTATCAAACAATATTAATTATCTATATGATATTCAAAGGTATTTTTTGGAGATAAGAAATCACAGTTTTTTTTTTCTCCTTATGACGAAAATTGCGCGGACGGAGGAGTATGAAATTTTGCACACTTACAGTTTGTATAGAGAGCAGAATGCTAATATACTTTTTAAATTGTTTGTTTATTGTTAGTCTGTGGTCAAATTGAGAATAGATTATCTGTGGTCGGTCTTGAAATCGGTTGAAAATTTAATAAACTACGTTCGAATTTAATGAAACATAAATTAATACGATCATATAAAATTTTATTTCATATTTTCCTTTCGACGTAATTTTTTTTGTGTATTTCAGTCACTAATTCTATATTAAAACATCGAATAGATTAAATTATTTTATTCGCACACATAAAAAAAATTAGCATGTACACATTAGCATGTAAAGGTCATTTTATCGTTACAATGATCGATGTTTTAATAATGCACCAATAATCACACTACAGTACACTGCATAATGGTAAATGGCCATAAGGCTTTCAGTTTAAAGAATTTATTCTAAAAAAACAAAGTCACTTACATGTGAACAGCATAATAACATAAAGTGAAAATTTACAAATGGTCGCCACATAGGTAGCTATTCAGTTACAATAGTGTTTTGTAGTATTACTAGTTTCAAATTTACACTTTATACGAAAAGCTAGATACAAGGTCTTGCACTATCACCGTCGATAAACCAAAAATAAAAAACAAATACAAGTTTATATTATAATTTTCCCTTTCGTCTTATCATTAACATTAAAAATAAAAAATAAATAAATAAAATACAATAAAATTATTATTTTATCCTTAACAATAATCGATGTTTTAATAATGGACTAATGTCATTTTATAACTATAGATAAATTACGTTCATTACGTTACGTTACGTTAAAAACTGTACCCATTTCCAACTTTGACAAGATCGTTGTCTTGGTGGCCGAAATATTTTATACTTGTTAAATTTAATCGCTAACTATTTTCTAGGCAACAATCTCTCTAAAAAAAAAATATCCTAACAATAAGTCGAAATATACTCGTATATTTAGATGAATTTTCAATATATATTGATCTTCGAGAAGGAAATTTAATCATTTTTGAACGTTTCCCACTTGATATTTCGTCGATTTTGATTTTTTTTTACATTACAGCGTCCAAAATGAGCTATTTCGTTTTTTTTTCTTTACATTTTTATACTTTCTATGACATTTGCGCCGTTACGACGAAACAACGTGAAAATCACGAATTTATGGACATTATTTTACAATGAAATTTTTCATAATTAAAGAAATGACTTAGTTCAATCATTGTATCGATGATTTGCCATCTCAAACTGTTACGGGTGTTTAGAATTACACCATATTTGTCTGCTAAATAAGACAAGTCAAGAAAAATACTTACATACATACATATACTGATAAACACATTACCCTCCTTTACGTCGTGCAGTCGGGTAAAAATATGTATACTCAATTAAGAATTTTTATTTTTAGAGCGTATGCGTCAGGCCTAGGTCTTTGTTTTTTTTTTGGATTCATACATATGAGATGTCATTAAAGTCCCATTTTTGGGAGTGACATAGAATATATTATTCATTAGAATTTCATGGTAATGCGAATTACGCGGGAAAAACCGATTACGAATACTATATATTCAATTTTAAAACTTCACCAATTTATAATATAATAGTAAGTGAGTTTTTTGTTATGTATTATGTTTTATTATATTGCAATATATTGAATTATGTTTTTGTAATATAGAACTTAAGATTTATGAATAAACTAAAGTCAATTAATACAAAAACAATATACATAAAAAGGAGAATTTATTACAAAAGATTGTATACCTCATCCCAGCCACTGCATCTCGTAAAATTCCCATAATACTGACAGCATTACCCCATCGAATGGCAAAACTGATCCTTTGACCGAGGTGCCAGCTCTTGCGTCCCCAGTTGACTCCCAAAGGCTTTTATTTTTGCTCCGCTTGGAGTGGAAACTCTTGGTCCGTAGGGTCCAGAAGCTCGCTCTCTTTTCAAAGACCTCTTAAGAATGATTTCACAATTAGCTGACATTTCTTCATTGCAAACATAATATCCATATCCGCTATCCACGCTTATCCCTTAATTTGACAATGTATGTTGTGGCATTCATACGTTTTCAGGAAAACTCAGCTTTTTCGATTTTTTTTTTAAGATAGTTTTTTGTGTATCACTTACAATTACAACAAAAAGCTTTTCTGAATTTTATACTTTGCTAAATTAAGGGTTATATACATAACTATATCCCATCTGAATTTGGTGAACGACATCGCTATGTCATCTAAAAATATTAAATTCACTAGCTGCCCCCCGTTTATTCACGTTTATAGTTAATGCTGTTCTCCTATAAGTCGTAGCGTGATGTAAAAGAGCTAAAAACCTTTAAATAAAGCTAAATAAATAAACTATCTGACACAAAATATTTTTTAATTCGAACCAGTAGTTCTTGAGATTAGCGCGTTCAAATAAACAAACTCTTCTGCTTTATAATACGAATATTATAATATTAAATATTAATTTATTTGTTTTATGTTTTTATACTTCAACTACTCAACTTAGCCGATCATCATAAAGGTAAAACGTTTAGAGGAGTACAGAAAAGGTCAAAGGATCAGACCCGGAATTAGAGGACTGAAGGCTCTTGGCCAACAAACGAGTTGGGCACCTTATTATTCTCCGAATAAAATAAACACTTTTTCCGTAGAAATATTTTTATTTAGATATACATTATTTAATGGAAAATCCTCTCCTCAATCCGGCCCTGAATAGCATATATATTATAAATAACTGGGCAAGTGCGAGTAGGACTCGCGCACCGAGGGTTCCGTACAAACTTATAGAAATCTATATAACACTAACCCATCTACGCCATTTGTGGTCTTCATCATCAGTTCCAACATAAGTTACTATCAAAAATACCTAAATCGGTATACGCTTGCCTATAATATTTGAGGAGTTCCCTCAATTTCTCCAGGATCCCATCATCTGATCCTGACCTGAAGACAATGGGACCACCTTGGAAGCATACCTTTTCAAACAAAAAAAAATTTTGAAAATCGGTACACAAATGGCAGCGTAATCGGCGAACAAACATAAAAAAATATTAAATACAAGGTCGAATTGAAAACACTCCGTTTTAGAAGTCGCTTAAATATAATCAAATATTATGTAAATATGGATCACGTCCCAAAAACTATTTTGAAACTACTTAGGAGCACTTTAATTTAAAACACAATCATGGATGCAATCTATGGAAACACAAAATTTTATTTTAAGTACTAATACACCTTATACTTTCAAAAAAGCAAAGTTATAGCGCGATTCAGGATATACTCAGCGCCATCTCTTGACAATTTCAATGAACAAACTTGTTGACTTTGACATTAACAACATAATTATATTATATTTTATTCTCGTTTTATTTTTATTTATATTCTACTAAAATCCACTACCCCGGCACTACGTTCGTAAAATATTTAAATTTACATTATCAATCAAAATATCAAAATATATATTAGTGTTGCCAAGACGAAAATAATTAGTCCTTAATTCGAACAAAACTAATTGTTTATTTATAAATAACTAATTATATTACTAATAACCAGAAGACTTATATGTGTAGATAAATAAGTAAATTAAATAACTCGATCTGTTTGAATTTAATTTTAAAATTTTCGTACTAAGTCAATACGAGTACTTAAATCAAATCGCGTGAAGCTCTTATATTGAATGTTAATTACGTAATGACGTTATAAATCAACGATAAAACTTTTAAATGAAAAGTTTATTTTATTATTTTTAGCGCGTTTAAATAATAATTAAAATAATAAAAAAATATTAATCGAGCAGAATTATATCACAGTTAATGTCATAATGTTGTAATAGATGGCATTAGCTGTACGCTACATCGCGCTATCATTTTGTTAGCTGCGATATATAGATTGCATTGCGTTGTTTATAAAGGTTTGCTGCTTTTTAATGTTTTCGTATTGATACAAATTTCTTCTCAGTGTTTGTAAAATTGTTTTTTTGACCATGGTCAACTTCTATGTTAATTTGTTACAAGTACATATAATTTTAATTCTAAGATTAATATATTTTCCGCTTGATCAATTAACAACTTGATACATTTACGCGTTCCTGAGAAAAAGGTTGAAAGACAGACGTACAGACTGACAGACACACGAACAGAAATTTACAGTTTTCGGATTTTTTCCTTTATGTATACTAAAGGACCTTGCTCCTGGTCAAATTTCATAATGCTAGGTCAATGGGAAGTACCCTATAGGTTTTGATTCCCTTGCGAAAACGTTAAAAACGCTATCATTCTTAAAATATGTGATATAAATGACCGTATCTTTTGATTGCGTTAACTTAGAAGTTTGATTATTTCACAGCTCTTAGTAATTACAACTCTGAGTACTTGACGTTGATGAAAATTTGTTACCTTCACGCGTTTCTGAGAAAAAGGTTGAAAGACAAACTTACAAACAGACAAACATACATACAAATTTTTACAGTTTTCAGATTTTTTCCTTTATTTCTACCATAAGATCTTACTTCTTGCCAAATTTCATCGTGCTAGGTCAATGGGAAGTACCCTATAGGTTTTGATTCCCTTGCGAAAACGCTAAAATGGTCAAAATATACGACATATTTTCCATTATCTTTTGATTGCGTTGACTTAGAACTTTAATATTTTCACGGCCGCATGTCATCGTAGACTTGAGTATATGATATTAATTTCAACATGATACGTCTATGCATTTCTGAGAAAAAAGGGTTGACATCCCGACAGACAGACAGACAGACAGACAGACAGACGGACAACAAAGTGATCCTATAAGGGTTCCGTTTTTCCTTTTAAGGTACGGAACCCTAAAAATACTGTTCCTAATTTAACGCGAGCAACGCCGTGGCCAAAAAGTTTATCGTATATTGTTTAAAATTTAACGTCGGCGTTTAAATTAAAATACATACAAGATTTATGTATGTAGATATCTTCGACGACCAAATTTATGAACTGTTTAAATGTGATGGGATTCTCTGAAGCGTAACATAACATCATAATTTATTGTTTGAAGTGTCTGAAAACTGGCCCGTTTCGTTCCGATGACTTTATCTTATATTATTTGACCTTAATACCTTGAACTGTAAAATATTTAATGACCCCTAATTTTTACCTGACTGCGCGACGTAGACGTAGAGAGAAATGTGTTTGTCAGTCAATGAATGTATGTATGTACATATGTATTTATATATTTGACTGACAGGTTGGCGTAGTGGTCACTGCAATTGACTGAAGCGCTAACGGTCGCGGGTTCGATCGCCGCTACGGCAAACGTCTGTATTGGTCATACGGATGTTTGCCGTGGTCTGGGTGTTTGTCCTTGTATTGTGTGTGTTTCTGGACCCCCGACACAGAATCATAAGACCCTATTGGGGGTCCGTTGAGTGTGATGCGTTTATTTATTTTTATATTTGTATGTATGTATGTATAAATTTATGTATGTATCTGGGTTTATTTAGACCAAACGCATGGGTCGATTTTGATAAATGACTCGTCGTTTAATTTAAATAAAAATTTGGAAAAATCAAAACGGCCGATTTAGACGACATAATGTGAAGAAGAAAAAAGTTAAAATCAACGAACAATGTTAAGTATCGTTGAATAGGTATTTAATATTCTATAAAGATTCAAAGTTGGTTAGTAACGATTCTCACTTATGGGGTTTTTGACAGAACTGCAGAGTGCAGATTGGCTACGCAGTCGGGTTTTTGGTTTTTTTCAATTAATTATATATAATTTACTATTCAAAATAGTCCACTCAACTAGCTAAAGGCCCATTTTACTGCATGATATTCGACCTTTTTTTGAATGTTCTCGACATCCTATAGGTTGCACGACAAAACATAGCTAACGTTTTTCACAATAACTTGAAGGTCTTATCTCTATTCCAAATGTGTTTATATTCCTTATTCGCAAAATAAGCTAAAATTAAATTCTGGAAATACCAAAAGATAACAGCAATTACACATTAAATAATTTATGTATATATAAGTTAATCTCCTATATATGTATTTAGATTGTTCTTTCCCCAACAGCATTTTTTATTTACTACCTATCTCTTTAGCCCCACCAGCGCACGGGGCAGAACAAAAGGGTCCCACGCATTCTATTTCATACGGCCTCTAGGAGGACGACAGCCGAGATGGCCTCGGACAACCGTACGTACCAGCGAGGGGAGCGAGGAGGGCAAGACCACACTTTGCCCTCCTGAGACGAGCTCCGCCAGCCACGAGCGGAGCGTCGCACGGGAAGGGCAGCGGATGTGCATGCGCAAGCGATCCCACGGCCTCTCCATTTCCGAGCTGAGGACGGCCATCGCAAAGGTTTTAGTGGGTATAAATCACCACATTACCCTTCACCCCAGGAATTGGGTATCCTTTCGAAGATTTCCTCTGCGAAAAAAAATAACCTATCTTGAGGTTTCAATCGCGTTTATGGTTACTGCATCGCTCTTATGGGTCCTGGCGTGATGTAATAGAGTATATAGTCTTCCTCAATAAATAAACTATATTACACAGAAAGAATTTTTCAATTCGAACAAGTACTTCCTGAGATTAGCGCGTTCAAATAAACAAACTTTTCAGCTTTATAAGATTAGTATAAACAATGAAAATGTCCATCATAGTACAATTGTGGTAAATAATTCTATTCGCCAAAACTTTGCTTTTATGACGAATTAAGTTTATACGAAGTACCTACTAAATATGATTCACGATTTAACCTTATACGTTGTATTTAATGGTCATTAATCCCCTCGCGTGGGTCGAATCGTTCACGTCGAAGACTTTCTGCAAACGACTTACCTACGATTTGGAAATTTAAATGTCCTTGGACGTCAATGAGTGAGAATAGCGTGTTTTAACAAAATATACATTTCAACTTTATGTATTAGTACTATTTCTTAGAGCAAGTCTATTCTGTTTGATTTAACAGTTTATCTTATAATTTACACTCACCTATGAATGGCGTATTAGTGACGGTACAAGTCCATAGTTTTTTTCTATCACGTGTTGCTAAATACTTTCGTTAAGATATCTAATATTATCTATAAAAATAAATAGAACTGAAGTGTCTGTTTGTAATTTCAAATTAACGTATTCGCGGTACTTACATCATCACCTACCTAGCATTATTGCCGGCTGTCTATGTTACCTAGTCCATATGTTGTCAAGTTACTGATTTTTGCACAGAGCGATTGCCATCTGACCTCCGCAACCTCTGAAGGCAAGCCAGTAATCATTATACTAGAATAATATCCCTACTAAGAGTACGGCCAGGTGATTGTATACACGGTACTTACATACAAAACACAATTTTTAAATATTTTGTTCTCATTGATCGATTTTAACCGGACTTTTACTCACACAAGTAACTTAGGCTACTTTTGACAGACACGTTGGCGCAGTGGTCAGTGTAACTGACTGTAGCGCTAATGGTCGCGGGTTCGATCCCCGCTCACGGCAAATGTCTGTATTGGCCATACGGATGTTTGTCGTGGTCTGGGTGTTTGTGTTAGTGCTGTGTATGTTTCCGGACCCCCGACACGAGGTCACAAGATCTTAATGGGGGCCGTTGAGTGTGATGCGTTTATTTATTTATTTATTTTATTTTATTTATTTTAATTTATAAATAAATAAGAATGTAACGTGAAAACAACATTGAAATCAATAAAATAATTAACCATATCTTATCGAATAGGGAAGGTAAACATTATATGAATACAATTTTTCTTCAAATAAACGCGGGTGAAGCCGCGAGACACAGCGAATATACAATATAACTTAGTCATAATTATATTATAGATAGATACAAAAAATATGGTAAAAATGAATACCCGATGGTTATCCGAATGTGACGGCGACATAATAAAAAAAGTTATTAGATTTAAACTTTAACATTTTTGCAAAGTCACATACTCACAGAAAAAATGTTTGAAGTTGAATAAATGTAATTATTTCATTAGCATTGTATACATTTTTTATTACAACCTCTAAATAAAATCGGTCAAATGCGAGTCTCGAGAACTCGCGCACCGAGGGTTCCGTACAAACTTATATGAATGTAAAGAAGTCTTTAAAAAATAAGGAAAGCCGACTTCAAAAGCCAAGTACGTAATTTCAAATACTTATTTCTGAATACTTCAAAGTTAAAACCAAATTACTGACCCGATTTCGATGAAAATTTTATAAGGATAATTGGAAAGACCCTCTAAGATTTAAGGACATCGGTCAAATTGAAAACTTTCTCCTTTAAAAGAAGATTTTTCTTTCGGAAATCCGGAAGTGCTCTTTCGGAAGTAAAATGGCTTAATTAGCTTAATTAGATTAAGCCATTTTAGGCTGAAATTTCTGAATTTTTTAATTATATTACCTCTTTTTATGTCATAATCAATGTTATAATGCTTATTGTTTTGTTATTTATTATTTTGTTTTGCGGCGTTATAATGCTATCGTTGACAATTTAGTTTGTTTTCTTGTCAAGAGATGGCGCATCATTTTGTTCAATTCAACACACACAACATTACATTGAGTTATTTCTCAAGGACTTGATCCGATGGATGTTTTCATGTTAATATAAAGTTCTCCTCAGTCGTAAAAGTGATTGTTTGGCACGATCAACTTCTATGTTAATTTGTTAAAATTTTAATACTTATATTAAATTATTTGCCGCTCTATAATTTTTATATCTTACACATAAGTTTGGTTTATTTTCTAAATATAACGGGGTTTTAATTGACATGGCTGCGTTTGGAGAAGTTTGATTTTTTTACAGCTCCATGAATAATGCTCTGAATATGTGATATAATTTACAACTTGATACATTTACGGGTTCCTGAGAAAAGGTTGAAAAACAGAGAAATAGACGGACGGACAGAAATTTACAATTTTTTTATTGTCTCCTTTATTAGGACTATAAAATCTCATTTCTTGCCAAATTTTATGATGAGGTAAATGGGAGGTCTCCTATAAATTTAGAATCCCTCGTGAAAACGCTAAACTGGTAAAAAATTATGAAATGACATCACCTTTTGATTGCGTCGACTCAGAAGTTTAATTTTTTCACAACTGCAGGTCATTATAGACTTGAGTATATGACATTAATTTCAACATGATACATTCCTGAGAAACAGGTCTTGACAGACAGACAGACAGCATGACCATAAAGTGACTCTATAAGGATTCGGTTTTCCCGTTTTGGTAAGGAAATCTAAAAATAATAACTATAGATAGAGGAGCTCTTTGACTTGGTGTCACCGACTCGGTTTTACCATCGCATCCTTTGCCTCGGGACGATATCATCCATACCACTGGGATGCGTGGTCTATATTAAATGGCTTTACGATCCTTTTTCCCATGTACGTACAAAAACATCTGAAATCATTTTTAAAGAAGGATATTATAAGCTTGACTGCTATTTGTGACTGTGTGCACCGTAACTCCTAAACGGATGCGATTATTTTTTAAAAGAAAGAGGGAATATATTGTAGGCTTTTTTAATTTTAAATTTTAGTCAATTATTCGATGAATTAACTCAGTTTAAACTTATTCAAAATCTCCAAATCAGTTATATGTCAAAATTGTTTAATGAGACACGTTAGATCATTGATTCGACACTTGGATCAACAATGATATTTTCCAAAAGCCCGACAACGTTCTCAAAATTCCATAATATTGTCAATATCCATGGGCGACAGTAACTTGACATCAATTGGATGTGACTGCTCGTATGCCTCCTTATTTATAAAAAAAAAAATAAAAAAATTGATATTACTGGTGATCGCCTAGCGATCGGAATTCGACTGTAGTTCATTTTACTTTCAAGTGTCAAGTGATTTTTCAAAGAATTTGTGTAAATTTTTTCTTTTCACTTTTCAAAGTACATTTCATAATTTGGTCGAAAATCTATTAGTCGTAAATTAGTAAAACCTACTTAGATCTGATAGCTTTTCTTTATTTTTTTACTACTATCGTGATTTTTTTCCACAGACGCAACTTTATAGTTGGTAGAGGATGGGAGGGACATTTGACTTTCAATTATTAACACTTCACAACATAATATTTCGCAAAAAGAATCTTAAATAAAAAAAAAATATTCTTAATCGCCTTGAGAAGACACAAGATCCCTTAAGAAGTTTAAGTTAAACATAACCCGTTTACCGAGGAAGATAACAGGCAATTCAACATCACGCTACGTACAACGGTAACCAATCGAGCAAGTGCCAAATTGTTTTATTGTTTATGCAGAGGAACCAGATTCTTGGCTAGACATCAGGTCAAGTGAGACTTCTACCCACTAAAACACTTGCGATGGCCATCAGCACGAAAGTGTAGAGGCCGCGAGATTGTTTGCGTATGCGTATCTGCTACCAGTCCAGTGTGTTGCTCCACTGTGGAACTCATCTCATGAGGGCAAAGTGTGGTCTTGTCCTTTCCGTACTCGTATCTGGTGCGTACAGCAATTCAGTACATTCCAACCGCTGTCCTCCTCAGGCAGTGGCCAAGGGCACGCCTTATTTATTCTGCCCCGGGCGTTGGTGGATTTACGAGGCTAGGAATACAGAATTTATTTAAACAAGAGTAAAATGTAATGAGTAATATTAACTGAAGAGATTGTTTGTTTGTTTGAACCCGCTAATCAAATCACAGCCAACGGAATAACCACAACGCTAACCGACCAGTAAAATAATTGACATCTTATTGTAATCGATTAAAATCATATTAAAAATCTTTTACTTTAACGACTAGTTATTAGCTCTTATCTATGTAAATACATATATGTCTTGCATACTAATAATATTTAAATAAGAAAAAACCCGAGACCGTTATCGATTTTGTTAGATTAAAGAAGTTTATAGGTTTTTTTAAAGTAAAAAAGCTTAATATTTGATCAAGAAAAGAAAGCTTGAGTATTTCGCTGCAGCTAAATACAAATACAAAGCAAACTTCAAGGAAAACGAAGTGTGGAATTGAGGATTGGCTAAAAACCATCGCCAATGGTTTGGTAAGAGTACCTGTTCAGAATTGCGGTATCAAAAGTCCAAGTTGCCTTAATGATCGCCGAACTTTGAAAGAAGCAGGCCTACCTTACGTTCCGTTGCGTGTGGATATTGTTAAGATTTTGTTAAGCTGGAAGATCATCGAAAACTTAGTAACTATCGAGTTTCTTGCCGATTCTTCTCGGTAGAATCTATATTTCGAACCGGTGGTAAATTCATTAAATCATTTTTTTGTTTTCTTTTATGTATCTGTTTTGACGATCCAAACGCGCTTGTAAAAGTCCACTTGAATAAAGTATATTTTGATTTGATTCGATTTATTTTTCTATCAGTAAGGTGTGACGCGTTCGTCACCTCCTGGAAGAAAATTGTACAAATCAAAATATTTTTATTCAAAATTATGAATTTATATTCACTTTATAAACCACAAGCAAATGAATCTAACACAGATTCGGAAAATTTAATCCTCGACCACAGAAGAAACCACGAAAGAAACTCAGCGGGATTTTTCCTTGAAATTATGTATAACTAAAAAAAATAGTTAAGTTTTATCGCTGATTTTGTGAGGATATGGTGTTGACCCGATTGAGGCAGCCAGCACTCCTCAACCCATATTATAAAGAATACTTTAACGTCAACACTCTTATTAATTAAAATGCTATATCCTATGGACTCAGAGATGAAAAAAAATATCGTTAGAAAATCCTTCACGTGTGCAGAATAATTCAGACATGTATTCAACGATCCGCACGCAGCATGATGAATTAAGCTCACATCCTTGCATCGTCTTCTTATTTGGATACGGAACCCTGAAACACCCAAATTGACATTTATATGAGGAAAAAAATACCAATGGGTTAAAATTTGAATTAACTTTATAAGCTCTCTCGAATTTCATTTCAGTCAGTTAAGCTAATTGTGTTAGTGAGGACGCGTCTCTTAAAGTGTATATATTAAGTGTATATATATGATTTAAAACAATTGTTTCCGTAGAAAAATATAACCGACTTCAAATATAACTGTAGAATTGAGAGACAAACGCAGGTATCCCATTTAGTTATTGAGGAGTTCCTTTGTGTAACTTCGAAGATCTTCAGCGGAACCTAATCTGTACTAATATTATAAAGAGGTAAAATTTGTCTGTAAGTTTGTGTGTAGAAAGCTATCTATGAAACTACAAATACGAGAATTCAGGAAGGTTATAGGCTATATTACATCACGCAATAGCCCTCAGCAGGAAACATAAATGCGAGTGAAACCGCAAAGGGCAGTTGGTATATTGTATAAGTCTTTCATGAAAAAAATACTTTTAAACGGCAAAAACATCCAAATCAAATAAAGAATCTTCTTTTTTTGAAGTCGGTTAGTGTCAATATACATATAAATATCGAAGTGTCAGCTTGTCATTCTGAAAATGTTTATTCCTAAGTTTGTATTAAGATTTTCTTACAATAAAAATAATATTTTTTTTATTATTTATTTATAATTTTTTCACAGAAGGTAACGCAATTTTTTCAAGCAGGTAATGTCATACTATATCAGTAAGCAATGTAATGTAATTAGTAATATTAACTATTTTTCATCTCGGAAATATTAAGGATCAGATAGAAAGATAGATAAAAAACTTCATTGCGCTTAATTATCTGGGATCACATTAATAAAAAATAAACATTATTCTAAAGTATTAACAATGTAGGCAAGGTCGTTCTTATCATTAAAAGCGATCTCTTACCGAATGCAAGAATCCTTGATTCTTGCGATATAAAAAATTTGCGTCTTAAAATATTAAGAATGAAATTATGTATTATGTTTCGCTACTTCTTTATTTATACTTCATGATCCTTTGACGGAAACTATAAAATATGTCGAAAGAAAAAAAAAATTGTTAAATTTTCTAAGTTTGTAAATATAAAAACTTCAGTTAGGAATCGGCAAGAAAGTCCATAGATAATTAAAATTTTACAATAAGCACTTTGTATTAGAAGGCGAGAAAGCCTTGTTGTTAAACACACGTTGATTTTTAACCGACTTCCACAAAAGCATGCTCTGATTAAGACTGATTTGAATAATTCATTTTTTGATTGTAAGCGTATGTTCAGAATGGTCCCTTAGAATTTTCATCAAAATCGGTTCAGTAGTCTGGTTTTAAAATAAAAAATGCTGGAAATATTGTCATTTCATGTTAATGTGTTTCAAGTAAACGTAAATAATTGCTTTGAAGTCGGTTATCCTTTTTTATATAGTTCTGTAACCTATAAAATTGAAATCCAGATGGTAGATTACCTACTGCTGTAGATGTAGTGTTTTAAAGTACTTATACGTTTAATTCGTTTCATACTCGGTGCTGAAGGAAAATTGACCAAAAAAATGTGTTATCAATAATTCTGACGTACGTATTTCCGTTTATCTACATTAAAATAGTGTAGTGGACCTCTTTACCTTAATAGGAAAGCCAAGTTGTGGAACATTTGCAGTTTATTACAGTACAGTACGACTTCGGACGCTCGTGGATTCAAAGTCCAGCTAGTGGTTTCTAGTGTTAAATTTGTGTTTCAATTCAACTCGTGCTCGGTGAAGAAAAACATCATTCTCACATTTCTTTATTCACCAACCCGCAGTGGACTTGCGTGGTGGATTAAGCTCTAAACTCTTTCCTTAAAAGGAGAGAAGGCCTTTTCCCAGCTGTGGGACCTTTACAGAAAGTTACTTTATTACTACTTATACTACATTTCATTTTATAAATAAACGAAGACCCAATGTACTTTGTTCAACTAAAATTAACAATTTCAATTTATTCAATTTTTCCGCTGTCCCTTTGGTTTTTTTCTAATTTTTCAAAATTATAATGAAAATTCATTATAATTTTGGCTATTATGACTTGTCATGACAGACTGACTGACGCAGAGCCTAAACCGGCTAAAGGGCTACAAACTCACTACTACAGCTACTTCTTCATAAGAAAGTTGATAAGTAAGAACGTTTTTATAGAAAATTATTAGTCATATAAGTTAAAACTTATACACTTTCTTCTGGATGACAGTAATCTAAATATATATAACTCAAAGGTGACTGACTGACATAGTCATCTATCAATGCACAGCCCAAACCACTGTATGTATCGGGCTGAAATATGGCATGTAGGTAGATGTTATAACGTAGGCATCTGCTAAGAAAGCATTTTGATTAATTCTACCCCCTAGGGAATAAAAGACGGGATGAAAGTTTTTATGAAACTTTGTCAATTTTAAACCGATCGGGCTGAGACTATGTATGCATAAAGCTACTATGACGTTGGCATCAGACATCGCAGACGAAGTCGCGGGCACCAGCTAGTGAAATATAAAACACAAAAGTACTTTTCATATTTTATAGAACGGGTCTTATCGTGATAACTGATCGTAATAATACTTTTCTATTACCCAAAATTTAGTTATCGCGATAAGACCCGTAACATAAAATATGGATATTATATAATCGCGAATGTTTAAAACATTTATCAGTTTTCCCAAATAAATTTTCCAAATCGAACTAATTTACCTGACATTAGCGTTCAAATTATTAGTACAGAAATAAACACAGATAAGAACTAATAGCTGTACCTTAAAATAAACCCTTTTAATTGCATTTTAATCGATTAAAAAGTAAATAAATCGATCATTTCACTGGCCGTTAGCGCAGTGGTGATTTCAGTGGCTGCACTGACGGTCGTTGGTTCGATCTTAAGACAAATATAATTGGCGTTTTGTTATCCGGGTGGGTGTTGTGTTCTGTGATTCTGGATCCATAGAGGATATCAACAACGGTAAATATATGATAGCTTTTGCTCGCGACTTCGCTGGTGTTAATGTAGATTTTGTATTGAATTAATACGCATATATGGACGCTGATAAGCAATACTGTGTCAAGCCACACGGACTTCGTTTTGAGAAAATAGCGACTAACGATGTCAAACCTATTCTTAATAAATTTGTTTGAAGATAAGGTATTTTATATATTTTCATCTTTTCTTTTCTGTTTTGATGAAATGTATAATGAATCAAAAGAAACTTTTTATGAATTGCAAAACATGGAACGCACCTGAATTCGAAGCACTCAGTTAAGAAACTTTTTTTCATACTTATTTAGTTTAGATGACTTGAACATTTTTTTGAATAATGTTAAATAGGTGACGTAGTAGCAATAATAAAAGTTGACACATTATTGCTTATCAGCATCCATATAGGATGATTATTTACCCGACTGCGTGACGTAAGAAAGGTAATGTTTACGAGTCAATGTATGTATGTATGTATGTTAGTTTATACGTTTGTGCGACTATTTAAATTAAACGTTTGTGCCGATTTTGGTAAATGTAATGGCGACCCGAATGTCATAGAAAGCTTAAAAATTTGAAAAAATAAAATGGGTGATTTTGGACACCATAATAGTAAGAAAAAAAATATAATTGACGAACTGTGTCAAATGGTGTATCGTTGAAGGTATTTAAGAAAAAAACATTTTTTCGTTTCATTATTAACTACCGTTTAGAATCTATAACGATTTAAAGTTGGTTAGTAATGATTCCACTTGATGCTTATAGACGTCTTGTTACGCAGTCGGGGTTTAACAAGGTGTGGGAGGCCAAATTCAAAATATAAGGAATAGCGAAAAATACGTAAAGGAGTCTCGGTCCGATTTCGATGAAAACTAAAACTGCATCATTAGTTTTTTAATTTTCTTAACCAAGAATCGAATCGACTGATTTAAAAAAAAAATGAAAAAATATATTTAATAGCATTTTGTAAAAACTAACCCTTTTCCTTTAATTTGCCGTATACAATTACTTCCTAATTTTAGTTACACTACTATTAGATGGTGCATTAATATAGGCTGAGTATTTTATTTCAAAATCAGCGTGCTTAATTAATGTAAATAATTTATTAATTTTTCAAGAAACTAATGATGTGTTTTTAGTTTTCATCGAAATCGGACCGAGACTCCTTTGAGTATTTTTCGCTATTCCTTGGGGGCTGTCCATTATTTACGTGACGCTCGACCCCTTCAGGGGGGGGTAAAAAAATCACTAAACATCACAAGGGAGACATGGGGGTTTTCTAATATATCACGTGAATTTATTACCGAATCTTCTGATAAGCTACAATGCGTAGTGTATATGTGCTTAAAAAGAACTATTTATAAAAATATACTGCCTTACTACAAAAGATTTAAACAGATGTTAAACGCGTGTTTAAAAAAATCCATACTACAAATCCGCGTCTAAGCACAGTTTTGAGTTAAACATGCATTATATATAGATTAACATACGTGTAAGTGAGTTGAATAGATGCCTAAAACCTATTTCAGCTGTCAAATGTAACGTGTAACATTTTATCAATAAGTTTTTTTATGAGTTTATTCGCTGTTAAGCAATTTAGATAATATTTTAAGCAATGTTTAATTTTTAAACACTGTTTAGCTAGACATGTGTTGAACATGGTTTTAATGCGCCTTTTGTAGTATGACAGATAATATCTTATCTTTAAAAACAGGTATAATCGCATTGAATTTGAAATGACGATGAATGATAAATTGTGCAACCGTAAACAATTCAATGCAATTATACCTGTTTTTAAAGATAAGATATTATATATATTTTTAATACTTCTACTTATATATGTATGCATGTACATATATATGTATGTAATAAAAAATATAATGTATAAATGAAATTTAAAAAATACACGTGATCGTAGGTTAGGGAAGGGATTGAATAAAACCTCACCACGTATCACCAGGAAGGTGGAAGGGTCTAAAAAGCTGTTAAAAACATCACGTGTTTAATGGAATGCCCCTTATAGTTTCGAATTTGGTCTTCCACGCCAAATTAAAATATTCACTCTGTATACTATATAGCTTTGATATTCAAATACCAAAGTTGTCACTATACTGCAACACTATAGGGAAATAGGCCTTTTTGCAGACGTCACATAACCTTGAAGAAGAATACAAATGGAACCTTCTTCCTTATCTTAAAATATACATACATGCGGGCGAAAAACATTGTCCTTCTGTGTCAGTTATGTAAACTAAAACAATTTAAATCTTGTTGCAGAACCGCAACACTAAGTCACAATGCACATCGAAGGAACAGACAAGCACCCGCCGATATCAGACTATTACTCCGGGAAGTCAATATTCGTCACCGGAGGCACTGGATTTCTTGGAATTGTGTGTTATTCATTTCCACAATCTTTGGGGCCTAATTTGAGACGTTCGGTAATTTGTAATACGTTTTTTTTTTTTTAATTTTGCAGGTATTGATAGAAAAGTTACTGTACAGCTGTCCTGATGTTGGGAACATATACGTTCTCGTCCGTGAGAAGAAAGGAGTATCCCCAAATGAAAGAGTTAAGAATTTAATAGATAGCCCTGTAAGTATTATTTATTAACATTAAAAAAAAATTAAAAACAAAATAGGAATTTACATTCTCTTTTTGAACATCAAGAAAATGAATCTACCAGGTGGTTTCGGAAAAATATAAGCTCAGGCTTAAGAAGAAATCGCGAAAGAAACGCAGCGGGACTTTTTTTTGTTATTTTTTTTATCAACGTCAAGATTGGTTACAAAACGTAAAATTTATTCAGACAGCCTGGAACCGATCGCCTTACTACCAATGTGTGTCATCATCTATGAAATCTCTAAAACACAAACGTTTCTTTACAATCTTTTTGAACTTAGCTATAAAAGCATTTTGAACGTTTTCTGTTGTAAAATCTTATACATCTCCAAACAAAAGAATTACTTAAATCCTCGTAGTCGAGTAGCAGGTATAATGAGTATGTTCATCCTTGTATTGATATGATGGATATCACATTTTTTTTTAATGTTTCAATGTTTGTATGTACATATGTACATTACATTTTCAAGAATGAATTGAGAAGTAACAGTCAAAATGTTAATTTCTTTAAATTTTTATCTTAAAAATTCTTTATCCCATATTTAGTATAGCCCCAGAAGATCTCTTGCTATTGACCTTCTGAATTCTTTTACCATAATACGACTTTAGAAGGTCGAGTAAGGTTCCGCTGATACCATAATATCGTAGCTGACTGACCAGTGTTAAATGTTGAACACAATCGAAGGCCTTAGATAAGTCACAAAAATTACCACGTGCATTATGTGACTCTTCCCATGCCTCAAATATATTCTTAATCAATTCAACCGCTGCATCGGTTGTCGACCGACCCTTAGTAAAACCAAATTGTTTGCCCGTTGTACTTGTTATTTGTAAAATGAAACAACATTTGGTTAAGCATGTTTTTTTCTAAAACTTTACTAAGTGTTAGCAACACAGAAATTCGTACTTAAATATAAATAAATTTGGAATACGTACGTATTCGGTCTGAAGTACTTCCTGATTTAAATATAGGTATAATTTTACTTTGTTTCATCAGGTCAGGAAACAAACGACAATTAATGCATTTGTTATGTATGTATATGTGTCAATTATAGAAATTAATACTTTTACTGAGATACCCCAAAGATCGGCAGTTTTCTTTGGAATTATATGGACAACTAGATGATGCTCGCGACTTCGTTGCGCTTTTAAATCGGTTCTATGGTTTAGGCGTCATTGCGTAACATATACATAGAGTGACTTTCGTATTTTTATTATTGATAAAGATTATCTATAGTAGAAAATCGCGCTGCATCGTTCTGCGTAGAATCCTAATATGTAGAACTCCTTGACTTAGTCCACATGAAATTTATTGATTTTCCCTGAGAACTACTTCCTGTTGCAATGTCACATTTAATTGCTCATAAACTCTGCTTATCTTTTCAGCCAACTCCAAAAAATTATAACTCCGTCATTTCCTAAAATTGTTTTTTGTTTCAAAGAATAAGCCTTCAGATGATGTGATTCCTATGGAACCACCCATAGGAACCTCATCAAAATATCAAAGTTCAGTTATTGGGTTTTAAAATCAAAATAAAAAAGAGTGTCGTGTTATAAACAAAATTGCATTATTAAAGTATCATTTTATATAAAATATTTTTTTACAGGTATTTAATAGGCTCAAAGCTGAAAAACCAGAAAATCTGACGAAAATAGTACCAGTTGTTGGCGACTTAACCAAAATAAAATATGGAATTAGCATACAAGATTTACAAACATTGCAAGAAGAGGTATTTATGAAATTTTCTTTTCTTTTCCATACTAATATTACAAAGAGGTAAACTTTGTTTGTAAGTTTGTACGTAAGGGGTAACCTCAAGGGGAAGACGAAAGATCCAATTTGAAAAGCTCTTTGTGCGTTAAATAATCTATTTATTGAGGCAAAATATAACAACACCCTAAGACTCGTAGGAGAAAAGTGAAAACCATGAGCGCGTGTGAATGTGAGTTACGGAGAGTAGTACGAAATAAAAGTGAAAATGAAAAATGATTTCTACACTTTAACCCTTAAATGCATCTTGTTGCCAAGTGTATACATACCACGTTTCACGTTATTTTATTGAAGTCATGTGGTATTTGTTTCCGAGCGTACTTTGATTTACAGATAATAAATATATTGAGTGTTAAAAAAGAAATTATGCATTTCGGCGGCAATCAATCTTTTTACATTTCTATTTGGCGGTCGACTAAGAAGCGTCTCCGTAATATTGTATTCATTAATATAAGAGTGCTATTTGTTATGAAAAATATATCTTCTCAACTATTATTAGGTAAATACATAAATACCTGCCAGGAAACATTTTTTCCAGGCCACAATAAAAAACTATGCATTTAAGGGTTAACGGCGATATCCATGAAAACCGCTAAATTTATTTTGCCTAATTTAGGCGCAACATTTATTATTAAACCGTTAATATTATATGTAAATCTTGCATAATCAAGTATTGGATTGGCGGACATACATAAAACAAATTTTAGCTCGTCTACCGAATTAGGATTATGTTTTTCGACCATATGTATGTGTTTATGTATATGTATACGTTCTCTGACAGATTCTACAACCTAAACCCTTTGATGGATTTTAATATATTAGGTGTCATTAAGTTCGTCTCAATAGTGGGAGTGTTAGGGTATATTATTTCTTTAAATTTCCATGGTCACGGAAATTACGTAGGGAATACCGATCTCCAAAACCACTTATGCAATTTCAAAACTTTATTCACCAATTAAATTTACATAATATATGTGTAATGTGTGTTTAACACTTTCCTTGGTCAGTCACATACCTTTGATTTTTTGTTTTGCTTGGATCTTGTTCCAACGTTGCATACGTTTAGGTTTCTTCAAGATGTTTTCCTTCATCGCCAAACAAAATATAAACTTTTGGGTACTTTTTATGATTTAGTAATTTTCAGGTATCAGTGGTATTTCATTTCGCGGCTACGGTGAAGTTCAACGAACCTCTGTCAGTGGCTGTGAAAATTAACGTCGAAAGCGCTGAAGAAATCATTAGCTTATGTCAAAGCATGAAGAAAATTGAAGTGCGTATGCTTACCTTAAATAATAATACCTAAATAATGTTGTAATTGTATTGTAAAGTATTTATCAGCGTCCAAATCTGGTTTACGTGATATGCGAGCGTTTCAGTATATGCGTTCCCGAGAATGCTCAGTCCCTATATGGCTCTAATTTCAATATGTATAGAAAGACGTGATTACTTAAAACCTTATGGTCCATTTGCTGTTTCTTTTTTCCAATCGTTAATAAAAAAGGTTCTTTATTGTGTTATAAATTCTAGACTTTCGTCTACATGTCCACGATATTTTCAAACACCGATCACGAGGTGAAGACCATCGTCGAGGAATTATACCCGAGCCCGAAGCCCCTTGATGAAGTCTACTCGATGATTAAGGAAAATGATCCCAACGAGACCTTCAGCTGCGAAGTTTTAAGTAATTTGGAAACATTATTTAATAATTTGGTGGAATTTATGATGTTTAGATGTCTGGTCTAGTGTAGTGGTACTGAATGTATCTCTAACTCCGAAGGTTGCGAGTTCTATTCCGCTCGGGGATGATATTTGTATTTCTATAAATATTTGTTCCTGATGAGTTTGTCCTTGAGGGTTATTATCACAATCACCTGATAATGGTTCTTACTCTTAGTAGGGAGACTAATCTAATCTAAAAGGTTATTGGCTTCGGGGGTTGCGGAGATCAGATGGCAATCGCGCTATGTAAAATTAGTAACTTACCAGTACATGAAACTAGAGTAATAAGCAAACCCATGTATAACCGGAAAAATACTATATAGATGATGATGTTTTGGTATCGTTTTATAATCAATAGTGTTCAATTTAATTATTCAAACGTTTATTTTCGTTGCGTAACAATGTGCTGTTCTTGCATGAAAAAAATCCCCAATGTGACGCGGTCTGCCGTGATGTATCATGATAAGGAAACGTTGTGTTACAGATGGTCGTGCAAATACTTACACATTTACAAAGGCGCTCGCTGAAAATGTCATTGCTGAAAAACGTGGTGATCTTCCTACAGTCATGATAAGGCCCTCCGTAGGTAAGATCTATTCTTTGTAACATTTTATTATTTTTGAAGCAAAAATTTTGTACCCTTTTTTACAAAAATTCGCATACAGAAGAGTATGAAATTTACACTTAAAATTTATGATGATAAGATGGAGTACAGAATGCTAATATATATTTAATTATGCATAAAAAATAGATTAAAACAAAAAAAAACATGTCTTTGACAAACACACATATATACTTCTTTGTTTATTATTTAAGTCTGTGGTCAAACGGAGAATAGATCATCTGTGGTCAATCTTGAAATCGGTTGAAAATTTAATGAACTACGATCGAATTCCGACCGCTAGGCGATCACAAATCTTAATAAAAATAATATTAACAGGTAGAAGTATTGGATAGGATATACCTAATACAAGGGATGGGATGGGATGGCTCTCTCACTCACCCTACGATATGAAATCTATAGTAAAATAATAAACAGAGAGCCAATTTTGTATGTTCGAAGTAAACTCCGGATTCACTGAACCTATATAAAAAATATGGTGCCATTTGAAAGTTACGTTATTGTAGATGGTCATTGGCTTTGTTTTATGTATATATACAGAGTGACAACTGGACATCTATTCGATATTTTACTAGCGTTATCAGAATCGATATTTCAAAGTAAAAAACTGAACTAATCCTTTTTTTTCAATAAAAAAAAACCCTTTTCATTTAAAAAACTTAAAAATTAACAACTTAAAAACTTAAAAATATTTATCATTTATGCAAAAGAATTAAAAAATAAAATTTTCTTCCGTTTTTTGTTTTTGTTTTTAAATATCGATTCTGGTAACGCTGGTAAAATAACCAATTGACACTCTATATAGGTAATAAAATAGACAATTAAATTGACTATTTCATTCCAGTCACCGCAGCTAAAGATGAACCTTCGAAGGGTTGGATAGCGAGCTGGATGGGTCCTACCCCGGTCTTAACATTTATGGCAAAAGGCTGGTTGAGATGTTTGTATGGAAAAGAAGAATATGCGTTTCCCATCATCCCCGTAGATTATGTCGTCAACCTCACGATAATAGCAGCCGCTAAACACAATAGGTAAATGAAATTGATCAAAGTTTTGAAAATTGGTAACTTATTTTGTAGATTTGATGTTATCTTTCCAAATTTCAATTTTGCCACCACGTATTTTTTTTATTCAGATTAGCGAGCATTTGGATAAATGAATAGTTTTGTCATATGATCATCGCAAAGTCAACTCAAACATTTAACAAAAAAACTAGTTTCCACATAACTATGAGATAAAGTGTCACGATTGATTGATAAAAATCATGGCATAGCTAGTAGAGTTCATAAAAATTCATATAATAATATTTAGTACATCATCATCATAAAATCAACAAAACCACCAATTTTCAAAACTTTTAAAATAATTATTTTTTAAGAATCAAATCAGTGTACTAAATCTCATAAAATATTATTCGTTAAAATGTTTCAGGTCAAAGGAATTGTCAATATACAATTTATGTTCAAGCGGAGATAATAAACTTACGTTGAAAAATGCAAAGAAGACTATGTTGAAAGAAAGCAGCAAAGAAAATTTCAGTAAGTATACAAATATTATAATTGGTTCATTTTATAAATTCACATATTAAAACTTAATTTGAATTACGTTTTGTATTATATATTATAATCTTGTACGCATTTTAATACATCATCATATCTCTGAAACTTTCGTTCCAAATTGCATTGCTTATATATGCAAGGTGTCCTAAAAATAATTGGCCGTAATCAGTTTTACTTACATTATCTTTTATATTTTACTTCTACTTTATATAAGGTACAGTAACAATCCCATTTAACATTTACTTTCACTCACAACATTTTGCACTGTGAGGCAGTTTTTAGTAATAAATATTAACATAATACTTATGGTTTTAGATGACTTACCCTGGCCGGGAATGCTCTTCACAACATCTGAGTTTCTGCTGTTTGTAATAAGATTATTATTTCAAACCATACCAATTTATATTGCCGACTTCATTTTGTTTATTTGTGGAAAACCAATAAGGTAGAGTATTTATATATTTCCTTTAAAAAGAATCTCAACAAAGATAAAAAAAATTAAGCAAAACCTTTGCCAAGACGTATAACAATTCATGTTGCAGCTAGTACCAACATATAATGAAAAGATTTAATTAGAAATATCTTTTCTTTACATTGTTTTTCGAAAATGTTAGACTCGTTATATTGTAACATGTGTCTAGTTATATTTTTTAAAAATACAGTATGAAAAAGTAATCATTTACGATTCATTCAACACAAATTATATTAATTTTATTAATAACTCTTTAAGGAATAAAACAGAATTGATGTCATGTTTTGTAAAACAATATATTTCTTCAATAAATCAATCAATTATCTAAATTAGTCAATTGAGTCTATAGTGCTTAAAATATGCCACATTATGCGTCCAGTCTAAAGTCGATGGTAGTTGACTTATCAATAGCATTTGATTATACATATAGCTCATAAAACAGTTTCGCAGAAAATATATAATAAAAGATGAAATTCTTTAAATTATTGTTACATCTAAATCCATAAATGATATATATCAACATCTAACTTTTAATAATATTTCGTTCTTCTAATATTTTCCTTAAATATGCGTCTTACAAGGAACAACTTTAGGTCCATTTTTATTTCAATTTGCCATTGATGAATTTTTTCTTTCAGATGCGTAAAAATTCTTGAAAAACTTGAGAAATGTATGGGTGCAATCAAATATTTTTCAAGTCGAAACTGGTCGATGGATACGTCACGAACCAAGATTTTGATATCAACTTTAAGTGAAAATGATAAAAAGAAATTCCCATGCAATCCACGTGACATTAATTGGGAAGAATATATGGCTACATACTTCAAGGGAATTAAAAAATACTTATTAAATACTGAAAAGAAAGAACAATAGATCCAATTTAATTCTTTTAAAGTGGATGAAGTAACGTTTGAATTTAAACAAGTAGAAAGGTGCTCAATAAGTGTGGTAAAACTGCCTCTTACATGACTTCTTAAAGTTAAATATTTTAAGGTCCATGTATATTGTATATACATATGTATTTAAGAGACTTTTATTATCATTACTGAACCTTTATTTCACCCCTTTTAGGGTCGACTTTTAAGTAACCTCTATATTTTATACGAGCTTAAGATATTCATTTTTAGTGCCAAAAGTTGCAGATTTAAACTCGCTTCGGGCAGATATTGTATTATTTATTTCTAAGATTAGATAACTCTTGGCCACTCCTCTAACTATCACAAAAATTATATGATAATAATTAATAGTTTCGTTTTCTTTACCGCAAGTGATGCAAAAAATAGCATACAATCGTTAGATTTCAATTCGTATAATATATTAATTGGGAAATATAAAAAATATATTGAGACAAAAAATACATGAAAAGAATTACAAAATTCACTTTGATATATTTAAATAAATAAGAGAACGGAATACTTCTGCTTTATTAACAATTACAATGGACTATAAAATTTGACTTAGCTCCTGAGTAAAATTTTATTCCTAAAACTCGGGTTTATTACCATGGTCAAATTTAGCAAATGTTTTAAAAGTGGAGTGAGTCCAGATAGTGGTTAGAATTCGATCAATCTCAACCGATTTTCGAAGGTTCAAACCCCAGCTATCACAGCTGTGTTTTCAAGTGCGAAAGAAAACATCGGTGGTGAAGGAAAACATCGTGAGAAAACCTGGATGTGCCTGAAGAAATTCTGACATACGTGTATCCGCTAACCGTGAAGCCGCATAGAGGATTAAGCGGACCTTCTCCTTAACAGGAGCATCAAATGCCTCCTGCATTTGCTCAGCAGTGTGACATTTACAAGTTGTTACTTTATTTTACTTCAATTTTAAAAGAGAATTTTGTTTACGAAAGTAAAGAGTAATTTTTTAAAAGTGTTTTTGCGAAAAAGTACCATTTGTACCCATTTGGCGGCCCCTTTGTGGTGGCTTTCGCCATAGCAATTGACATTTTAGATTATTGTTACTATAATCGTTCAGCCTAACGAAATGATAAATATTATACAATGTAAAAACTAAATTATTAAAAAATGATATTTTAATTGTTAACGTAATTTATTATATATTTAATAATTAAAAACAGTTTAACAAAATTGATATTAAAAGTTAATAATGTTTCTCATTATTTTAAATTGTATTATTTATTTTTCTAGATAATTATATAACAATTATTATTAAGTTATTATTTAGTTTAATAAATAAAGATAAAAATAAATAATCAAAGATTTTTTTTATTCAAAGTCTCGTATTCGCATTTATATCTTAAACTAAAATTTATTTTTGACAGAAATGTAAAGTAAAAAGAACAGCGTTTGTTGTCTCTTTCATTTACCTTATTAAAATAAAACTGTCCCTTTACTCAAACCACAGTGTACAATTATATATTTATATCTAACTAATACATAACAATTAATAATCGTTTCTTTGTATCTTATGCGCTGTCATTCCATTCGCTAATTGAAATAATAAGTTGTCAACTTATTCTTTATTTTCGAGAATCTTAGAAAAATAAATTTTAAATGATCGTCCGGCGTAAAAAAGTCTACATTAGCATGAGCGAAGCCGCTAGTAAAAGCTAAGAATAAAATACAAAATCCGTAATGAGGATATAATCATGTAAGCCTATGATTTATTAAATGATCGTTTGAAGTAATTTCCTGCCAACTTAACTTTTCGACAAAAAAAAATTGGTAGCTACATTTTGTTTAGTTTTGTAGCTTTACATTTAGCTTTGACATTTATTGAAACCATATTACATAAGTATATTATACGAAAAGGTATTTTTTGTCGATATGAAAATCTTACCAAAAATATATTCTGACATGTCGTTGGTGACAATATAGTGTATTTTTTTGGCTTGTCTTATTTAGCAGAAAAAATTGCGTATTTCTAGTCACACATAACAGTTCATAACAGTTAGATGAGAAATTATCGATTGAATGATTGAAATGAATCATTTTTCATAATGTAAAATTATAATAAAAAAATATTCGAAAATTCGTGATTTTCGTTCGGGTTATAGTTACCAAATAAGGTAAATAAACAAATAACACATAAATAACAAGTAAAGAAAAAGAATATACAGTACACTGTATAATGAAAAATTCCCATAAGGCTTAATTTTTTTTATTAATAGTATTATTTAATGTTTGGTTCAAATTTACACTTATAAAAAAGCTAGATACACGGTTTCGCGCTATCCCTGTCGATAAAGTAAAAATAAAAAACAAAAACAAGCAAATATTATAATATTCCCTTCCGTCTTGTCATTAACATTGATCGATGTTTTAATAATAGACTAATGACATTGACTAACTAACAGTTTATAACTATAGATATTTGACGTTAAAAATCTGCACCATTTCCGACTTTGACTAGCTCGTCAATTGTCTTATATATTAATTAATATTACGCTCAGTTTACTGAGTCACTAGCTGGTTGCTAGGCAACGTCGTCCAAAATTGTTATCAATCTAGGTGCCAAACTCCATGAGCTTATAACATATCTATAGTTATATATAATATTATTGTAATAATAATGATTCTTTATTGTCGACAATAATTAGTCCATAATTTGTTTGTTCTTAGTATACAATGTAATAGATTTATTTTTTCTCTAAAAATCTTCTTATACCCTGACAATAAGTCGAAATATATTCGTCCCATTCAATGTCAGTTGGATCGAAGGGAAACATTTTCTTGTCAGATGGTGATAAAGAATTTGATAGAGCTCTTGTCTTCGACGCGTGGATTATCCAGCTGTGTGCTGTGAAGTATTCAAAAGTGTCGCGGACGAGTGACACCTTGGTTTGTATTTTCGTGTACCTGAATTTACGAAATAGTTTTGAATATAAAAAAAAAATCATATTTAAAAAAAATAAAAACATTTAAGTTCTGAATTCAAAAATACCCAATTTATAAAATCTAGAACATGCTGAAGAAGAGAATATGAAGAAAGAAGAGAGAGGAGATCTGTTCGTGAATAAAGATTTATGTAATACATTGTACAAATATAACGTGATTATACTACTTAAGCAAATTTGGAGAAAAAATCAGTATAAGTAGACAATGTGATAGTAACTGAACTGGCATGAAGAAGGATTGTCATTTTAATTAACTGGAATGTTGTATTTTACGGAAAATCACAAAAGATATTTTAGGCAATACTTTTCAGTACGGAAACAGAGGATAAATCACCAGATATTCATCAGTTGATTTATCCTTAAAGCCAATATTTAAAGATTAATTCATTCACATACTTGTCTACGTTCCCATAGAAAAATGATATAGTATAAAATCTTATAATTAATCAAATATGTTTTGTTTTTCGAGCGTATGTGTGTATGTCTAATTCTTCCGCTTTTAGGTTTCAACCGGTTTTCATTTAAATAGTCTCGGATATAGCAGTAGCATGGACTATATTATTCTTCGGAATTTCATGTCATGAAAATCAAATACTATTTCTTCAATTTCAAAACTTCTTTCACCAATAGAAGATTATAGATCAGTTTTTTTTTAATTCTTTCTATCACTTCAGAGTTGCTTTTACAATTACCTGACATTTCTTCCTTGTAACCATAAATAACAATCCGCTATCCACGCCGGTATGGTTTGCAATAAGAATGACAGTAGCAACATCAACCATCTGAATCTCGTTAAATATATAAATGGTATCGGTATATCATCTGAAAAGATTAAACGAAAAATCTGTATATTGTAAATTCACTTGGTCTTGAGTGTTAGAAAAATATTTTTTAATTATAATTTCAAGGCCATCTAGCATTACGAAATTTACACAAACGCGAGAGACTGCTAATTGAATTGGGTGATAATAATTTGACGTAATATATTGAGACGTGGAGAAGAAACTTTGCACCCCTTTTTACGAAAGTATAAAAAAAAAGAGAAGAATAAAATTCGCACACTTGTCTATACTAATATTATAAAGCTTTGTCTGTTTGTTTGTTTAAACGCGCTAATCTCGGAAACTACTGATTCAAATTGAAAAAATATTTTTGTGTTAGATAGTTTATTTATTAAGGAATGCTATAGGCTATATTATATCACGCTATTACTTATAAGAGTGGAGCAGTAACCATAAACGCGAGTGAAAACGCAAGGGACAGCTAGTAGTTTATATAGAGAAGGAGAAAAGAATGCTACTTTTTTTAATTATGCAATAAAATACATTGAATAAAAAAAACCCTACACACAATACCATGTATTTCACACACACCTATGGACGCTGATAAGCAATATTATATCCTTTTCAAAAAAAAATTAAAATTGTCAATTAATTTGTTTCAGGAAATAAATATCCATCTTTTCTTTTCTATTTTGATATAAGGTATAATGAATTAAACCCAGATTGATATGCTTAATATTTGTGTCGTTCAAATATATGAGATTATTGTATAAATTGCAAAATATGGAACGCACTTAAGATTCGAAACACTTATGAAACTTAAGAAACTTTTTTCGGAACTTAGTTTAGATGACTTGAAACATCTTCAAATAATGTTAAATACGGGACGAATTATCAAAACATCAGTATCGGAGATATTGTAATGTTACTTTGTGGGTTGACACATTATTGCTTATTATCACACATATATACTATTAGGTTTACTATTAAAGTCTGTGAACAAATTGAAAATAGATCTGTGGTCAATCTTGAAATCGGTGGAAATTTAATGAACTACGGTCAAATTCCTAAAGCTAAGCCATCACTAGTTTAAATAATACTTACAAGATTTATGCCTGTAGCTATTTTCGGCGGTCAAATCCATGAACCGTTTAAATGTGATGGGATTCTCTGCACTCGTACAGCAGTTATATATTGCAACGTCTTTTGATCTGAAGCATAACATCGTAATTAATTTATTGAAGTGTCCGAGAACTTTTTCGTTTTGTTCCAATGGTTTCATTTTTAGATTTTTTTTTTATTAAAACGAATCCTTCAACTGTCCAAGTATGACATGTTTTAATAGCATTTTTTTTATACAATCATCATTTATATTTGACCACAAATCTGAGACTTTTTCTGTTAAAGCAAGGACCAAGGAGCATCGGGATTCAATATAAAAGACGTGCTTATACGATTCTTTTAAATGTCCAAATACAGGAAATCTTGTCATGATTATAATAATAAAGAACGTACAATACAATACTACAATCTGGTATAGAAAGCTGATAACCTTCTAAACGTCTGAACGTATCTTCATTAATTATATCTAAGAACTATCTCGATTACATCAGTTTTCAAAGAAAATACCGCATCAAGCAAAACCATATGCTTTTAGATTGGACCTATAGTATTTTACATCAAATCTTCATCTTCATCATCAATTTAATCCTTTAGTTTTGGAATAAAAAAGTAACTGAAATAAGTCAACTCAGGACCCAAGAGCTGGCAGCTACCTCGGATCAGCTTGGCCATTCAAAGGGGCAATGTTGCCAGTATTTTGGGAAATTGACCCAGATGCAGTGGCTTAGATGAGGTCTACAACTTTTGTAAAAAATTATCTTTTTTTTTTTTAGTATTAATTTACTTTAGTTTATTAAAATGTTATATTCTATACATATATTTTGTAAAAGTTAATGGATTAAATTTTCCCATACTTATGTAGTTCAGATGAATTAAATCAGTTTTAATTATTCAATCAAACATAATAACAAACCTTTCAATTTTCGAAGCGGCAACGATCATCAAATTCGATACGTAATCGACTGGTATAAGATCAGTTATATTTCCAGTACGAGAGAGATATAAATGGTTCCAGCCCTTACTGACTCCATTCATTACAGCTGTCGCACCCAACCAATTGTCTACCCAACCAGCAACAGGCTCGGCTTTACTGCATGATACTAGAACATTCAATTCAAGATTCAAGGTGGCCTATGAATATACTCGTATCTCAACCGATAATCGCGGGTTCAGTCTAGCACCAAAAAATTTTAAAGTGCTAGACTGGTGTAAAAATTAAAATCAAAATGTACTTTATTCAAGTAGGCTCTCATGATCACTTTTGAATCGTCAATACACAATAAAAAAAAGTATATATAATAGATATGTACTTTTCTGAATTACAAATTAAGGAAACATCCTATGTGAAAATCAGCGTGTACTAAGAATAATATGCTTGATTATATATATATATATATATATATATATATATATATATATATATATATATATATATATATATATATATATATATATATATATATATATATATATATATATATATATTAATAAGCAAAAATAGCGTGTTTATGTATTAGTACTAATAATTAATGCGATGAGGTAAGATTTGTTAAAACAAGTATGTTTTGTTTAATTTAATTGTTTATCATATAATTTACACTCACCTATAGAAGGTCGTATTATTATTGAAGGTACATGATTTTTTGCAACCACATGTTCTGCTAATGCTTTAGTAAAGGTGTACGCATTTGGTCGATCTTCTACAACAACATTGAAACTATAGTAATATTTTAAAATACATTAAGGATCATTTGTTTTAAAATGAAAAACGTTTATTATATTAGAAAATGGACAGTTTTTTCTTTTTCTTCATGTTGATTAATTATTTTTGCGTCTCAAGACCCCACCATACGTACTCATCGGTTATTCTTTCAAAATACAATTTTTATGAATTATTATATATAGGAGAACGTATTCCTTCAAAGTTGCCTATCAAAAATTGCTTGCAAGTTTTTTCTCAACCGACTTCAAAAAGAAGAATGTTTCTTAAATAGAATTTTTATGAATAGTTAGTTTATTAAATCAAACATCTGGTTTGAATATGTCATCCAAGTAAGCGAAATTGCGTATTTTGCTGTTGAAGTCGGTTTTTTTAGGTATTAATAAAAAAAAACTTTTAAATAGGCAACTTTATCACAAAGTGTAGCAAAAATAACGAGGTAAAATCAACTGTGGCATTTCATTTTAATTTAACAGACGCAGTCAATGGCATAAATATACCTACCCAATAGTATGGAGATGAAGAAACTACACTAATCAAGTCATTTATAGTATACAATTAAGAACTTAAAAAATAACTATCTCGGGTTCTGCTTATTTAAGACACATTTAAAAACTTACTTGTAAGTTCTTCAACTTGCTGTTTAGATATTCCAGTCTCTAACAAATGTTTGACTTCGTCCAACGAAGCGGGTGGTGGATACAGAACTTCGTCTATAACTTCTCTATTTGTATTCGAATATGCAGTTGAGACATATATGAAAGCCTTAAAAAGAAGATTATTATCAGGAAATAAAGCCTACTGACTATTGCTTTTATATAGACTCAGGATGTAACTGCTTTACGTTCGGTGAGTGAGAGAACCGGAAGCCTTTCCCCCTTTGAAGAAATACCCATCCCTTGTTAAGTTGGCAAGACATATCTATGGACGGCGGTGATCATTAACATCTTGTGTCCCGACTGCTCGTTTGTCAACAATTTTAATAAAAATATCATAAAATTTGTTCAACAAAATTAAAAGAATTTGATTAAAATGCAAATTTCTTATGAACCATTCGTGCAAAAAAATTTCGAGGCCTAAGAATGTTGATCTAGCAAGGTTAAATCCGGCTCTTCTGGTTAAATATGCATTCCAATGCTTTATAATATTCGAATTGTCATTTCATTTGCAAGTGCTAACGTTGAATTCGAATTTACTGTAACAAAAAATAATTTCCGACTCACCTTCAAATTTTTCATGCGTCGAGTAAGATCGAGCATTCGTTCTGTGCCGCCTATATTAATCTTCACAGCTTCTTCAAGTGTCTCATCGAACTTGACAGTTGCAGCTAAATGAAAAACTAAGGACACCTAATAAGTTAAATATTATTAGTTTTTTTTTTATTTATTCGTGGTATGTTTATGGTTACTCCTACACTTATATAGTTCGTATCTAATCTACGGTTACTTTGTAAGTTTGAATGTAGGGGATATTTTCTCAAAGTACTGATCCTATTTGGAAAATGAGAAAAGTTATAGGCGATATTACATTACGCTTTGACACATAGAAACGAAGCAGCAACCATAAACACAATGCATATTATTGTAATCAAGGACAAATTGATAGTTCCAAACCTACTCTTTTTTTGGCAGATGCAAATTTTTATGCCATGACTTAATACGTACTTTATCTATTAAGAGTTTTTCATCATCTATATTTAGTCCTAGTTTTGGTTCAGAGATGTCGCCTATGATCGGTACGATTTTCTCAAAGGCCATCGGTCTTTCATTTCTTAATCTTGAGTATAGCTAAAAATTAAAATAAACAGTTTTAAATGCAATGAAAGTAGAAAACAATTAAATATAAGTTTTATGTAATTTTCTATGTAGAAAATGACTGTGGACCCATCATCGATCCAAGCCTGCGCAAGTACTTTTCAAGCATGGCCCAGAGCCACCAGCGTGACCACGTTTTAGGTCAGCATCGTATAACTGAGGCTAGGTTTAGTAGAGCAGATGTACAAGGCACGTACAAATTTCGACGAATCACCAGGTACTCTTTAAAAAAAAGGTTTCGGTTGGTTAATCAATAGATTACAGCCAACCTTTTATAACCTGACATCACTGCGCTAGAAATTCATTGGATTAACTCGGGACATTTTTTTAAATATAAAAACCGCTGGTAAACGAGCAGGCAAGATGATGTTAAGTCAGCACCGCCGCCCATAAACAATTACAGCACCCAAGGAGACCCAAATGAGTTGTCAGCTTAAAAAAGACAACAATGAAAGGAAATAGGACGTAAGGACAGGAATGGGGAAGGGGATTAGGCTTCCGGCTCACTGACTCACTAAAAATGTAGATATGTTAGCCACTTCACGACGACCGCTCTGGTGTAGTGGTGCTGAATGTACCTCTAACACCGTCGGTTGCGGGTTCGATTCCCGCTCGGGGCAGATATTTATAGTTGTATAAGTATTTGTTCCTAGGTCTGGGTGTTTGTCCTTGTGGGTCTCCCCACCGTGCCTCGGAGAGCACGTAAAGCTGTCGGCCCCGGTTGTTATCACAATCACCTGATAATGATCGTTACTCGTAGTAGGGAAATTATTCTAGTCTAAATGTTTACTGGCTTGCCCTCAGGGGTTGCAGAGGTCAGATGGCAGTCGCACTGTGTAAAAATCAGTTACTCATCAATATCTGGACTAGAATAGAAAGCAGACTCTGGTATAACCGGGAAAAATGCTAGGTGATGATGTTAGCCACTTCACGGCGATCTTCTGTGAGAGTGTTGTTCCTGTTGAATCAGCCTGTATGTCAGTAGCTGCGCAGGCTCCACCTCTAACCATATTAAGTGAATTGTAATCCTCAACTTACCGGTCCTTCTAACATTTTTTGGATTCTTTGCTGTGGACTTTCATTGTTCTTGGCTCTAATCAAAATGTAAACTTTTTCTATTCCAGGACAACTGTAAAGTAACTTTTCTATCAGCACCTGAAATTGATAACATTGTAACATTGTTTTAGTAATTTTTTTTAATTATTCTTTAGGATAATTATTATTATGAGCTGAGAGGATCTAGTGGTTAGAACACTTTGATCTCAATTGATGATCGCGGGTTCAAACCCCGGCTAGCACCGCTGGTTTTTCAAGTGCTAAATTTGTGTTTAAATTCATCTTGAGCTCGACGGTGAAGGAAAACATCGTGAGGAAACTTGCTTGTGTCGAGAGAAATGCTGACACATGTATTTCCGCCAACCCGCAGTGAAGCAGCGTGGTGGTTTAAGCTCTAAACCTTCTCCTTAATAGGAGAGGAGGCCTTTGCTCAGCAGTGGGACTTTACTTTACTTTTTTAGGATAATTTTTCGAGTATTTTTTATAAATGTATGTAATGTACCTGTGTTTGTAAATTGTTTGTAAGTATATAATACCTTTCCTAGGAATCCTGTGCCTCCAGTTATAAAAACAGATTGCCCCTCTAAGGACTCTGCGATCGTTTTATACATTTTGGATATTTGCAATAACGTCTCTAATATCTGAAAAAAATATATATACTGATTTTAAAGAGAAGGACAAGTGATGTCAGATTATCGAACTTCTCTTGAGTTAGACCTCCCGTGATTTTTCGCTGTGACGTCGACGTTGCATTGTGTATTTTATTAATTCATAAATAGACGCTGATAATAATAAATAAAATTGTTTGTTTGTACTATAATAACAAATTAAATATGGATGATTCTAAACAATAAATAAGGAAACATTTTTCCGTACTTATTTTTTTGTTCACCCGACGCATTATCAGAATACATATACATCTCCTAACTTAACTTTTTGTGGGTTGACACATTATTGCTTATCAGCATCCAAATTAACAAAACGCGACGCCTTGGCGTTTTATAGATTCGTTTTTTTGCGACGGGTGTAGGTATGTGTTTTGGCCCCTTATATACGTCCATGCCATTTAGAAACAAGCTTTAATCTTAGTATTTAAGTATATTTTACATTGATAAGAATTATCTACTGTATTAATCACTAGTTGGTGCCTGCGACTTTTTCCGCGCAATGTCATTGGAAGTCACATATTGCATATTTTAACAGGCGTTTAATACTTTAAATTATCTTTACATGGCCATATTTGTGTGCTAAATAAGACAAGAATAGGAAAATAGACTGTAGGTTATAAAATATACGACTCGTTGTAAATGTATTTGTATTAATGGCCGACGACGTTTACAGTAGGTAACAAAATGTGGGTATATTGATTTTTTTTTACAAAGACAAGTAGTGTGCTACAATAATAATTGTTTCCTATACAGGTTGATCTAAAAAATATTTTTTTAAGTAAGGTTTCGTAATTATTTTGTTGATTTTTTCTTTAACATCTCCATGAATATTGTTTATAAATAAAGGAACAATGAATTCCAGAACTCGTTTGCCGTAAAAATTTGAATATCTAGGGATCTCTAACGTTTGATTTGAAGCGTTTCTTATTAATTTATAATAACTTTTTTAATATGTATTTTTGAATTAAGATTGTTCTGATAATAATATATATTTAATTCTAATAGATATGAGCATTATTTTGCAGTATTTAAATAGCCGGCTAGGCTCGTCTCGAAATTGGTTTTTAATTTTTTTAGGTACAATGGTTTTTAATAATCTCAGTTGAAGGTTGTAAATTCGATCGAGGTTTGTTTTAAACGTGAGACCATAACTACTCGGTCCATATGATATTATTGATTCCCCTAGGGATTTGTACAGCATTAAAATTGAAAAAGGATTTTTTGTTTTAACTATTGTTAATTTATTTATTAAAAGACAAAAAAAAGTGGTGGCAACCACTTAGTTTTGCACTTAAATCTGGTGTTAATGATTACAAACATACTCACTCACAAACGTTCACATCTTAATATATATAACTTAAAGGTTAAGACTTGTCTGACTAACTGACAATGATCTGGACGGATCGGGGTGAAATTTGGCATGCAGGTTGATGTAATGACGTAGGCGTCCCCTAAGAAAGGATTTTATTTAATTCTACCCTCGAGAGGATAAAATAGGGAATGAAAGTTTTTATGAAACTTTGTCAATAATAAACCGATCGGACTGAGATGGACTTTGCATGCATAAAGCTACTATGACGTAGATATCCCCAGAAAAATTCCCAGAAGATCCCCAGATTTTAATAAAATCCAGTGAAGTGTACAAAATATTTTGGCGTGCGCTGCAAATACCGTTAAAGTAAGAAAATATTTATCTTAAATATTTTCTAAAATATCTATCTTTTATGTGTAAGCCATTATCGTCAAAACTAATCCTGCGCAGGAGTCGCGAGCACCAGCTAGTTAATAATATGATTGTTACAATACTAAATGAATAACACATTAACCAGAAAATGTAAATGACAATTCGCAAGAATGATTTAAAGAAATGTCAGTTTCACATAAGTATCAGACAAGAATTATATATAATATTTTTACTCTCGAGAGCAATATAAAATAATCTCTGTAACCTAGTAACATGTATAACAAGTTACGAAAGCTATGTATGTGAACGAGGAAAATCCGACTGTATAACAAGACCATCTGCAGTCAGCAGTACCGTATCAATGTGTTCCTAAAGGCCTATAAGCATCGTTACGAATAAACTTAAAATCGTTATAGATCATAAACGGTAATTCTGCTTAAAAAACCATGTGCGAAACCTAGAAGGGATTTTTAAATACCTATCCAAAGATACACCACTTGACATAGTCCGTCGATTTTAAATTTTTTGCTTTTTCACATTATACCGTCCAAAATCGGCCATTTTGTTTTTTTTTTATTATTTTTTTGCTTTCTAGACCTTCACGTCATCATGAAGAATCAAATGACGTGTCATTTTTTGAAAATTGACCTAAGCGTTTGGTGTAAATACTCCAACATACATACAAAAATACGCTGATAAACACATTTGCGTCGCGTAGTCGGATCAAGATAAGACACTAATAGTAAATTGATTCCGATGTGAAGCAATGAGAAAAAATTTATGTAATTCTTTATGGAAGTCTCAAAGCAAAACTTACAAATGTAATTCACACTTTAGAATTGTTAATTGAAAATGTATGCTTATTAAATTAAGTTTGTTATTACAAGTGTTAGGAATATATCATAAAAGTAAATAATACTGTATTTTGTCTATGGTAGCTCGTTGATCAGTTATTATTATATATCGGCAGTACGCACCCTCCCTCTCTCTAGGATAGATTGCTCGTCTTTACTCTCAGAAATATATTCATAATAACGAATAAACTAGTAACTAGAACCCCGGAGATAACTTAACACAAAAAATATCTTTGAATTAGTCTTATCGTTAAAAAGACGTACATATATATTAAACTAGTTGTCCTTCGCGGATTCTCTCACGTTTATGGTTACTGTTTCGCTCTTGTGTATCGTAGCGTGATGTGATATAGCCTAAAACCTTCCTCAATAAACGGGCAACAAAGCGAAAAGATTTTTTCAAAACGGATAAGTATTTTCAAAGATTACCCCCATATACAAACTTACAAACAAATTTTAACTCTTTATTAACCGACTTCCAAAAATGAAAAAGGTTCTCAATTCGCCGAGGCCTTTTTTTGTTCACTGATTACTCATACATTTGTGAATCGATTTTTTTTTGTTTAAAAGGGTGGTCCCATTGTCATCAGGTCAGGATCTTATGCTGGGATCCTCGATAAATCGAGGGAACTCCTATACCGATTTCGGTATTTTTGATAGGAAACCGTTTCATTTGCTCTCGAAAAGTCACATTTGGTGAGTGGATGATGAAGATGGCCACCGGAACTAATTATAACAATCGTTTCACGGTTTGCAATTTAATTACTTTAATTTGATTGCTAAGCAGTTTATGCTCGTCACAAAGCATATGGTATAGTGGAGCTGATGGTACAACACCAGGAGAACCCTTTAATAATTAACAGCCATGAAAATCAAGATCAATCAAAATCAAAAAAATCTTTATTCAAGTAGGCTCTTACGAGCACTTTTGAATCGTCATACATGAAAAACACAAAAACAAATTACATCAATAATGAAGCTACCAGCGGTTCGGAACAGATTCTGCCGAGAAGAACCGGCAAGAAACTCGATAGTTACTCTTTTAAAATGCATCAGGAAAAGCAATATTTTGTTAATAGCGATAAACCGTTAACGTTAGGCTATTATATATATTATGTTCCTGACTATGTGCCTGACTATGTTCGGAACTCAAAAGTGTAAATTATATTTTTCCACCGAATTTGAGTCGGTGCCCGTTATTAAATGCAAAAGGTTTTACTTGGCGCCGACTTCGAATGTTTTACTTGACGCCGACTTCAAAATGTTGTATAATGTACTTATTTTCTGCCTTTTAGTTTATTTGTACCTATCGAATTCATTTTTGAAGTCGGTTCATTTTTATTTTAATAAATATAATATTAAAAATATTTTAAAGATTTTATTGTACGACTTTCTCGGCGTAATTCATATGTATACTCATACCGAATTACAGCTTTCTGGTATTAAGGGTTTCGGAGCAAAGCCGCGGACAGACAGACAGACAGACAGACGGACATGGCGAAACTATAAGGGTTCCGTTTTTTACTACGGAACCCTAATAAAGATACATAGAATATCAAACTTATATTATAAACGCGATTTGTGAGTACGTATGTTTGTAACATATTTGTCAGTTTGTTCATGTTTTCACACCTAACCGCTAAATTAACATTGATTCTTTGGTAAAGCGATGGATTTGATCTCAGAGAAGTACATGGTTTACGTTTTCACTCGAAAATAAACCGTTAAATTGGGTATAAAAGTTAGTCAAAAGGTTCTGTAAAGAAAGAAATAAGTTATTCATTATATTTATTGGGTTTATGCAGAGAAAGTTACGAGTAACGACTAGTCTGTTAACAGGTCTTTTTCACATAAAAACATTTTTCGAATGCGTTCGTAATTTCGTTCACTTGAATGACATACTTATTCAAGTTATTTTCAATTAAAAACGATTTTTGCAAAAGCAAACTAAAAATAGTTTAGTTAAAAACAAAATATACTTACAATTTTCCTTGATTTAAAAGATATTTAGTGAAAGACGTCCTGATGTATGAAACTTCCTTCGCCGACTAATTTGATTTAAAATAATCCCTATAAAGAGTTAGTTTATTACTTTAAATATGGGCATAAAAACTGTATAAGTAAACATGATGTTCAAAACTCTTAAGTCAACAAAAAATAATCATCAAGTTTGTTTTAGGTAAACAATTTAAGGGTTCCGTATACAAATGTTAAACTATATCCATGATAAAATTCAACAAAATTGGTCCAATGGTTTGGTTGGCAACGTGAAAGAAATAAAGAGATATTTACTACGTAGTATACTAGATTTGGTCGCAATTTCGTTCGCATTCATGTAGATAATTTTGTTTTAAAATATTTCGAATATATACATAAAATATAATCTTTTTTACGCAGGGGTAATCTTCGATCTTAGTGTAATATCATTTTAGGCTAAATTTTCCCGAGGAGGACGGTAGTCAGGATGACTTCGTTCTACCGTTCACACCAGCGAGTACGGGGAGGGCAAGAACACACCGCGAATAGAGCGTTACAGGAGAGGGGCAGTGGATGCGCATGCGCATGCGACCTTGCGGCCTTCCCATTCCCGTACTGAGGAAGGTCATCACAGGGGTTTTAGTGGATACAAATCTCCACACAACCCGATCTACCCTCCAAGAATCGGGAATCTTTTTTGAAGATTTCACGTAATTCAAAAAAGAGGTAGATGTATAGATAAATAACGCGGAACTCTATATTTTATAAGCGCAATTGCACAATTGTTCACGCGCGTGTGTTAATATGTCCATAAATAATGGAATTATAATTCATCATCTTTGAATAAGTAAGACTTAAAAAAAAATCGACTTACAAAAAAACGTAATTTCGTTTACTTGGATAACCTAACCTAACCAAATTACTGAACCGATTTCGATAAAATTTGTCAAGGACTAAAATAAAAGTATACCATATCAAAGAATAAAATAATTTTTAAAATCGATTGATAAATTACAGAGTTATGAGGTAACAATGATAAATTCAAAAATATATATTAAAAATACCCGACGATTGTGAACCATCTCCAGGTTCACAATTCATAATGTATTTTTTGAAGTTTTACGAAACACGTTTTTGAATATATAATTGATATTTTCGAGACACAGTTGTATATGATACAGAAGAAGTATCGTGTTAGTGCTGGTAGAAATGGTTTCCATGTGTGGTTTTTCTTTTTTAATTTTAAATTATTATTTATTTTTACGGGGAATATTTTTAAACTAACATCAAATAAATAATTTAAAGTTGTGTTGAACTTGCATCAATTGACATTCGCCTAGAGCTGGCTACTACGATCTAATCACTAACAGGAAATGCAACGTGACTTAGAGACATAGGGGACTGGATTGATGGTCTAGTCTAAAAAACATCATTTAAAATTTTGTCAGTATATCTACACTAATATTATGTAGAGGTTAAATGTGTTCGTAAGACTTTATATAAGAGGTAATCTCTAAAACTACTAATTGGATTTAATTTTTTTTTGTTGAATAGCCCGTTTCTTGAGGGAGGTCATAGGCTATATTGCATCACCTTATGACTTAGGAGAATAGGGTGCAGTATAAACGCAAGTGAAAATCATTGTATGATTAACTTCTAGGAGATAAAATTTAAACATACCACCAACCTCGGCAGATCGACCAGAAAGAAAAAGAAGTTTTAGGCGTGAACTGTACTTATAATTGCTCTCAGACTTTCATAAAGATTTACATAAATTGTTTGTTTGCTCTACACCTTAAAGAATTTAAGAGTGCCTTTATTTTTGATAGCTTTTATAAGGTTATCTAGGTTACAGAGTTGTTTTATATTCATTACGAGAATATAACCTACAAATAGTATTTAATTAATTTGATTTCATAGTATTTTTCTTAGCAGATTTGTAACGGTTTATTCATAGTTTTTTATCATCATTTGGATTTTCAATGTTTTGTTTTGTTTGGACTCCTTCGTGTCTTCTCCACGTGACTTTGGCAGAATATTTTGTGCATAAGTAGGTTCAATGCACGCCATACTATAAAAAAAAACCTACAAATATAATTTTATAGATGACTTCGCTTAGACGGTCGTTCAGTTTAATAAAATCAACTAACGCAATCAAAGAGATTGATATATTTGATATATTCTTGCAGAATGGACCAACAATCTTTACAAGTATTACCAGTTAGTGTTTCTATTCTTTGATCCCAGTTTCACGGCCACATTTAAGATAACAACATCAAAAAAAATAGGCTTAAATTCGTCAGATTTACTTACGAATAATAAATTACGTTGTACAAAACGAATTCTATGATTTAAGAAAACTTTAAGTTCAAGATTTAAAGTTAGTTTTTTATTTGTGTGAAATATATTGTTGAAATATCCATATCATGTGTTGAATATATGTAAGTTATATAACCTATATTATCTTTATTTAACCTACATTAAGTAACCGCATACTTTTTACTGTGGTGGAGGCCAGGGACGGATCTAGTCCTCGAGAAACATTAGGGGCAGGGCTACGTGATACTCGGCCAGGTGCGACTCGGAGTATAATCTCGCTTATATGAATTATTACTTGTATATTACAAAATGTATTTAATTCAGGATTGCAGGTTGAAAATTATTGCCGAGATTGTCTCTGAATCACGCGTGATATTTTTTTTATTATTTTACTAAGGCATGTGTATGACGTCACAAGTCCATTGGGTTTGTGGGCACGACGTCGTCGAAGAGTGTCCACAACGGTGGATCCGCCATAGGTGGAGGCTAGATGTTGGCTACATCTGACTAGAGCTCCACACTATCACAGAAAATTGACGAGAAGTAGCTAAATAGCTGCTTTTCGGTGCTCTGCTCTTTTTTAAAAACAAATCTATCTTCATATTGTACCACACTGAAAATGTGAGCTATTATGACATACTGGCTGCCCCTTGCGTTTACGGTTGCTGCTTCGCTCCTATGAGTCGTAGCGTGATGTAATATAGCCTATAACCTTTTTCAATAAAAGGTCTAAGCATCCCAAAAAAATCAAATCGGATCAAGAGTTTCCGAGATTACCTCCTACATACAAACTTACAAAAAAAAAATTATGTCTAAGATATCGCGTAACTCCTTTCTGTTTAAATCGATCAAATTTTGCCATTCAAAAATGATTCTCAATTACTTTTTTTTATAAAATAGACTGAATATCACATGTTTAATATAACGGGTCTTATCGCGATAACTAATGGTAGTAATACCTTTTTATTGCCCGACGTTTCGACGAAGTTACATTCGCCGTGGTCACGAGCTTACTCCTCAGCGAACACTACCATTAGTTATCGCGATAAGACCCGTTATATTAAACATGAATAGTATAAATCGGGAAAGCTTAAAATATGAATATGACATATGTATTTAAAAATGGTAAGGTATTTAATTAAAAATAATTGTAAATTGATAACAACAACGACCGACAACTTTACATGCTACTAACATAAATATTTTAATCATCATATTAAAACCGTAGAAACATGAATTGGGTTCAGCAACTAATTATAAGAATTTGATATACATTTATGATTGTGTTTTTTTTTTTCAATTCAATTCAATTCTTTGGTTTATGACTTTTAGTTGTATTGTGTTTTTTTAATAAAGGTACAAGCAACCTTGACATAACGAAAAGATTCGCTGTTTACGTGTTTTGTAGCGCCATCTGAAATTTAAAAGGAAAACGAATATAAGCAACAACGCTGTTTACTTTGAAGTTCTGAATTACAGTAACAGATGGCGCTGCTTTATACTATTACATGTAAATTAAAATTTTTTTTTTGTTTTTGTAGTAAAAAAAATGTACATAATATAGTGTACATTCATCATACAGAACATTAAAATTTTATGAACTTAAATACCTACAATTTTTGAGTAAAATCGAAGTCTCTTAAATATTTTATTAAGAAAACTGATGCATTCATTAACGTACATAAATATATGTCAGTCAAATGTAGTTATAAAAAATCGGTGTTGTCAATGAAACTACCTAAATACTTTTCTATTCTATAATAATTCAGACTTCCTAAATAGACAGATTTCCTAATTTAAATAAAAATTATGACCACCCGATAAACACGTAACTATTTAAATCAAGATAGGTACCATAATACATTCCATTCAACTCAATAGCTATTTCAAACATCATTGATACACCTAACATTTTTAACCTTTTATAAATAAACTCTCAATTAAATGGCATTCCAACGTTACAGAACAAAGTACCTTTTAAACGGTACGAACGCCGTCACATGACGCTGTTTTTCTTAAGCCTATTAAAAACAATTGCCTATCGATGACAATAATAAATGTCAATGCATCCGATTAAAATAGCCTTGTTCTTCATGCAGTCACGTGCATTTGGCAAGTGCAGTCGCGTCTCACTTCCGTTAAATAAAAATAAAAAAATTACCGCGCGAAAGATGCTTCAGTGAAAAAAAGTATTGAAAGTGTATAACCTCTTTCTAAGTTTTATGTTTGGAGTTAAATTCGAATTTCGAAAGTCTATTTTTATTTTATTTTATCTGTGTTGCGCGCGAAAATTTTGCAAAGTAAACATCGGTGTTTTTGTATGTGGAAACTATTTTTTTTAATTGCTAACGCAATTAGGATATATAATAGAGTATATTTTTCAACTGTGGTTTAAAAAAATATATCAAAATTAAACAAATACAGGGTAAGTTTTTTATGTTTTATTAATGTGTTTAAAATTAAAATCTTACTGTAAAAAAGCAATTTCTGATTTCATTGGTTGTAATAACATATGGTCATCCCGCGTCGTAAGATTTGTTACATAAAATCGTTTCTTTTTAAATATTTACCTACATAATATATAAAACAATATATATATACCTACAGTTGACCCGCGGTTATCCGACATAGGCTTTGTAAGATGGGTGTCAACTTTGTCGTATTTTGGTAATATTAAAGAAACTTATTTATTAAACTTACGTTAGGTAAGTTAATTTAGTTACAGTTATCTATGTAAATAGATAACTGTAACTAAATAACAAAGTTGTTGTAGGCATGTTTTTTACGAAAGTAAAACTTCCAAGTATCATTCTTATCTTAAAAATATTATCAAAATTTTTTTTACAATTGAAGCAGTTTGATTAACGAGTTTGTCTAGACTTGAAACAAATATCAGTCTGACTAGGAATAGACTCGTCGTGTACTATAGAAAATATATTTGTGAAGTCAATCAATAATTTATATAGATACTAGCAGTTTCCCGCATAAAACATATCGTATTATAATATATAATATATATGATACCTCGTTACTAACAATTTCGGTAATTTTTTTTCTGTGAGTTTAAAACGGTCTTCCAATAATTTAGGTTTGTAATAATATTTCTTTGAATAATTCTTTTAATACCATAAGTCTCAATCATTTTTAAATGTAAACATATATTATTACAGTTAGCTTTAAAAGAAGTTTTTTACTTTTTATTAAATTCTTAGCGTATAGGATCTCCGTGGTTTATTTAATGCTCTACCTATACCTACCTACCCATGTATATGTATATTTTTTGTAAATTCGATAAATAAATAAAAAAAAATTAAAGGAATGCAATAAGAAACTTACACGAGTATGCCTTTATCCCGTTGTCACTCTTTGGTATCTTAAAAAGGTGTTATATTATGCATAAATAAATAAGTATGCGTAATTCAATGGAATTTTATCATCAAATTCGACTCGTCTGAATCAATTTTGATTACTTCTACGTGTCTACATGACTAGTACCTAGATAGCCGAGATTTTTTTTTTGGTAAATCGTGTATTTCGAAAATTATATTTAGTTTTAGTAGCAAAGATAGTAGCAATTTTTCATTGTCTGAAAACACGGATATAATCACATTTTCTAGAAGTTAAACCTAGCTAGATGAGTTATCGCCCTCGAAACGCCCTGCAAACTAAATTAAATGAAAATCGTTAGAACCGTTTTCGAGTTATATAAGAATCGCTTGTTTAAAGATTTATTCAGATGTATTTATGTGTATATATATTATGTAATGAACAATCAAGAACTCTACACCGAAGTTAAAGTCCGATGTACAATAAGAAATGATTAATAATATAATTTTTTGTATGTTTGTATGTAACGATATTATACTTATGTTGGATAATGTCTAATGGCCAATAAGGAACTTTATTCCGAAGTTGAAAGTCCGATGTACAATAATAAATAATTAATAAATTAACCTATTACATAACATCGGTCTAGATGTGATAGCTCGTACATGAAAACTGCTGAACTTTACAGGAAAGACAAAAACCTCCCTTAAAACTAACAGTAATAAATATGTTTATATTTCTAAATAATTTACACTTACGATATTGTAAGAAACATTATCATGTAAGAGTAAATTAATTGAATACCGTTTTCACAGAGAAAATCCATTTTTACCAAAATTGTTAGTTACGAGGTATCACATATGGATGCTGATAAGCAATAATGTGTCAACCCACAAAAAGTCAAATTCGGAGATACAGCGTCACCTATTTAACATTATTAAAAAGAAATTGAAGTCATATAAACTAAATAAGTACGGAAAAAAGTTTCTTAATTAATTGGTTCGAATTTCAAGTGCGTTAGATATTTGGCAATTTATACAATAATCTCAAACATTTGGAAAACTTTTTATTAGATAATATGTTAAATATATCAGTCTGATGTTAATTTATTATATCTTTTATCAAAAAGTAAAAGAAAAAATGGATATATACTCCTTTAAACATATGTGATAAGAATAGGTTTGACATCTTAGACGCCATTTTCTCAAAATGAAGTCCGTGTGGCTCGACACAGTATTGCTTATCAGAGTCCATATAGAGCAACGATATCATTGTATTAGTAGTTTAACCAAGCGAGGTTACGGAATAGTATTTTTTGAATAATGTTCGTAAGTTTTACTCACGTAACTAATATAAAACAACTCTGTAACTTAGTAACAAATACGTTCATTATTTAAAAACCTTATTATAAGATAAAACTTTTCATTATACCAATCTACTTTTAATTCATTATATTTTTATCGAAATAAAAAAGTACAGTTTAATTTATACTTTTTCAAGGTAATTTATTAAAAATAGATTTGACATCTTTAGACGCCATTTTCTCAAAATATAGTTCGTGCGGCTTGACAAAGTATTGCTTATCAGCGTTCAACTGTTATTTTAAATAATTACAAACTTGAAATAATATTTTAAAATTACAAAAAAATAAAAAAATATATATCTATGTTTTAAGTCGTTTCAAATCGCGTATATTTATTTATAAATTTTATTATCCCACATTTCGAACAGTTTGCAACGATCGTCACGGGTCACGGGCTTTTAATTCTTGACAAAACGTGACCTAAATATACATTTAATGTAGGTTTAATCGTTTTTTCAATTAAAATTAAAAAAAAAACTTGAAAATTCACAATCTATATTGTTAAGAATATATTATATAAGTAAATACTGAATTTTGTCTACCGAACCTCGTTTATTAGTTAGTTACTATTTTATATCGTCAGTACGTTCTTTCTCTCTAGGAAACATTACTCGTCATTGTTCTCAAAAATATATTCATAATTACAAGTAAACTAGAGACTAGAACCCCAATGTTAACGTAATATATATAAATACAAATCAATGTTTTTTATGTTTGTCCTCTATGTGCTCTGAAATCATTTACTTTAATGGTTTATTAGATACGACTATATATAAAATGTTACTATTTCGCTAGGTCCCATAGGTTAGAGCCCTTTCTATCATCAGTGTTAAAACGGCCCCTGCGAATCTGCGGTTGGCGTTAGTACCTAATAGGACTTAAAAGAAAAACGATACTTTCAACTAAGACTTAAAAGAAAAACGACTTTAAAAACAGAACTCGTAATTTCGTTTACTCGGACATACTTATTCCAGATATTTTGATTTAAAAATCGAATCACTGAACCGATTTTGATAAAATTCTAAATTTACATTCTGTGATACAAAACTAAAAGCTATATACATTTAAATAAAAAAAATTCAAAATCGTAACAAACACTAAAACAAATATACAAGACGAATTGAGAACCTTCTCCGTTTCTCAAGTTGGTTGAAAACTGGAATTCTATCGTTTCGACCGCAGCTGGAAACATAACAGCAAAAAAGACGAACTAAAACTCAGTTGAAACACATTGCTATAACCGGATATGTCATTTTAATGAAGCTAAAACATTATCATTTCATAGTATAAAAATCGCTTCTTACTATCTATACCCTTAGGTCTTTCAAAATACACCACAGATTTTAACATGGTTTTCATCAATAAACTCAAATTGTTCAAGAAGGTGTATATGTGGATGCTGATAGGCAATAATGTGTCAACCCACACTAAGTAAAATTCGGAGATAATGCTGTATTTTGATAATATGTCTTCTATTTTACATTATTCATATAATTTTCAAGTCATCTGAAATAAATATGGAAAAAAGTTTCTTAATTTAATGTAACAACAATCTCATATATTTGAAAATCTTATTGTTATATAAAAATGCTTATTATACCAATATTTTTTTCATTCACTTTACCTTTTATCAACATAGAAACAAAAAGATGGATACGTCTTCAAACTAATTTATTAAGAATAGGTTTGACATCTTTAAACGCTATTTTCTCAAAATGAACTTCGTGTGGCTTGATATAGTATTGCTTATCAGCGTCCATGTATAACTATCAGTTCCCTGCTGCTTCACTCGCATTTACTTAGGAATTTGATACCTAACAAATTTTCAATCCCTTTGGGGTTTCAATAACCCTTTCTTAGTGCACACTACAACCACAACCATTGATCGAAGTCGTCGACGTCCGCGAAGGTTTCGCCCCCAAAAATAATTAAGACAGTGCAATGCATGCCGGGTACAGCTAGTTTATGCTTCTAGTTTCTTCTTCTTATAAAAAGGTAAAAGTTCACAAGTTTGTATGTAGGGAGTAATCTCTGAAACTACCGATCCGATTTGATTTTTTTTTCGTTGAATAGCCTATTTTTTGAGGAAGGTTATAGGCTAAATTACATCACCCTATGACTCATACGAGAAGCAGTAACCATGACCGCGGGGGGTAACTAATATTAAATAAAAATAAAATATTCATAATAATTTGCACATATGGATAGAGCCTGGAAAGATTTTTTTCTTTGACCTTCTGTTCTACAAATATGATAAAACCAGCGCAATAATTAATAATTCTAAAATCAAAAACCAATGAATCTTTTTAATTTGAGTTCTGTAGTTACATTGCCAAGTAGCCGGTTACATTGCCAATTGTAGTTTGCTTTTGACGATTACAACACCATATACGAGAAGTATAATTAATTGATGCAATTATTCAAAATGTATGAATATTATTTATTAATAAATAATGAATATTACATGTGTGTAGCTTCTCACATATTGGTACGAAGTACGAGAAACATTGTAGCGTTGAATTATATAATTTATGTATATTTAACGAAACTATTCATTTTGATTATTAATTTATCAATAATTCATTTTTTAAGACACGAAAATCGAAAACGTTTACCATTAGAACATATAGATGCTGATAAGCAACAATGTGTCAACCCACAAAAAATATAAATTCTGAGATATTCATGTAATCTGATAAGGCGTCACGTATTTTACAATATTCAAAATTGTTAAAGTCATTTAAACTAAATACGAACAAAAGTTTCTTAATTTAATGTTTCGAATATTAAAGACTGGTCTATATTTTGCAATATAAAACAATATCATGTTTTAGAAAAAACTCATTATTAGATAAAACTTTTCATTATACCAATCTGCTATTAATTCGTTATACCTTTTATGAAAATAGAGAAGAAAAAATTGGTTATATACTTCTTCAAACAAATTTATTAAGTATAGGTTTGACATCTTTAGACGCTATTTTCTAAAAGTGAAGTCCGTGTGGCTTGACACAGTATTGCTAATCCGCATACAAATATAAGTAAATCGACAGACAGAAATATTTTTAACAATTACAGCATTGTTTAAAATGTATAATTTTTTATAGTATTGCCTATCAGCGTCCATATATTCCTTGTATATATAAATACAAAATCCATGAGCATGTTATAAGCTTGGCGCTGGCACTGAGTTTGGCGCCCAAAATGCCGACCGCCTTGGACGACGTTGCCTAGCAATCAGCTTGCGTCTGACTATGACTAGCTAGAGTATCTTTTGGTCAACGTGTCAATAGACTACTTCATTTTTTAATGATAGATTTTTAACGTCAAGTAATATAAACGTAACATATTTGGACGCTGATAAGCAACAATGTGTCAACCAACCAAAAGTCAAATTCGGAGATATTGATGCATTTTGATAATAGGTCATGAGTTTAAAATTATTAAAAAAAAATTCAATACATGTAAACTAAATAAGTATGGAAAAATGTTTCCAAATTTAATCTTTCGAATATTTAGGAGTGCTTCATATTTTGCAATTCTACAATCGTTTGAAAAACTTCTTATTACATAACACTCTTTATTGTATCAAACTGCTTGTTTTCATTATACCTTTTATAAAAATAGAAAAGAAAAGATAGATAGAAATTATATAACTTCTTCAAACAAATTTATTAAGAATAGGTTTGACGTGTTTAGACACCATTTTCTCAAAATGAAGTCCGTATGGCTTGACATAGTATTGCTTATCAGCGTCCATCTATCGTTATAAATTATCATTGCCTATAGTCAACACCTCTATAGGATATAAGATGTAAAATACTATAAATTTTAACATTAATTTTTTCGAACATATAAAGATCAACGTTCTAGCCGATGATGCAAATAATAATCTATTATTAAATCGGAATGTTGGCATGTTCGTTTGTCGTGATTGAGACAAATTATCTAATACAAGGTTAATATTTATAATCACTCGAGGAAGCACGGTTAAATTTGAAGATGAATTTAGATATTCATTTTTAATTTAAAATAAAATCTTATAAGTACAGACTTAATGAATTCCATTTATTTTTGATAGAACTTAGAAGAGCGAAACATCACCCTTAGAATAAATAATATGATGAAAAAATCAAATGATACTTTAATCATTTAGTACGTGTCAGTATTCAGAAATAATAAAATTTTTAATTCATATCTTTAACTTCAATGTTTAAACGCGTGTTTAGCAAAATTGTATCTTTCGCGTGTAAAACGTAAGCCAACTGCGCATGTCATGTCACGAACAATCGAAGTAAAACGTTTTACTCAACGTAAGTCTACTAATACAAGAATATAAAAATAAATATATTACGTAACTAAAAAAACGTAACACCAGTAATTTAATAAGACAAGCAAATTCAATAAAAATATTGAATGAAAGTTAATCGATGTATGCGCGCGCATTGCTATACAAGGCTTCTTACTACGAGACGACGCATTGTAGGCCCGTTTAGCCTACGTCTGTTCCATTACTGATCTGAATCCGGTAACAGCTGAGCTCCAACAAATAAAATAGTAATGGAAATCAGACTTACGAAAGAAAAGTGCGACCGCAGATGTAAATATTCAAACAAACAGAGATACGGAAGCATAATATAGAACAGTAGGTGCACAGGAAGGCATTGTACTGAAATAACAATGCATACATTTCTGTAATATCGATTCGGACCACGTAAATGAGAAACGCGAGCGAAATAGCCCTGAACGACAAAACTTCTACAGAAATAAACCTCGTCAAAATATCACGTCATGAAAATATAAAACTTTGTAACTAAACTTTAAAGAACCATCTAATTTATTTGGTAAAAAGGAAAAAATTTAAAAACACGTTAGATATAATTGAAAAAGAAAACAAAGGAGGTCCAGTTATCTGGACTGCAAGGCTGAACGTTGCCTGTAATGGAGAAAGGTGAACGTTTTTCAGAGTATCTGTTCGTGAAGATGGGCCCGGGAGATAGGGGCCCGAAGACTACGGAGGACCGGACAGCCGCGGTCGATCACACCGGGGTGAAGAAATGGTTTATGGACAACACTCTTTTGGTGATCACTTTGGCTGGTGTGCTGACTGGGATTTCAGTTGGTATGTACCATGTTTAATAGTAATTTGTTAATGCTTTTCTTAAATATTCATTATGAATGATATCTGAATATCGGAAATACTTTGGAAATGTATCAGTAACAATCTGTTTTGTATACTTCTTATATTTGAGAGTCTGTCTATAAGGTTTAATAAAGATGTTTCCTTTACATTGAAATTTTGATTTTAATTATAATTTATCAATAAAAAATTAGCAAAATCATAACATAGGAAAAATATTTTTTTCTCGAAATCGTCTAAAATTTCAAATATTTTTTACAGGTTTTGGACTTCGTCCTTATCATCTAGGTCCAGATGCTCTTATGATAATATCGTATCCAGGAGAACTATTCATGAGGCTATTAAAACTTATGATTTTGCCTCTTATAATAGCTAGCCTCATTGCTGGCTCTGCAAGTCTAAATGCCCGAATGAGTGGAAAAATAGCTGTGAGGACGTTGTTGTATTTCGTACTGACTTCCATGTTTAATGCATTCCTTGGAATTTTGTTGGCGATGTTGATTCACCCTGGACAGCCAGATTTAAGAGAAGATTCTATTCCTACCTTTGAAAGCAAAAGGGATCATAGTATTTTGGACAGTCTTCTAGATATTGGGAGGTTTGTATGCATTTTTCTGTAAATAGAAAACCTTAAACGAAAAGTCTGTGAAGATTTATTTTTATTAAAAATTTGGTGATTACGTTTTTAATTGTTAAAGGACGTGTTTTCTTAATCACTTTTTATTATCTTGAAGGATTCCTGCGGATAATTTTAATTCGATAGGATAAATAAAAATACTTTTTTCGTAACTTCAGAAACATATTTCCGGACAACATAGTGCAAGCTGCATTTCAACAAGCGCATACTGTGTATACAGAACCGAAAACCATGTTTCCAAAAAATATGAACGATAGTGGTAGTTATCGCGTTTTAGTGAGAGACATCAGATACAGGTTAGTTTCGACCAGTAACCAAAAACCTAGTAAAGCAAAGAATATTTTGGAATTTTTGTCTTGGTAAAATGTCTTTTTCAGAGCAGGCACTAATACATTGGGGCTGGTGTTCTTTTGCCTTGTTTTTGGGAGTTTGTTGGGTACTTTAGGACCTAAAGGCAAAGTGGTGATAGATTTCTTCCAAGCCATATTTGAGGTGATAATGAAGATGGTAACGGGAGTGATGTGGTTCACTCCCATTGGAGTGAGCAGTGTTATCGCTGGCAAAATACTGGGAGTTACCAATGTTGGTGCGTTTAGAAATATAAGTCAATATTATTCGATTCAAATATGTAGTTTATAATATCTGTAGTCAATCTTTTTATATGCGTTTTCAGATCTTTATATATAATAATATTATGTTTTCCTTACACCTAAATTTGTGCTTAATTTGTCTTTAAAAAGTTTTCTTTAAACTTATCAACGTAGTCTAATACTTTATTCTTTCAGGGCAAGTAATGTCCCAACTAGCATGGTTCATCGCTACAGTTACAATTGGAGTATTTCTCTACCAGTTAATAGTGATGCAATTGATATACTTCTTATTCCTAAGACGAAACCCATACAAGTTCTATTGGGGATTATCTCAAGCCATGTTGACTGCATCTGCTACGGCTTCCACGTAAGAATAGTTTTGCTGAGTCTTTTTAAAGTTTATAAAAATGCTAATTTAATTATTTGTTTATTAAGAGGAGATGACCAAGAATTGAAAGCACATGGAGGCAGTTTTACTATCTGTATAAACATATACACAGTTGACAATTTTGATAACAGCACTCTTTTTAAGTGTAAAAATATCTTAAAGTTATCTCGTGTTCAACGGTGTTAAAAGAAGTCTGAAATGTCCTTATTCACCATTTATATTAAAGCTTCAAATACTTATCTTCAACAAAGGTCTCTGTTCAACTATTGCACATGTGCTGGCTACTACTTTACTTATACCTAAAAGTTGGTAATACGTTTGACAATTTCAATCTTAATTTCATCGCAAGCCATTTTTCCTCTAAAGCACGATAAAACTAAAGTCGCCTAAAAAGATCGGCACATTTTTTTATTTTAAGAAACGTACATTCTTTATTGAATTTAATACCAAAATATTTTTTTTTCGTCAGACTGACTGGTATACCAAAAATTTTTAACCGTCTGTTTCAATTATTTCCAGAGCCGCAGCTCTCCCAGTAACATTCCGCGCTATGGAAGGACCACTCCGCATTGACCCCCGCATCACTCGCTTCGTGCTCCCCATCGGGTGCAACATTAATATGGACGGCACTGCTTTGTTTCTCTCCGTTGCTAGTGTGTTTGTTTGTCAGATGAACAGCATGCAACTTGGTTTTGCCCAATTGACTGCTATCTTGTAAGTTTCACTTGTTTTATAAGGAGTACATTAAATTTATTACGAAATAACTGCATTTTATGGTATTACAATTATAAGTCAAAATTCTCTCCTACCATATGACTAATATTTAAAAAAAGAAATTTTTTAAGCTTACTGAAGTTATTGTGTATTTTAATATTTTGAAAAGTACCTAATCCTAAAATTAAGGAATTAAAACTAAATTTATGTATTTGCGAAATCAATGGGCTGGGTTTAAGTTTACAACGATGTACGATAATAATCCTAAAGTTAACCAAAAATAAATAATATATTTGCAATTATATTTAACATTCCCTACAAACGTTAATGCTTTCGTTTCAACATACACTCCTGCCTCATTTTTTAAGTCTCTCTCAACTTTCTCCAATCAAATACCATTAAATCTAACACCAGCTCGTATTATTTCCAGTCTAACATCAACAGCAGCATCAGTATCCTCAGCATCAGTCCCATCAGCGGCGATGGTGTTGCTTCTCGTAGTTCTCGCAGCAGTGGATGCTCCAACTCATGACGTTTCTCTCCTATTCGCTGTGGATTGGCTCGTGTAAGTATGAATAATAATTACTTAATTTAGTAGCTTATGTGGCTACGATTACGATGTTTGGATTTCCATTATTAAATCTAAATATAATAACGCATTTGAGAAAATATATACTGGTTTTAAAGTTTAATTGTTTTAACTTTTATCGTCAATTATAAAGTTTATTTTGAACGAGTTTTAACTTATTTCACTTAGCAGGTACACAGATAGGTAGACCATGAATGTATATAACCAAGCAAATCCATTTAACAATAAAATTGCTATTACAATTATAAAGGCACTCAAAATAATATTATAATTATTCATATATCATTTATTTAACGTCGTAATTGCTACTATTGAATTGATATTAAAATAATTTAGTACGACTATTGACTAATTGTAATGTTTTATGATCTGTTTGATATGTTTTATTCAGCTTTCTCAGCAAATTTATTGATAATCGAATTAGCTCTTATAATTCGTGAGGCGTAAATACTTTGTTTTTCGGTTTCATCCTCGTTAAATTTTCATAATTACCAATAGTTTCTACGATGAGTAATTATATATTGTTATATAGCCTACAAGTTTTCTCAGTAACAAGCTGTTTGAAAAGGCAAATGTTTTCATATCGAAATTGTATTTCCTAAGTAAGCTATTCCTTATATTAACAAAATTAAGTATTTTATTATTTACCAGCTGTCTCTTGTGGTTTCACTTGCGTTTATTTGGTCAGAGCGTGATGTAATATAGCCTATAGCCTTCCTCAATGAATAAACTATAATAATATTTCAATTTGTAGTTCCAGTAGCTCCTGAGATGAGTGCGTTTAAACAAACAAACAAACAAACTCTTCGGCTTTATAATATTAGTATATATTTCAATAAGACTGTTTTCATCTATAACAAATTATTTTAAATAGATTTCTTGATATTTTCCAGTGATCGTATTCGAACCACTAACAATATGCTGGGCGACTGTTACGCGGCGGCGGTTGTGGAACACTTGTCCAAGAACGAGCTGATGGCCTGTGATGCTGCTTCAATAGTATGATATTAAATAATAGGAATAATCTTACTATTATCGTGATCACCTTGTGGTTTATGGTTTGCCATTAGTGACTTTAAAGCTAATTCTATATTTAAAATTAATTTTGCTCTCAATATCGAAGGAAACGAAATTGGAACTAGAATTATTGAGTAATTCAAGTAAAAATAGTCTAAAGTAGATTTTGGATTTTTTTTAACCAATTGAATGAATCCTGCTGGATTTATACAATTTATTCTCGAGGAATATTTACAATCTACTTAATCTAATTTACTTTTAATGATTGTCTATTGCGATGACCTAATCCTTTTCTTTAGTTATAGATATTTGTTAAAGTTCAGTTCCAAGGAATTTCTAAATCATCAGATGAATCTATATTTTCTTTATTATAATTGATTTATTTTGACCTTTTTTAGTATATTTTATTTCTAAATATATTGAATTTTAAAAATACCGTTATAAATTACGAAAGATAATTTTTAACTTTCAGTTCCAAGGAATTTCTAAATCATAAGACTAATCTACATTTTCTTAATTTTAATTCACTTCTTTTGGCTTTTATTTTTAGTATATTTTGTTTCTTTGACCTAAATTTTAAGCTAAATATATACAATTTTTATTTCAGGAGCCATCACTCCCCAATGGTTTACCAACATCGAACACAGAAGTGGAAATTGGAATCATCACGCCTGGTAAAAAGTCAATCGCCTCTGATGACGTCATCGTTGACATGCATTTACACAACACCAATAGGATATAGTCTCTCTTCAGTATTATCTTTACATTAATTTTTAACCTTTCCAAGAAGTTCTTGATTCTCTATGTTATACTGAGCTGACTTTGGCGGATTTTGTATCGTTTCAGAATCGATAAGTATTGTTTAAAATCATTTGCCGTTTCATACAAAATTCATGAGAAAACGATTGTCGTTTAAATTTTTCGATGTTTTAATTGTTATTTAGGTATTTGTAATGAATACAAATCCAAAAAAATTCCTTTGGGATTGGGCCTAGTTAAACTCTTTTTACCTTTTGTTATCTTCAACAGAGTATATAGCTGTGTATAATGATACCTATTATGTTTATATTTTCATATTTTTAATTTGTCTATCCAAACGCGGTCGAAAAAAATGGAATTTAACTATTTTTTGTTACTAAATATATTCCTATTTTTTTTTATTAAAAAATACTCAAATAAGCGTTTATAATTCTTTTATATCTTAATCATCATAGAGAATCAAGACCAAAAATAATTTATGCAAAATGTAAGCAAATGATGTTCAAATCACTGATATTAACTAGTAATACTAACACTATATTTAATAAAAAACGGATAATGCATACCATGATGATATAACACAAGGAGAGAGAAAAGTTAATGTGATATTCGCCAATTTTTTATTTAAATATTTAAAATCGTCAGTTATATTTAATGTGTTGAATTGTTATTTGATAATATTAAGGTAATGAATGATTTAAATTGTATATGTTTGAATAACAATTGTGAAAACGTCGGAGGACATCTTAATTTCTGTGACCTTAAGTTTGTAAGTAGCGCTGCAAAAAATATTATAGAACACGGTGAAGAAGATAAAAATGGTCCTAAAAAAATAACCCCTGCTGTCTTTTATATATAAATCGATCAAAAATGTACAAAATTAAAGATATATCGACATAAAGATTTTCAAGTAAAAAAAAATTGTAACTATTTAAATAAACTGATTTGCTTAGATTTTGCATGAAACCAATTATATTTAGATCTGCCATAATCAATTGAAATATAATTAGATTTAGCTGATTCCTTATCAGAATATAGTTCAGTCAATAGAAGAGTTAAATGTCTAATATTTTTTCCAATAATCTTATTCATCATATCGCGCACCGAATGAGAATCACCACAAACTTTATACAATCTAAATCAAGACCATTGGATCATGGTATTTCATCCACAACACCATTGGGATTAAAATGTGTAATTTTAACCAACTTAACATAAATGTCACCTTAGGAAAAATCCCCTGTTGACTGGACCAATAGGTCTGTACCAATTTTTTAATAGCTACATTTTTAATATCAGTAAAATGTAGAGTTGGATCATTAGTTAGTATTTCTTAATTTATTCCATTTGTATTAGTTCCGTTAATGTTCCTTGTTACTTTAGCGATGACTGCTCCTTTCATTTCAATAAAGAATTGTCATTTTGTACTATTAATGTATAGCATTTGTAGATTAAGGGTATTACTATATTTTAAACAATAGATTATTTTATTTTAAATAGCTCTCTAAATGTATCGGCGTTGTAGTTAACTTTGATTTAATTTGTTCTTTTAAGTTCTTCATCATTAGTATCATCAAAATTTCGATATTATTTTAACTAGTATAAAAATATTTTTTATCAAAATTTTAAACGATGTTCTAATGTTTTACTATTGGTGCTAAATTTTTGGGCTCGTAATTTTTATGTCGTATTCCCCTTTTAATATTAATTGTATTGATATAACTCATTTATAAGTAGAATTAGATCCAACTGTGATATGTGGTTCATTATTATGTACGTTTTCGTCGTCTCTTCATATCGAGACGCTAGTATTATCTATAGTTATGTAATATAGTTGTAATGTCTATAAATATTTCATATGGGAGCCCCGCGATTATTATCACAGAAATAAAACCTGATAATCAATTTTACAATTTTGTTTATTTTTCTTTAAACATCTTGGACAGTCGTTTCGAACTTAAAAATAGTTATATATACAAAATATATCGCTTTATCTGAAATAATTTGATATGTCAATAAAAATACAATATACATTATACAAAATAGCGATCAAATTATTTCAAATGAAGCACCTAAAGGCGTTTTCGATACTTAGACGAAAATCACAGTATAAAATATTTCTAAATATATCTGATACTATCGTGGAGGCACAGATTATTGTCTTAAAGATAAAAATTCATAGTATTGCATCGCTGATATCGTTCGCAATTATGAAAATACAATATTTCAAATATAATGTAAAGCTTACAGTAAAATTGCATCTAAGAGTAACCTTATAGCTTACAGTAAAGCTGATTCGTTTGTGTTATACGTTATAATAACATGGCAGTCTTCATTTCATTCTCTTTACAAGGCACTATAATATACAAACTAATATGTACAATTAAAGTTATGACCCGAATGAAGACATTATTTACATTTACCGTAAAAATCGGTAATAAGCGCTTATAATCACTTTGAGCATATCCAGGGAAATAAAATACAAATAACATGCACAAAATGATGCTAAATTATAATAAAGAAACTAATCCGATTACATCGGTAATCAATAAATACTATTAAAACAATACTTATAAGGCAAACAGTCAAGTACTAGATTATGTACAAAATATTATCAATACAAAAAATAGTCTAACTTACATCCTCATGGTTGAGTGAGGAGGTTTTCTATTTGCTGGCGCAGGCGGAAGGCCTGGCCCTACTAGTGGTGACATAGATGGCGATCGAGTGGCCAGTGGTGATAACGATGGTGAAAATGAGGGGGACATGGCAGCAGCGGCGGAAAATCCACCAGGAACATCGTGACTAATAGGTGATCTTGGTAATAAGTGTTGCGGTTGCCTGCATGATAATGAAGGAGCTGGACAACTTCTAGGCGCAACTGTCGTAAGTAAAGGCGGTGGGACACTCTTACCACCAGAAATAGATGTCCCTTTACTCTTAGCACTCGATGCACCACTATTACCACTTTGTAATGACACAGCATCATCTTTTAAGCGAGCTATTTCAGAAAAAACATGAGCTAAAGGTTGATATTGTGGTCCCCAGTCAAGTAAATAATCCCAATTATAGCTTCCGGTTAATTCTTCTTCTGAATGAACGATGGAGCTAAGACTTCCTGTCATAGATGGCCCAGCAGTAGGTACAGCGGTATTGTCTCCCGGTGCACTTGGGAAGGCTCCTAGAGCCATTGCTCTATCAACAGCCGCACTCGCTTCATCTGCGCTACTAGCTCTTTCACTTCCAGTAACTTCGTTTAATTTGGCATAAATTAAATTTGTTATGTCGTTTTCGTGAGAGCCATCTTCGTCGAATATATGCATAGAGTCAATCGGACCGTGGTGCAACATTGTGTCTTTATTACCGACATTTTCCGAACATCTTCTAGATGATGTTGATGCTCCTCCACCGGTGCCTGTATCCACAATGCCTAATCGAGCTAAATATTCTTGAGTGTTATGAACAGAAACGTCTGAGAGGTTATCATCGTCGACTCCATTGGCTTGTCTATGCATACCTTCTCTTTGTAATGGTCCCTCATTTATCATTCTAATTTCTTCATCTTCGCCGTCTTCACCATCTTCTGCTGATCCGCGGCCGCTAGATCCTGATTGATCAGAACCGGATAATTCGGAAGTCGTTGCCGCTCCTGAATTTGAGCTCGCTGTATGAGCCCCATATGGCGGTATCTCGTCATACTTTGGAGGAGCGAACTGATTGGCTGAATTGACTGGACCAGTATTTCGTATAGGAATTGTGTCAAAGGCACTTGGGTCCACATAACTATTTGAAGCCCCAACCCCTTCGGAACTTAGTCCTGGCTTGTTAACTTTCTTATGTCTTTTATTTTTCATATGTAAAAATAAGAATGCCGCTGCGAATATTATTATAATAAATATAAATGCAATTAATAATCCTAATGCCCAATCGGAAAGTCCACTACTCTGTGCTACAGACGTGTCGTTTATTTGATTTGTATGATCAGAGACGACTGCTAAAGGATCAAGTAGTATCTCCACTGCTGTTTTATTAGTAAGAGACCCTTGCCTTCCTGAGCTGGCTGTAACCACTAAACTTATCGACTTATCAGCGCCAAATAAGTTTTTAACAGATTCTACCTTTTTCTTTAAAATAATTACTCCTGTTGTCCTATTAATTTTAAAGTATGAGTGAGAAGTTGACAGCTGATATACAATGCGTCCATCAATCCCCTTATCTCTATCTGTTGCAGTTGCTTGTCCAATCACGTAGCCTGCTGGCAATGAACCAGACTTCGGAACACCGAAATTGTATGTTTTCTGAGTAAACTGGGGATAAAACTCATCACGACTTTCTATGTCGATTCTTACTTTGACTGTAGAACTTTTGCCACCTAAATCAGAAGATTTTATCGAAAACTCATATTTATTCTTTTGTTCATAGTCGAATACCGAATTTGTATTTACGAGTCCTGTTGTGGAATCTATTTGAAACATTTTCCAGGAGTCATCGTTTCTATTGTAATTTGTAGACAATGGTACTATAGAGTAATTTAGTTTTCCATATTTGCCTCTGTCAAGATCAGTAGCTCTGGCTGTGAATACCGATGTTCCAACTCGTTCGTTCTCGCCTATTGTTTCGAAATATTCACTTACGGGGAATGTGGGTATATTATCATTTTCGTCGAGAATTTCTACATTTATGTAAACGGCGTTACAAAGGCACGGGCTGCCTTGATCACATGCAACTATAATTAGCTTGTGTTTCGGTTGGCCTGTATCATAGTCAAGCGATTTATTAACAGTCAAAATACCAGTCGTCGGGTGCACATAAAAGGATTTTTCATCATCCCCTGATGTAATGTTAAAAATAATCGCAGAGTTTGGCGTACCATACAAATCGGCATCGGTTACGGATAGTTGAGTAAGCGTATGCCCGATTTTGACGTCTTCACTTATAGTAAGTTCTAAATCGTTTATCGAGAACATGGGAGCGTTATCGTTAGCATCCGTCACAGTCACGTAAATCATTATTGATGTTTTATTTTGATTGTAAGACAGAATCTTTCCTTGTTCTACAGCAGCTAAGCCAAGAACATAAGAATCTTGCACTTCTCTGTCCAATCTGTTTACTAGTATCAAAGCTCCTTCTGCAGTCACGTCGAAAGCATCACCTTCGTTTCCAGATATTATATGAAAGTCGAGGTTGTATCGCTTGAGGACATCGTTGATTCCGCCAATTTGGAGAAGTGACGATCCTTTTTCTGTGTCTTCATTAACCGTGATTCTGTAATTGAGAATTTTTTTTATTTTATTTTATTTTATTAATTTAGAGTAATAACTTAAAGAATAATATTTGAATTAGATAAAACTATTTACAAAAAAAAAAAAAAAAACTTGTTATGGTTCTAATTTTTATATCATAGTATTTATAAGCACTGTGGACTTTTTGATACTAAACCACGATACCTATATAAATTATACTATTTATGTTTTATAAATACTAAAATCTCTTTTATAATGTATCTTTTACTACATTTAATTTATTTCAATATTATTAATAAATAATATTAAATGTGGTCTTAATCAATAAGTTTTTTAAATCGTTTATTAAAATTATGTTAACAGAAACAAAACAAATTATTTTTTATTTTTAGTTAAATAATACCTAAATAAGTACCTGTAAGTATCTTGTCCAATAAAAGGTTTTATTTCTGAAGAAGCGCCAGTGCTGATTCTAACTGATGCTACAGCACTTCTGTTCGGTTTTCCATGATCCGTTGCGATCACAGCCAATTGCATATCACTCTGATGAGCTGGTAAAGCACTGTAGTTTACGTACAGTACTCCCGAATCAGCGTCAATATAGTAGCCAGGACTGGGTTGAACAATATAATACGATATCTTTCCATTTTCATCATTATCAATATCCTTTGCACTGACTGAACCGATTTCCATGGTTCCACTGCCTTCTGAAATAAGAAAAAAAAACACAATTATTAATTTGTATAACACTGTTTCAAAGAATAATATGGTATATCATTATAATAACTATACATAAAATAGTTTTTAAATAATATATTAATATAGTACTCGTAAATACGTACCAGGCAACACTCTATTATATGATATATCATCAAAAACGGGCGTATTATCGTTGACGTCCGTTACTTTAATTGTTAAAGTTGTCTTCGCAACGTGTTCGCTATCAGATGCGCTTATATTTACTTCATATACTTTTTTGCTTTCATAATCGAGTGGCCTGTTTAAAACAATCTTCCCACTATATCTGTCTATTGAAAAAGTGTTATCTCCTTGGACAATCGCATATTTCAAAGCTGGATACGTGTCGACATCATTTGCAGTAACAGATGTAAGTACCGAGCCGACTTCCGCTCCTGTAAAAGGTTAAAAAATAAATAAAAAACCGCTATACACGCAGACGCTACTCTCGTTTGACTGCCACTTTAAGGATTCGCAAAATAAAATTCTCTAAAACAAAACTCGGGCGCAGTACAATGATATAAAAACAAAGAAACAAAAAGAGAGCGGACCGTTGGTCGGGGAGGCACCAGTAAAACATGCACTCGAAAAAAATGTAATACCGTCCAATAAATATTGATCCTAAAGGAGTCTCTTTTATTTAATCTCGGCGCTGGAATCGAAAAGTCGCAATGTAAGCCAGCCGCGGAGCCGAGAATACAAATTATGTAAAATGCCTCTCTCTTTGTAAAGCGCTTTTTGTTCTACCAATTTATATCGAAAAGCCGATAGGGCGCCCTACAGCAATTTAAAAACGAATATGTAAACAGGTGCTAAACTTGAAAACATACCTTCTGATACTGAGATGACATTTGGCGGTGGAAACGTCGGCTGATTGTCATTGACATCAACGACGTTTATTCTCAGAGTAGCTGTTCCTGTCATCTGTGGATTGCCTTCATCAGTCGCTATCACTGTTAGTTTATACGTCTCTCGTATTTCTCTGTCGAGTACTATATTTGTTTTTACTGAACCTGAAAACGCTGGTTCAATTATAAAGGCATTGTCGTGATTACCATCAACGATGTGATAAAGTATTCTTGCATTTGCGCCTCGATCGCCATCTTTAGCAGCTAATTGAACAACAAACTCGCCCTTGGTATTTCCTTCCAGAACGTTTGCTATGTATTGTTGTTGAGTAAACCTAGGAGCGTGGTCGTTTTGATCCAAAAGATTTACAATTACATTGCAATAACCATATAAAATGGGAGCACCTTCTGTGCGAGCTACAACAACTAGTTCTCTTCTTGGGCCTGGATAGGATTCATAATCTAAATTTGCTGAGTTATTAACTCTTATGACACCAGTATTAGAGTCAATTTCAAAAGCGTACTTATCATTCCCATTACCAAACTCATAAATAATTCTCTGTCGACGTCCGTCACTCCTCAAAGCTGTCACTTGTAAAACGTCTTTTCCGTATTGTAAATTTTCCTCGATTGTAACATTATAAGTAGAATTTTGGAAATTTAGAGTTGGTGTTTGATCAGAAAAATCTCCGACGCGTAATTCGATAAGACCTATTGAGCTCTGCGGTGGATTTCCTTTGTCTTTAGCTATTACCTTTAAGTGTATTAGTTTACCGTTTTCACTGGCTAAGCTTTGTGTAGCAGTTAGGACACCTGTAGTTGGATTTATACGAAATTTATGATTAGAAGTGTCCAGAAGTTCAAAAAGTATTTCAGCATTTGTGCCAATATCATTATCACTAGCTGAAACACGTATAAGACTTTGTCCTGGTGGAGTCAATGTGGCCATTTGTTCTTTAAATGGATATTTTGTAAATATTGGTTTATTGTCATTTACGTCTTTAATGGTAACTTCTACTGAAACTCTTTGTGATCGTGCGACATACCGGCCTTGGTCTGTCGCAACGGCATCAAAATGATAGCTACTGGTTTTTTCTCTGTCAAAGTACCTGAAAAGTTAAAATTTTAATTTAAGTAAGTGAATAACTAAATATAAAGAATCTGTTTTAGTACAAAGGTAATTTTTGAATGAACCGAAAATATAACTTACCCAGTAGTAAAAATAATGCCAGTTTTATTATCAATTCTGAATAGTCCTTGACTTTCATTTGCAAGTGAATACACAATGCGTTTATTGTAGCCTAAGTCTGCATCAGTAGCTCTAACTTTAATTATTGAGGTGTCAATAGGCGCATCCTCCGGAATAGCAGCGGAATAATGTCCAGTGTCAAAGACAGGATCATTGTCATTCTGATCTTCAACCATAATGGTCAAATTACATGAGCCTTGTAATGCGACTGGTGAACCATGATCATAAGCAGATATCGTTAAATCATATCTCGATTGTGTTTCTCTATCTAAGGTTTTCGCTGTTAGTTTACCTGTAGTAGCATCAATCGAAAACTTGTTGCCATTGTTACCAGATATAATACTGTAAGTGATGATACCATTGGCCCCAATATCTTTGTCTGTCGCTGCTACAGTATGTATCACTTCAGGTTCGTTATTTTCAGGTACAGTTAAAGTATAACAAGAACCTTGTTTAAATGATGGTGGATTGTCATTTACATCTAGAACACTTATAGATACAGTAGCTACATCGAAGTTTGTCGTGGACTGAAAAGTGCTTGAATCAGTAACATACACAGGAAAAGTATACTGATCCGCTTCTTCTCTGTCAATTTTTGTTTTAACAGTAACTGTTCCCAGGCGTTCATCAATAGCAAATTTATCACCAGCCACTCCTGATGGTATCATGTAGCTTAGGTTACCTAAAAAGATATAAAATTATTTGACATACGATTTTTTAATGTTACTAAATTTTATTGGAGTAATAAAATTATATATCTCTACAATTTTTAGATTTGTATTATAATACATACCTGTATTTCCTCTAGACGACTTTGCTGAAAGTCTAGTGACGAAACTGCCTGGTCGAATATCTTCGCTAATATTAGCTCTATAATATGAATCAGTAAATCTAGGCGGTATATTGGTTGACTCTTGTAAATTTAAGAGTAATGTCATATGGCTTTGTCTAGGAAATGGTACTCCATGATCAGAAGCAGTCAAATTTAATTTATATTGTCCAGGTCTTACTCTTGTTATATCTGAAGAGAACTTTTTAGCTAAAGTAAGTTTACCGGTGTCATATTCTATTGAGAAATACGCATGATCATTTCCTCCTGATATGTAATAGGATATTTTTCCATTATCCCCAGAATCCGTGTCAACTGCTAAAGTCTGGTATAAAATACCAGATAAAGTATTTGATGTGACTGATACTTTATTAGCCGATACAAAAGTAGGTGTATTATCATTTGCATCAATTACAGATACATGAACGGTCGCCGAGGTTACTATTCTCTCCGATATATTTATTGCAAGATCTGTAGCTTCGATAACTAACCAATATTCTTTTAACGTTTCATAGTCAAGAGGTGATGTAAGACTTAAAGAACCAGTAAGAGAGTCTAAGTTAAATACACTTTTATTTACTGGTAGAGTAGACGTGATGTGATAATTCAATTCACCATTAGGACCTGCGTCTGCATCTCGAGCAGTGAAGTTATAAATAGTCGTACCGATAGGTGTTATTTCAGAAACTTCTATATTGATTGGATCTTCGGGCCACTGAGGTGAATTATCGTTTACATCGACAATTTCAATACGAACAGTAACAGCACTACTTTGAGGATTATTTGTAGCTGATGTATCTAGTGCCCTTACTTCCAATCTGTATTCATCTTGTATTTCTCTATCCAATTGCCTTGCAACAACTAAAGAACCAGTTCTTCTATCAATTTCAAAGGTACCAGGAGAGTAATCAGAAGTAAGTGACATGAGTAAATAGGAAATTTGTTTTTCTTCATCACCGTTTATTGTATTTTCATGTAAATCACTGTCGCAACATGCAACTACACCGACTATGTGACCAATTTTGGCGTCCTCTTTTACCTTTAACAAAGATGTTAAATAAATATAAAAACAATAAGAAATACCCTAATTTTCATTTTTTTTTAATTCTATTAAAATATATTTCTTCCTTTAATTGTTACTTTGATTACTTACTTTAAATGATAGACTTGAACTAGTAAATGTAGGTCGATTATCATTTAAATCCAGCACTTCTACTTTCAATTGTCGTACAGTCTGTCGTGGAGGTTGTCCACCATCCGTCGCTGCTACAGTTAAACGATATATTGATCTTTCTTCATGATCCAGAACTACAAGAAAGAATAAGCATTATATATTATATTTAGCGTCTATATATTATTATGTTAATAAAAAGATTTTCTAAATTAGATAATTACCTGTGCTTGTTTTTATAACACCTGTATTAGAATCAATCACGAAAACCCCAAATCCATCCATATCTCGCTCATTTAAAATAGAATATACTACAGAAGCGTTTACTCCGTTATCCCTATCAATGGCTTTTACTCTTGCTACTTCTGCACCAGGTTGTTGTTCTTCTCTTACGCTGACTACATCTTCTCTGGGATCAATAATTTCTGGTGAGTTATCATTAACGTCGGTGATTTTGATCGAAATTGGAACTCTACTTGACCTAGGAAGGGATCCCTGATCTCTTGCTTCGACAAACAATGAATAGGAATTTTTGTACTCTCGGTCTAATATTTCTTTTGTAGTTATAATACCTGTAACAAAATAAATAGTAATTAACTGAGTAAATAAGATGTATATAAAGATTTTTTTATACATTACATAATTATCATATTTGTTTCATTCATTTTATTCTTTTTTATTTTACAAATATTTAGAAGGAGTATCCACACAAATTTAAAAGGACCATATGACTTATATTATACTACATACTACAGGAAATTCATCCCAAAACTATCATTAATGTTTACCAATCACTTTCTATTATATTATTATATATTCAATTCAGATAATAAAAAATATCATTATGAGGTGAAGCAATTAAAAAAAAAGATTTTTCAAATAATGACTTCGTATTTACCTCTTTTTCTTAGATACATACAAAAAAAACTTCAAGAAAAAAATATTTCGCCGAGAACAATAAAACTGTAATACATTAATTAGATTGCGAATTGTAATAATTGTAATCAAACCTTTCAAATAATGAAACATATAAAAACATGTAAAAATAAAAAGCATCCGTCAACCGAACGGGTTGAACGTGTACGTCCTACACGTACATTTGTAACCTATGAACATTAAATACTCGACGACAGTATCTGGCATGGTCAGGCTCGCAATAAAACATGGGAGAGAAACGCGAAGCTTCTACAAAGCAATATTTTAATAATAGTTAATGGTGGGTCAAGGCAAATGCGCTTGCAACGACGTTTATAACTTGTATTTGACGCGCATTATTTACTAGATGCCACGAGTGACAGGAAAAAACTATGATTTATTATAAAGACATTTTATCAGAAAACGTATTTTTAGTATAAGTAATGTTCGGGTTTAACACTGATACTTATTTTAAGTGAATCAGTAAATATGTATGTCGCTATAACATTTATTCAATAAAAAAGTTTATTTTTTATGTTATCAAAAGTTTATCATCGCTTAACATTCATTTCGACAATGAAAACGTATTAATAAACCATTAAAATTTTAACAGGAACCTCTTACGACCTTGTTAAAATCCTATATTTATTTTTATTATCGTTAAAACTTGACAGTCATGTACGGAACACCGAAAACGATCTTCATACATATGTATAAATAGCATTTACCGTTCGGGTTGAATTCGTCCAATAATTGGCATAAAGAATTGATTCAAGTATCCTCAATTCGGCGTCAAATGCCGTCTTTGAAGCGCCGACGTATAAAACAAACAAGTCACGAACAATTATGGACATAAGAGGTTGAGTGTTGCCCACCGAAAAACCACCTGTTGAAATCTGAATTCCCTATCAGCGGTACCGACTGCATACAGTTGTCAGTGGCAATGATTTACCGATTCGCAATGGGTTCGGTCGCTAAAGATGCGCTAACTAGCTCGCGGGGTGTCGATCGCTGATAAGCCAAATTGAGATGAAACGTCCCACCATTGATCAGTCAGTTAAAGGCGATAACGACTAACCCCTCTTTTATTGGCCCACCATCGATATGCAAATAAAATTAAAACTGGTCACGAAACGCGAGCCTATTACTACAATTACGTAACGAGCCATTCGCACCACATATGGACTTATTTAATTGGTGAACATTAGAGCAGATTTAATTCGAGTTAAACAAATCGATATAGTTTTTTTGTCATTCGAATATTAGTCTAAAATACAATGAAAGATTCCGAGAATACATAATCGAAAACGATATTCATGAGACGGTCGGCAAACATTCTTCAGACTGCTCCCTATTCCTTTAAATTGTGCAGGTATTAATGCAGTTTTGTTTATTCAAGTATATTTATTTAGTCGACGAGTCTTAAGTCAAAACATACTTTGAGTTTTAACTTTCAAAGGCACCGGCTAGTTAAACAGAGTAGAGTGGTTGACTGCAGGGATAATTCTTGGACTGATCAAATAGTAATGAGGATGCTCGTCGAAATTACGGTATATTGCATTGTTTTAAGTAAGTGAAATATCATATGGGTTACGTCATCTTTATTATCATATTCTTTTTGGTTAGCGATCTGTTTACCTTTTATAGAACAGAACCTCGAAAAGGGTACTTAAAGATTATGTATTATATACTGTATGTTTAATCATATAATTAGGTACTTTTAAATAATTTAATTTTAGTTGGAAACTCATTTTTACTAAATTCAATTTTATTTAATTCAATTTCTTACCTGTATTAGGATTGACGAGGAAGCTGGTATTAGACGGGAACAAGCTATATTTAATCGCGGCATTATCTTCCAAATCTGCATCAGTCGCTGATACCTTCCCAACGAACGCACCAGCCTTCTGATTCTCCTCAACTCGAAACTCATAGGCGGTTTGCGAGAAAACTGGATCATTATCATTAGCATCTACCACGTTGACAATAAGGCTGGCAGTCGCTGACAGCGGTGGAATACCATTGTCTGTAGCTATTATTGTCATTTTGTGTTTAGCTATCGTCTCTCTATCGAGAGGCTTAGCGAGGTACACCCAGCCCGTACTCGGTTGAACTTTAAAATGCTCTTCGTTTGTATTATTCTCAGATACGACGCGATAGGTTATGCGCGCATTGTTACCGGTGTCCTTGTCTATGGCTTGTATTTCTAAAATCTGGAAGGGAATTGTTCTTTAAATAAAATTTTATATCTATGGAAAATCGTTTTACTGTAAAAGATACAATATAATTTAACGTATTGAATAATTCAAGCGATTCTTTATAACGATAATGATGAACTGCGTTTTTTTTTTCACGAAAACACATTCACGCAAATTAAACGAATATCTGGAACTTGTTTTATTTAAGCGTTTTCGCAGATTATTATCGATTGGTGTTGCCGTGAGAATAAAAAAAGCTTAATTAAAGACAAACTATCATTGATGATTTTACCGCTAATTATCTATCAAATAATTATCCGCCTGAAATAAAATGAAGGTCCATTAAGTCTATAGGAAACTCTTTGCATAATTAAAACTTAGTAGGGATGTAAAAGTTGCTTTGGACTGCAAAGTATGTAATTACACTAAATGAAACAATTTTTTTGGTACGTCTCAGTTTCACTTTAAATTAATGGTAATTAATTTACTTACTTTTGTTTTAACAGCATCTGATTCCAATACGTTGGTACTGTAAGTGTCGTGTTCAAAGATTGGAGCATTATCGTTAACATCTTGGACGTCTACAGCAAGCGTTAGATTAGCGCTTAGTTGCGGACTCCCATTGTCTTTGGCGGAGATTATAAGAGTATGACGAACGAGGTTCTCGTAGTCCAATGATCTGTAAAAGATAGGTTTATATTTTAAATAGCTTCTTTAATCAGAATTGTTTCTTAAACGAATAGCATTACAAATAATAAATCTGAAGAAATATAAGAAATTCGCAATTAAGAAACCTCTGCAAAAGATTACAAAGACTTGGATACTGATAAGCAATAATGTGTCAACCTACAAAAAGTCAAATTTGGAGAAATTCATGTATTATGATACCGCGTCACCTATTTATCATTATTCAAAAAAATATCCAGTCAAATAAACTAAATAAGTACGTAAAAAGTCACCTGATTTAATGTTTCGAATTCCAAGTGCGTTCCATATTTTGCAATTTATAAAATACGCTCAAATTTTTGAAAAACTTTTTATTAGATAACACATTCAATATATGAATCTGCTTTTAATTGATTACACCTTCTATCAAAATCGAAAAGAAAAGATGGATATATACGTCTTCAAACCAATTTCATCGGAATCGTTTTGACATGTTTGGATGCCATTTTCTCAAAATGAAGTCCGTGTGGCTTGACACAGTATTGCTTATCAGCGTCCACTTACGCCTACATCTTGCGTTTAAATTACTACGCTGGTACATAAAGATGGTGTTTTTTTCAGTAATCTCTATTTAATTTTACTATCAATCATAAGGTAATTTATTTACATTTGTAATTCTTAATATACTCGTACAAATTCAAAAATAATGTTAAGAGTAAAAATTATAATTATTTACTAACTTTACGAGATAAGAGAATTTTGAGTTTGAATTTGTTTTCATATTACAACAGCTACAAATATTATTATTGTGTAACATATTAAACCGTTAAAAATCATCATGCTTTATGAAAATTTGTTGGGAGATGTATACGATTTTACAACAGGATCCCAGAAAACGTTCAAAATGCTTCTATAGCAAAGTTCAAAAAAATTGTAAAGAAACGTTTGTGTGTTAGAGGTTACTATAATATTAAAGATTTCATAGATGATGACACACCTTGGGAATAATGCGATCGCTTCCAGGCTTTCTCAAAATATTTAACGTATTGTAACCAATCTTGACGTTGTTAAAAAAAAAAAACTAACAAAAAAAAAAGTCCCGCTGAGTTTCTTTCGCGGTTTCTTCTCAGGCCTGAGGTTATACTTTTCCGAAACCGTGGTAGATTCATTTTCTTGACGTTCAAAAAGAGAATGTAAATTCCTATTTTGAATAAAAATATTTTGATTTTGATTTTGATTTTTGATTTTATTATGTATAAACAGACCAATGAAATAGAAGCTTACCTCAATAAAGTAACCAATCCGTGTTGAGGGTTAACAGCGAAAGTGTTAGGTGGACCAGTAGCGGATACAAGATGGTATGTAATCTGGCCATTCTTTCCTCCATCCTCATCAGTTGCTCTCGCAGCATACACCACAGAACCAATAGCAGCTGATTCAGCTACGGAAACCCTTACTGATGATGTACCGAATTCTGGAGCATTGTCGTTCACATCTTCTAACGTTATTTGAACCTGCACAAGTAAGATGAACAATTTAAAATTATTTACCATCAAATGAATAATTACTGAATTTATATATTAACAGCCAATAGCAAACAATAAAAAATATAAAATTCTTGAATAAAAATGATATGATAGTTTAAATCAATATTTTTTAATAGCTGTGCAATGTGATCCTTAATAAAAATTTCACCTAAAACGATTCAAAAGTTTTTGCTGAACACCTAAAGAAATTTCTTCATACTAACCGTTTTAACTTTTGGCCGTTAAATTATATTAGTTTGGCAAATTGTAACTATTACAATCTTTATTTACCTGTGTCTGATCATAGCTCGCTGGATTTCCGGTAGCAGCCTTTACGTTCAGCAAGTATGAAGGAGTAGTCTCTCTGTCCAGCTGTCCTGAAGTCCTAATGGCGCCAGTGTGTGGTTCGATGGTGAAGCGATTATCCACATCACCAGAGACGATGCTGTAGCGAACTAGTTGCTTGCCTGTCGAATAAGTACTTTTATTAGAAATGCTTTACAAAATTAAAGAATAAAACATTTACATAACGTTGTCTTAGATTTTCGCGATTATTACTCATCGAATCGCGTATATTAACTATTTTTATCATCCCGACGTTTCGAGCACTTTACAGCGTTCGTGGTCACGGGTAGACTACTACCGTCCGTCTACCGGTAGAGTATGTAGATATTTACGCTTAAATTTCTATACAATTTTCGCCGAAATCATCAAAATGATTAAAAAAGATCAACAAATGGAAAATGGAGTAATATTACACAAAAGACAGTCTATTGTAGTGTGTATTTTGTTAGATAACCCTATAGCAAATAGTTCTTACCATACGATTATATGCAACTCCAATTGTACATCATATTAGCAGATTTTGATCTTATTTATGTAGAAACAAAATCATTTAATGTTTATATTAACAAGACAATTATAGAATAAAGAAACCAATGGAAGCTTTAAACAAGCTGAAGGTATGCACTAACATTGTTGCTTGACTTAATAATGGGCGCGAAATATTTGAGATACGCGGTTAATTAGGCCTTAGGTGCTAAACTTAAAAACAATGGACGATTTACGATCGTTTATAGGACATTTATACATACGTAATTAAGAAAAACATTTCAAGTGTTCATTGAAGAATTCGAATCAATTTGTAGAGGTGAGTTAATATTCTCAAGTTAAGGGTAAATATCATGTCATTTCGTGAAATTTCTACACTAATTTTGAGAGATAGAATATTTTGAAAATATCGTTGAAACAAATTATAATTAAGTTTATTAAATTATTTTTTTCTGCTATCCGTTGTTGCTATCTGTTCGTTCACCGATAAATAAATCGAAATATAAAACTTAAGGAAACGTTTTTTTAAACAAGTGCCAATATTAACGAGATCGATACCCTTCAGCTAGCGTAGCAGGCAGTTTAAATATTTTCTTTTTCCCTCGAAATACGTCAATTTGCAATGTATCGCTATAAACTTCCTTAATGACCAAACGTGACAATTTAAGAAATAAATACTCCCAAAATCTATTTACAGAAGCCAAACTGAACGACAGCCGCAAACCGCTTTATATCTATCAAATTTTAATTGGCACTTCTCACAGTGTAAGCGATTCACTGTCGTATATTTTTTTCCGCTCGGACTCTTTTTGCCGGAGCGTTTTTTCGTCGGTCGTTTTCGGCAGGACAGTTGACGCAATGAGATTGATATACGGTCTTATCCGTCGACGTGCCGGGCAGTCTTTGTTTCTGTAACTGGTTCACGTCCCCCTGCGGCACTCCCGCGTCCTCCCTTTGTCCCTTCCTCTTTATACAGTCTGTGATGCGATTGTCTTATTTTCGAAGATTTTACGGCGCGGCTTCGACGTTATTTTCGTTTTTGAATCGAAAATTTTCGGCATTCGTGGGGGTTTCAATAGGTTTCCAGGCTAATACATAAATTTTGAAAGATATGCATTTATACGATATCATTCTCGATGTCTATGTGGACGGTAAATCTGCGGCAGTTTCTGATTTATACGTTTCGTAATATATAAATGTAAATATCGACTCTCGATATATTCATGTAGTTTTTATTCGAGAACAAGAAATAATTCATCAAAATAAGCCTGTCAATTTATAATAAAGATTAATTTACGTTTAAAACGATATAAGGCTTTCGAGGAGCCTTTCCGACTAAAATTTATAAAGTTAACAGACAGGTGTGTTTAACCTTTTGTCTGACACCCAAATCAATTCATTAGTCAGATGTGGTATACTTGTCCTCTTTCAAAATGTATTCACCAATGCCCTTCTAAATTGAAATCATTAATGGCACCGCGATTATCTCCCTCACGAGACTACATTTGGCTTCAATTAAGAGTTGTAAAGATCTTCTATGCGAATTATTCGATTCTCGATTTGAGTTTAATGAATTAATTATCTGAAAGTTCGATTATCTCTAAAGGGCAATGGGATCGAGAAAGCTCGGCTCATTTTCTGGCGCTTATCGGAAATCAGCTGGCCTTTTTAAATGTACAATTGAAAAAACGTATAATTACTTTTAATTGTGTTTATTTTTTCTTTTTTTTTTTGGAATTTTACTCTTATAATAAATGTTAACGTCATAAAAGTAATTTGAATGAAACCTCTTTTATTTTTTTCTTTATTTAAAAACTTAAAATATTTATAGCGTCGTAGCCATTATCATCACAATCCGTTTCTGGTGACGATTTGCAACCGTCACGGATGTCTCAAGTAAACACTTAAACACTAAGCATTTTAACACATAAATCGTGTAAACAATTTCAGTTCCAGTCCGCCCAAATAACGTCGGGTAAAAAGTTGGAAATAATTGAGCTTGTGTTCAAAAAAGAAGTAAGTAGAAATTTCCAAGCAAAAACTGTCGTCGAGGGCTCGGTTTGTTGACCTCGAACGGAGGTTGAATTTATTCGGTTGCGCGGGCGCATTCGGATCCAACCCGACCGTATCCTTGGATTTCTCGGGATTGAATTTCAAATTTTCAGTCGTGTCGCCTTGCAAGAAAGCGTGAACCACATCTTGATTTTTTGAGACTTTAAGAAAAAAAAATTGCTGACCAACGGTTCACATTAAACGACCTTCATAGATTTCGTCTCTCTACTTATCAAAGTAATAACGCAAAATTTTAGGAATGTGTAATGTCTATGTCGCAAAGTGATAACAGAGTTTAAGTAAAATTTGAGTTCGATATAACTCATAATTATCTATTTATATTCCTTGAGTGAATCTGCAGGTGCAACGTCAACTAAATGCTTTTTATTTTTATATTTTTGCTTAAAAAAATTAATGTTTGATACGCCATTTCAAACATCATTTTTCGTTCTAATGACAAAAGTAAATATCTTTAAATTATTGTTGTCATTAAAAACTATAGTTTCCAATCACAAGTACTACGAAGTAACAGGGTCGTAGGTCATAATATCTATTTTATAATTGTTCGTAAAATCGACTTATAAATTTAGTCGTATTATATAGTTCTCTTTACGAGTCACGGTTAGGAGACGGTAAAATCATTGTTTTTGATATATTCTTCAACATGGCTCTTGGATTTAAACTGTCGGCCACACAGAGTGGAGAAACGTGTCGGGTTAAAGTTTAAACCCCTTTGTACATAGAGAAAGCATTCGAAATAATTTACATAATGTGGAAAACTGGTAGACTATTTAATATTGTTATCATAAATGCGAAACTCGGTGAGGACTAATAAATGTTTGTTGGACGCAAAAGCTACTGAACAGATTTTGATGTAACTTTACAATAATATAGAATCTATTTCTATACTTTCACTATAACCTTTTTGTGAATTGTTTAAATACAGCTGTTCCGCGAGCAATATAAAATTTAATAACCTTTTCGGAAAATATTCAAACTAGTCGATGTAATTTTTGCTCAATACGTGTACGCAATATTATTATTTACTCGAACATATATTATAAAACTGAAGAGTAATCGTCCGTATTTTAAACGCGTCAATGTCGGGAGTCTGATTGGAAAAAGAATTTTTGAGTTATCTGATTTAACTATATAATATTACCCAACCTATAAATGGATGCTGATAAGCAGTAATGTGTCAACCTATAAAAAGCACATTTCGGAGATATTGATGTATTTTGATACTGCATCACCTATTTAACATTATAAAAAAAATTTAAGTGATATAAATAAAATAAGTACGGAAAAAAGTTTCGTAATTAATGCTTTGAATTTCAAGTATGTTCCATATTTTTCAATTTATACAATAATCTTAAATATTTGAAAAACTTTTTATTAATTTAAATGTTAAATATATCAATCTGGTTTTAATTAATTTTACCGTTTATCAAAAAAAAAAATGAAAAGTTGGATATATACTTCTTCAAACATATTTATTAAGAATAGATTAGACATTTTCAGACGCCACTCAAAATGAAGTCCGTGTGGCTTGACACAGTATTGCTTATCAGCGTTCATATAATATTACGAAATAAATGTCAATGATTCTAGACAACTGTGGGTAAGTGTGAACTGAGAACACGTGAAGTGGTGCATCACGGATGCGGTGACGCGGTGGGCCGGAACATAATCCAGATAAAACCACAGGACACAACTGGTATAGTCTGTTTTTTTTTACTTGGCGTTTTTGGTAACAATACCCGAAACGAAAATCACGAATTTCCGAAAATTATTTTTCATTATAAAAATTATTCAATTAAATTATTATTTCGTCGATAGTTTTACATTTGTAACTCCTACGTGGATGCTGATAAGCAATAATGTGTCAACTCACAAAAACTCGATTTCGGATATATTAATGTATTCTAATAATGCGTCACGTATTACGTTCACGTTAACATTATTTAAAAAATTTTTGAAGTCCTCTAAACTAAATAAGTTCAGAAAAAGGTTTCTTAATCTGTGAAGTGTGTTTTATATTTTGCAATATGCAATAATCTCATATTAAAAAGCATATTATTAAATAAAACATTTTACTATGTCAATATGCTTTTGTTTGAAAATAACTTATGAAAATAGAAAAGAAAAAATGACTATATACTTCTTTAAACAAATGTATTAAATAAGTTAAGGTTTGACATGTTTAGACGCCATTTTCTTTTTACTTTAGACATGAAGTCCGTGTGGCTTGACACAGTATTGCTTATCCACATTCACGTGTGGTTAGCAATACGCGATATTTGTCTGCTAAATAAAACAATTAAAGAAAAATAGACTATATACGAAATTGCGCATTCCGATCTTATCTACCATTAAGATATGGCGATATTCAATTGAATAACTGTTTCTGTATAAATTCTAATCAAAACTCGATAAAATAACCCCGAGACCACACGCGTGATCATTAAAATGTCGGTTTGCGTAACTTTAATTTTATTAGTGAAATTTTTTAAGATAAATCATAATTAGTTTTGGATATAAATGTAGATGCTTTATGTGATTTCATTCCGGTTATTATAAAGAATCTTAATAACTCAAGTGTTAGCGATGCGGAAGTTGTGGGCGTGGCTTTAATTTTTAGGGTATTGTGGTGCTAACACATTTTAAGCTCATTATAATATGTACCTTAATATGAAAGTGAAATTTAAATTTGATTTTGAGGTGTGAATTTAATTCAAAGTTAAGCAAATATATTGTCAATAATTATTTTTAATATTTTTACTTTGCGTTCTCATTTTGTTTTAATGTCTTACTTTGTCATTACAAATTGATATAAAAATTTGATTGTCGTATGAATGTAGGTTTTATCTTATGTATTAAATAATGTCATCGAAAATTTCTGTGCATTAAATTATTGTTTTGTATACTTTTGTCTTTTCGTAAATTGCAAGTGTATCAAATAAATCAAATCACAATTATTTAAATTCGAAAACAATTCATAAAATTTATTTATTTAACCATCGTACATTTTAACTTAAAGCGTTAATACAAATTGCTACACTTAAAGCAATCACAACATTTGAAGCGAGGGCCTGTCGGGACTCATTAAATTATATTTTTTTAATTAATGGCCATTTATCTCCAGGCGAGTTAGCCATAAATCTGATGGGGGCGTGCGTTTGGGCAACGGTGTTCAATATTATGGTGCTCTTTCTAATTAAACTCAGAGCTGCACTGTCCGAATGTCTGTTTGGTCTAAGTTGGGAAAGTTTGCGATTTTTTTAACACCCTAGTGGTATAATTTCGAATTCAGTGATATTATAGTTAATTAAAAATAGTATGATTTTAGCAAAATTTTAACTTCTGCTTAAGATAAGGCGAGAATAACGTTTGTAAGTTTCACTCTCGTAACGATATAAAACAATTATGTAACTTAGTAACAGATACGTTGTAAGTAGTTACGAAAGCTGTGTATGTCAAAAATTGGGCACTGACTGTGAATTGTGTCAAAAAGCAATGACTAACAATTTATTTAAAGCCAAAGAATTGAATTGAACTTATTTAAATCATCATTAAAGTCTGAGAGCAAAACTTATAAGTGAGATTCTCGTCTAACATAAAAGGTGAATAGTAGAATGTCTTTGAAAACGCTATTACTGTGGAAGTCACCCGAAGTTATTAACAATTTGGGTCAAGTGTGTTGTGTTGTGTTGCATTTTTTTACGTTTTCACTTACTTTGTAGTAAATACCATGTTAAGTAATCGTATGAATTTTTCTTGTAGTTTCCTTTATGTAGTTTAATTTGCTTCCAGTAAATCTCAATGCACATTCATACTAATATTATAATGAGGTAAGTTTGTATGTAGGGGGTAATCTCTAAAACTGATCCGATTTGAAAAATTATTTTTTTTGAATAACCTGTTTATTGAGAAAAATTATAGGCTATATTAGTTCATGCTACGAACATAAACGCGAGTGAAACTACGAAGAGCAGCTAGTATACTATATTTTCACAAAATCAGACAAAACAAAAATTGAAACTTTTCAATTTATCCTCTTAGGTATAGTCAATCTAAAAATCTGTTGACGTGAAAACATAAAAGATAGAACGAGTTTTTTTTTTAATTTATATGAGTTATATGTATAATAGTCAAATTAGAATGACTTTATATAATATCTATATAAATATACATCAATACCGAAAAAACGCACTCCAAATAAATAAATAAGTTTGAAAAATGGAATAAAAATCTCCGATATTATGTTATTATATGTGGTTTATAATAAAGTATACTTTCTTTCTTCGTTCCACACAAAAAGGCAGGCAGCTAATAATTATATAAAAACTATTTCGTTTTTTTTTTTAATATGTAAATAAAAATTAATAAATCCAACACTTTGCACCACATCACACACAACACAATACCGGATTATTTTTAATCGGTATCTTCTCAATCTAAAGATTTGATTTGCAATATTGCTTCCACAGATCGAGGGTTAATTGCTTAAAAATTTATTGATATCATTGCCGGTAAAGCATTGCGTTTATATGACTTTTAGTTATACGATAATGTATGGTCAACAAAATACTGTAAGTCGTAAATACAAAACCAGCATTCCATGCCTTGAGCAATAATGTGTCAAGCAACAAAAAGTTAAATTTGGAAATATTGATGTATTCTGATAATGGGTCGCGTATTTAACATTATTCAAAAATTTAAAAAGTCAAGTCGGTTAAAGTTTTTAAATTTAATGTTTAGAATATTAAAGTGTTTTCCACATTTTTGATTATGCAATAATCTCATATATTTGAAAAACTTATTATTAGATAAAACTCTTTACTGCTTTTAATTCATTTATGTTTTTCAATTATGCTTTTTTATCAAAATAGAAAAGAAAATAAGGATATATGTATACTTCTTTAAACAGATTTATTAAGAATGGTTTTTACATCTTCAGACGCTATTTTCTCAAAATTAATTCCGTGTGGCTTGACTTGGAGAATTGCTTATCATCGTCCACAAGTATGATCAAAGAACTTATTTTCTTGGAAAATCTAAAAACCGTTATTTTTTGTAATTATAATTACTTCATATATCTATATTTTCATAGTTACTTTATTAGTCAGTTCATTAGTCATCTTTTCGACGGGATTTAACCCCAACGATTTATCCCCACAGATTCCATTTTCAAAAATTTATTTCTTGTAAGTGAGAACTTATTTACCTATCGATTATTTTATCGATTATATACCTACTATAAGGATATGTTTGATAAATCAGTAAATACAATTTTATTTATTACATATATGTACATGTATCTAACACAATCGTAATACATATTCATTTATATAAAGCTATTCTATAAAACGGTATTTATAACACTGAATGTGTTTCTAAGGACGCTATTTGGACGCTGATAAGCAATACTGTATTAAGCCACAAAGAGTTCATTTTGAGAAAACGACGTTTAAAGATGTTAAACTTAAGAATAGGTTAATTTTGAAGAAGTATATATCCATCTTTAGTTTTCTTTTTTTTTTAAGGTATAATTAAATTTAAGTACATTGATATATTTAATATATTATCTCACAAAACGTTTTTCAAATATTTCAGACTATTCTATAAATTTCAAAATATGGAACGAACTTGAAATTCGAAACAATTATTAAGATACTTTTTTTCGTACTTATCTAGTTTATATTACTTTATTTTTTTAATAATGTTGAATAGGTGATGCAGTATCAAAATATATCAATATCTCCGAATTTGACATTTTGTGGGTTGACACATTATTGCTCATCAGCATCGATTTAACGAGACAAATAGTATTATAATAGTACTCTGCAGGTATAAATTGCATTAACAAGGTGGCAATACACGTTTACGATTTCTTCATAAACAAAGCTTTTCATCACGATCTGTGCCAATTTTACTATTTACTAACTAACGCCTGCAATTTCACCCGCGTTAATTTTTATTTTGTCAACGACATTACTTTGAGTCAACTTCAAAAAAGCCAGTTCTTAATTCGTAGTGTATATTTTTTTAATGTAACAAACCTCAGAACTCCGTAATATATAAATCGATTTAGAAAATTCTTCGTATATGTGAAAGAGATTAGTGTGTTATTATTTTTATCGATTTAGTGTATTTTAAATGCGTAAATAAAAATTAGAATTTCTCACTTCTCTATATTAACATCAAAAACAAATGCAAGAGTGGACAGGATTTAACTGTCGCACATCTCCTTATTGACTAAAGTTGAAAGTATAATTTGTAAATTACCTAATTGAGAAATTGTTTAGATTATGGAAGTAAAGTTACTGTAAATTTCTTGAAAATAATAAATATGTATAAGCTTATATAACCAATTGTATTACATTGTTTGCCGTGGTCGTTAATGACCTTAGTTGTTAAAAAGCTACCTAAAATAATAATAAAAAAATAAGTGTGAAACTTCATACTACTCCCTCTGTAAAATTTTCGTAACAAAGTCGGGTAAAAAGTTTTTGCTTCATATATTAATATATAAATCCATGGGAATTGAACTAGCAATCGGCGTTACATTCGGAACTACACCGACGCGGACAGCCCTTCAACGATTTATAATATAAAGGCGAAAATATAAACGTTTTGTGATCTATTCGCATAGAAAGATCCGTCCGTTTATAAAGTGAAATGGCTTAAAGGAAAGGCGTACACCGATACACGCAAGCTAAACTATGAATCTTAAGCGCTGCTATCTGAAATATACTAAGAGTAGATGGGTGTGTAGAAGTGGCATAAGCGAAAGGTACACATTTTCTACGCGATACGAAGTCTTAACAACGACGTTATTAACAAATGGTTTTATTAAATTCATATATTTTTTTGTATATGGTTATTTTTGTAATTTTTTTAAACATACCTACTATACGTAATTCATGTAAAAAATTCCTAAAAATCTTAACTAAAAAAATCATTTGAAAATAATAAAAATACAAATTGATTTTTGCCTATTTAAAACCTATATTTTTTTAACCATTAACATACAAGAACATCAACAATCAATAATACTAAAAAATAATCTGAATAATTCATATACTGAACAATATCAAAGGCACAAACAAAACGTATGTAGATCTAAAATTTATCGCGAGGTCGACAAGAGTTCCCGTCCTAAATCCGATGCCACATCTAATATATGCCCTCCTCTGAGACAACAATGGTCCCATGGAATTCCCATGGACAAGTGCTCCGCGTACTATAACGGTGGAGTTCGCAATTCAGTGATTTACGGGCCCTCGACTTGCAACAGAATAAACGTGGCCTCGGCTAGACTAGACCTCTAATACACCGCGCAGTAATGTTTATATGTTACTATGTTTGAATTTTACTTTAATAATCTATTTTATTTTTAAAGCAAATTTAAAAAAAAAAAACTTGCCATTTAGGTAAGTATTTTTATAACGAAATTTGCGATTTTTAATTTATAGAAATCGATATTTTTACTGAATCTGAATTCATTGTGATTGGTTTTAGCATGTAATATTTTACCTCGTTTTATGTATATACGTCTCGCATTATTAAAAACAAAACAAATTGGTTGTTTTGAACTATTGTAACATCGACTATGTTGACGCTTTACTCAGACTTTATAATACACAGGGAAATCAAATGGTGTCGAAAACGATTGTATTTCTGTTTTCATATCGATCAGTTTTTAGTTAAATTCGACACCATAAAATATATTCATTTATCCGCAAAGCCGTAGTTAAATAGCGTCGTGGATTAAGCTCTAAACCTTCTCCTTAATAAGAGAGAAGGAAATCGTCCAGCAGTGGGACATTTACAGGCTTTTACTTTACTTACTTTACTTTTATTTGGTATTTAAAATAAAGTTAATTTAAATTACATATCAACGACCATATTGATTACGTTACGGTGTAACATACGGTCGTACGGAAAATCTAGTTGTATAAATATTAGTGAAACACAACGCATTGCCGAGTGATACGGCGGTCGCAGTTTATGTTGGTTTTGATTTACCAATGATGTTCGGATGAATTTTAATATTCATCTAACCATAGAAAAAAGATCACGTTAAACTGGTTGACTGATTTGTCAATAACATTAAAAATTAATGTCATAATAAAATTCAATGATGTAATAAAATTTAAATATTACGAAAATATGTAGCACCGATATGAAAAAATAATACGCGTCAAGTGCTAGTCGGATTTACAGACGAAGGGTTCCTTAACTTAAATATTAGCAAAAGTGTGACAAAATTTCATCCATACGTTATTAAGGTATATGAAAAATATCTCGTTGATAGACAGATAGATAGACAGACAACGGAATCTTAGTAATAAAATTCCATTGACTCATCGGATAGAGAACCCTAAAAATGATAAACCACAATAACACGAAACGTAAAAATAAAACGGATAAATTCGAAAGCGAATCAAATGGTGACGCCCATTAAATTTATCGCGTGAATTTTTTACTCGTTCTCGTAACATCGGACCCGATCGTTGAGATTCCATGCATATTAACAATAATTCCTTCAATTAATCGCATCCAAATTACAGATACTCTCCAGCAATTATGTTACAAAACGGACACAATGTTGCACTCACTAGCTGCGAGTTGTGACGCTTAACGTCAATATTGACGTTAAGCGTCACAACTCGCAGCTCACATATTTCTTCAACTGCTTATGTGTCTTCTAAATATTACATTCCATCTTTTAATGCATTACTTGCTTCTGATTTATTAAAATATATATCTATTTTAGAAACATCTTTTATAAAATTGATAAACACACGACCAAATTTGATTTGTTTAACATAATTGTAAACCCTTAGGCTTTGCTTCTTCACACGATTTCGTAATTACATTACGATTATAAATAAACGTTGTGGTATTCAATTGATTGCATATTGTAATATATTTCGCTTTTAAACTTAAAGCAACTGGATTTCCGATTAAAGGATCACTTAACGCAGAGAAATTCTTTAACCGATACAAAATATTTCTCATCACCAGATAAAATCGACACTAAATCGAAATTAAATGCAAGATATCGCTTCGAGCATACAAATATCGTAATTTCAATATATTTATAGCCATTTCCAGTGTCGATGATTACAATACAAAGTTATTCTGGTATTAGAAAGTATAAAGAGTCATATAAAAGTAGTGGAAGCCGGGATAACGACGAATGCTCATCACATGGTCGTGATCCTACTCTTAGACAATGGCCGATTATGTATTTTGTGTTTAGATATCTGTTGTTTTGAGGTATGGTGCAATGGACAAAGACGCGTGATAGAATTATATAGCGCTTTGAGCCGCATTGGACTTTGTGGTACAATTTTATATATCATTTATTATAAAATAGGCTTGCATTTTGGGATATTTATGTATTCTAATATTATAAAGAGGTATTATTAACAATTTGTTTGTGAGTTTACAGTAGGAGGTAATCTCTAAAACTACTTATTCGATTTGAGAAATTCTTTTTACGTTGGATAGCCTGTTTATTGAGGAAGACTGTAAGCTATATTACATCACGCTACGACTCATAACAGTGAAGCGGTAACCTTAAACCTGAGTGAAACTGCGAAGGGCAGAGATGTTGATAAATTCTATTAAATTATTGGCTAGTTACTACCTGTTTTATAAGGAAATTGATTTATTTAATATTAATGTTTTGAAAGAATAAGTTACTTATCATATTTATATTCTATATAACGCTCGCAGCGAATACAATGGTGTTACGATACATGCGTTCAGAAGTAGATTCAATAACAATTCAAAAGAGAAGGCGGTTTTTTATTAATTTGCTTATTCAATATTTTCAAAAACCATAAAAAAATGTAACAAAAGAGGAATGTCTTTTATTTTTTAAATATCTAAGGCCAGAATTGCAATAGTGAATTTTACTCTCGAGAGCGATGTACAATAACTTTATAATCTAGTAATAGATACGTCGTAAGTAGTTCCGGAAGTTGTGATTATGAAAAATAAGACACCGACAGTAAGTTATTTCAAATGTAAAAGAATCCAAATTAACTTATTTAATCTTTACGAAAGTCTGAAAGCAACATATAAGTGTAATTTTCGCCTAAGTATTAATAAACAATAATTTATAAGCAGATTAACCTAAAACGATTTTATTAATGTTTCTATTTATCAAAAAGATCGTGAATCTGATTTGAGGCATAACTATGCGGCATTTATTGCATGATACTGTCAACGTTTATTGTATCATAGAGCCTCATAAAGTTTATGTACTAACAAGAGATAATCTCTTCGCCACCGCTTTTACCTTAAATGGAACTAAAAGTGTCACGAATTCAATAAATTTGTTAAAGCAAAATGAAGCTATACCGTAATTCGATTCCTCGGTAGTCCTCAGTATTCTAACATTAATATTTACTCAGTCACTAAGTGATTTTCTTTGTATGTAATCCCAAACGTCTGTCGTGTTTGCTTATGGTGCTTTCTATTCAAAGAATGTTATCGAAATGCATTGTGTGTCTAAATCTCTAACGAAATAATTGTATCTTATTTCATCGTTCATCACAATATCTCGTTTCTCAAGAGGACTTCGTGTAGCCTCTAATCGAAGATAGCGTATAGTATTTATTAATTCGAATTAATTATTGACATGTCAATCATGATTATTATTGAAATTGAGTAATGTAAAAAGTAACTCACCTCCAGCTGTAGCTTTCAGGCTGCCAACAATGGTGCCGGTTCTCACGTCTTCTCGCACACGAAAATTATATCTCGGTTTATCGAACAATGCTGAGCCGACCCCAGCAGGCATCACGTTCACGTGCACTGTAGCCCCTTGCGGCGCGGCCAGACCACCGCCATCAGTCGCTGTTATTTCCAAATCAAACTTCCCGTTCGCCTGTATCAGAGCTGGCTTCGTAACGAATATTTCTCCGGTACTCCTGTCTATACGGAACACGTCATTATCGTTTCCGTTTACGATTCTATACGTAATGGTACCGAATCTTCCCGAATCAGCGTCGCTGGCGGACACGGCTACTATCGGTTCGCTGCTCGATATCCTACCCTCCTTCAGAGAAACGTCGTAATCTTTCACTGTGAAGGCCGGAACGTTGTCGTTTATATCGAGAAGTTGAATCTTCACCATTGCGGTCGTCGACAGGCCCCCTGCGAATAAATAAATAATTGGTCCCTTGATTGTCTGTGTATTGTTGTAATGCTATGTTTAATTGACAGGCGGTTGATTTATGCGGATGTCAACGCGTTTTCGTTACATGTTTGCGATAATAAAATGATGTCCGCTATACTTCGTGGAGTTTTTTTTTAATTGTGGCGCAAATAACTCGGAACAAAACTTGGTCTTACAATGTATTTGAACGGGATGGGAAAACAATGTTTTGCTGATTAACGACTCTAGATGAGCGAGATTCAGAATGACATTTAATGTAAAGAAATATCAAACACTCGACATTAATACTTGACAAGAAAAGATATACGTTCTGGAAATTATTTATAAATTGAGCCTTTTTCAAAGTTGTAAAAAATCTAATATTTATAAAAAAAAAACTTATTGTCATTGGAAATAAACTTTTGTCCAGTGGGATATTTAAAACTATCACATTAAACAATTATTAAAAATATTAATTTTGACTATCCTTTGCTACGTTTTGTTAGGTCTAACGAAAATCTAAAACTTATTTTCGTTCACACACGCTGTAAGAAAATAATTGCGCTATGCCAATGCAAATAAAAATATAGCGAGTACAAATACTATATTGACACGCAGCGCATAATACAAACAATCAAACAAAGACTTCGTTGTCGTAGACTTTCGCGATTATTATTCATTGAAATAAAACTATTTTAAACGGATTTAAATCGCGTATATTAACTATTTTTATCATCCCGACTGCGTGCAACCGGAACGTTATTCAAGATACCAACTAAGAAACCGTTGGCGGTAGTTGTAAATAATATTTTCTAAAACCTCAAATAGACAAATGTCACCTTAGTCTACCCGTGACCACGAACGCTGCAAAGTGCTCGAAACGTCGGGATGATAAAAATAATTAATATACGCGATTTAAATCCGTTTAAAATAGTTTTATTCCAAAGACTATATTTTTATATCAAATTACAGATCGTTCAACATCGACATATATCTTAATTCAAACTAAAACCACAACTTTCACTATCAAAATACGGAATAACTACCGAAATACCGACCCGAGCATCAGAGCGACCGCTCTGTATAAAAACCCAAAGTAATAGTTCTGATCTCTCGCACCATAAATCAAGGGTAGGACAAGGGCCGACACTCACGGAATTTATACGCTCGCCAATTCGCCGGTGCTTTATTTCAAGCGGTATATGCATAGCTATACACTGTCACTGTTAGACTTATTGCTTCCAATTGATAATGAATGGGAAGACGCGAAAAAATCAACAATGCCCATTCATTGTTCTTTAGTACTATGAGTAATGCGATACATATATTCTGTATATAATATATTGGTGATGTTGCTTTAGACGATCTTTTTAATCGACTTCGGTAAGGGAGGTGCAAAGTAAAATAATCGAAGTAAGTAAATAACGCATCACACTCAACGGCCCCCATTAAGATCTCATGACCTTGTGTCGGGGGTCCGGAAACACTCACAACACTAACACAAACACCCAGACCACGACAAACATCCGTATGGCCAAAACACACGTTTGCCGTGAGCGGGGATCGAACCCGCGACCGTTAGCGCTTTAGTCAGTTGCAGTGACCACTGCGCCAACGCGTCTGTCATAGTTATTTACGTGTTAATTACTGGCAAACACTTCAAAATTTTGTAGAGAATATTTATTTTTCGCTTTTTAGTTAAATCGTTTCGTTTTCGAAGTCGGTTTATTTGTTTTAAATGTTTTTTTTTTATTGTTTTGTAATTTTATACATAGGATTTATTTGGTATGGTATGTAAGGTTTTACGTGGGAGCTGGGTTACTATTTTTATGTTTAGTGTATAATATAAAGGATATTCGAACTTATAATAATTACTAGCATTCCGCCCGCGACTGCGTCCGCGTGGAATTCGGTTACATCGCCCTCCCATTTACATCGCATTCCCACAGGAACCTTGCATTTTTTCGAGAATAAAAGTAGCCTATGTCCTATGTCCTTTCTCAGACTCTAGACTATTTCTGCATCAAAATTTCATTTAAATCGGTTCCAGGGGTGATTGCGTAAAACTACTTTCGCATTTATAACATTAGTAACGATTATTACCTCGATCAGTAGCTATGACGGGAAACTCGAAGTCACTGTTCGTCTCGTGGTCCAAGGGTCCAGAAACACAGAGGTCTCCTGTGTCAGCTCGCACGGAGAACTGCTGGGTCAGACCGTCACCCAGGGTGTAATTGACGATGGCGTTCACCCCGCAGTCCGGGTCTATTGCTGACATCTGAAAAGACAAATATATGTTAAAATACTATAGCAATAAAAGCCTAACGCTCTCTATGAGTACTTTTTTTTCCCTTTCTTCCTTATTCCATTTTAAGCTGGCAACACATTTGTGACTCCTCTGGTGCTGCAAATGTCCATAAGCGGCAGTGCTCACTTAAAGTTTAACGCTTGAATTTTATAAAAATAATAGAAAGAGTCAAAATTCAGGAAAAGCACAGGCTATAGATTTTACTTAACTCATACAAAGCCAAAACCTATACGGGCAAAGTCGCGAGTAGTATATACTCTGGTATTATTCTAATAAATTCTGAATTTATTAAAACACCATTTACAAAAACAATAGTTTTGACATTAAAAATTTGTTTACAAGACATAGTTATAGTCAAAGAAACATTGATAACTTTTCGTCGATACTGAAACCGGTCCAAAACAGAGAGTCCTTGACTACACATGAAGGCTGTCGCTAATTTATTACATAAATACATGTTCCATTAATATTCACGACTGTAATTCTATTTCAAATTAGAAATATAATCGTTGTAACAGTAACTTGCTTTAACACACGATTCGATAAATGAATTATGATAATACTTCTATCATTATATTAACTGTACAACGAGCAACATATTATACATACTATACAATTTGGCGGAACGCTAAACGAATATACGCTTTATTTCTTATACATTTAGGATACAATTCGATAAGAATATTACAACAGCAATATCGTATTCGGATTTCCTTTGCGCATACACAAATAATTGTCTAAGTCCCGTCTTTAAGATAAGTATCGCAATTAATAAAAGATATTTAATTCTGGAAAATTGACTGTCCCTATGTGAGGTCTGAAATGATCTTTAATGTTTCATCCTTTGATAAATATATTTTAATAATTTATTATATTAACATTACGGGTATTAACGTCATATGTATTGTTATGCCATATGAAGTTTTAAATTTAAGAATACTATTTTTAAAGGTTAAACTGAAAAGCCGACGGAGAAATATTTTACAGATAGAGTCCACGCTAAAGCTTGTTTATTTTAATTCTGCTAAGATATTCGACATTCTACTATTTTTCGTTTGAAGTATGCAGAAAATCGTAAGATCGATCGATTCGACAGTAAAAGGAAAGACAAACAAACAAAACTTCCGTATTTTAATGTATTAATAACGTGTAATTAATCGCATGGTTATATATTTTAGTTTTATTATATATTATAGCTATTATATATATCAGTTAAATTAAACTGACCTACTACACGAATAGTCAAATTGACTAAAGTATGAAAGTGTACTACTATAATCACTCACTAAAAATGACAAGAATGATAGAGATTGTCAACATTATAATATAGGTATTTCCTGACCCCAGAAAAAAATATGGAATTATTGATGAATTTGTTAATAGACTTCCAAAAATATGAGTTATGCAATTACGTATCACGATTATCTACGTTGATGTTGACTTCTTATAAACGAATTTGTTAATTACGCATACGGCGCCCATTAAATAATTAACAATATGTATATACTTTGATATAAACATTGAGAATTTAACGAGAATATTTGTTCTCAATTTTGTAACCAACCAAATAAGCAAGTCAAAAGAGAAATACATTTCGGGAGAAATTTCGAAACACATATATCCGTCAATCCTTGAAGCAATTTAGGCAAAATCCCGAAGCTTCCACGAATTAAGTGAACAGGACATTTACGAAACATTTTCTTCTTTAATAACAATATCCTTTTTAAATGTATTTCGATTGCATCGCAAATAAAACAATTTGACATTTGAAGTGTTAAGTGGTAAAAAAAAGCATAATCTTGCAACATTGTCGATAATTAGCCCGAAATCATCTTTTTCTCTTTATCGCACTGCACACCGTGGGCGACACAGTAATTTGTATCTGTCAAGGATTTACGAGCTAAATACGCTCTTATGATAACGAAAATAAAGCATACAATTCCGTTTATAAATTTGACAGCTCCGTAAAACCAGTGCGGAGGTATGCATGTGACAACGCCTCCTGATTAATTGCGTCTGAGTGTAGAGAGAAGATAAATGGATGGACTGGCAGAAGTTTTATTTTCCACGCGAAAATGACCTCTCTTTGTAATGGGATAAGATTCAAAATGGAGGTTTTGAAACGATGTTGGTAATATTAGTCATTTAACACGTTTTCCTCTTGTCTTCATTGGTATGAATTATTTTATGTTTTTTAATGCGGACTCAATTATCGTATCCTAGAGCCCTGTATGGGTTTCGTCTTATTATGTGCTATGATACATGGACGCTTCCTTTTTAAATTGCGCGCTATTTGTAACTGTGTGAAAAAATATAATTAATGCGCTAATCGTAGTTATTTTAATTATCTTGAGAATAAGTTCACTTTGAACTGTTCGGTACATTTCTCATTGCAGTAAAAACGATTTACAAAATGTATGATACCAAATAAAAATGTATAATACCAAAATAAGCACGTTTTATGAAGAAGAAACGATCACTTTACTTATAAAATTTATTTAAAAAACAATGTTAGAATAACATAATGACAACATGCATAGAAAACGCAAAATCATATATAATTGGTATCATTTAAAAACATCGCATACACTGCAGGACGAAAAAAAAAACATATCACATCTCAAAATATGACGTTTCGAGATAAAACAGCGGTCGCCTTTTAAATTGATACTAAACTACTTAAGTTGTTTATATTTAAATTTTCCAGCAAGTTGACAGGAGCTATTATCAGCGACCTCGGTGTGGGAGATAAGAATGAGCCACAATAAGATTTATTGCACACTCGAGCTAACACGGTATGTCTTGAAATATTTTTTTTTGTGTATAAAAGTGTTACTACTTTTGTCTCGCACGTCTCAATTAGGAACTTTAATGGATCGCTAATATTTAGCGGGCAACACTTTGATCTTTTTAATCGATGCTAAGTGTGGGGAGAAAAATTAGCGTCATTATTAATTTTTGATGATCGAATGACGGATAATCGTTTTGCTTAAAAATAACTATTCAAGTTTACTTATTCAAAATTATATAAGAGTGTACTAAGATTTATCGATTAATCACGAACAGACTAAGTTATACCAAAAACTATAATTTTTTTAATAATATTTGAAGTCACATTTCAAAAAGATTATTAGCTTGTTGACGTGTATAAGCTTTTTTAAAAAAGCAAAAATCAAATCAAATCTACGTTCATAACAAAAGTATTTCAAAAAGTTAGCACTGAAAACATCATGGTAGTAACAATATAAATAGAAAATGGAGCTAAACAACCACGATAAAAAAAAGCAAGCGAAACATCACGACAGTCTCGAAAATATAAAGTATTTTATCGAGAATGTTGTGTCTCATCTCAAAAATGTATGTAACATATAAAATTCACAAATTTCGAATAACAATAAAGCATATAAACGATGTAGATAATAAGAAACAAATTATAGATAACAAGCCTATCTATACCCTTATTTGGAGTTAAAAATATATCTCAAACAATTTACTTTATAACAATACTCTCATACCATTTAAAGGCAAATGTAAACTAGATCCGGTCGATCAGCATCGCAAAAGTAAAAATGTATAATGCAAGCATGTATAATTCATTGAAACAAACGCTATACACTTGCTCGTGTCCGCTAGTGTACGTCAGGTCAGCTTACACGACCGTCTCATCTAAATGAAGCCTACATCTGCCTTGTTTACGTTACAAAAAAGTATAAATAAATGATTTGTAACGAAAAATAAAATATAAAAAAAAACTCGAGACTCAGTTCGGTCCTTGCCAAAGGACATTGTAATTCAACCTGATTGGCACACAATAATGGAATCAAACATAAACCATTTAAAAATTGTCCGCGTTAAAACGAAAAAGGTAGCTCAGTTGAAACAAAATCGAGAAGGACAATACCAGGGGAAGATTCAGAAGGATTTGTAGTGCCATTAGTAGTAGGGTTTCAAGATTGAAGTGGGCGAAAATGTGTCTTATTGTTTGGTAGATAGAAGCGATAATGGCAGGTGCATTTGGGTATTGTAATTAAGGCGAAATTTTGAGTCTCATTCCTTTGCTATCGTCTCGGAAATTTGTCTCAAATATGTAACGTTTTGATATATAAATGTTAGGGAAACTTGTTGCGACGTTAATGTCATTATCGGTTGACAGCACATGAGTCTCCGAAAAAGAGGCATGTTTTTATAATTTATGCATGTGGGTGTTTTTTTATTCTGTGTTATATATTTGAATAGAAATAAAGTTTTATTAAAATCTATTTAGCGGTTTCCGCGTCATACGTACGAGAATAAATAAATTTCAAAAGAAATGTTTTTTATATATTTTCTGAGATTAATTTTTTTTTTATCAAATACATACTTACATATTTTATGTCTTAAAACTATTTTACATATACTCCCAAATTTATCACTCCCTAGATATTTAGTTTTAAATTATTACATAAAAAGGTCAAAATTAAATCGAGCCATTATAATAACACTATTCGTGTTATTAATTCTTTAAAAATTTAAACTCAAATCAGGACTATCATTAGCAAAATTCGTTCCACTTCCAGAAATAAACGTCAACGTCAAAGGAAATATTAAAGACATCTTGAATTCCGTTAAAAAAAATATTCACCGTTAATAAAGTGGATAAAGACATAGGCGTTCATTAATCTCATTTCATTTAATAAAAAATTGCATTGTGAGCGCTTTGATAGAGAGAATCTTGCAGAGGTTTCCCCTTTTGAATCTAGTTAGCGTTCATACATGTATTGGTATGTTGAGAAAAAATAAGGAGTTAAATTGAAGAACTATCATTACTTGGTCCTTTTAGAGTGTGCGAGATGTCGTACGATTTATAGATCGATGCTAATGTCGTTGGGTGCGTGAAGATATGCTGTAATGAAGTATGTCACTTTTGTTGTATTTCATTTGTGATTGGTGTGTTTTTCGATTAAAATCTTTGTACGTTAAATTGATTTTTCAATTATCTGAACATGATTAAAATAATTCTAATGTCTTTATTAAATACGTGGTACAGTATTGATGTATTATTCATTAATTCATTCTTTGTTTTGTGGCTTTTAGTTGATATATAACAGCGAGAAGTGAGATCAAAATAGAATCATTATGATAATTTCGGGTTACACAAACTAAAATAAAACGATGAATAACGGTAGGTGTCAAAATATTTAAAAAAGAAATAATGGTATCAACATTTTTTCCTACAGTAAAAGTATGTTCGCAACAGTCAATTATTATTTTAATTAGTTACTATTTCATTTGTATGTACAAATCAAACCGAATCATCATCAAATATTAAGACAAACCCACAAGATAATAAGAACAATAATACACAGTCGACAAAAACTTTAATTTAAATAAAATAATTAGGTACGATATATCGTCACTCGTAAATAAGAGTATTATGCCTAAATAAAAACAGATCGCGCTGACAGAGTCGTCAAGGCGTCCTGCCTAGCTTGACATGGCGTGGTTATTTTTTATAATTTCATCAATCAGATCTCAGAACAACATTGTTGTGTTTTGTTGTAATCACTGTATCAACAAATATAATTTACAACAATTAATTCGATTATGGGATTGTTGATTGAAGTGGGTTAACAAAATGGCGTCTATCGTATTCTTTGTACTATTACTGTAGACATATATATGTATATTAATTTTGTGGATTATTTTATACGATAAAATGAATAAATAAATAAAATAATTAAATTCTTACAATTTCTTAAATAATTACCCTTTTCAATTTTACTTTTTATTACACACAAATATATTTTGTTCTTGTTTTGAAGAGAAAAATGATTTCGAATTTAATTAAAACTAATTAAAATAATAATTAACTGTTTCTAATTACATACTTCTATACTTGGAACAAAAAATCTTGATCCGACTATTTCTTTTTTAAATATTTTGACACCTACCGCTATTCACCGTTCTATTTTTAATCGCTCGCAAGTGTCACTTTTTTGTTTATTATTAATAAACTAGCTTCAACAGACAAAATTGCGAAAACCAACTATAAGTTTTAATGAAGAAAGCCTAGCTGTGTGTGTGTGTGTCTGCCCTGATTACAACTCGTGTACAGGTTGACTAGACCGGGGCAGTACCTCATTCTCACAGAAGATCGGCGTGAATTAACTAAAATAACTTCGTTTTATACGGTGAATGACAGAGACGGAAACCTATCCCTCCCCTTCCCAATTCCTTTCCCTATTTCCTTAAACCTCTATTAATTTTTAAGCTGGTAACTAATTTGTATTCCTCTGGTGCAAATGTCCGTGAAAATTGAGATTAATTATAACCAATCAGGCTGTTTTTATAAATTTTTGCGTAATTATTTACGTGTACGTACTTACTAGTGTAGCAACAGCCTTTAAGATAAAAACAAATATAAAAAAAAACATGATACTGGTATAAAAATTCGCTCCTCTTAATAATAGACGTGTTCAATGGCCTTTGCTCGCCTCCCTTTGCCTTCAATATTAAGTTTCATTGTCTCGAACGGTTTGTTCTATTTGGTTAAATCTGTGTATAGTTCGCCATTCGATCATATATCGTTTAAATGTACTTTTTTTATTTCTTGTCGTGTACTTTAAAGAGTTGAATGCTTAGTTAAAAAAAAAGTAAAAGTGTTTTTAAGAATGTTGAGGGGCTTATTTATTTATTAACCGACATCCAAAAAAGGAGGAGATTCTCAATTCGTCGGGGACTTTTTTTATGGATGTTCACCGATTACTCCACTGTTTGTGGACCGACTTCATAATGTTGTAAAAACATTTTTTTATGTCTTTTATTTCATTTGTATTGCTTAGGTTTGTTTTTGATGTCGGTTTAATTTTTTGAAAAAACTTTTATTTTATATAATAGCAATTAATATAATCATACACTTTAGATTACAATATTGTCTTATACAATACTAGCTGTCTCTTGCGGTTTCACGTTTATGGTTACTGCTTCGCCCCCATGAGTCGTAGCGTGATGTAATATAGCCTATAGCCTTCCTCAATAAGTAAACTATCGAACAAAAAAAAATTCAATTCGAAAAAGTACTTCCTGAGATTAGCGCGTTCAAACATACATACAAACAAACTTTTCACCTTTATAATAGCAACAGCGATTATATAAACATACACTTTACATTGCAGTATTGTGTTATATAGTTTTAATTACTATTACAGGTATATGTAATGTTATAAAATTGTATACCTTCAATTAGTATAAAGGATAATAATGATTCATATTTTTTTTACAGAGGTAACTCATACTACAAAATTTTAAATATATACAATGACAATTAATTATAAGCAATTACAAATTAAGTATAATTACAAAAAATATAACTTTTATTTAGAATTACATATTTAATTACAATAATTATAGATGGATAAAGGACTTGTGGATATCAAACAAAATATGTTAGAGCAATGATATCAGATGGACGTTGATAAGCAATACTGTGTCAAGCCACACGGACTTTATTTTGAGAAAAATGCGTCTAAAGTTGTCAAACCCATTCTTAACTAATTTCTTTGAGGCCGTATACATATATCCATCTTTTCTTTTCTATTTTGATAAAATTTGTAATGAATTGAAAGCGGATTGATATATTTAATGTGTTATCTAATAAAAAGTTTTTCAAATAATTGAGAATATTGTACAAATTGTAAAATATGGAACGCACTCGAAATTCGAAACAATTATTTAAGAAAGTTTTTGCCGTACTTATTCAGTTTCTACGACTATAATTTTTTTAATAATGTTAAATAGGTGATGCAGTATCAAAATACATCAATATCTCTGAATTTCACTTTCTGTGCGTTGACACATTATTGCTTATCGGCATCCAGATAACAATGTAAGTTATAAGCTCATGGATTTTGGTACCCAGAATGCTGACCATTTTGTACGACGTTGCCAAGCAACCAGCTATCGATTGAGTATGACACGAGAGTATATATGAGCTAACAAGTCAATTGACGAGCTTATGAAAGTTAGAAATGGTAATTTACTTATTAAATTATTAGACTTTTAATGTATCACATTTTACATAAATAATAATGCATCACATATTAACATTAATACCTCAAAACCTAGATAATTACATAGAATACTCTTCATGAGATAATTAACTTAAAAATTTAAAACATCGTAATGTTTTAACATTTAATTTGTACAATATTTTTACACCGTGGTTAAATAAAGACGCTGGCGGCATTGCTAGAGGCGATAGTTAGTTAACGATATTTTTGTTAAATTTGAGATATTTTCTGTGTAGTAATGTGTTTTTCCGTTACAAAGATTAATAGTGTTATTATAATAATAATTAAGATAATTATATTTAATTACTAGCTTTTGTTCGCGGCTTTGCTTGTTTTGATGTAGATTTAGTTATGTCAGATAATTCAATTATAACCCTCCCGTAAGCGCGTATATTCCTTACTAAAATAATGAACTTAAAAGTTTGTATGGTTGTATGGATATTTGTTTCTCTTTTACGAAAAAACGACTTAACAGATTTTGACGAAACTTTACAGGAATATCGGTTATACGTCTGAAAAACGAATGAGGTATTTTCTTATTAAAATATCGGGCAAAGCTACGGATGCTAGTTAATAAAAAAAACTCGAATGAAGTGTCGAATTAAAAACAATAACTATCGAGTCAGTAGAATCTACATTCCGAATTGACGATTAATTATCAAATTCCAGTACAAAACTCAATAATAAATCGAAATTAACTCGACTCAAATGAAAACCACATATGAGCCCATTTTGAAACAAAGACCCAGTACGGTCAACATAATATATCATCCAATAAAACAAAAATTACCTATACCGTGTCCTTTGTGAAGATTAATTTATCTTGTAGCGTGTAATGTATACGGGACCGTAGCCACACAAATCGCGACGCATGCGTACAACGTCTTGAAGTGTGAAATGTACGGTCGGCAAAAAAAATTAAAATATTTACTTTAATAATACATATTATTCCATTCCTTTGTTGATAGTGAACCAATTAATTATATTGTTTAAGCAGGCCTTTTTTTAATGAGCGTGCTGTACTTATTTATTTGGTAATTATTTTATATACTAGTTGCAATGCAGATTACGACATACTAACATCTTCATATATAACTATATACATAAAAGCGAAATACCACTCACTGATAAATCATGAAGTCAAAAACTAAAACACGTTTAATGTTAAAATTTAGCAGGTTATAGGGTGGAGACATTCGCATAAGAACGGTTTCATCAAAACTCCATCCCTAAGAGGGTAAAAGTCTTATGTTTTTGAAGTAAGAGACATGAAATTTAAAATGTGTGATCGATCTAAGATGTGGAGGTGTTCTAATAATATATCTTTAAAAATCGACCTTTTGTGCTAAAAATACAGGCGGCCGCAGTTATAATGTTTTGTGCATTTATTGACATAGTCAGTTTTTGTAATTAATTTTATTGTAAAATAAATTAAATAAACGACAATTCACTTGCTCTGCGTACATTGCGGAAGGGATACCCGATACCCGTGCGGTCTTAGTTGATGTATAACCTCACTGAGCTTTGATTGAAACTGAACTAACGATATCTTTTTGTTGAGATGATCATTGATGGACGTTTAAGTTACACACTACGTGTTAATAGAATGGACCACGCACTTCGGACTATGGACCTAGACGCTAGTCTATCCCATTGGCATCCAACCGGTTTTGTTAAACTGCTTATGGGTATTAAAATTAATATCATGGACCATTTGGCCATGGACCGCGGAATAAATGGACCACTTTATATTTAAGTGTATATATGTATATGTATTGACAAGAACTAGACCAAGTATCTTAATTGATTGATCAAACTAAAATCCTGTTTAACATATACAAAAGAATAGCTCTTTTCGCCAAAAAAGTATTTCAATAAAGATTAAATATGAATAACATATTAATAAACAAACCTAAAATATTAAATTTTATATATTTTAGATATGCATTAACAATGTAAATATATATCAACATGATACAGTCAAAATAAAATCGACCAGCCTCAATTAATATCGAATCAATTTAACTCGAATAATACGAATAAATGTTTGCGATGTCCGAATAACTTTCCTTTATCGAATGAAAAAGGTTTCGGCATCATTATTCTTTATTTTCGAGTGATTAATTACAGTTTTTGAGGTCCACACGTAAATACATGTAAACAGTTTCGATTCAACCTACGCGGATCGTGTTTCTTGATACTTAAGGCGTTGACGTGTAAGAAGGAAATTAAAGTGACGTTGATCGCTCAAAACGATACCATCATGCTATTGGCATTGATACGCGTAATGACATATATGTAGGGTTGCCAGACTTTTACTTTACATTAATTAGAACAGTAATTTTTTGTATTGTAATTTAAAATTAAATTCTTAACAAATATTTAAATGGTAAAAATAAAAACTAGTTGGTTCTCGTGCCTTTTTTTCGTAGAATAATAATTTGGATAGCCTATTTATTCGAGGAATAATGTGTTCTGCGTAGAAACTATCTTTCTCTGTTTTTTTTTTACAAAATTACCAGATTCTATTTTTTTTCGATTTTTTGGCGGTTCCTTTGTGTTTTTTCTTTTTTTAACCATTTCTGTATTGAGACGAAAAATATACAAAAAACATGAATTAATATTAAATCGTTCAAGCCTTTTTAGAGTTTTTGCGAGATTAGAACACATTAATATATTTATATATATAGTTATAATGTCCATAACTCTATATTACACAAATAAATCTATTATTGTATAATAAATGTAAGATACTTAAATAAATTATTATTAATAAATTAATGTTTTTAATAATAAATCGCTGTCTAGCATCCAGAATGGCTTTATCTCAAAATAATAATTTATACCAAGTTCAATGACCCACACTAATTAAGAATTCGTTGTAATTAACAAAGCAAAAACCAACATAATATAATATGTAAATCAGTCGATCGAATGTGATTTATTGTAAACTAGGTGACGCACGTGACTTTCAGTATATATATATATATATATATATATATATATATATATATATATATATATATATATATATATATATATATATATATATATATATATATATATATATATTATTTAACATACATGCATTTGATATGTTGATACTTAAACTTGTTAAAATCTATTTATTCATTGATAAATTCTTTGACACAGTGTAGAAGTGGGTTAATATATAAACAAATGTTATGTTAGGTCTTGTTGTTATAATTAAAATAAGATTTCAATTGGTTTTGTTGCGACCAAATCTCTTTAAAAAATAAAGATTAAAAAAGTACTAACAACTTTTGTAATAATTATAATATAATTTTCCCTTTTTTAAAATTCGCCTTTTTTAAATTTGTTTTAATGGACTATTTAGACTAGTACTATATAGCTGAAGAGTTTGTTTGGTTGTTTGTTTGAACGCGCTAATCACAGGAACTAATGGTTGGAAGTGTTTTTTTTTGTTTTAGTTTATTTATTGAGGAAGGTTATAGGCTATATTACATCACAATACCAGTCATAGGAGCGAAGCAGTAACTATAAACGATTGAAAGCGCACGGCATAGTTAGTTACCTTATATGTCACTTATAACATTAGCTACACAACACTAAATCAATCAAGTCAATCTGTTTTCCAGCAATCTAGTAACATAGTCCGCGACCAACTTAGTACCTCATGGAAGCAGATAAAAAACAAAAATACCCATAAAACATCAACAATTAACAGTAAACGATAAATAGAAATAAACCACAAAGTCGCCTATAGTAATAAGTTTGGAACAGTTCTCTCGATAAATCGCTGCCCACGCTGGTCGGTATTTTCATAACCAGTTCGACTAGAGGTTTTTCATCGATTGCCATCGGTTTGGCATCGGTACTTGTACTTATTTTATTTCGACATGATTATTTTATTAAGGGACCACCTGATGTTACTGAAGATGGATATCGTTTGGCAATTCTTTTTTAGTTTTGTCTAATTGGCACGGTGATATTGCCCGTTGTAATAGCGAAATTAGCAATATAAAGATGAGTGAATAAAATGCATTATTTTACATAGCATTACGAATAAATGTAATTTTAAGTATACAAAGTGAAAATATATCATTTAAAATAATATTTTTATAATGGTAAACACTAAACTATGTAAACTTATGTAGTTTTTTCAATCTTCTTTAAAGTTGCTAATTTACGCAAAGTTATTGTTAATTTACATGGAGATATAACAATGTTATTAGCGTGGATCTTGTGAGTTGATTGATTCAGATAATTTCTTTTATTTAGCTCAAATGTTTTGACAAATATCAATATGTCTATGATTAAGGTTTAATATCTTGAAAGTTTATAATAATTAGATAAAAAGTGAATAAAAAGTTTCAATACGTTTTTGTTTTTAATATATACAAGTGCAAGTATCCGAACGTTTCAAAATGGCGTTGCGCAACGCCAAGAGTAAATCTAATCTCCAGAATGATAACCACGACACTAATGCGAAGCTGATTATTGTTTAATCCCCGATAGAAGTCCACGCTTTAATTCCCGGTAATAAATTACCATGAGAAATTAACACTGATTTAGTTCGAAAATTAATAGGTATTGTGACTTTCAAATTTTTTTCGTTGACGCAATTCCGGCGGCCATGTTTGTTGTAGTGTTTAACATCACTGTTATTCACATTAAGACTCGGTATTAGTTGTATGAAGTTAATTTTTGCTTATTTCTTAAAAATGAATATCTAATTAAAAATTAATAAGCACCAATTAATTACTTATATCTAAGTTTCAAATTTATTGATTACATTTTCTGACTATTAAAAAAATACTAAGGCTAATTTAGTAACACGGAAACAACTAAGAATTTATGTTAAGTTAATAAAAATTACAAAAATCACACAATTTACATATCTATAAATTTTATTTAATTAATTAAAAATTTGACTCATAAAAAAATAACAAAATCGTAGATATCATGTATAATTTTCAACCAATAATACCATTTATTAAATTGATAACAATTCAAATTAAATATTAAAAAAAAAAGCGAAAGAACATACATACAAAATGTACATATAGTTATTAAATACTAGTAGTCACGCGAATGGCAAATGTAAAATATTTCAATGACAAATTTATTTCAGTTATTTCGATTTTAAAACAAAACTACAAGACCGATACTGATAAAAATTCTATGGGATCTATCGAAAATGTACCCAATTAAATAAATAAAGAATTAACCAAATCGGTTAAACCGTTTTCTAGTGATACATAAACATGCTTACTAATACTTTGTGAAAGTGTATTTCTATACCAAAATTCATCAAAATTGCTTTAGCAGTTTAAGCGGGAAAACATAAACAGACAGATTTCGTTACGCACTAATAATTACAAATAATATTGTACAAAAATATTTTTAAAAGAGTAACTACTGAGTTTCTCGCCGGCTCTTCTCAGTAGAGTCCACACTCCGAGCCGGTGGTAGCTTCACGTAGAACTGACATCACAAATTTGTAAATTGACGATTCGAAAGAGCTTGTAAAGGCCTATTTGAATAAAGTATATTTTGAGTTTGAGTTTGAGTTTAATAATATAATAGTTTATATGAAGAACGCTGATAAGCAATACTATGTCTAGCCACACGGACTTCATTCTGAGAAAATGGCGCCTGAATACATGACATACTCTTAAAAAATTTGTATGAAAAAGAAATTATCCATTTTTTCTTTTCTATTTTGATATAAGATTAAATGAACTGAAACGAGATTGTCATAATAAAATGTTTTATCTAGTAACAAATTTGTATATAATATATGAGATTATTTTATAAATTGCAAAATATGGAACGCACTAACATTAAATTCAGATACATTTTTCCGTACTTATTAAGTTTGATGTCTGAATATGTTTTTCATAACTTTAAATAGGTGACGCATCATCAACATCAATATCTCCGAATTATTGTTGGTTGACACATTATTGCTTATCAGCACCCATATAGATATTATCGGATATTTATTTCGCCACATTTTGTCCTCTGTAAAGAACTAGCTCGATTTAATTAGCGCGGAATAATTCCGGATGACGTTATAGAAAAAAATATGCTTTTAAACCATTATCAGTTTTCGAACGTACAAAAAATGACTAACGTATTTGGCTGGAACAAGTTTTTAGGTAACGAATAATTGCACCGCCTGCATTTGGACTACTTACTAGGCGTCTAGACGAATTTTTAGTTTATCTTTGTGATAGCTTTTTTTATTAATTATCAATTCCAGTGACATTTAGTGCAAGGTGCTGTGGGTATAAATTTGAATATAATTATTATAATTAATAAAGTTTTTTATACACTAGCTGTCCCTTGCGGTTTTACTTGCGTTTATGGTTAATACTTCGCTCCTATGGGTCGTATCGTGATGTGATTTAGTCTACAGCCTTCCTCACTAAAAATATTTTTCGTTTCGAACCAGTCGTTCCTGAGATTAGCGCGTTCAAGCAAACTCTTCAGTTTTTGTATTATTAGTATAGAATAACATAATTAGTCATCTTATCCTTGCTTCGATTACAGTCTTCGTGTGTTATTTTAATTGACTTTCGAAAAGTAGGAGGTTCTCAATTCTTTGGCGACTATTTTTCTTTTTTTGTATGAAAGGGTATACACCCTGCGATTGGTCGTCTATAATTTTCATCATAATCGGTTCAGTGGTTTGGTTTTAAAATCACTGCGAATTACGTATTTTAATTTTGAAGTCAGTTCTTCTTTTTATTTAGGCTTGTTTTGTTTTTTTATCGTATTTTGCGATGAAGGTGCAGTAAAGGAAAGCTATGTATAGCAAAGGAATTCTAAGGCATGTAAATATTTATAGCTACCATAGTGAAATAGTATGATGAATTTAGCTCAAGAGAGCTAGTTTTTTTTTTACAGCATATTATATTTACGAGAAACGGTCTCACCACCATTCTAAGATGCCTGCTAACTTAAGGTTAACTGCTTAATTATTTTTAAGTAACCTTTGTGTTACGATATTTCTCTTTTTTAGAGATAAGTTGGCATAACACGAAGCTGTGAACTTAAAATTTTATAATCTTTGAATATTTCACCGTTACTTACTTTCATATAATAATGTACTAATATATAAAATACGTTGACGCAACAATCTTACAATTCCAATAACTTACAATAGCGTGTATAATAACATTATAAAACCAATCAATTCTATGAGAAAGCAAAAATAAATTTAACACGCTGTATTAAGAACTTAGATCTACGATAACATTGCGGGTTCTGTATACACAATTGTAAGATTATTATAACCTTTAATTATTATGACGTTAATTTAGTTTATATTAAAATACTATGATAATTATTTTTCGTAGAAAATATATAAACGAATTGAAATAGAATTGTGCTGTCAATAACGTTTTCTTTGTCTATCAATTTTAGACTCATAGAATTGAAATATTTTCTTAAAATTCTAATCGGATCATTCTTAAGTATAACCAATTCTATTAAAAGATAAAATGGAACATAGAAAGTCCTTCGTCGAAGTCGGTAAAAAAAAGTTGAATTGGATTGGCGAACGTATCGCATAATGACGGTAATTTTTTTTATGGCCAACACAAACGTTTTGCCGCGAGCAGGGATCAAACCCGCAACCCTTAGCACTTCAGTCAGTCACAGTGACCACTACGCCAACTGTCATTAAAAAAAATAATGAAATTGACATTTTTTTTTTCGAAGTCGGTTATAAACAACACTCCCAACAATTCACAACAGCGTGTATAATAACATTATAAAACCAATCAATTCTATGAGAAAGCAAAAATAAATTGTACACGGCGCGGTATTAAAAACCTCAGGTCCATCGAATATTGCGGGTTCTGTATACACGAGACCCATTAGCGTTATCTCATTATTCAGTACTAGGTATAAATCTCGCTAATGCTTCCATATCTTATAAATCTCTTGCTGGCTGCTTAATTAGAATGAGCTAGGTTGCGCGCGCGCATTGCTGCGGTGCTGGATGCGGGGGAACGTGGATGCGGTAATTGTTTCACGTTTATTATTATTTTTTTATTTTTGATGGAGTGATGGAATTATTGTTTTTCGATATTCAGCGATAGTCAGCGTCTATGGAAACTTTAGTAAATAAAAAATTAATTATACAAAAAATATCAAAGTTAAAAAAATATTTTATATTATTATATTCAAGCCGTCAATTTTAAAAAAGTTTTTTTTTTTATTAAATAAAATAAGTTCAGTTTTTTTTTACTTTTAAATACAGATTCTGCTAGCGTGGTAAAATATCCATCACATGTCCACTTGACATCCTATAGGTATATGTAATAAGTTAAATTATTTTTTTATTTACAAAAATCGTAGGTGTCATCGATGCATGTAGGTAAAGTTCCCAAAATACTGGCAGCGTTATCCCTTTGAATTATTAAATTTATTTGTTAAGCAAAGCAGCTATACTGTACCTTACTTAAGTGTGTTTCAGATTTTGTCAAATATTGATGTGTGTAAAGATACCAGAATACAAATATAGCAGATAATAAAACTAAACGAATATAATTCAATAATCAATTTTAATATAAATGATAGCATTCAAACATAAAAATAATAAGAAAATCATTACAGATAAAAAACTCAAAGATTTAAACGACCAAAACGTCGAACATTACAAAAAAGTATTGTATTAAAATAAGTTACCATATCCAAGCGTCGCACAGCGACGTCCTCATACAATGATGCATTACATCGCCAGATGAAAGATGGCCACCGCGAGCGCGAAAAGCTGTTGTGTGTTTTACATTGAAATACACCTTTATGTACAGTCGAGCAAAATATGATAATACGCTCTTTATAGGAAACGGTACAGTTTTTATTGATTTAGTTATTCATTACTTTCAATAAACAGACAATGATTCGCATCTAACTTTTCTTCTTACGTCTTCAGCGATGATCAAAGCAATGTTGAATTACCATTGATATTTTTTTACTAGTGATATGTTTATCTATACATATATAATCACTTCTTCTGACTGACTGACTGATTCATCAACAAAGAGCCTAACCTGCTGGGGCTACAAACTCGAAATTTTGGTAGTAGGTGCCTTGTAGGTTGTAAGCATCCATTAAGAAAGGGTTTTCCGATATTCCACCCCTAAAAGGGTTAAAAAAGTACAAACATAGAAAATCTTATTCCATGGTCGTATTAACTTAAAACATATAATTTTTGAATCTTTGTCGTTGTATTTATGTTGTCGATTGCTTGTTATTGTTATTTGGTTTAAATGATTTCAAAAAATTAAAATTTTCTATATATAGCAGATTATATTAAAACTATAATATCGTTTCATATCATTGTCAGCGGTGTATCTCTTTTATATTTAAACTTAACACGTTATCAAGACAAGGCTGATGAAAAACTGAAGAATGAAATTTCTAATCGGAGCTCAGCGAATAATGTAAAAACACAGAATACATACAACAAGGACCGACAACTCAATGATTTAATAGATGTTACATTTTTTAAATGAATCATGTTGTAAATGGACGCTGATAAGCAATACTGTGTCAAGCCATACGGACACCATTTTGAGAAAATGGCGTGTAATTATGTCAAATCTATTCTTAATAAATTGGTTTGAATAAATGTTTTTCCATATATTTTTACCCTTTATTGATAAAAGATATAATGAATTAAAATCACATTGATAAATGTAATATATTATCAAAAAAAGTTTTTCAAATATTTGAGATTATTGTATAAATTGCAAAATATGGAACGCACTTGAAATTCGCAACTATTAACTAAGACTTTTTCCCGTTCTTATTTAGTTTATATGACTTTATTTTTTTTTGAATAATGTTAATATTGATATGCTATAAATTCATAGATTTTGGGACCCAGAATGCCGACCACTTTGGTCAACGTTGTGTAGCTACCAGCTAGCGACGACCTAGTCAATGTTACAAATGGGTACAGTTTTTAACGTCATTACAGACATTATTATAGATCATCTGACTATTTGGCAACGACATTTCATCATAATTAAATAAATTGTGCAACGTAAACCGTATAAATACTATTGCGTATTGTTAAATAGTTTGAATGATGCATGTATTATTACATTAGTCAATATCGCTAAGTGGATTACACTTAATAGTACAGTGCGCGAAAATTATTAAATAAATTTCGGTAATTTTATTTTTTTACAAATATAAGAAATGATTATTATATAATTAAGATAACAAATGTCTTTCTTATATTCTAATATATGAACTTCTTTGGAGAATATTAATTTCTTAATCGGTTCGTTCAATTTCGTTGGTTTTTGTTTAGTTAAGAATAAATTGTAGAAGGACTTTTTAGTCTGTATTGACTTTGTAAAACAGCTCAGGTTCTTCATCAAATGTAACATCTACGTTAAAGATTATTCTACTACATTGAATAAAATCTAGTTTAGTGTTTAAAGTATTTAAAAGTAACATATAAGAGCTATTTTCTCATGTATAATATTAAAATGGAGATAGACATCATAAAGAAGTAACATTCAATTGAACTGCATACTATATATGCAGCACATAGCATATGAAAGCCACGAATATAAACAGAACACACATAAAAGCAAATAACGAAACATCTAATAATGTAGCACGAACTAAATTAAACCTAAGCTGGATCCAAACACTTTCACGAATAGAGCGCTTGCAATAACTTTGCGTAGGTATTCCAGACGTGAAATCAAATAGTCGACGGCGATGGGCGAAATTAAACTCAGATTAATGACCCGGTGAAAACTGCACAACGTGTTTACGATTAATAAATCAGACTTATTCTGCAACACTTAAAACGTGCCGATAACTGGTTATATTTTACCGTACTGTACTGTTTTATTGAGGTAGAACCTAGTCAGGCTGACTATAGATCGTATATGGGCTCGACAAAAGATCTACGCGTTTCGTACGGTGAGTAAGAGAGCTGGAAGCCTAAACCCAATCTCCTTATCTCTTTCATTACTTCCTATTCCATTTTACTTCGTATTTCTTTTTTAGCTGGCAACGCATTTGTGGCGCCTCTGGGTTGCAAATGTCTATGGGTCACTCACATGTCACAGTGTGGTCAACCCATGATTTCGTCTACGTCTTTCCTTAGAAACTTTTATCCTATAAATATATATATCATTTTCTTCACAAAAAATACCTTGAACCTTTTGTAAGGTTCTATAAATATAGCAAATTTCCTAAAATGATTCAATGGTTTAGGTGTCAAAAGGTAATAAACAAACAGACAGACAATGTAACTCTTTTATCTATAATATTAATAAACATTAACAAAAATATTTGATTTATTAGCGCATTCAAGCGAATAAACAATAAAATGTTTCGATTGCAAGACGCGACGCGGCATTCGGTGCTTTATCATAGTGCTTTTCTCTTAATACCTGCACACAATTTTCATATTTTATATTTGAAGGCATTCTTCTTGGCTCACTTTTAACTCAACAAGAGTGGAGTGTAGAGTAGAGTGATGAGTCAAGTGTCAAGTACTCTCACTCATCTCCACTCCATACCATTGAGTAGCTCAATCTAGGCAGCGAATATTTTATACAACAAAGTATTTACCACTTTTTATTTTCGCCAAGTGTACCTTAAATACTTGCCTTGAGGCGATAGGCGTTTTAAATGTGAAACGGCTACCGTAAACATTTAGGTCAGATTTTAGTGCTAAGTAGATATTATGAATACATCTGCAACGACTGGATTTATCTGCCTAGATTATAGATACTGTTTTGACTTCCGTATTCAATAATTTGACAGATACAAGAGCAAATATTTTAAAGGACTTCTTAGTTATTAATATTACGAGTTGCAAGTTGAAGCAAGATGTAGGTAGCAACATTTAGAAATAAATGATACAAATAATTTTATAGTTTTGTAAATATAATGCCTGAAATTACTAACCAATATTGCTTCTGGTATGCCAATGGCCCCCATTTAATTTTTACTTTCGTTAAGGCCTTGGATGTTTTGTTGTATATATGGGGATGCTGATAAGCAATAATGTGTCAACCCGTAAATTCAAATTGAAAGATGTATCCCAATAATGCCTCAAATACGATTATTTAACGTTATTCAAAAAAATTTCATTTAAACTCAATAAGTACAAAAAAAAATTCGTAACCTAATGTTTGTCTTCTCATTTTAGAAGAATAATACGAAGCATAAGAAGAAGAAATTTGGACTCCTTTTTGCCAACAATATTGCAGGTTTTATCATTTCTCGTCACAACAGAATAATACACTATGAATAAAATAAAACAAATAATGCAATAAGAAACAATAAATCTCACATTTCATAATCGAAATAAAGACATTAAATTAAATTACTATAAATACTGTCCTAAATACGAACATTTCGAGATAAATAGATTTAATATTAATCGATGGAATAAATTTACCACAAGTTAAATATAATCCCTCTGTCCTACAAACCCGTATCGCCTCTGGGTGTAGGAAATCGGGTCTTGAGACGGAGAAATTTAATAGAATCGCGTTAAATTAACTGGACCGTGGAGTTAGAGCTTAAAGCGCGTCTAGATTGTGTGCTTGTGATAAAATCTTTGACGGTTGTCTAACATTAATTATTTTTCAAGTAACGAGGAAATAAATGTCTTATTAAGGGTAAGACAAGAAGCATCAAATTCAGGACTTTGAACAAACGTTTAACTAAGTATCTTCGGGTAACGCCGTATACGAGTGATCTACTGTTTTATAAGGTCACAAGTTAAAGTAGAAAAGTAAAACCCAAGTACGACAAAAAGCGATAATGAAGTCACAATATCGAATGAATACGGACAAAGTCACAAGCAAATGCTAGTAACGCCCTTTCTAATGATACCAAACGCGGTATATTATTCTCTTTTTTTATTAATAAAGTACTTTATGTCCGCTAAAAGGCACCATATTAGATATTAGTAACACATCATACAGCCTATAACCAACGGACGGTTAAGACGCTTCTAACGATACATATGGATGCTGATAAGCAATAATGTGTCAACCCACAAAAAGTCAAATTTTAAGATATTGATGTATTTTGATACTACGTCACCTTTTTAACATTATCCAAACAAATTTCAAGTCATCTAAACTAAATAAGTATGGAAAAAAGTTTCTTAACTCAATGTTTCGTATTTCAGGTGCGTTCCATATATTGCAATTTATAAAATAGAGATTATTTTATAAATTATATATATATATTAAAATATTTAAAAAAATATTATTATATAACATATTAAATAAATCTATCTGCTTTTGATTCAATATACCTTTTGTCAAAATAGAAAAAAAAGATGAATATATACGTCTTCAAACTAATTTATTAAGAATAAGTTTGACATCTTTAGACGCCATTTTCTCAAAATGAAGTCCGTGTGGCTTGACACAGTATTGCTTATAAGCGTCCATATATAAGTCACATATCGCCGGTGATACTGCAAAACCGCGTATCTAACTTTTCCTATAAAGTCTAAATTTGAATTCAATGTTAAATAACATTGTTAATAAAAATAAAGCCTTATTAGTATTTGCCATGACGCAGTGAATTGTATTTGTGGTGTCAACGATGTCATGTTAAAATTTATTTATGATAAATATTAATTTTACAAATCGATTATATAATTTTTAGCTAACTTGTTTTCTTATCAATAATGAAATTTAACATTTGATTCAAAGATGGACCTTATAGCAAAAGGTAGTTACGCGGTTTTGTACTATCCCCGACGATATACATACAGAGCCTATCAAAATCATAACCCTCTTTAGCTCTACTGTAGGCAGACAAAAAGGCCTACCGCTTACGATAAAACGCTTCATACTAACATTTCGCACATTGACGAGAGCCTACATATTGAACTTTTTTTCTGGTGTATATTTTCCTTAATTTTAAAACAAAAATCTAGTGCTTGCACAATTTCGAATCGAACCCAACCACTCGGCCGCGATACACGTGTTTTATTCTCTACGCAAAAAATAAACTATTTTCCAATAGTAATTCTATAATATATTCAAACAAAATCATAATTAATATTAAAGTGGAACAAATACGTTATGTTTTTTACATTAATGTTCATATAATTAAATGTATTACTTTTATTAAATTTTTGATATTTATAATAAATGCGATTCGTAGAAAACGATACAGCGGACATCCGGGAAGGAGGGACCAAAAAATAATTGAAACCACATCTGTCAGAAGAGTGATAAAAGCACAAAACCCACTGAGCCAATTATTTTATAATAAAACGTTTATTCATTTTAGTAAATTAGAACCACTTTACTATTTACATATGGACGCTGATAAGCAATACTCTGTCATGCCGCATGGTCATTTCCAGAATATGGCTTCTTAAGATGTCAAAACTATTCTTAACAAATTAGTTTGAAGTCGTATACATCCAGGTTCTCTCTTCTATTTTAATTGGACGCTGATAAGCAATAATGTGTCAACCCACACGGACTTTATTTTGAGAAAATGGCGTCTAAAGATGTCGAACCTATTCTTACTTAATTTGTTTAAAGAAGTTTATATCCATCTTTGCTTTTCTTTTTTAAAAAAAAAGTATAATGAATTAAAAGTAGATTGATGTATTTAATATATTATCTAATAAAAAGTTTTTTAAATATTTCAGATTATTCTATAAATTGCAAAATGGAACGCACTTGAAATACGAAACAATTATTAAGACACTTTTTTCCGAACTTATTTAGTTTATATTACTTGTTTTTTTTTTCTGAATAATGTTGAATAGGTGATGCAGTATCAAAATACATCAATATCTCCGAATTTGACTTTTTGTGGGTTGACACATTATTGCTTATCAGCATCCAATTAAAGGTATAAATAATTAAAAGCAGATTGGTACAATAAAAAGTTTTATGTAATAATAAGTTTTTCGAATATAATGGATTATTGTATAGTATAAGAGCATATAACCTTCAATGTTTAAAATAATCTTTTAAATTGTCTAAAGTATTTGCATATTGCCGTTTCATTTAGCTAGTTTTGCGTAAACCACCCACTTAGACTCTCAACTATCGGTGTAACATTTTGACAGATTATTTATCCGATAGATTTGTTGTCAATTCAATTCCATTGTTGTTAATGATTTTAGTTGTTTACGTTGATTTGTTGTCTGTTACTCAAATTATGTTTGACAGTTTGATATTTTTGCAAGTTTCACGATTGAGGAGTATTATCGCTATTTCAAATATGGATTCTACTAAAAAAATTTAGTTCTTTTTTTAAAATAAATTTAGTACATATATTAAGATACAGTTAAAATCTGAGTTGTTTTTGATTCGCTAATTCGAGAGGCGCTGTTTTGTTGAAATTATTTAAAAAATTACAATTTGTATACATTGGGTTCAGTAACTTTTTCAGGCTATAAGGTGTCTTACATCCCCTATACCTCTGACAAGGTGTGTGTTAAAATATATGACAATTAGTTCAGCAGTTGTCGCGTGAAATCGTAATAAGTAAACCAACAAACTCAGATTTATAATATCCGTTAGGAGCCATGAGAAGGTTCTAGCAATATCCGTGTATACTTAATTATTATTGTAGGCAAATTCTAATAAATCACTCAAAATAAGCGAGTTGCTTTATTAAGTTAGTACGGATTGAAATTAAACTTAAAGTTTAATTTAATGGAACGGCAGGTGTTAATTATTTCTTACCTCGTGTTTTATTGAACTTGTTATAACATAAGGTACAAATGTTAGTTATTAAAATAAATTAGAAAACTACATAAAATTATTCGCGTACTTGCTATAGACAATTTTTTGACTTATTATTATAATTATCAACTTCGACCTTGAAGACCACAACTTGGTGGCCATCTGTTCTTAAGTACTATTAATTTGTATATTATTTATTCTTTAAATTTCAGTCTACATATAAAAAAAAATACTTAGCTGAATGACACGTAACGCGTAACACGTTGCGTCTTGTTTTTAAAACGTTTTTACGTTCATAAATTTAATATTAAAAGTTAAACGCAACAACTCAATAAAGACTTAAATCTTTTCCAACACAGTTGCAGAATGCTAGTAACCAGTAGGTGTCAGACAGTCTCAATATTAAATAAATGGAATGATTAATGCATCCCCATTGGTAGCTTTAATTGAATACCTTTGATTTAGATCCGACCAATTAAATATGAATATTTGCCTCGCCAATTAAACAAAACCGTTCGTTTTCATAATAATTGCTCGGTGGAGTAATATTTGATAATCTCTAACGTTTTCAACTATCGTATCGTAAATCTTTACAGCCGTAATTCGCATATTAAATTGAATAATTATTCAGATAACTGTACTTGATATTTTGATTGTATTCAAAATGTTAAATTGTTATTACTTAAGTAGCTTTTACTTCCTTGTGCGAAGAAATCGCGAAGAAATTGGGGAATGTCTATTTTGTTTGTCTGTAAATATTGTAAAAGGGTTTAGCTGTTGTCTTTTCAATATTCTCTTACAATTTTAGCAGGTAAGATTTAATGATACAGTACCGACTTGTCTATGGAATACAAATTCCGATTTAATGGGGAATTGGTACCGGCATTCTTACTTTTACACTAATCTTATATTAGGCCGCGCCACGACATTTTGATTAGTACAGCCATTATTTTAAAAACTTAATTTGTATGTATTTATTTAATCTTATATATTTTATTAATAAAATTATGTTTTTATGACAATATACATTATATTTTCGGTATATTTTTTAACAAAGAAAACACAATAAACAATAACTTTAAATGAAAACATAAAAAAAATCTGTTACAGATTCCATTCACGCACTTATAGTCTTAAACAAACCGACAAGACAATTTATTTTCCACACCGACATCTGTTTCAGCGTCCCTCGCCATATTTATATGTAAATGCGGTACGACATTTTTCCGTACGTTCGTTTGCATCTAATATTTCACTAGGCAGCCCATCTTATTTATGTTAGCCCTGAATAAGACGTCTATGTCTGGATTCGGTACACTAATGATGCGGTGTAGCCTTTTTTGTGTCTAACTAGACTTGCATCAACTTATCTTGAAGGTTTAGGTTTAGTTAGTTTCGCATCAACTGGTTTTCAAAGTTATACAGTTAAGACATGAGGGATAGAAAATGATGTGAAATGAGAAAGGTTGACTTATCATGTGAGATGGCAAATCGTTGGCTTTAAGGGTCTTGTTTGTGGGTGATTTAAATACGTCAAGTTTAACTTGAGGGTTTCAATATATGATGTAAGGAATACATTTTGTTTGGGTTCGTTAAGAGATAATGTATACTTCTCATTGTTTGTTAAATATAATAGTTATGGAATATAATAATAAAGTCAACGACATTTTATTGAACAAAGGTATTTTCGTATTGTGTCTCACTCACGTTTAAAACGTTTGTTTTCTAATTAAACAAATAGAGGAAGTCATTTAAATTTATTATCTTACTCAACTTTTGGCACAAATAATTGATGATTGATACCATTATAATAAAATAGAATTAAAGATTTCAATGATTTGAAATACGATTGTGTATTATACACAATTATGATCTTTAATAAAATACAATAGATGCTATATTCGTACGAACTATATCTGATTTTGACCTTTACTGGTCACCGTGCTATCAATGGACAAAATCATAATGACTGCACAAAGTGGGCTGTAAGCAAATGAATGGCAGTCATTATAGGGTAACAATTACATCTCTACAATGGGACAAAGACTCGGATAGCATATCTTGCATACGTGCGAGCAATATGCCTAGGGTGACTATAAAAACTATAATTCTAAGACTTATATTACTAAACAATGAAATGACACCTGGAAACTGAAAATGTAGCAAAAACCAAAATCAAAATATACTTTACTCAAGTAGGCTGTCACGAAAAATTTTGAATCGTCAATAGAAAATAAACTAAATAATAATATTAATTACATTAATTAGGAAGCATAACATAAACCGGTAGATTCTTCCGAAAAAGAACCGGCAAGAAACTCGATACAAACACAGCCTGTAAATGTTATACAGCTGGACAAAGGCTACGATGTTAACATCTACTAATACAATATGCGATATTAAAGTTTTAACTCAGAGGTGTTTCTAATGGGACTGATCTACACCTGACTTCACGAGCTGTCTTAATGGATGGTTGATGTCAAGAGAGAGCATTTATCCATATACTAATATAAAGTTGGAAAATAAAAACGCGGACCATTCTCCGGACTCTTTCATCGTATCTATACATATATTAATAAAAATTCCAGATTCTATAGCGTTTCATTTTAAAAGTACCAACTTTTAGTTTTTCTTGGACAATTAGATTCGATAGATGAATTTTACGTTACCGAAGATGAGAACAATGATTATTTACAAGTCCCTTTATTACAAACGAGAAGGGGATACCCTACTGAATGTATGCAGTCAACTACCGTCATTCTCGACCTGCTTTCTACACCACAAAATAATGGATAGCGATTAATACAGCTGTACGACTGAAGTCTATCGGAGTGCCTTTATATCAGGTAAGATCGATTATAAACGTTTCGAGTAAGGATATATGCAGCTAATTGTTTATAACAATCTATAGATGTAATATAATCAATGTATGTACCTTATGGTCTCCAAAATGGTTGGAGTGATTTTCATGAAATTTTAAAGCTTAGCCCCCGTGCATCGATTGGATTAGCAGATTTTATTTTTTGGTTAGGGCAGGTCATTATAGAACCATAATGGTTTTAAAAGTGTTTTAATTAGTTTAGCTGGGTCTTCACGGGAAAGTCGCCATTTTGTACTTACAAACTTTTAAAGTGATTCGAAAGAGCGTATAAAATATATTTTAAGTTTGACTTTGACCATAATGTATTTTATATCGAAATTATTGAAATTTGATTTGATTTTGATAAAAAAAATCTTGCTGTATTATCTACTTCTATCAATTAGTAATAAAAATGTACGGGCTTTATTTTATAATGTAATAAATGAATGGAATACTTTAAAATTTTGAACATCTTTTATAATTTCATCGTTTCTCAAAACATAATTTCCATAAGAGCCTTTTATGTATCTCGTCTGTAATTTAAGTATGAAGTTTAAAACTGGTCGCTAAGTATCATTCATGAGCGAGCTTTTTCATTCCGTTTCAATTAACAATTATACGCTAACCAGTTATCATTCCCAAGATTGTACGATTTGAGTTCGATTTTTTAATTCGATTCGATCGATTTAAAAATCGAGAATATCGAAAAAATTGCATCGAATTATATCGATTTAACGTCACTGCTCGTTAAGGATTTGTAATTTAATATTTCGAAGTTCCATTTTTAAATAGAACACATTTTTAAATAGGTTACTAGTTTATGATTCGATTGTGTATTCAAATTGCCCTTACGATAATCCATGTCAGACGTTCAGACAAAAAGTCGTAACAAAAATCGGACGTTTATCCCCGGTACGAATAGTGGTAACACTACTGTTATTCGATTAAGCTTAATCAAATTAACATCCGTGGGTCGGATTAACCCGACCTGTTTTGGTGAGTACGGTTAATGAAACCGAAGATAGTTTTACTACCAAACGCATATATCTTAAATTATTTACATAAAAGCATCAAGTAATAAAATTTATGTAACTGCTACTACGTTTATATCCCTACGACATTTTCGTATAAATCTGTAAATAGATTTTAATTAAATTAAAGTACGAATAGAAAAATTTATATTCAATTCTAAATCTGGATATCTGACGTTTTGGTTTTCACAAGCACATAAAGCAAGTATATAACACAAGTTATATATAGCCCCAGTTGTATATAAAAATATTGGGAAGAAGAGAAATGCTATCGACGAATGTGCGACGCAATGGCGGCAAACCGCGAATTCTTGTGGCTTATTTCTATTTGGTATTATTTGTTTTGTATTTTTTTATTCTAAATGTTTGTGTACGATCTTTTACTTCGCGTTTTAAGCGTCCAATAATAATACTTTCTAAGATTTCAAAACTATCTTTTTTTATTTACGCAGAATTATCTTAATAATAAATTCAAGAGAATAGTAATAATTGTATAAAATTACTATGCTATCAAAATTTTATATTTTTATTTTTCTAAAGGAACTTTTGAACAACGTTTTACAATTTTTTATTATTTTTAACAACCATAATATTAGGTAATTTGGATAAAGATCCATATCAATTCAACGGTTTTAGCAAAACTATTTGCAACAATCAACACGACAATTGAGATACGAACAACAACAAGAAAATGATTTAATAATATATCAACTTTATAAATAAATATTATATAATATGCTCAAGTATATTTAAATGTGTGATAATATTAAATACATACTTATTTCATCGTTAATTGTTTTTTAATTAAACATTGAGTTGCGAACAACAAGAACAACAAAGTCACATTTATAACATTATAAGTGAACATTACGCACACATATATTTAAATATGTGATTAGTTACCAAAGTGACTAATTACATAAAGATGAGATTTTCCATTAATGCATATCAAAACTTGATAGGAGTCCGTCTAATTTTACCGTTAATTCAATTAAGGGGTCTCTATCATTAATCCTATCTTCGTCGGTGTTAACCTCGAGATAGCAATGATGGTGAAAGGGTGCTGTATCCTTTCTAAACTTATATGTATGTTATGGTATATATCGAAAACAAAGATTTTCAATCAAGATCAAGATTCGTTGTAAGAAATCAATGTATAAATATCAATATTTTCGTATTTTATGCGCTACTATACCGTTTATCCGATTGCGATATAACTTACGGCATCCGTAACGTTTTAATTTAACGGCACGTTATTTTAATCTATTTTTAACCGACTTCAAAAAAGGAGGAGGTTCTATATATGGCTGTAGTAAATAACACGTAACAAGCTTAACTTGGCACTGACTTCAAAATTTTGTAGATATATTTTTTTGCTTTTTAATTTGCTTGAATTAAATGTGTTTTTTAAGTTAGTTTATTCTTTTTTTAAAAGTTTTCTTTTTATATTTTCTATTCGTATGCGACTTTATTATATTAATATATTATGTCGACTATAATTTTTGACTAACATTTTGCATCGTAATAAAAACATTCGTCAACATTATTCGGACACAACTTTTTATGATTTTCAAATTTAAATATTATTTTTCTGAGTGCGGATTAACGAGAAATAATAAAATAGATAACTCTAACAAGATCCAATTATAATTGCTAGATCAATTCATATTTTTTTTTATTTCGTAAAATGATACATATTTCCTTTAGTTTTTAAATACGAATGAAGTTCGTACATTCACAGACGACGGCGGCTGCTTTGATATTTATCAATTAATCTGTGTAATTACGGTAAATAGTGTTTTAGGAAATTCTACTAAATAAAAAACCACTTCCCCCGACAACGCTGCTATTGGTTTATTACGAAGTAGTTGATGGTGGCCAAATAATTTTTAACCAATCACAACTCTCGCTGTGATTAAACGTGCTTAGACATTCCCTAATCCGTAATAAATAAGCTAATAACCAATCTATACCAATATTATAAAGAGAAAAAAATTAGGAACTAAAAATTAGTTTCTTTGCTTTGAGGCTGTGAAACTGCTGGACCGATTTAAAAAAATATTCTGCATTATCCCGAATGGACATAGGCTATAGAAATGTATTTTTTTTTTTTTTGTTAAATACCTATACCTGCCCGTGGTAAGCTAGGGCGGGTCGCTAATAAATAACATTATCGAGTCACTACTAGTCACACTAACGATAAATGCTAATGCTAGATCACAGCACTAATGCTAAACACAGCATAGCTAGTCAAAACGTAAAAGAGAGGCTATTCAAAAAAGTTTTGTTAAATTAAATTTATAAATCATTTAAATTCTTCGACTCAGCAACACTTTTTGTCGGTACATGCTCCGTTTGATTATTCCGTACCGTATAATTACAACTAATTAAAATAATGTTAAAAATGACCGACGATTTATATAAAAAAAAAACGCGAGTTTAACGAACCGTCAAATTTATGATACGTAGACGAAAATATAAATATTATTTCTACAATTGAAATGATATTAAAAACTTCTTTTGCACCTGTTGATTGTATCGCCGTCGAAATAACCATATCTTATTCATCTTTCCATAAAGTTTTTCCACGTTTTATTACGTTTTGGATCACAGCGAACTAAACTTTATTTCAATATAGATAAGGTCCAAATACGTATGGAGGTTGGTTTAAAACTGAATCTAGTGAATTCCTTTGCAAAGTCAACTGTAATAATAATAGTGACGACAGCCAGTCGGCAAGCTAACGGAGTTATGAGACACAAGTGGTTGGTTTCAATTTAAGTCTCACAGAGTAGAGAGTAGTTAGGCATTAAATTATAAACAGCGAACGTCGTGTCTATAAGATTGTTTATTCTATGTAGCTTCCGCTTTTAGCTCATATGAGAAAACGGTTGCGTTGAACAAACAAAAACTCTAAAATATTTCCTTAATTTCGTGTTAAAACGACGATAACTACGGAAGAATGTGTTATTGATATTAATTTATTCGTTACAGATAAGATATTTCATTATGTTTTATATTTTAATTAATTTTTCTGTATACTTATCGTCTAAGAGCTAAATTTTAATTACTGTAATTGGTAACGCAAAAAATATTTATTAATTTTCGTTTTCCTTAATTAATACTAAGAATTAGGCTAAAATACACTTATTTTCTCTCAGACTTACTTACGGATTTGCATAAGTTGGTAATCGCTTTACACCTGAAATAATTTGTTGTCTTAATTATGATATTCACATGTTTCGTAAATTTACCAAGAAAACTGTTACCAGCTTACAGAGTTGTTTTATATCAATTACGAAAGTAAAACTTACAATTACTAATTCTCGACATACGTTTTGCAATTATTATTTTTATAACCCATTTCCACTATAATCCACTAAGCACCGTAGTGTACCAAATCCACCACCAATATGCTGTATTTATCCACTACGATTTATTTTGTAAAATTGCGTTTTATAAAATAGGAAATGGTATATATAATCTAGCGTTAACTGCCTTACGACTGTTATTGAATGTATTACTTATACACTACATAGATAAGTATTAAAAAATTAAAATATCGTATATATGTATATTAAAATGTGTAAGTCATGATTTAATTTTCTTATTACCTTTTTACGATATAATTTTTACATTAATAATAATGAAATAAATTAAACTAATATAAAATTAATTTATAGTTATTATTATTGTCATCGAGTTTACGATTTGATTATAGTTTTATTATTACAGCTGGCCCGCGGTAATCCGACAAAGAATTGCAACTCGGTGTCGGATTACCGAATTTGTCGGTTTATAAAAATTTGGCAGATAGAGTAATCTTATCAACCTAATCCACTATAGTTCGGAACTTTACCCCCTCCCCCCTTCCTCTCCTTATATCCTATTCTTTTGCATCCCCCAAGTGCTCGTTTGCTAGCTTATGTTTGGGAGCTGATAAGCAATAATGTCAACCCTCAAAAAGTCAAATTTTCAATTCAATTCAATTCTTTGGTTAAAGTCAAATTTTGAGACATGGTTGAATTTGAGATAATGCGTCATCTAGTTAACATTTTTCAAAACATTTTAAGGCATTTAAACTAAATACACGGAAAAATGTTTCTTAATTTAATGTTTTGAATTTCAAGTGCGTTTTGTATTTTATAATTTATACAATAATCTCATACATTTAAAACACTTATTGTTAGATAAAACTTTTAAAGATACCAATGTAATTTTAATTCACTTTACCTTTTATTAAAATAGAAAAGATATGATGGGTATTTACTTCGTCAAACAAATCTATCAAGAATAGGCTTGACATCTTTAGCCACCATTTTCTCAAAATAAATCCGAGTGGCTTGACACATTATTGCTTATCAGCGTCCATTAATAATAATAAAAAAATGAAAATGTAGATAAATCTAAAACATCAGTTAAGTATCCGCTAAAACCAGGCGTCTTTACACCTATATCGTCTACGTGATAAATTCCTGAGCTTTGTCAACGGTGTACGATTCTAAATTACCTGTATCTAAACCGGAACAGTGCGACGCAATTTATATGGAAACATTGTTTGTAATTGTGTGTGGTCGATGTACTATTGACTTACCAAGATTATTCTTTTAAAATTATATTATTTGTATTAATATTGATCACGCTTTTAAATTTTGATTGAAATTCATTAAAATTGTCAAGAAAAATGGATATATACGTCTTTAAACAAATTGATTAAGAAAAGGTTTGACATGTTTAGACGCCGTGATCTTAAATGAAGTCCGTGTGGCTTGACACGGTATTGCTTATCAGCTTCCAAAATACAGAGTTCTCAGGTAACAGACATAAAAAAAACAGTACGAATTGAGAACCTCGTTCCTTGAGTAGGTTTAAAACACAACCGTAATATTAATTTCTTCAAGTGATAATCTTTCAAACATTTTTTTCCCTTCGACGTGCTCTTAACAAAACCACATCCAAACAACAAATTATCTAGATTATAAATAAGGTACCAAGTAAACCGGACACCATAGTATTCCCGGCCACTAATCTGCACTTACAACAATTTATATTAAGATTATGACTGTAAAATTGCTTAAGCATGTACCATGGAGGAACAAAATCAATTATCCTCGAGTTGTAAAACATACAAGTTACTATGAGATTAATAGGGATGGGTCTTCACGTGGTATGTGCTATAGCATCGCATAGTATTGAAGTGAGGTACAAGACAGCCGCGGAGTGAAGGCCACTCTGAACATAGGCTCATATGCCGAGAGATGTACAAAGCCATGTTTGCGATTCAATAAAACGATGACTGTTTTTCTATTCAATCGATTATTTATTAATCAAATCGAGAATCAATAATTATAAACATTTGCTTGTATCGTAATTCAATATAATATTACTTATTATATATTAATTACTTTATTATTTTCGATTAAATGAATTTAACGATAATACACGCTGAAAGTTATTATAGATTACCACAATATATACCATAATCTATATAAAAAAGATAATTCCTTTTTAGGAATATGTTAATATTTATTTTACTGTAATCATTTTAAAAACAAAAATAAATATTTTTACATAAATTCGATATGAAATTGATCGATTACAATAATCGACCATAAGAGCCGAAAGCCTAATCCCCTATCCCATTCTTTTCCTTACTTCTTATTCCGTTTCATCCTCCATTCGTTTTTAAGTTGGCAAACCGTTTATGGCTCCCCCGGTGCTGCAAGTGGCGGATGATCACTTAACATCAGGTGTCCCGCCTGCTCGTTATTATTATTACACTATTTGTCTGTTTGTTTCGGCTAATTTCTAAAACGGCTTTTGACGGAACTTTCACTTACAGTTAGCTAATTTTATAAGAAGTAACTAAACTACTTTTATTTAAAAAAAGAAAAAAAAAGCATAAACAAAATTGAAACCAATGATGTATTGAACATTATCCAATCCAAGTAGGAAGATAAACATTACAAAAGTAACATTTTTGGTCAAATTAACGCGGAAATCCCGTGGCACAGCTAGTTTAGTTAATAAATCAATTAAATATCGCAATACGAAGTGGACGACCAGTCTTAAACCATACATAGTAATTTTTCTCAGCCATATAAAGGTGGCTTAAGTCAAGACTCGCGGCTGTGATTGATAATAATAAGTGCTCTTTAGATATAAAAGTAATTTCGATTATTTGTCGCTGCAAAACGTTCTACGCGAAGCATTTTAATCGTTTCTGATAGGTTATATCGTATGAATTTGTAGCCAATTAGGCTTTAGTTAATAAATTATTTATATATTATGGTTAATAAATAATAACACAGCCGAGACGGTTTAGTGGTTAGAACACGTTGATCTCGAACAAAGATCGCGGGTTAAAACCCCGGCTAGCACCGCTGAGTTTACAAGTGCTAAATTTGTATTTAAATTCATCTCGAGTTCGGCGGTGAAGGAAAACATCTTGAGGAAACCTGCATGTAGGAGAAATTCTGACACATGTATACCGCCTACCCGCAGTGAGCTGCGTGATGGCTTAAGCTCTAAACCTACTCCTTAATAGGAGAGGAAGCCTTTGCCCAGCAGTGGGATATTTACAGGCTGTTACTGCACTTTTACTTACTTTTAATAAATTATTAATTTTTAAGAAAAAATTTAGTTTTAGCTTTTTTTTCGAAATGGCACTTTCGAATTATATATCTACGTACATATTGTTATGAAACTTTTGATGTATGATATTAGGCTAGTTTACGGTGTCAAAAATCCTATGTTAAGCGCGAGCGAAACTGCGAGAGGCCGCTAGTAATACCATAAAAATTAAGGTTATGTGATACCCCCTATTTCACTCTTGTCAAGTTTTATTTCCGTGTAAAAGTACGTCCTTTCCACCGGGTCCAATCTATATCTCTACCAACGTTAATCAAAATCGGTACAACGGTATAGGTGTAAAAACGTAACAAACAGACAGAGTTACTTTCATAATATTCGAATAATATGGATAATGGTACCAATAATAAAAAAAAGTGTAAATTTTTTGTTATTGTAATTAAGTAAAGAATTTTGTCACATACTAATATTGATCTATTAAAACATATTATACTTATTACAAAAAACAATTTAATTACAAGAATTTCTTTTTAAGAAACACTTATTGTTGTGATTGAGCAATTATAAATAATGGCGGCGCGTTCGTGCGTCTTCGTCAACGCTCGCGTATTTTCGGACAGCCATTTTTTATAATGGCGTCGCGCGGTAATTCTTAATTAAATCCCGACGCTTTCTTATGAAAACTATGTAAGTATAATCAGTGTTTTTATTCCGAGGGAAATGTTTTTTTTTTGTTTGTCAAAATACGTATGGTATTTTTGGTTTTTGTTTACGAACAGATGTTTTGTTGGTTTTGTAATTTGTCACCATCATTTTTGGTCGTGATAATTATTTGTTAATGTACAAATACGTATATTATGTTTTAATAACAATTCATATTATAATTTTATTTTATATGATTACAAGCGAGTGAATTTCAATTTGTCACATGTATAGAGAAACCTTTATTGCCAACATCGGGATGAAAATTAAAAAAAAAAGTAAAAAGAGTGAACGGTCAGAACGCGGGCGGTTTTCAACGATCATTGTTTAAAATTTTAATTTTCGAACAACGTTGATTGATCGGCGCTCATAACTGAGATAACGCGACATGGCGCGTCTGACACCTTGTTTTTTTTTATTTTTTACTTTTTCTGTTTACGCCCTGATGTCCCTACAATTTTATCAAGATTTCAAAGGTTTAGCCAAGTGCAAAAGGACGATGTACATGACATTTTAATGAAGTATTTTTCTCATTATCCTCGTTGTCATAAAATAAAAACGCATTTTATGATACGTGGCTTTGTTGAAAAACATTATAATTGTATAAAAATATACACAAAACACACATAATTAAAAGAGGAAATTTCATTAATTAAAATAAAACAGCATTCCTTAACTCTGTAACTAGCTTTACGCCTTAAATATCATGTTATACAAATATCACCAGATCATAGCATATTGTAAATCAAAACGATCATAAAATAACAATAAATAATATAGCATCTTACGTTTCAATGATTCAGGATCTAATTGAAATATGTACATTTATAAAAAACAGTGTGAAAGACGAACGAACACGGAGAGCATTAAAGCGCTATAACTCAGCCTGTGAGAATGGCTGTTAAGCTCAAAAAAGACAGCAAAACTGTATTTACCTTGTAAATGTACGTTTTTACGAGCGCCTTAGTTGAGCTACTGCGAGGGTCGGGAGTTTGTTATGAGCGGAGCGGAAGCGATTTTAGTAGAGTTTTAATTGTCCTTAAATGTTAGCTGTTTTGACTATTTCTTTAAAGAATTATTTACTTTTATTTAGGGCTATTGGATAAAATGGAAAATAGATATAGTAACAGCCGGTAAATGTACCACTACTGGGCAAAGGCCTGTTCTCCTATTAAGGAGAAGGTTTAGAACTTAATCCACCACACTGCTCCACATTTACCTGTGAAGTGTCAAAAAGTGAGTTTATTGAATCAATGTATATAAATACTGTTTAAAACGCTACATCTCTTTACTGTGGTCGAGGTTTTAGCAATATTAAGAGAGGAGGAGACTCGGAGAGAGCTATTCAAACAGCAGACAAGCTTCGTGTATTCACATGTATAAATCGTACATGTCGTTTCCTATTTCAAATAATATTATGTTGTGTAACTACTTAGAAACATAGTAACAATATTATTTCTAAATTTCACTGTTCTAATTATTAAGATGGAATTGTTAATAACGTATTGGTGTTATTTTTTTCTATATTATTTAGTTAGGAGTCGGTACGAATTGATGCAACGTGTTAGTGTATACTTTAAATCTTTAAACTCGCCAATCAATCTCGTAGTAGGCGAGAGTTTGTTCCAATACATATGTATAATTATAGAAGCCAATACGAATTATAGATGAGAAATTATCGATCAAATGTTTAAACTGAATCATTTTTATAATGAAAAAATTCGTGATTTTCATTTCGAGTACAGTAAATAAAGTAGACTTTACTATAAAATTTAAATAATAAAAAGTATTGCATTATCTCATATGGTATTACATTATTTCATTCAATTCTTTGGTTAATGGCTTTTAGTTGGGCCAATTAGACACATGTTATTTCGCGAATGTCATTATTACATATTAAAGTACTGTTCCCGAGAGGTAGAAAAATAAATTTTAATCTGTTTCATCAGACGTTTGCCGTGAGCGTTAGCGCAGTCAGATGCAGTGACCACAGCGCCAACCTGTCGCTAAGACAGAGCGATATATTATTAAAAGAGATGGAAAATAAAAATGTGCACTATGAATACATTGCTTCACTATTAAACTACATTAAGAGACAAGCCGCAAGCAAAAGCTAGTCTAAGATAATCTTCTCGCCGTCTGCATATAATATTAGTATGCAATGCTACTCAACCAGAGAATGATATCTAAAAGCATCTAAAATGTGCACATTTGTCCGCTTATTCGTTTAGATTTCTAAGTATTCTATTAAGGTTCTCATCTCTATAATGACCGGGTAAGGCAATGCATTCTGACTTCAGGCCACGTCAGGTTACGGAATGCAAAAAAGCATTTGCATGGTGACTTTGTCCTCGGGAGCGGGTCCTACAAAGTGATCAATTAGCATTTCTGTTAGAAGGACCGTTTATATCTCCCGGTAAGTTCCGTTTAATTGTAATCTTCCTGTGTTTGTGACACTTTTTATTGTGTGTGTTTTATGTGGGGGATGCTTTTTTGGATCATAAAAATTGTGATTATGATTGATTTTGATTTGTTTTTTTTTAAGATAATAACTTTAAATAGCTTTTTGTGTATCTAAGATCTTTTTATATACTAGATTACTTCAGTCAGACGATATTTTTGCGATTTTACAGAAATTGAGTATGAAGATAGGTTCAACCCTGGTAAAAAAAATAAGTTGATTTAAAAAATCAACAAATGAGATTTAAATACAATTAGAACACATCAGTGAAGACAATGAGCAAGAAAAGAAACAAAAACAACAGTTTAATTCTCTCATTATTAGTATTACATAAAATTAAATATGTAAACAGTATAAACATACGATTTTTTCATTACACATATACCTATGTAAAAAAAATCAACATTTGTATGCTTATTGTCCTCTATTCATTCCGAAACCATTGATCGGATTTTGATGAAACTTCGATAGGATGTTCTGGGGACGCTCGTTTGTGTTTCTGTTTTAAAAATCTATATTATTTACATAACATTGCAAAACATGCTATGTACAGTCAGACATCGAATATCGCGATTGATGTGTTTTTATGCCACGATAATTTCTCACCAGCTCAACGGATGTAGGGCATAGTACAGTCAACAAACATTATCTCAAATAACTTAAGCTCAGTATCGACATATGTTTGCAGTCCTGTTTTTAATACTTTATTAATCACTTATTAAGCAATGATACAAATATGTAACATGACGTAGGCGTTGCTATATTTTGTCAAGTCGTTGTAAAACTGGATCTGGCGTCTAATTAGTATACGAAACCTGTTAGTCTAATTTAATAAATCCAACTAACTAAGTAATTTACAATGTATACGATTCAATTTTGAACAGCTTCGAACAATTATTCAATTGATAATTATTCGGTTAGATTTATCAATGATTTATACGAGGTTATTGTTTAACTGTGAGAAATTATTGCTGTTTACCTATTTTATCTCTTGTAGTGGTTAGCGACGTTTTAGGGATTGAAAACAGTATAAGCACTTCACATGGAAATGTTTTGATTTATAAAATATCGTTCATCTTATAACGAATACTTTTTCGAAAATAGAAATCGATTTCAAAAGCGAATTATGCTTTTTCGTTATATGATGATATTTTATTTTAAAACCTTATTACTAAACCGATTTTGATGAAATTTCTAATAAAATTGAATTGAAATTCTCCTTTTTTAAAGTCGGTTAAAACAATAATCGACAAACAACACGACATTGACAACAATCATGATAAAGAAGCTTTGTGTAAAATCTAACCAATATATATGTACATACATATTGTAGGGTATTAAATATTTGACGCCTAAATAAAGATACTTCAATTGAAAATATATCACATCAAGTCCATAAGAGCTAACTAACTCTCGCCGGTTCTTCTCGGTAGAGTCTACTTTCCGAACCGGTAGTAGCTTTATACTTAAAGTCTAATTTCTAACTTGACGAATCAAAAGCGCTTTAAAAGCCTATTTTAATAAAGTATATTTTAAATTTGAATTATTTAAAATTTGGATAAAAACATAAAACACCTTATAAATGAGTATCTCACACATTTCTACCTTTAAAACGAGCGAACAAAAAAGTTTATTTTAAAATATAAAAGAAGAGACAATTCGAAATAAAATTTTAAATAGTTTCAAAACATAATCGTTTCATATAAACGGACCTTCAAGTTTAAGTCCTCTGAATAGGAAAATTCTTTTTTTTTCTCCTGCCCCAAGCGGTGACTTCCCAAGTTTACATCAAGACGAAAAACATAAATGTTATGTAGAATAAATTATGTTAATATCTACACCCAAAGATGGATTTTGTGTCTACGCATGAATTGAAGTCACTTCTTATGTATGCTTTATATTCTTTATATAGGCTTACGATTATATAAAAAATCGTTCGTGACGAAATTACTAAGCACATTATAGTTAGCTAAGAGTAATTTCTTAAAGGCATCACAGCATCTGGTAATTAAATATGTATAAACCTATGTGCTTATTCAGTACATAGCGATTGCAGATAAGTTACGGGAGTTGCGTAATCGCTATTCGATCAAATCGAATCGATTTGATATCGATTATACAAAAATGATTTGGATGTCTGAATTATTATTTGTTATAATTCTGTTACTAATCTTTTAAAAAGATTTTAATAAGCGATCAACAAAAAATATTAAAATTATAAAATTTCGTTACAATTTTTTTCGTTATATTTTTATATCGTTTTTATTAATAAAAAACTCCAATTATTTTATCAATTTAGGCACAATATGTTAATATATTAGACACAAAATTCATTTGAAATATAAAAAAAAAAACGAAATTCTGTTTATTTTTAAAAAACAGAAGCCAAGAACATGATGTTTTAACGTGTAATAATTATAAAAATAATTAATATAATATATTTCCATACATATCTATTCTAGATTACGTAAGCGCAACGTGAATTTAATTACGAGAATAGAATAAATTAGGACACCTCAAAAAACGTTAATAAATTCATAATTTGGTTTAATTAGAACCTACTCTCTTGTATTTCTGTATCTGTACTGTTGAGAACAAAATTGTTTGAAATTAAAATGATAACTTTTTGTAAGAATATATTTATTTATCTTTCAAAATACTTTTTTAAACATACCTTAATATAGCTTGGTTTACTTAATAAGCACCGACTCGAATTAGGGATATTGTTTTTTTTTTCTTCTTCAATGGAAACCACCTTCGAGGCATAGCCGCATGGTCATTATTTAAAAAAAAATCATTTAGCGACGCAAAGTTGTCCTTTATTATTATATTTTAATTGGTTTAAAAATATTTTATATAAAAACTTTCGATTATACGATAAGTACAGTTAATTAGATATGAAATAAAAATAAATATGTATATTATTAAAAATCGTATAAAAATAGAGTATTATATTAATTACTATTTTCTTTGTCTAACCCAAATGCAGTATTAGCGTGTATTTTATCTATAATACATCAAAGTAACACACAACCACTTAAGAGAACATATATTATAGCATATCACTATTTCGTAACACATTGAAATGTAACAAAAATGTAGTTCACACCAGCCAAAACCGGATCAAACCAGTAAAACCAAGTGTCTCGCCGACTGTACATAGAAACGCTTCTTTATCGTGTACACGTCAAAGGCATGTGTATTAGCGCTGGCTCTTTATCTCGGCTGTCAAATTTGAAATAGATTGGATAAGGAGGTTATTATTGAGAAATGTGTAAAAAATAACGCAAACCACCTTTGAAGTATGACGGTGACCGTACCAGCCGCAGATATGTCACCAGTCGTGATAATTTTATATGGGTTTTTTGTTTTTTTTTAATTGAGTAAATTGGGGTTGAAGGAAATATTTGGCATCTACTCTCCCTCATACTATTGGTCAAAGAGGTTTTCGATACCCGGGGGCACTCTCTAGGTGAAGAAAGACATGACATGACATGTATAGGCAGAAAAACCGTTGGAGTGTCGTCAATAGCGTGACGATACACCGATGGGTGAGTCGTATAAAAAGTAAACTAAAGTAACAGCCTGTAAATGTCCCAACGCTGGGCAAAGGCCTCCTCTCCTATTAAGGAAACTTTATCCACAACGCTGCTCCACTAAGGTTGGCGGATATACATGTGTCAAAATTTCTCCCGGCACATGAAGGTTTCCTCACGATGTTGTCCTTCACCGCCGAGTTTGAGATGAATTTAAATACATAGTAGAATTTACATACAAAGTAATATAGTGCATATGGAAACAGGACATATACATACCTGCCTGAATTAATCGGGATGCCTAAATGCATTTTCCAGTGAAAAACAGGGGTGACAATTTAGCTCAAGTATATATATTTTATATACTTTGGCAGGAATTATTTTTTATGGAAATGGTTGGTAGATGAGACCTGTTGTTAAGTCACTTGATGTTAAATTAACACAGTCACCCGTAAAAATTTACAGCAACGAATGCGTTGAAGACTTAAATATATAATACTTAGAGATATTTTAAGCTTGCAACATTAAGATAAGTTAACGTTATATTATGGATGTTTACTAAAATACAAGCACACTAGCCAGAGCTAATGACATGTTAAATTGAAATGTTTCTATATCTAAGGCGAGAATTACATTTGTAAGTACACTCGTAATTTACATAAAACAAGTCAACTGTTACCAGTTATATTGTTAACTTTACGACAATTATCGCTGTTAAAAATAAGGGCAATATAATACAACTTACGTTAATCTTTATGAAAGCCTGAGAGCAAAACTTATATGTGTAATTTTCGCCTAATTAGATTTTAACAAATGCGATTCAAACAAGCCAGCCACCAAGCTAGATTGCAATTGGGAACATACATAGGTACGTGATGTCATCAGAATATCTGTAATGCAAGAATGTTTTGGCGACGAAAACGTGTTTAAAAAAGAACACTATCGACATGTGACATTTAATATAATAAAGCTAATAAAAGAATACATGCATTAATACGACATAATTATCAATATAGGAGGGTTTTTTTTTCATAATTTATGACGACAGGTTGGCGTAGTGATCATTGCAAGTGGAAGGAGTCTTTACGATTGCGGGTTCGATTTCCACTCATAAAAAAAGGGTTGTTTTTTTTTTTAATTTACATATGTATATAAAAGTAACAGGCAAATGAGCACGCGGAGTCATCACAAATGCGTTGCCAGCTCAAAATGGAAAATTGGAGAAAGGGTTAGGCTTCCGGCTCACTCACTCAGCGTACGAAACGCAGTAATATTAGGTATTTCCCGCCGATCTTTTGTGAGAGTGAGGTACTGTCCCAGTCGAGCTAGCCCGCATACAAAGTATAGTCTGTGGTCTACAGTTAGGCTCTATCTCAATGAGGTTTGTAGTCTGAATGTTTATATATATGTTCTTTTTTTATTGGAACCTCAACTTAGGATTATAGGCTTTTGAGAGTAAAGCGTTTATTATTATTCATTTACTTATTTCAACTTTATAATATTTTAACAATACCAATTTAGATTATTAATTATTTAATTATATTTAAAAATTAGTTTTGTAATACAGTATAATTTATCGTTCATTTTATTATAATTATTATTTAATTATAAGCTATATTATTATAATTAATTAATAATACAATTATTTTAATAAAACTTACCTACCTTGGTTACAAATATTCCTTTTATTTTGTAAATATTTATGATTCATTACCATTATTATTATTGACGTCAGATTTTACCTGAAAGAAAAAAAAATACATATTAGTATACAATACTATATTATATAAAGTATTAAGTAAACCTACCACCTGGTATGGTATGCTCAAAACAATGTTTTTTCTCTTTCTAACATTTTAAAAAGTTGAAACAATATCACAGAATAACGGATTGTTCTAGAATGTTAGGGGTAGATAATCATCTCGATGTTTACGAGCTTTGCTGAGATAACATATTTCTCAAGACCGCAACTCATGTGACTCGAAACGTCCTAATCATGATACGACATGTCACGACTCAGGTTCTAATTTCGTAAATAAAAATGGTATATTTTAAATTGTAACAATAAAGCTTAAAATCTTAATATATATACATAATTCAAAGGTGACTGACTGACATAGTGATCTATCAACGCAGAGCGCAAACCACTGGATGGATCGGGCTGAAATTTGGCATGCAGGTAGATGTTATGACGTAGGCATCGCTTGAGAAAGGATTTTGTTTAATTCAACCGCCAAGGGAATGAAATAGGGGATGAAAGTTTGTATGAAACTTTGTCAATTTTAAGCCGATCGGGCTGAGACTTTGTATGTATAAAGCTACTATGGCGTAGGCATCACAGACATCGCAGACGAAGTCGCGAGCGAGTAACTCGCGACTAATACGCAATTTTTCATTTCTGATCAATAATGATAAAAATCAATAGCATTTGGCAATAATGATGAGAAATTATTGATAGAATAATTGAACTGAATCATTTTTTTACAATGAAAAATTATAATGAAAAATAATATTCGAATATTTGTGATTTTAGTTCCGCATAATGTTACCACATAACACAAGTAAAGAAAAATTGATTATACAACGTATCTCTTTACACAGTTACACAGTTGTTTCGCGTGTGATACGCGCCTAATAGTAATAATAAACCATTGATATAAATCTTATAAAAGTATATAAGCAAAACTTCGAAGTGTAATTTTCGCTTTTCGACTTGTTTAAAATAATCTATCTATAAGTAACGTTCGACGAGAATATGGCGCCTATGTGTGCCATATGAATTTAACTACCGAAACATCAGCCAAGCTGTCTTCGAATAATCGAAGAAAAGACTTGAACAAAAAAAAGTCCACGAATCGAGAACCTTTTTTTTAATGCGATTAAAACATAGCAAGTCAAATGCCCTCTTTAATAATGATTAACGTTGACTTTCGATCACTAGACGAACTTCTTAATATGCAAGTTTAGCAACTTCGTTTCAACTTGACCGTATCAAAGCAATATATCTTTCGGAACGTTGGAAATGTATAAAATATTTGAAATTCACAAAACGTGTTATGCTCTGAAAGCGATAATAAATTTTTGATATCGTGCTTTCAATTCTCGACGAAACTGGAGTTCAAATGTTAGTCAGCAATGTTCGTGATTTATCTTAAACTAAATTTTGTCATTAAACTATTTTCAATTAGTAAATATATCGTAGTTTAATTGAATTGTAATTTTATTTGAACTTAGTTTTAGACAAGTTTTTGGATAACAAATTTTTAGATTATAATTAACACCCCATAGAAAAAAGAGAACGTTTTATAAATACGTTAACTAAACGAATTTATGATGACTGATTTGACGGCCTAGCTTAGAGGGAAAAGGCAAAGGTATTACGCCGTACAGCCAAGTCTTTTGTAATTTTTATTTATATTCAAGATTTTGATGGGACTTTTACTCGCATACTGCTAGGATTATTAGTAGTAACGTAGGCTACTTTTATTTTGGAAATTTTATTTATTTTTATTTTTCGCAAATAAAAGCGCGGACACCACTTAGTATTGTATAAGAAATTGTATTTAAAACAATTTATTTATAAAAAAAAACCTAATCCATTCGAAATTCGAAAAAAAATCGAAAACGAGAGCCAATTTTACGTGCGTGTGAGAAATCATTAATTCATTCTGTGTTACATCACATCGAATTGCTCAGTATATAAGTACAGTACATGACTCAACTGAGCCCAAGTTCAGATCGATCAATCACGCAACTCCGAGAACCTGACCCGTGGACTAGCCGATATAATGTGCTGGGTGTTCAATGAAATATAGCGTGGTATAGCGTTCTTATGTGCTTTTTTTTTCAATCGACTTAAAAGTAGAAGGTTTTAAATTCATAGTATCTTTTTTATTGTTTTTTACCTCAGAACTCCGTCGATTCGTTTTTGTTAGGTTGAAAATCGGTACAATTGTTAGACAGTTAAACTATGTCTAAACCATGTTTTGCTAAAAAAGCGGATTTGTAGTACAGAATTTTATGACAATGAAATTTAAATGTTTTGTAGTTAGGCAGTATGTGTTTAGATATCATAAATATGTTTTTAGTAAAAAGAAATGTTACTTAAAGGCAAAGTTGACTTAACTTAGATAATTAATTTATGTATTAACGCATTATTTTCGTTGCTTTCGTAATCTAAATAATTATTATATAGGGAATGTACATCCTATTACTATTCTGCGAAAGAGTACGGACAGACCAATGTCCTTTTTTTGTTTACCACTAAACAGATACTATACATATTCATAAAGCTTCAAAGTAAACTAGTACTACTACTAGTAGTATAATAAGTAAACTAATTAATTATACACCAGAAAACTTAGACTACTTTTTGAAATATAATATCTATATTCTTTGTGAAGTCTGCGATTGCAAGTTATTAGCTACATGAATATGATAACAAATGTGTGTAGCATTGTATAGCACGTTATAGCGTTGTCCAGGTGAATGACCAACCTTAAAATTGAACCGCTCAGTGACGTGGTAACATCGTTTAAGAATGCAGTCCGATTGAAGAACTACAGCGCTAAATATATTTGAATTTAACTTCATCAAAACGTTAGGAGCAAGAATTACATTTATAAAACTCGAGCCTTATAGAGATTGAATGATACAATATTAAGCAAACTTAAAGTACTTGACGGATAAGTGTAGTTATATGTTTATTTGTTTGTTACGGAATAGAGTCTAGACTTTTTAAACTTTCATGAATATTTTTTGTTTTTTTAATTTTTTTTTATAATTTTTTTTCATCGGGTTATGCTTTTGCTACTTTCTTTATTAACGTGTTAAGTTTAAAGTTTTAGCTAATTTTTTAAATATATTTAATACGAAAATTGTTCAGAATAAATTATTCATGGTTTAGAAGAACCAACGTACACTTCTCTTCATCATAATTTTATTACGAATTGAATACAGAATGAAATAGTGAACAATAAAATTATCATAACACGCGCACTATGATCTAAAAGCGGTATTCGTATTAAATTTTCATTGCAAACATATTCGCTATAAATAAATAAATTTACCTATAAAATTAACCTACTACCTATACCTATATAATAGAAGACAGAAGTACAAATACTAATATGATAAATGTTATAGTAAATTTGTCCGTCGGTACGTTTCCAAACCTTTACCGCTAAACCAAATTTGATATCTTTGTGTGCAGATATAGATTGGGTCATGGAGAAGGATACTTTTCATCGCGAATATGAAATTGAAGGGGATGAAATTGGGGATGATAGTTAAAAACTGAAGTAGAACTGTAAAAGTAAAAATACTTTTTTCAAATTCTTTTTCCTAAATTATGTCTATACAAGCATATAAGACACAACGATAAATTAAAAAAAAAAAGAATTTATAAAGTTTACTAAAATTTTGAATTTTTACTTTCAAAACATTCTGCTCACGGAATTGAAACAATATTTTTTTAATGTTCCAGAACATTTTTTGTATAAAAAAATACTATATTCTATGTTTGTTCCCATGACAAAGCATATGGAAAACTTCATGATAATCGTCTAATGTAAACCAAAAAAACATTCTCATTTCTAACATTACTAAGAATTTATTAATTGCACTAAAACGTTCGCAATAAAACAGTACATATATCTTTATTATATACAATTACGTATTGAAAGTGATTAATTATACTATAAAACGCTTTAAGCATATTTTAAAGCACCATAAATCTTCTAATATAAAAGAAAAAGCGCTGAATCGCTTTACAGTGCTGTGCTGTTTCGCCAATTATTATGTGATCATCTCACTACTAGTTTAGGATTCAGAGTGTACTAGATTGGTGTGGTGTAAATTATAAGAAGTTAGCGGACCTGACAGTGTAGTGACCAATAGCAGCGCCATCTACCGGAACCAATTGTGAATTTAAGCATCTAGTGTCCCACTCGAATACATAGAATACAATTATCAAAATTAAAAAAATATCTCTATTACCTTGACTGCATTTCAGAGAAGAAATGAAAGGGGAACTGTCGAATTCCGACCGCTAGACGATTACTAGTTTTTAAATTAATAAATAAAATACATTAAATAAAAAATAAAAAATAAACATTACAAACACTACAACGTATGTGACACACACACGCACAAATTGTTTATTGTTAAAGTTTGTGTTCATATTGAAAATAGATTATCTGTGGTCAATCTTGAAATTAGTCGAAAATTTAATGAACTACGGTTGAATTATGACCGGTAGGTGACCACGAGTTACATTAAGACCTATTACAATTTTATTTATGGATTCGCGCTTAAAGAACAAAATATGACGAGCCCATACCCGCCACCGCTCGTGACCTAAGCCTAATAATACAGGGTGTTGTACAAACGGAACGCGTTTAATATTTATGACTTTGGACAGATTAAATTATTTCCCCCCGACTCGGACACCGCTCGCTGACATTTATATAACTGTTTTAAAATAAATCTAGCGAGTCTCTTGTAAAGCCAGCTCGCTTGTAATGGCCGTGTACACTACCGCTGGTAATTTGGAATACCTTTTGTTTAAATAAATAATGCGTTGTTTACTCCTTTTTTTTGCATTTTTGGTTTGTTTGTTGTAGCGCGGTCTTGATGGGGTGTCTTTAAGAATACGAAAATAATTGAAAAAAAAAATCCGAAAAAAGTTTTTTTTTTTATATAACAAAATATGTAAAAAAAAAACAAATGTAAGTGATTAATTTACTTACAAAGTACCTATATTTATCATAATTAAAAGTTCAGAATTAGGTATTAGGTACAGTCCACACAAAATATTTATAAAAACCAAAATTAAACTAAAACGATAAATCTTCCTTGTTAGAACATAAATAATACTTTTTTTTCATAATATTATTAGTGATGTATTATTGTGAATATTACTTAATACGAAAAAAAAAAACATAAAAAAATAAACTAACAAAATTCATATGACGTTTATATTAAATAACAAATAATTCATTTAAACGACATTTATTGAGTACGAAGAGATATAATCGTTTCGCCTATTCAAATACGTATTTGTTTATAATAACAGTTATACGCAATTTATCATATGAAGTCAAATGAAAATCTCGTGAGAAAACTTTCATAATGCTACTGCCACGACTTTAACTTAGGTATGCATTGAAACTGAAAAGTGCTGAGTACTGCTAATAAATTATAACCTACCAACTTTTGCTTAATGTAGATTTTGTAATAATGTAGATTTTGTAATAATCACGGTTCTTAATAATACTTTATTTTTTTTAAATAAATAAAACAGGGGACATATGAGCATGCCGTAAAGGGGGCAAAGAGCATAGTTCTACCAGCTAAGTGATCCCTATCGCCGATGGACATCTCTAACATCAGGGATGTTGCTGGTGCGTAGGTGGCCTTATTGATTTTACAAATAAAAAACAACAGAATTTGTTGATGAGTTTGTTGTTTGTTGAGGGTAGTAACGAAGGCAGTTGCGTGTGCAAAACCCTTGAATTAACGTCCTGTGCAAGGCGTGTAAATAGATCTTATATATGTTGGGCAGCAAACGCGCGAATTCGGTGCGATTCAAAGTGCTTAGTGCTAGTTTTTGTATTGTACATAACTAATAATTCTTATTTATATATAAAAGTTTAAAGTGGTTCAGTGGTTCCGGAGTTCACTTCGCACATACAAAATTTTCTTTCTCTTTTATATATTAGTATAGATGTTAGTACGTACGAGTATATCTTATATTTTATATATTATATAATATAATTTGTTTTAACAAAACTGCTTTTCGCGTCACCGTTTTTTTGATATCCCCTGAACCAAACAATAGATTTTGATGTGGTTTTCACTGTCAGTTAAATATTTTTTCACAAAAGTTTTACATATAATATAATATAATCGAATTGTTTTTTTTTTTTGTAAATAGAAAAACCCAATATTTTGAATGAAGATTACGATAAGTGTAATAAAGATTCATGAAAACCGTTTATGTACTCTTTGTAACTGTCGAAATAGATTATATTAGTATAAGTTTCTATCGCGATTACTAAAACAATTGTTACTCACAATTACGAAGCTTTTTAATAACTCGCAATAATTCGACAAGAAAAAATATTCGCTTAAATTATCAAATCTACTTTTTAAAATATATAACATACAAAATTGATTTATTTAATGATACAGGTTGCAATATCAATTAAGGAAGCCTATTTACTCGTAAAGTTATTACGTATGTGTCGATTAGACAGTAGAGCTTCGACGAGCTTTTGAAAGGGCAAGCTCTTTCTTCAGTTATCAAGCAGATAAATGTAATTCGATGTGTGGTTCTATTTAAAGCGTTTATATGAAACATTGTAATCATTTATTTAATATAAAAAATATAAATTATACAATAATAGGTAATATTCGAATTAATATAATGTTTTTTTTTTTTATCTATTAAATACTGGCTATCTGTCACGACATCATAAAAGTTAAACGGTGTTTATATCCGTGGTTGTTGGTGTTGAATTCAAAACTAATTCAAAACATAGGCTATAACTTTTATCAAGAAATTGTATTTAACGTAAAAAAAAATCGAAAATCAACAATCGAAGCAGTATTTCTTGAGACAAGCGCTTTCAAAAAGCTTTTTTCCTCAATCACGAGTCGAAAATAAGTTAATATAAATAATATTACGAATAGATTTGAAAATCGATTATATTTATTTATTTTATTTTTAGTATAGATATTAAAAACGACGCTACAACGTTAACAATTTATTTTCAACACTTATGAATTTAAAGTTTCATTATATTTAAATAAGTTATTTTAATATGACCAGCGCTTCGAGCGATAATCCGATTACCGCCATGTCACTGATCGATCGATTTTATCAATGTTTTAGCAAATCATTTTTGTCAAACTAACACTCGATAATTATAATGTCAATAATCCTTTAGGGCAGCGGCTCTCAACTGTTTTGAAAAGAGGTCACAAAATTTTAAAGACTGTCAATAAAATTAGTAAAAATGAATAAAAAGCAATGCGGAAAAGAAAGCAATTTACAAGCCTTTGAAATTGTATCATTATTTAATTACAAAATCTATTTATTACACTAGACTTCTGAGTATTGTATTCGTAATATTGTCATGTATTCTAGCAGACCCAAGAAACGTTGCTTTGCCCGATGTCAACGATATCATACTGGATCCAATTGAAAAAAAAATATACCAATGAAGTGGCTATTTGGGGTAATGATGTTCTACAGAGCTAAGATTGAGAGCCACTGCTCTCAAAGCTTTACAAGGAAATTAATGATCTTCTTAATAATTTTGTATCAGATAATATTGTGTAGTTTTTGCAACGAAAATGAATTATCGATTTTAAAAGATATTAAGATGTTTAAACTTGATTCGATTATGTTTTTAATTAATTTGATAAATCGTTTGTTGAATAATAAATTACAGTTTTATAAGTTTATTTATTTTATACTTCACAAATCACTCAATTATAAATAAAAAATATTGTTAACAGAATTAAGTTAAATAAACAAACATAATTTGCTTAAACATTTTGAGTGTGAATACTAACATTTTAACTGTGGCTGAGATATTGGTCTATAATTAGACAGTATTGTAAAAAAAAAAACATTTCATTTAATATAATACAATAAAATATTTATCGAGTAATATAAAATTCAAAATGCAATGTATAAATGTTTTATTTTCAAAGAAAAATTCCGCTAGCACTAAAAGCAAAAGAAAATCGTATATAAGAAAAAAAACGTTCCAAAAATATAAAGTTTAAAAGTTTTCAATTTAAGAACATGAAATTCAAAAAGCGAAATGCTCGGAACTGTTTCTTTTTAAATTCCGCTAGCACTGAAACCATTCGTGTTGAGATACTGAAATACCGCGTTCGTGCTTTCCGCAAATGCCGGCGCTCTCCAATCTCGATGTGTTAATATTATTTACGGCTGTCCGTACTTTCGTAATTACCGCCGGACCGGCTATTCGGAATCACATCAAATCGAAATACGTGCGAACATTTAACTTTGCTATAATTATTACTATCTCTTGTAAATGGGAAATGTGGTTTATTTTATAACGAAATTGTTCCGTTAACTTGTATAAGTTATACTGTTATAAGGAGTTACAATTTCTTCTAATTGTACAAGTTATACCGTTATAAGGAGTTATAACATTTTTTTAATTTTCAATTGATTCGGATAAGTTTTCGGAATATTTATTAAAAAAAATAGTATAAAATATAAAATAATTTTTTCGACTATTTGGTTTCGCATAATTAATGTAATAACGGTACCGATGTATATTATTTACAATGTATATTTATGACTTAACATCGTTATTATAACTTATATCAAATTACAATTGCTGTAAGTTATACATCGTTGTGATATTTAATCTAAAGCCTTTTACACATTTGTTTTTTTGTAAACAAATAACAAAATCACAAGCATCTTATGTACTTTGATAGTTTCGAGAAACTAAATCTCTAGAAACTAACACACACACATATACTAAAAGTGCAAAATCGTTGCGATTCAGTAGTTAACAACGCAAGCATTTTGTATAAAACTAACATATAATTAATAACGAAAATGAAACCCGTCTTCGAACATCTAAAATAATCTTTAAACTATTATGACCTTTACGTATGAAATTAAGGCTAGATGTAATTTCAGATAGTTTACAAAACACGTTTGAGAATTAATTGTTAAATATAATATCATAAACGGAGGTTACGATGATCGGCTACACGAAAAGGGCCGCACCCATTGATGAAAACTGCATTGAGGACTTAAATTTGTGACGGTATACGTGCTTTCCGAAATAAATGTAGGTGAAATGTACTCGATGGTTCTCAACCTGTTGCGCGATACCTCTTATTGAAGAATAAGCAGTGGTTCTTAACCATTTTCATATTATCACCACTATTTGCATTCTGGATTTTATTACGAGTATTTAGCAGCGTTCAAATTTGTGTTGCACTGCATAACTTAAATTTGAATATATTTTTAAGTGATTTTATTTAATTGTTAAGAATCACAATTGTTTTACAATACTTTATAACCTTAAAGGCAATACTCATAATTTAATAGTCGAAAACGTGAATGTTTAGCTAAAGCTAATAATTGAAGTATCTTAACGATCAGCAATACATATCTGACGGTACACGATTTTCAGACACAGTACATCATCTCCATTTCTAACGTCCATCGCCGATGTCGCCGGCTGAAACTGGTAACATCCAGTATCCCAGTGCGGTATGACATTTGCGAATATGCTGAACATAACTCATCGGAGTATTGTACGCGGTTGGAACAGCTGTTAGATTGGAGATTACGTCCTTAACGGTAAAGCTAGGCCCACACGGAGTCGGTAAGGGTAGCCATTGATTATACGATTTGTAACGTTCTTAAACATGTTATGTCTGTCTGTAGCGGTTATGATTTCAATGTGATTTGTCAATATGTATGTGGAAATTGTTTTGCACCTACGCTGATTTGGTAATACAAAGTTGAAGTAGGAATTTTGCAAGGATACGAGCTACATTTATACCAATTAAATATAAACGTAATAGCGATTTTTGTTATAATTTTTATTTAATGTTTTATAAATAAATAATAATTGTTTATTTTATAATTTTCTTTTGCGTGACGAATTTCACACAATTTCTGTCACGTTTATGAAATTAAATGAAGAGTATGAATTTTGGAAAAGATAAGCAAATGAGTAATTTATAAACAATAAACTCCTGAAAGGTACCATTAAAGTCATATAACTTCATCATATTTAACATTTAATTTTTAGAATTCTTCTTTCGAGAAACATCTAAACCAAGTAAGCAAAATCGTAAGTAAAAGTATGTATAAAATAAATTTTCAATTCACATATAACAACTACACTATAATCTACTCATATGTATCATCGAACAACTTATGAAACTTAGCAAAGGACAAAAAAAATCAAACTTAAAACACCAACGCCATTCAAAAATAGAAAACCATAAGCTAAAAACCACACCACAACACACAAGTCCCTACACAATACATAATAGTGTTGCGCATTAAAATTATTCAAATTACAAAATAAATCATCAATTTGTAAAAAATAAATCATGCCATACACTATAAGTAACATTGTGCTGTTTCAATTATACGTGTACTTGTCCAGCCTACACAGAGGTAGGGGGTAACAACGCAGTAGTTAATCGTGCGTGAATGGCCATCCTTTACTGAATGTGCGGGCGTCCGGCTGAGTCGAAGTCGCTAGTCCACTAGGAAAGGACGGCTTTGTCATTGTCCCGTAATATACTAACTTATTAATTCGTTTCAGATATTATTCGTTGAGGTTCGGAATTCATTTTCGCAATCTTAAACGAATTTCGAATAGAATCTTGAATCACGAATTGTTATTGAAATTAATTTAGGAATGAAATGAATTTATATTTTGATATTCTCTTTCGTTAAATCGAACTACAAATTTCTCAAATTTTACATGTTCGAATTTTTTATTTAAATATAATTATGACTGTTTGAAATATTCGTGGATGTAGCGATGAACGCATTCGAATTTAGAATTTATCTATGTATTTATTTAAATAGAACTTTTAACTTTTTAAACTGTCGAACTGTTGATGCATTCACTCAGCTTAATGAATGTATTAACAAAATTATGTTAGAATTTTAAATTTCAATACTTCTAATTCTAAGTTTCAATTTAATAAATATTTTGAATAAGGGATCAATTAGTATTTAGAACGTATTATCCTTATAATTTATAGTTTACAAGCTCGGTGCAAAGTCACAGCTCTTTCTGCGACATCTATTGTATAATTTAAGTTTATGGCCGCCATTTTGAAAATGTATTCTGTTAAGGCTGTTTTCCTTTTGAGTTACAATTGCTTTAAATGTTTTGTCAAAGAAGGGATCGTTGCATTTCTTAACATTCCTATTTCCTATAATCATTTATCATGTATTGTTATAATAAAATTAATAATTTAAAAAATGGGCAATCTATTTATTGATACGGATCCGATTTTGATGAAACATGTCTAGGAAACATCGCTAGAAAACCCACTTTCAAATAAAAAATCGCATCCAAATCGGTTCACCCGTTAAGGAGCTACGGTGCCGCAGACAGACACACTTAACGATCAAACCTATAACACCTCTCTTTTTGCGTCGGGGTTTAAAAATACATATGTATAACAAATAATACACCAAAGAACTAAACCTATACGAATATTAATTATTCCCAATGTTAGAATTAGTTTCAAATAATCAAAATATTTACAGAAAAAAAATTCGGTGACCAGCTGCTTCGAAAATAACTAACATATTTGAAACAAAATGGAAATGTAGTCAATGATATGAAAATTATACATTCAAAATCGTTTACGTCGAAATACCGGATTTTTATCGATAAAACATACATCACTACTCGCTCGGAACACGATGTTTACAAAAAAAGAATGCTGTTTTGAAATTGGTAAACGTGTTTGTTCCAAGATTAAAAGTTAAATTTCAATTTTTTCTTCTTCATACTTTATTAATCAGTATTACAAAACTCTAAAGTAGATAAAAACTTATTTGTAAACAAACGTTATATAAATTAAAACAAACTAATTTCAAAACAATTAAATACACAATATAATAATTTTGACGTAGCAAAACAAAATAGATTATTCAGAAAAGCGTTAATAATATTTCAAAGAAAATAACTCAAAAAAAACTACAGCATTCATTTTAATTCTCCCATCTTTTTTTCCAATTAGGTGCGTTTAATCAAACTGATCGGTCGACTAGTCGCCCGATGAGTTGCGTGCGAGCAATAAGTTCGTACACGAATTAGATTAAGGTTCAATATTATAGGGATGGCAATAATTCGTCGATATGAATTGTCGATAACAATCTGCGATGATCCAAGAGTTTATTGAATAGTCCGGTAATATACAAATTGAGGCACTACACCGACGCAGCGGGGTTGCTTGTAAAGATATGTGGTAAAGGAAAAAAAACCTCGCGAACCGGCGAGAATTCGTAAACTGTTTTATCATATAAGTCTTTCATCCAGACCGGCTGATTTCGTTTAAATTGATAACTACATATGAAATATTAAACGTACTTTTTATGAAGTAATTAATTTCAAATTAATATTTCTGTGCTGGGTTATTCATCACGGTATAGACCAATTTAATGAACTGTAACTTTATAAACTTGTATCAAAGACAAAAATTTTACTATGTATCTATATTTTTGTACTGTTGATTCTGTGAAGGTATATGTAACAGAAACCGGTGTATCATTAATTTATATTAATGAAATTCAATTAACATCACATTCCGATGCAGTTAAAATCGATACATGTTAAACTAGAACATTCGATGATAAAGAAACAGAATTAATATTACAATCGACGGTAAATGAATTTAAAAAATAAGATGACCTTTGATTGCAACGTCTATTAAAAATAAATTTCCGATTCCCCGCCAAGTTACAGTTAGAACGCTCCCACATCTTTGTGATGGACCCGCGATGTCAGTACGATCATTCACAACTCACAATAGACGCGACCCAATACCGAGCATTACAAGGTTGTGAAATATTCAATTATCTTTGCTATTGAGAACAGCGATCGAGCACTCGAGATGGGCTCGACTCGTAATCGATTTTCAGCATATTGTTTCTTGTACAAAAAAACTCGATATAAGCACTAAATAAACAAAAACATTTTAGAACACCTAACGACATTTTAGTGACGTTTCGATTGCACAATTCGAAAAACACCCGACAATCAGAAGACATTCACACAATTGTAATCTTAAACTTCTAATTACGATCGGCGATGACGACGAAAATGTCAAAATAATAACGCAAAACGAAATCAAAATCGTCGCGACCGAGTCGAACGTAACGTTGAAGGTATTAAACTAAAAATAATGACCGACGATCTTATGCGTTGTAATACATTAATAATAGTTTTATACGCAACCGAAATGACCCATAATCATATGGGATAGAAAATTGTTTTCAAAATGATGCCGGGGGAGAAAAAAATTGATGACGGTTCGCATTACCCGCGGTTTTGATGAGACGAAAAAGTTGCAAAACGAAATTCGGGCCGGGCGTAAGTGAGAGGCAAATATTAATGTTGTAAGTTTCTTTGATTAGCACTTGAGTCAATCAAGCGAGCCAACGACCTCTGTCGTGGAAACGGAGACACCTGCTATTTGAGAATTACAAAAGAATAGCAAACAATGAACGTGTGTCAAACGTGTGAGTTCATACTTGGATAAATATTTTGTTTATAGTCAGCCTGGTATTGTCTTATGTACCCATACAGTCTTACATTAAACTGAGAATAACATTGTTATTATTTTTAGAATTCATCAAAGTAATAGTAAAAATATAGATAAATCGCTGTACATTTTATTTCCCAACACATTTAGCCTACTGCCTACTAACTAAATATCTTTTGAGTTTTCTCCATACTGATATAACAAAATTCAAAATAAAAAAATACTTTATTCAAGTAGGCTTTTAAAAGCACTTTGGAATCGTCAAAACAAACAAAAAGTACTTTAATTAAGGAAAAGCTACCACCGGTTCGGAATGTAGATTTTACCGAGAAGAACCGGCAAGAAACTCGATAGGTACCCTTTTAAAATTGTGTTATTAAGTATATACATTTAAAAATGACAAATTTATATATTAAACATTCTAAAATCCAGCTATACTAAATCCATGCATGATTATCATCTATATAATCTTGTACAGAATAATCTCCAATTTCCCACCACTAAAATCCATAAAACACACAGAAATATTCTAAAAATTTATCCCATAAAATACGAATAATCTTTGCTTCAATTGACTATATTCACACGATAAACAAAGATGAAAGTCGTAATGAAATTCACCACAACATTACTTCAAAACAAGAAGAAAAGTTTGACAATGAACATTAGCAAATCCAATATAAAAGTCAGTGAAACTTGACAGCTTCATTTTCGAAGCAAAACGCACCCATAGCTCGCAAATTGATTAACAAAGCACTTGTAAAGGTCGGATCCGAATCTGGTAACCGGGAGATTAATTATTTGAACCCCAACAGGCGTTTTGAAGATACACTAACTGGGTAGTGATGTGCTTTTAACATATCGATAAAATCGACAATCATTTAAATTACAATATTGTCGAAAATATTTTTTCAACATTAAAATGCCTTTTTAAAACAATTAGCATTAGTCTTACTATTTAAATATTTACATAAAAAATAAAGATAAATAACGTGTAATTTTTCTAAATTAATTTTATCTTTAAAAGTGGAATACCTTAATAAAGGTTAAAAAACGATTGTAAATTAATTCACTTTTTTTCAAATCATATTAATTACTAAAGACATATCGATATGAATAAATTATCATGTCACAACACTGGTTTGATAAATGGTTGTCCGAAAATTGCATGTCAAGAGGTAACCGGGCTGTCCGTTTCGCTTTTACATTTTAATACCGTACGTCAACGGCAGGAGGGGGGCCGTTTAGCCCATCACCAAAGGCAAGTCTGAATAAAAGACTTTTATAATCAATTCTTTGTTTTTAAAATTGAATGTTGTATAAACATTGAGACGATAGAACAAACAATCGTTACTTTTTTATCGATTTATTATTATCGATACGTCACTATTGTAACGAAATCATTTGTTATGATAGAAATAGTTTTAATAAGTTTTCTTTACGTTGTTTTGTGTTATATTTATGTAGTCGTTGTTCATAACTTTTCAAGTGATAAAGTTATAATAAAAATCGACTTTAATTCAAAATTGTAATGCAACAGTTAAAAGAGATTATCATTAAAGATTAAAGTAAATATATCTTTATAACAGATGCTGTATTAGTATTTGTATATTCTTGTGTTACCTAAATCTCAATTTATTGATATAACTTAACTTAAGCTATATAATATCTTTACATATCCAACTTGGCGAGCATACAGCGCCATATTGTAACATGTGTCAGACAATAACCTAAAAAAATATCCAATACATTTTCAATATCAAAATAAACCGCGCTATATAAATTTCAAATTTCCATTACACGTATCAAGAATGAAATCTAAAGTTATTATTTAAAGGTATACTCGGTTGAAAATTTTCTGAGAAGATACGTATATACGCAATCCGCCTGCCTCTAGAGTTTAATGCGTTTTGACGCGATGCGCCCGCGCATCCGATCCGGAGCTTTAATTAAAAACGGTATACGAAGGGATGCTTAACGTGCTTACGTAAATCTTATTTTTATAATGTAATTATTTACCGAGATTTTTGCCTTGTTTTAACGTGTATACTTTTTATTTAAAAAACAATTTTGTGTCATATATTATATGCATAAATGTATTAAATTTTATTGGTTACTCATTTTATATGGTATAAGTATTTGAATTTTTATTCCAAGTCTATTTACATGGAGTAAAAGTAGAATTTTGAAGTAGCTAAATACCTTTTAATCAGTAAATATCAACCATAATGTAATACCATATTTGGTATAAATACAAAAAAATACACTTACGAAAACATCGACATCTATACGTAAAACCTATGAATTTCAAACACTAACTGTAATTGGCGATTATAGTGACGTACAATGTATTCAAGTTTTATCGATAATTTACGATTCATACATAATTCAAAGTAGAGAAATAATATTTCGATCGCAGAGCACATAATAAGGTGGATAGACAAGATATGCGTTAAGTTAAACCGAGTTTACTCCGTTCCGTATTATAACTGACACTTTAATTTCAATATAAGGCCGGATATTCACGTCAGACGAGATATACGAATATGCCTTATTAGCCTAACCTAATTATTCTGACAAATAATTTTATTATTTATTACTTAGTATTGAAAGTTTCAAAGATATAATGGTTGACGTCAAAAGTAATTCTCTTTCCTGTTACCAAAAGTCTAATTAATTATTAGATATAATTTAGTTCCGTTATTATGAGAAATTTCTTCTTTTTCTATATCAAAGTATCGTTAGAGGTGGAATGAAACTAATAATACAGTGGGTGTAACACGTGAATAAGACAGACGCTATTTTTATAAAAAAATATTTTTATTGGCTATTACAAATCTATATAAGAATCTTATTTTTGACTATATAAATAAGAGGTAAGTAACACGACCACAGCTAACGTATATCCAGACGTTGCTGTTTAAACATTTTACCATAATGTCATTTTTCATAATTCATAAGAAGAGAATCAATAAAAATATTAAACTATTTGTTCATTCGCCTAATACACATCTTGTCAGAAGTTAATAAAAGTAATCAATACATTCCTGTCGTCTCTATATAAACAGCCTTAAGTTAAACATATCCCAAGTATGCAACAGCTGTTTGTACTTAAGCTTTACCATAATTTGTAACGATTGCACTGAATTGATTCATATTTAATGTCATTTGACCAAATACGGAACCTGTTATATTTAGTGATATAACGTTATATGTAAAAGCCTTTTGAGGGCTATCGCCGATTAAAACGTCGAAATTATCGTTGAAACGTGCGGTGTGAGGCTTATCAATAAAATATATACAACGGCAATATAGTGGTTTCTATTTATTACTAAGTTATAAGTACAACTAACCACTTATAATATTGCAAATGCAAGTAATTCAAACAATATATAGCATATTTTATGTAGTTTTATTTGTAAACACATTCTTAATGTTTCATTAATTTTATTTTTAAACATAAAAAAAGATTAAAAACAGATATATTTTGTACACTGTGACACAGCAAAAACAGCCATGTTTTACAATTTTTTTTTTGTTTAAATTAGGAACAAAAAATAAATTAAAAAAAAGATCCGCTAACATCGACATCGCGTACATCACTAATCCCTAATCTCCCAGAACACCCAGCGTTTCGGCTGTCGGAACCCGATAACATTAGCGTTATCTACGCGATTCCGCGTATCTCGAATGCGCGAATAAAACTCGATTCGACATAGATTCGTATCGATACTCCATTACTCGATAACGAGTTACCGATACTGATACGCAACACCTGCCCGTAAGTTTTATGTTCCTCGTCCAGTAATGGGGGGATAGGAGCTGACGTATTAATGGATGTGCCGACTTTTTACTCCGACTATCTCATGGCGTACAGTATTGGTTTCCGACTCGTGTCTACAAAATTCTGAATCGAATACACTGTTTTTGTGAATCGAGTTTCTTGTTGTTTTTTATTTTCATTTCTTTTTTTGTGTTGTTTATCACTTTAAAAAATATTGTCCGATAGGAACCGATATGAATTATTCTTGCCGTGAGCGGGGATCGAACCCGCGACCGCTTCAGTCAATTGCGAAAAGTGACCACTGTGCCAACGTGCCTATTTTTATATTTATTTGAAGCATAGAACTCGTTGAACGGGCGACATCTCATTGCTTATGATTAATGTAGTCAATATACATGCAATCGTACAGTATATATTATATACTTGTAATCGTATGGTACATTATTTTTTAATTGAAAAGTACAACTAAAATAACTTCAATTTAAGTCGATATATTTTTATTTAAAAACAACTACTGCCGAAACACAACTCACCGAGTAGTTGTTTTCAGAGTTCATGTGTACATATTTCTCAGTTACTTAATTTCAAAAAATCAAATACTATAATTTCAGAGGTCAAAATTCATTTTTCTAAGTGAGATTAAATTAAATTAAAGTGATTTCACCATAATGCTATAATTTAAACTTATTTGCTTGTTAGAAAATAGTTGTAGTTTAATTTATTTTAAGTTAGTAGATTATTTATCAGTTGTTTCGGAGATAAGTGATAAAATTTAAAGAAAGTATTCGTTTAACATTCAGCTTCGTATCTATGAATAAACCCGGTTGAAATAGTGTATACTTTTAATAAGCTGTGCTTTATATAATACAATATTCTGCCAAAGTATTTTAGACTTTATTATTATAAAGTTAAAGGCGTTTTCATAAAGTTCTTTAAGTTATTGCGAAACAAATTTTTGCCCCTGACTTTTACGTAACTAAAGAAATCATATATATTTTTGTACAAAAGTAGTATATGTAAGAACATTTTCTTTCTTGCTTAGTTAATTCCATATTTAACATTGAATAAAATCTAGTGCTACACAAAATAAAATCCAAATCTATTTCTCACGAATAAATATAATAAAGTTAACTCACATACACGCATAGTTATGTTCCTCACAAATATTATTTAATTCATATACAGACAGACAATCACGGTTGTAGAACTGTTTTATATATAGAGATATACAATTCCTAAGGATTTTATACGTAAATTTGGTACTGTTATTTGCTCTACTTTACAATCACAATCTGTGAGCTTTTCTATGCAAGCCTACATTCCTAATATGAAAATTCTACTAAAATCTGTTTATTACTTACTAATATATAACGCTTTATATTGCACTAGTTTCTGCCCGAGGCTTTGCTCGTGGATTTCGGATGTCCTATGCACAAAAACTTATCTCTTAAAAATGTTAAATAATGGTGAAAATTGCATTCAATTACATCATTAAAATGTCCGAAATTAACAAAATATTTGTGACATGTTTTCATATTATAGAAAAGCTCAAGAACAATAAGTACGACGTTATATAATGCTAAATTGTTGTATTCGAGATCATAACTCAAACATTTTATTATATTTGAAATTACAAACAGACACTTATTATTCAATATATCAATAAAGCTCTAAATTAATACAAAAAATAAAAAAAAAGGATTATTTTTACAAAAAATTGTAGACCTCATCTAAGCCACTGCATCTGGGTAAAGTTCCCAAAACACTGGCAGCATTACCCCGTTGAATGGCCAAGCTGATCCTTTGACCGAGGTAGCCGCCAGTTCTTGGGTCCCCAGTTGAGTCCAAGCTTCTTTGAGAGGTCTTTTAAAAGAGAACCTAAAAATTATTATGTTTTAACAAAAAGTTCAGAACGAAATAATATAAGGGCAATTATGTTTTGGCTATAAGCAAACTTTTATTCGAAAAATCAGCAAAACATTTTATCTTTTTTTTACAACAATCATTTTTTGTGTTGGCTATTTTTAATTTTATACATTCATTGCATAAACCTACATGAAAGTATTTAATATAAGTCTTGTATAGAAATAAAAATGCGGACTTTAATATCGAAACATCGCACGGCCAAGTTACGGATTCCATACGTTTTGCAAAAACTAGACGGGAATAAATAAAAGACGAAGAAAACTCAACTTTAATTACAAAAAAGTAAAGTTCAAAATCCCTCGCACACGCATTTCCCTTTCACAGTGGTAACTCTTGCACTGTTTTCTAGTTTAAACCCATTATAGCTTTCTCTTTTATATCAATACATTTATCTCTCTCTGTTAAAGGCTTAAGAAAAACAGATACCAGAGTAGACGCATCTGTAATAAATCATAAAGCGGACTCGAGATTAATACTATGTAAGATCTGAGAACTAAATAGCGTTCATTGACAGCCAGTATATGGACTGCTTCTTGCTCATACTTCAAACTCATTAACAGAGTAATTTCACTCGTAATATAACTATCTCAAAAATTCTTTTCGACAATACATCTTTTTTATATTAATATTCAATAATTAATTTCGTTATGGAAATAGATAATTAATTCTTATTTTGTGATTGACATTTATTGAGAAAATTAATATTTCACGATTTATAACATAATTTAAATCAATCAAATACCTACTAAAATACTTTGTTGATTTTGAAACTAATTTCAACGTTTGACTTTGTTTTTGAAAATCTAATTGTAAATGTTCGATTTGTATTAAATTTATTATCGATTTTTGAAGTGAATCCCGAATTTATGATTCGAAAATCGAATTAAGAGTTATCTTATAAGGAGTTGATTTTTGTATTATGAATATAGAAATGACAACTTTCATTATAATTGATTTAATTAAATGCTGTTTTCAACAAAATGTTTCAATTCCCGTTATGAATGTAGTAATTGAGATGTGATATTATTTCAGTGGACTATTGAATGCGAGGCGTCATTTCTACCACAATTTTTTTTCTAATCAGGTTCAAGTTTTTTCATTTTATTTTAAAGCTCGTTTGGTTACGTGCGATCATTATCAGATTCGGGTTTTAATTACGCTATTAGACATTATTTGAATTTAACATATCCGGCCTTTATCGGCCGATGGAAATACATTGATTTTAATAACATTTTAACGTCATATCGTTAATTAATAAGTAGCCGATGTATTTTTTTTAAATTTTCGCACAAAAAAAGTTATTACTTTCAAAACATAATTATGCTATTTAAAAAAATGTTCTAATTTGATCTCGTTTTTTTTAATTTCTAGACCTTATTTAAATAATATAATTTCCTTTGGAATTCGATATTAATAAATTTCATACCATATAATTATATTACTGTTATATATTATTGATATTATGTACTTACTTATTGTAACTATGTATTTTAGTACGCAATACAGATATGAACAAATATAGTCAATTACATAAGTCAATCAATTTTAAATAGTTTCATTGCCATATATAGCTTTTCATAAATAACTTTATCTTTAGACTTCTTTGTTTTCATTTTCCAAAAAAAAAAAAAACTTCACGTCCTTACGTAAAGATGAGTAAATTAAATTCAACATCCATTTGTATCCATTGTTCGTTTGTAATCATTAGGTTTCGGACTCTATATTGTCAGTGAAATTCTAACAATTTATCAGCAGCTTAAAAGGAGAGCGAAAAAAAAACTGCATAATTTTTCATAGATACCATTTTGAATCAAATCTAAATTATTTGAAATATTATATTTTTTACTTCGTGTACTTAAAATTAGATTTATTATTAATTCATAATGGTGTTAATAAATGCTGTTTTTTTTGCTTTACCTTAAAGCTGCTAATTTAAATTACGCGGTATTACAATTTTACTGACTATATAATATAATTTTTACATAATATCATTATAATTACATACAAAATCAATCGTATAATGTGCTTATGTTTTGCAAAAACTAGTGACATATATATCACATTTAACTCGATTAATAAATACCAAGACGAAGCCGCAGTGAGATACTAGCTATATCAATAAATTCAAAATCGCCTATTAAGATAGATGCCTTATCACACTATTTCAACTATATCTCCGAAACTGCCGAATTTACTAATTAAAATTTATCGACCCGTTCCAACCTTACAACCGGACAGACGACCTTGATCTATATTTTGATATGTTTTCTATATATAATAAAATAATATGTGTTAAAATGTATTTGGATACATAATAAAGAAAATTAACAGCCTATAAAAATCGTACTGCTGAGCAAAGACCACCTCTTCTATTATGGAGAAGGTTTAGAGCTTAATCCACCACGCTGCTCAGTGGAACCCGTAGTGACGGGTACTAACCGGGGATAAGATCATGTCAGAATTTCTTCCGGCGTACGCAGATCTTCTAACAATGTTTTCCGCCACCGACGAACTCGAGATGACTTTAAACACAAGCTTAGTACTTGAAAACTCAGCGGTGCAAGAGTTTGAAATCCGCGATCATAAGATGTGTATATGTAACATTCATACTATTAACGTTAAAAATTTGTACCAATTTCCAACTTTGAAGCTTGTTAATTAACGAGCCCAAAGATTGCCTAACTATATCGCTAGTTGGTTGCTAAGCAACGTCGTCCAAAGTGTTCGGCAGTCTGGGTACCAAAATCTATGAGCCTATAACATATGTATAGTTATGTTATACATTGATATCGTATTTATGTTATGCATTTATTTGCATGTTCCAGAACCTTTGAGACGCTAGTAATCTCGAGAAGCTAATGAGCGAAGCCGTAAGCGGTAACTAGTTTTAATATCTATAACAAGTTTATAATTAGAAAAGTTAAAAACCAGATCACGAAATAATTATGCAGGCCCTTGATAGTGATATACATTATATATTTTCTATTACATAATAACTTATAGGGAATGTGAACTCAAAGCAAAACTTAAATAATTAAAACTTAAAAAAAACAACTTACTTCAAGCTCAGATTTCAAAGCTTGGTTTTTAAGTCGTTTTGTTTTTGAATTCGGTTGCCTTTTTCTATTAAAAAGTCGTAATTATATTGTTACGAAAACAGCATAATAAGTTCTCTAATGTAAAGTGATCACCATCAACCATTGTAACTGCATAACAACCACAAATTTCCAGGTTAAAAATGAATAAGTTATGAGGGAGAATAATAAGGAAACGACTAGGGAATTAGGCGACCCGATCACTCACTCGCCGTACCAGCTACTTTACACCAATATTCTGCGTTTTAATTAATTATCGTTCACCAAACTAAATTAGCGTTAAAATGTTTGCAACATTTCATTAACAACACTTGTTCTAGCATGACGTTACAAATTCACTGTTTTCGCATAATTCCCGAACACTAATTCACTGCCGGTATCAATGATAATAAATCGAATTAACAGTATTTGGTACGTTTGTAATAATTTTATTGCTCTCACATCTTATAAGGTAAGATAGGAACAGCGCTTGTTATCTTGTACATAAAGCATTTAAGATATTCATGGAAATTGGTATATAGACGGAGTTCTTGTTAGCGATATCTATTTATTCTGTTTATTTACAATATTATTTACTGTATAAATTTAAAAGTATTTTTGATACGAAATTTTAAAAATTAATTTTTACTACTAATTTAATATTTAGAAATTGTTTTGTTTATTTAACGTACGTAGCAAAGAAAATAAGTTAAGTTTTTGATATATAAAAATGAATGAAGAATAATTAAGTATTATAGGTTGTAATATTATTAACTTAATCGAAGAACTTATTGTCTTTACAGGGTTTTATTTATCAAAAAGATATCTTAATAGTTTAATTAAACCGAGCAACGCAATCCACAGACTATAAAGTTTAATATAAACAAAAACGAACTTAGATAATTAAAGGACTAAACCAGCAATTAATCTGATTTTCAAGCCCTACAATGGTCCATTAGCGCGAAATCTCTACGCATGCGCAATAACACGGTATCTAGGTCAGCCGTCAGGTGTTTAGTTATAGCCGACTAACTTCACATTACAACGATTTAGTAGTCGAATAAATATAAAACATGGCTTTCATCCGATTACGTCACCAAGAAGTAAAATTTATTAATTTTAAATGTTAATAATTATGAATTGTTTATTTTATATGAAACCAGCATTGTGCGCGACTCGTTGATGCAGATTTTGTTTTATAATAGTACGCATATATACATAATATAACCTGTGACCATCTAGAGTAATGTACCTACCAAATGATGCCATAATTTTTAAAATAGATTCACTGATTCTGGAGTTTACTTCCCACATATAAAATTGTCTTTTCTCTTTAATATATTAATAAAGATTGTACAGAATGTACGCAAAAAGAAAGCCAAAATAACCAGTATAAGTAATATTATCAATAGTTATTTTTATAGTATTCAATTCCTTTGTTAGCTCTCGTTAACTTGTGACGTCACGCCGAATCTATTCATAAATTTATTGTTATAACATAAACCGGCCTTAATTAATACGTTCGGATTTTTTTGTCCTCATGTGTCAAATTTAGTTCTCGGTGGTGAAGGAAAACTTCTTGAAAAGATACATATGTCGTAAAAAATTCTGAGTCGTCTATAGCCGATACATCAGTAGCTCAGTCCACATGGTGAATTTCAGTATCTTACATATCTGTGAAGGACGCCTTTGCCCATCAAAAGGACATTTCTTGACGCCAAAGAAGAGTCTATCATCTTTGTGCCGTGTGTCTTAAAGCTTAAGCTTATTGTATTTCAGTTTCCATTCCATACTGCCAACATAATATTTTAAAATGTCCAACATATGTTTTGTAACACACTAACTCACCCGACAGAACGCAATCATATAAGATATTTCTATCAATAAAGCACTGAAACATAGTCAAGTTGTCACTGGCGTAGAGTTTATGTAATTTTTATGCAATCCAAGTCATGTAGTATTTCCTACAGCTTAGATTATCCCGAGCAGTGTATAACAAGTCCTTTCGGTTGGCAAACATCTGATAATTACCGCATTTTACTTATGTAACACAGTTTATGTTTATCTTATCGAATGTTTTATAAATCAACATAAATAAAACTCTTCGATTGAATAACCGTTTAAAGTGACTTAAATATTATGTCGTTTTGTCGGTTTCTAAATGTTTTTAACTAGCTGCCCTTCGCGGTTTCTCTCGCGTTTATAATTACTGCTTGATCCTATGAGTTATATCGTTATGTAATACAACCTATAACATCCTCAATAAACGGGCTTTCCAACGCAAAAATATATTTTTCAAATCAGATGACTAGTTTCAGAGATTACCAATAACAAATTTACAAACAAATTTTACTTTATAGTATTAGTGTAGATTTAATGGATTTTAGAATACATAAATTAAAGAATTGTAAAGTATTTTATCGATACTTCTTGTTCTAAAGTAGAACATTCATAACACAATATTATAAGTTCAGAATGGAAAACTGATCCTTTGTACAGAAAGATTTAGATGACTTCGAAATAAGCACTCTGTATATAGATCAAATGGTTCATAGCCATAATTGAATGACCCACTGAACATTATCAATCAATCAGACCTAGTTCGCTATCCGGTCTTCCATTCCCAACGAATGATTATCGAGTGTTGATTGATTCATATCATTCAATTAACCGTTATTTGTGTTATTAAACGTGCAATCATCACTTTACTGCTATTTCCTTGATAAATAGTGTTAATCTTTCAATTATTAAACTAGTTATTATCTTTTTAATTTATAATAGACGAGATTATATAGAGAGTAAAACCATGTATAGATTACATCTATATAAAACGAAGTATTCAATCTATTCTTGGGTTTATTTTTGGAGGCTGTAGAGAAGGTTAAGCTTTGAATGCACCTTTGGGAACTACAAATTAGATTTTTTTTTGAGGTTTTCTTTTGCAAATTTATATTATTGCTCCTTTGTAAGTTGTGTGATATATATTTTTCAATATATACAGTATTTTTTCCTACTTATTATGGACGTGAAGGGCCAGGGATAGCCTTTAAAAGCCAATATTTCAACCAGCTGTTGTCAGATTCTTCAGTAAAAGTTCTAGGCCATTGCGGCTGATATTCATATAACACCTGCTTTGCATATGCAATTTATGGATAATTTTAGTATAGTAATATTACTATATTAAATTACTATACTAAAATTATCCTATATTTACCTACATTATAGTAGTTTCAATATATTTCAATACAAACAGTATAGCAATTTTGCACAACAATGAAGTACGTTAATTACTTCACGCAATTAACCATCAATATTTACGAAACTTCATGAGCGTGGAATGAAAGTGAATTTAAAAAAAAAGAAAAAACTAATTCCATAAATGAACAGAATTACATAAACAGTAGTACTGGTAGTAATTTATTACTATATCAATATACTCATTATCCCATACCAAAACATATAAAACTCATTGAAATACAATTTATAACCAATTAGATTCAGGACCGATATCTTGCGTCCGTTTTTGCGTAAGCTTTGACGTTTAATGTCACAGAACAGCGAAAAATCGAAGTGCCTTAAGGTTTTACGAAATTTTTCCGCAATTTCTGTAAAAGAATGAAAATTAAAAATAAGCTTAAAATCGTAGGACTAGATGAGACTTGTGACTGTTTACAATCTTAGCTTACAATCTTAGCTCGCTTAATACGCGCTTTTTGCAGTTATACTTTAAAATTAATTTATATGGACGCTGATAAGCAATACTATGTCAAACCACCGGGACTTCATTGTGAGAAAATGGCGTCTAAAGATGTCAAACATATTCTTAATAAATTGGTTTGAAGACGTATATATGCATCTTTTCTATTCTATTTTTATAAAAGATATAAGGAATTAAAAGCAGATTGGTATAATAAAGACTTTTTTGTAATAATAATTTTTTTTAAATATATTATATGACAGCATATTGAAAAATATTGAGCTCACTGTAATATTGGAAACATTAAATTAAGAAACATCTTTCCGTAATTATTTAGTTTAAATAACTGGAAAAGTTTTTGGATAATGTTAAATACATAATGCATTATCAGATAACTTCAATTACTCTGGATTCTGATGGGTTGACACATTTTTGCTTATCACACATCCATATATTATATTATATTTGTATCTAAAGATCTTAGATTTTTTCACGGCATCTCGAAAATGCCAGGCCTATGGTATTTGTTCCGCTTGACTACCCTATTTTTACGCCACGGGTGACTTATGGCAAACAGAAATTAACCACAACATCGAATAGTGACTTAGATATCGATTAAAAAAATCGATTCAACAAAATTTAAATAACGAAGGAATGCATGAGCTCGTTTATTTTAATTGATTGCTACTAATGATAATTAATTATCAGTTGTCTAATCAGAGCGATGTACAGCGTGTTTGAGGCATTTGAAGTATGCTACTTAAGGCTGCGTAGCCAGTAAATCTACTTTTTCGTATAATTTATAAAGTAAAAATATTTAAATATGATTTAAATTTGGGATTGTATTAGATTTACTTTTACGGTAAAAGAAAAAATTGCATAAAATTTATGAATTATATAATTAAAAAAGGTACACAAAAAAAAATTACTTAATATTTTAAAACATATTAACTTAATATTTTATTTTTATTGTTGGTTAATATTCCGTAGCGCATTTCGATATTGTAGCACTATTCACTTCTAGAAGCACATTACATCAATAATTTTGATTAAACGCTTGTTCTATGTTTTATTGATACCATTTCCAAATGTTTTCTGTTCAAAGGTATTAATATATCTACCAGTAAGTACTCGAATATATTACAGTCAATGCCTTATTAGACTGTAAACCAGGTATAATTTACACTCGGCCCTATCAAGTGTTTGAAACGACTTAAACTGACTCGTTTTATTTGCAAGAAAACTAGTCTAAATCAAATACTATTAAGGCAATATAAAAGGGTGATAATTATGTAGTTTCAACCTTTTCATAATCATCATAATTGACTAGTTACTAGATTACATGAAAATTACTACACTTAGCTGCACTTAGCGATTTCCATTACATACATAAGGAATACACACATAATTATATATGTAATAATGAATTTTATTTCATAAATATTTATTTAATTTAAACATAAATTAGATGTTTTGATACAATTGAATACACTTTAAAATTGAAATCCGAATTTATATTAAAAAAGTATAGTTAAAAATTAATTACGTAACTCTTTATTTTATTTTAAGCCCCTGACGTTAAAAGAGGAGTGTTATGAGTTTGACCACTATATGTGTCTGTCTGTGGCATCTTAGGTCCTATAGGAGTGAACCGATTTGGATGCAATATTTTTTATTAGAAAGAGAATTTTCTAGCGATAGTTCTTAGACATATTTTATTAAAAACAGTCGAGCCTTAATAAATAGATTGTCAAGGTTTTTTTTTTAATTTTCAATTTTAGTCAATTATTTAAATAAAAAAAAAAATACAAAATACCAAATCAAACTTCCTTATTATTAAAACATTAACCGATTTAACAAAATAAATAAATAAAAATTCGCATATCAATTGCAATCGATACATAAAACTATCTATATGGCAAAAAGTTTTATTAGCAATAAAATATGGCTTCCTCCGGAGTTATCTCGGACATCTTATCATAGTTTTAAATGCTGGTATCGGCATCTAGGACCATCAACATAGCTAGATAGGTATTTATGATAGGAATCATTTTACGTTTATATAGACTACTTTTTTATAACGGTTCTATAACGGGAGGAAGTATTGAGTAATATTAATTACATTTTTAAAGGTTGATATAATATTGTGTTGAATGAATTTAGAAAACAATAAGGCCCTGAATCCAAAATTCAGGGCCTTGTCGTTTTCTAAATTGTATATTAGGAAAAATAAAAATACCGCGATTCTGTATAAAAATACATCAATGACATTACGACTATGATTTTGAACTTAAAGCAAGGGATGAAAATAAAATGGAAAAAAATATATAATTTTTTAAAGATAAAATAAATATAAATTACTTTCGTATTCATTGAGTAAAGTAATATGAATACGAAAGAATATATTGAGTATATTCTTTCGTATTCATATTACTTTAATAGAACCGTATCTATTAGAATAGTAGAAATAGCTCAAATCCTTTCAACAAGCATAAAATATCAAATTATTTATAGCTAAAAACCATCCCGATTACATCTGCTTTCAAACAAAAATAATGTATCAAAATCAGTCCATTCTTCAGACTTCTACGAAGCCACAGACACACACACACACACACACACACACGTCAAACTTACATCACCCCTCGTTTTTGATCGGTGGTTAAAAGTACAGTCGTGTCACACACACGAGGACTCACTTTTGATCGCGTATGTGAGTTAGATCCTTTAGGTTAGTTCTTAGACATGTTAATGCTAATTAACTCGTTATGTCTACCTATGTTAGTGTCGATAGCGATGTGACGATGTTATCTCAAATAATGACGTAATGACGAGACGATCCTAAGTAGACATGACATGACTATAATTGGCTTTAATTCCGCAAACGAGATTCAAGATGGGTTTAATAAAAAAAAAATGTAAATTTAATATCTCAGAATGCATTCCGTGTATATAATTAAAAGTAACTAGCGTTAATCGTGTGGAAAGCGTTGCTTATATAGTTTTTATAGTACATGTTGATTGTGTTAATTGTAATATTTATTGTGCTCGAAAAATAAATAAAAGGCTTATTATTAGTATCATCGATACTAATATTATAAAGCTGAAGAGTTCGTTTGTTTGTTTGAACGCCCTAATCTCAGGAACTGCTGGTTCGAATTGAAAAAATATTTTTGTGTTAGATAGTTTATTTATTGAGAAAGGCTATAGACTATGTTACGTCACGCTACGAGTCATAGGAGCGAAACAGTAACCATAAATGCGAGTGAAACAAGAGACAGTTTAATAAGCGAATATCGTAAGTAATATTTATGTGAAATTAAAAATAAATAAGTTTTTGTATAACTATTGCTTTCAGATTTAGATAAAGATTTGCATCAGTTGTTTATTTACACTTGAAAGAATTAACTGTATCTTTATTCTTAATAGCCACGACTTCCGTAAGGTTACCTAGAAAATCAGGTCACAGAATTGTTTTATATCAATCACAACAGTAAAACTAACAAGTGTGATTCTCGCCTTACACTCAGACCACAGTATTTCAGTTACGCAAATGTTTACTTAGCAATATAACCTATAGTCCTAACAATAACATTAAAAACATTAGCCACTCAATAGCGTTGCGTGTGAATGATCATAAATATCAAGTAGTTATGTAGTAACCTCTCTTAAACACCACAACACACAAAGCAGCCTTTTCAAACAAAAAGCCGAACAGTACATTTGGATGCTGATAAGCAATAATGTGTCAACCCACAAGAAGTCAAAGGACATATTTATGTATTCTGGTAATGTGTAGCATGTTTAACATTATTGAAAGAAATTTTCAAATCATCTAAACTTCATTCTTAATTGAATGTTTTAAATATAAAAATGTGTTCTATATTTTGCTTTGCAATAATGTCATATTTTTTAAATAACTTATGATTAGATTTTTTTAATTTTATGTAATTGAAATGATTCTTAGCTTAAATTTATGGAGGTCCGTTCAGAAATTTGACGTTAATAAGCTGCTTTACAGTTGATAAAAGGATGTGAGCATTTTCTACTGGTTTAAATTATTGAAACTAGCAAACAAAAGAAATTCTAAAATAAATGACTTCTCGTGTTCTTGCCTCCGCTGATTGCAGGAGAGAGAAAATCAGAATTGCGAGTCAAAGACGAAACCCTAGTAACATTCTTGCCGCTATTGTGCGACATGATTTGTACAGCATTATGTTTTTTGAGTATTTACGTTCATATTTTCTGTATATATTATATTGAAATTTTATTCTTCAAATTTCTTTTTAGTAATAACAATTACTTTAAATAACTTTATTTATATTTGAATTGTTTACAAAATATATAGATATATATCGTTGTCTTAGATTTTCGCGATTATTATTCATTGAAATAAAACTATTTTAAACAGATTTAAATCGCGTATAATTATTTTTATTAGTGCAGCGTTCGTGGTCACGGGTAGTCTACCCTGCAAAGTGCTCGAAACGTCGGGATGATAAAAATAATTATACGCGATTTAAATCCGTTTAAAATAGTTTTATTTCAATATAGATATATTATACACATATAATTGTTATTTTATTTTTCGCTATTAATTTTTTATGTATATAAATAAAACAATTCAGTTATAAATAGTTATTAGGTTAAATAAATTAAATCATTTATCTCTTTATAACATTGTGTCTTTTGTTTTATTGTTTTGTATTTTTTATCTTTTTGTTTTGTGCGTTATGAATGATTGATTTCACTTCAAAATTTATGTCTCCATGTTAGTTCTATATAAAACTTTTCTTTCTTTATATAATATACAAATAAATGAAAATTGAAAAGGCCGTCTTACACTATGACTTGACCGCCTTTCGTAAATAATCTGATAGCATCTAATTACGTAGGTATTTGTGAATGGCCTAGAGTTCAACGAATATATTATTATATAAAACCTTTAAGCAGGCTGTTTACTAGCAATAGTTACGCATAAGAATTAATAACGGATATTCCTATATATAAATATTATGAATGTGAAAGTACATATCTGTTATAACGAGTGAGTCAACGAACTAATTAAAATTTAATTCGCGTGGAAATCATTTGAACTCTGGTTAGTTAATAAAACAAGAGGTTACTTTAAGTGATTTTAAAAACTCAGTACTTCGTAGAGTTAGAGCACTCTCACCCTCTCACATATACACTCGCACATGCAGCACAAGCAAGCAAGGACTGTGCTGTTTGTCTTGTGTGTCAGAACAAGGTTTGTGTGAAAGATTTTTTTTATTTAAATGCTTTATTGTCTAATATAATATATTAACAAACGGCGGGTTTAACGTTACTTCATTTTCTACCAGCTAACCTTAGGATGTACAAAAGAAATCGATGTAGGTATACAATAAAGCATATAATACAGTAGAATACGATATATAATATAATATAATATAATATAATATAATATAATATAATATAATATAATATAATATAATATAATATAATATCTATACTTATAATAAATCTGTAGAGAGGTCAATTCTGTACATGAAATATATTTTCAAAATAACTATCAGGGGGTGATTAGTGATCGATACTGATGCCAAAAAGGCAATCAGTAAAATTTTTGTCTGTCTGTCTGTCTGTCTGTCTGTCTGTCTGTCTGTATGTATGTTCCTTATAGAAACAAAAACTACTGGACGGATTTTAACGAAACTTAGTACAATTATTCTTCATGCTCCTGGGCAGGTTATAGTATACTTTTCATCACGTTACAATCAATAGGAGCAGAGTAATAAAGGGAAAACGGGAGACTTTACTCCAATTTTTAAGCTTCCGTCGCCTATGCAGGCTTAATGGTTAAAGTTACATAGAAATCATGTATGACGGAAATATTCTACATAAAATTTCCTAAAAAATATCCCACAACAGCATATGTCTATCTTTTATGGTTGACTCACAATAACACGTGTAACTCCTGATAGGTTAGCAGTTCGGAGAATTCTGATTATATTTGTTTACTCTTACGTTTATAATACTCTCACTCATCACTAATTTATAAAAAGTTAACATTATTACCTATAAAATAAAAAAAAAATCATAGAAATCAAGTATTGTGGATTGACATATTATATTTCCCTATTAAATTACGATAGTTAATCTGTCTGTCACATCAAAATCACTGAACCCTGAGGAAGGACATACGCTACTTTTTTTCGAAAAACGACGAAAACGCGGACGAAGTCGCAGGCAAAAGCTAGTAATATAATATAATATAATATAATATAATATAATATAATATAATATAATATAATATAATATAATATAATATAATATAATATAATATAATATAATATAATATAATATAATATAATATAATATAATATAATATAATATAATATAATATAATTTCTTCACTGCAATTTTGGAAGAGTTCCGAGAAGATGCTTTCCTAACTTCTTCTTTTTTGTGATTGATAAATAAAAAATATTTGGTTAAAAAATCTTTTATCTTTTAATAACTCTTAATTATCTATATACTAAAAGGGAAAACATGTATTAATATATCATATAAAGTTTTTCACGTGATATATAATATGATATATCACGTCAAAAACTGTGTTACACCTTTTTACAATTAAAATTGTGCGGACGAGGAGTACGAAACTTCACACAGTTATAGTTTATATATATAGAGAAGGAGGGCAGAGCACTAACTTTTTTTTTAATTGTATAAAAATACATTTAATCAATAAAAAAACATTACACACTACCATGTATTTGACACAAACACCCATATTTATTCATTTATTTATAGTTAAAGTCAATTTTATTTCGCAAATTGTCAATATTAAAATCGATTGATAATTAAATGAACTACGGTCGAATACCGACAACTAAGCGACCAGTAGCTATAATAGATACACTCGTCTCAAGCCAGTGCAGGCAGCTAGTGGGTACACAATTAAGCAACTTTTCAACTGTAATAAGAACAAAGATTTCTGTCACTAATCAAGGTACAGCTGAGTTCGCCAGGTCCGGATTTATCTAGATACCGTCCTGGGGCACAGTAAAAATGCCGCCACTTTAGTTAAATCATTATCGATGTAAATTTAGTAGTAGAAAAAGCTCTGTTAAAAAAATAATAAAAAAAAACAGTGAAATAGATTATACTAAATTTTAATTTAAAATCTTAAAAAAAATCTCTCACAGCCCCAATTTAACCCTAGAATTTTTTCCGCCCTAGCCACTGGCCCCTAGTGCCTATAGGAAATCCATCGCTGCTTTCCACGCAGACGCTCACGCGTCACTCAGTCGCAGTCCTCGACTAATTGCACGTTGCTCGCAATAAATCCAATCTGAAACTATCTTCACAATGCATCGCTAGCTGACATACGTTTTTCCATTCACCCCATAAGGCCATGGGTCCCATATGTACTACATGACACAAGTACGAACGGGTTTTTTTTCACCCTATTCAATGGATAGTTAAACTTCTGTTACAGATTGATTTATTTCACTCGTCGGATAAATGATTCTGTGATATAAACGTGCGCTGGATAACTTATGCTAACTAATCTATACTTATGTTATATACAATATGTCTGTCTGTTCCGTTTTAACGCCTAAACCATGATATAAGATCGATTTTTATGAATTTTGTTGATGAAAACACGATAACTCGTCTTCCTCTGTGTATTTTTGTAACACCTATATACATATATCCGCGTGTGTACATTTTCCAAACTTTGAAACCAACTCAAACTTTTTTTTCGGAAGATCTATATTTTTATAACTTACGAATGTATTCTATAAAAATACACTAATTTTTTTCAAGGAAGATTAAAGAGGGTGAAACATATGTATGTATGTTAAAAACTCTACACAGACGAAGGTATTGACTATTATAAAAGCGAATATTAGTAAATCATGTTGTTACTTTGTTTGTTATCCATCCCTCAATTAAATAACGATAAATTGTACAGGTTGTCAAGTATACAAAAAAAAAATTACTTTTCACCCAGAAATAAAGTACTGTTATCGAATAATAAATAAAATAAAATTTAGATGATCATTTAGGTTGACTCAATATATATTAACGCGAGCAAAGACGCGACTGGAACCTAGTTTGAATATAAATTACAGTATTACACGTATTAAATGTCCTTATGGCCTTTTAATACACTTTTTGTGTTGATCGTAAACGTCGCTACCTGTTATGTGATAAAGATCATCCCTTCGCCGTGTTTAGAAATAATTAATTAAGTTATATTTATTTATATTTTTATCTATAATAATATTATAAAGCTGAAGATTTTGTTTGTTTGAACGTGCTTATCTCAAGGTACTACTGGCTCGAATTAAAATGACTTTTGTGTTAAATAGATTATTTATTGAGGAAGGCTTTAGGCTAAATTATGCAATGATTTAAAAGAGCTAAGTAGTAACCATAATTGCGAATGGTACCGCTAGGGATAGTTAGAATTATATATTAATAATGTTCAAAAAATGACAACTAAAATATAGAGAAATTGAGTGTCTTTAAAATATGATATTAATATGTTATTTGAGAGTATTCTAATAATTTATAATTAAAAAAAAAAACTAATTTAAAATAAATATATGGAGTTATGATATAACAAACATTAAAAACACTCATTATGAATAACGAAAATACTAAAAACTTAACAAAATCAAAACTGATATTAGTCCTATTGTTTAATATTTCGCCAGTAATTTTCAACGCTAAAGCATATGATTGGCCGATTAAACGTAATAGGCGTGTTCGCTCAGCTAATAGTTCGTTTAGAACCCTTTATCAATATTCGCTTTCATCGTTAACCTTTATAAAACGTAATAGATAACCCGCTTGAACGTTGCGATATTTTAAACTCTAAGCATTTACTTAAGTATTCGTAAGTAAAGTTCACTATACAGTGTCGACTGGGCTTGTGTTGGACATTTTACCAGCGTTAGCAGAATCGACATTTAAAAGTAAAAAAAACTGGATTTCTTTTTTTTTATTGTTTTTCATTAATGATGATCGATATTGTACGTTGTTCATCCAATGTTTCAATTAAAAAAAAAGTTTTTTGTAATGAATAAAAAATTAATTCAGTTTTTTTTACTTTTAAATATCGATTCTGGTAACAATGGTAAAGTGTCCAACACATGCCCAGTTGAGACCCGTATAAGTATATACTAGTTGGCGACTATTTATAAGTTAAATTAATATTTTGAATAACTTTGAGTAATTTTAAATACAAATAACTTTCATCCCCTAATTCACCCCTTTGATTTAGGCGACGTAAAGTAGCCTATGTCATTCTCCAAAGTCCAAGCTATACTTGACAAAATACATTAAAATTAGTTACGCGATTTAGGTGTGAAAATGTAACAAACAGACAGACAGACACTTTTATTTTTATTATATTATTATGTAATATGAATTAGAACGGCAACTTAGCAAAGTTAAATTCTCTAAATTCAATTTTACGCAAGTATTGACGTCTTCTAAAGTGAGCGTAAAGCGTGAGCGTGAGTGTAAGCGAGCGTTACACTTATAAGTTTCACTCTCAGACTTTAAAGATTTACGTGAGTTGTTTGTCATTGATTTACACCTAAAAGAATTTACTGTCAGTGTTACTACTTACAAATATCTGCTACGAGGTTACAGAGTTTTTTATATCAGTTACAAGAGTAATTCTCGCACTACTCAGATTCACGCATTGTCTCAGATAATACAAATATGTTTCTACAAATACACAAGAATTCAATTATTTTAACTATTTCTAATGGCTCCTAATTTGAAAATTTTAAAATTGATTCACGCAACTGACTTAGGCGATGTTGTTTAAGATAATTTTTTTACGCTTAATATATAATCTGTTTATAAAAGAATTCGTATAAAAAAAATCAAACATCCTGGTATCATGAAAATAAAATTCTTTCGCAATAATTTTTTTCACACTTCCCATAATTATTTATAAAAAGGATAACACGTTATAAAACATCAATAATAACCAGACCTATCCAGGATAAATAAAGTGTGAATACTTCTCAGAACATCCTAGTGTTAAGAAGTGGTCCTAACACTTCTTCCCAACACTTCCTAGGAAAATCACATAACCTAATGTAGAGCTAAGAACTTTTTACAATACTACATTGACCGGCTTTAAGGCTGTCTACATACTCCATGTAAAAATAATATGAATATCAAAGGATTCACACGTAAGAGTACATATTTCGTGTTGTCTAAGAAAGTGTAGAAATTGTCTAATTAATTAACTTATTAAATACTTAAACTTTACAAAATGTAGAGTTGTCAAGTCATTTCATTAAATTTTTCCAATTTTCCATGTCTTTGATATTCCAGCGATCAATGTACTAAGCACTAAAATTTCAATGTTAGTTTGATTACGTTACTAGCTGTTAACATTCGCGTGAGGTTTAAGCTTCTATTCTCTAAAGAATAAACAAAAAAAAAAATACTTTCCTAGCTCTACGTTATACAAATGATGATTTGACCTTTCATTCATATTTATTCATATTCAATATAACGGATCTTATCGCGATAACTAATAGTAGTAATACCTTTTTATTGCCCGACGTTTCGACGAAGTTGCATTCGTCGTGGTCACGAGCTTACTATATTAACATATATAATTTACCTTTCGTGATAGAATCATTCTCTTCTTTCTTCTTCTTGTTCGTTTAAGAGATTTTGAAATATAATTTCAATTATCATTGAGTGGTGTTTCGCTTTAATCTTACTATTCTAATACTAATATAAACAAATAAATTTCTGAGGATTCTTGTATGGATGGTATGTTGATGGTTTCTTACTATTTTTCGTACATATGTAAATCCTACCGATGGGATTTTGATGAAACTCTACAAAGATATACCTCATACATCAGAATAACGTTCTATTAAGAAGATAAGCCAAACTATAACGATGTGTCAAATAATATAGGAAAAATCTTTCCATGTGAATGTTAGTATAAATATATAAATAGAAAATGTGTATGTAACTTAGTCGAAGCATGATATATGTAGTGGTATACATACATAGGGGTTTCTCTTCTGTTTTATGATGCTATCTAAAACTTATGACTTATGAACCCAATTTACTCGGTAAAAGTATGAACGCATTTCGTGACGTAATTATAACGCGCGCAAGTGTCCTGGCCCTTTAAAAAATATTGTACAGATAATTATTGTTAGTATGATTGTGTGTGAACATCTTAAGCCGGACCAGTCGGATTTAATTGATCCACTATAGACCGTGTTACTGATTACAATCAGTCTTTCTTGTAAAGTAAAACCTATGAGCAACATTTTTCACATAACACTAAACCACTTAAGCATCCTTAGAATGAAATGTTCCAGTCATTAGTGCATTGTGATTTTTATATGGTTTAAAAGCGTGTATGATGTGTTCTCGTAACTCTATTTGATAACCAGTCTGTGATTAGTGTTTGATGATGAGAAATGTTTTTTTCTTATTTATTTACGAAGGATGATAAATTAATAAATGATATTTTTATATATTAAAAAAATAATAATAAGTAGGTATAGTTTTTATTAACTGACTTTGCAGATAAATCTTGTTCTGAGAATTACAAATACAACAAAAATAGATTTGGACGTGAAGATTATTATTTATATAGATATAACACATAACATTTTTTAAAGTACCATATAGCCTATTTAATACACAATAATGTAAGGATTCTACCAATACCATCCACATCGAATCGGTTGAACCGCACAGTAGTTACAGTGGAACAAAGTCACCGCGTATACACTTTACACAAATAACTCTCTTTTTCGACAGCCGTGTAATAACAAGGCAAGGATCCCATTAATTATGCCAATACAACTATTATTAACTAATACATTATTCTCTTAGTTCAAAACATACATCAAGTGCCGACGTGTAAACTTAGCTTTAGTCTAAAAGTCAAGAAGGTGCAAACCTTAGAACAGGGAATGTTGGAAATGACATCGTGTTGTGACACAAACTTATATAAGTGAAAGATCTTTTTTATACAATACAATATATTATGCTCAGTCTATTACACATTTCAATTTAAAATATCAAATTCGAACTGGGAGAAAGATAAAAAAACAATTAGGACCTTCAAATCAATTCGCAAATTCAAAATGTCCAATTTCGATCGCACCAAATTGAGGCTATCAACGGCTGTTATGATATGATTAAAAATATTAAAAAATTCAAAGTCAAGCCCTTAATGTATAATATATAGTACTACCTCACTTCGCTTGTGGTTCATAACCTGAAATTTACTTTAAATTACTTTAGAATATTTTTTTGTGAAAAACGTACCTTAAGTGAAAAAAAACCTACTCATATTAAACTAATAATATAATTTTGTGTGCCAAACTTATAGTATTTTTCTATAAAACATATAACTCTGAAAGAACAAATCTTAGACATGATCGATGCCACTTCCCTCATCCAAGTACTCCACGGCGAGGTGCAGTCACTTTCACAAGATGATTTACAATAACTGCTGAAGTACTAAATTAGATAGTCCTATATTCACCGTATCGCACGCGCTTCCTGCGTGACCTCGGCTTTCACTATTTTGAACAGGTCTCGGACGTATACACTACCTACTATAATTTGCTTCATCATTAGATCTATGTGTATTGTAACTTTTAGGTAAATATCATACTTTTAGTAAATAAATTAAATACTTTAATAACGTTTTACTCATTTTTATTAACTTACAATAATTTTAATGAAAAGCATTACTACAATTTTAAACTCTTTTTTGATGACGAACAGAATTGGCGCGCAATTATTTTTCTTCTTTTTTTCTACATACAAGCTTGAGCAAAATGTTAATGCATTCTGCCCAATAATGCTAAACGTAAAATAATATGTTATTAGACGTTGTTAACACTATGATTGTGATACTTTGTGTGTATGTCTCAAGGACTGGAATAGGTTTGATATAATAATAGATAAAAAATGAAAATTTTAAGAAACCCCCGACAATCAATTCATTGAGACCATATCAACGAGCACCAACCCGATACCTCTACTGTAAGTTGGTGAGGAGTTGAATATCCTGCTGATCCTGGCTTCAGCATCAGAGCAATAATTTCATAATTTTGTACAGTTATGTTGCATGCATAGGTGTTTAAAATTTTAGGTCACACATATGTTTGAAAGTAAACAAATACAATTATAAAAAAATGTAACATACTTTTTTTTACTATAAAAAAAAAAAACCTTTTTTTAATTTAAACGTTTGATCTTGTAGACTTGTATAGAAGATATAAGTAAAAGCATCATTTATGAAAATGAATTTAAATAAACAAATAATTTAGTTTTACACTTTCAAATATCGATTATACTAACGCTGGTAAAATTACGAACACAGGCGCAGTTGACACCTGTATAGGGCCTACCTATTGAAATCTTACATTAACACAAACTTGCCTACAAACTTAAGGCAATCATGTAATAAATAACTACAAATAGAGAGAGCAGTTCCTTTCGTATTTACAACACTAGCTTGTATTAAATTCTGATTCCAGGTATGCGAAGTCGCGTGTAAGACTAGTAGTGGTGGACAGTAAAAGGTCTATTTATTGTCTACATGCCGTGCTTCCTGTCCGACCTTAGCTTTCACTTTAGTTCTCAACAATTACGAGTACATGGTAATAAATGATTATATAATATATAGTAAACACGTTTTGAGAAAATGATTAGACATTTAATACTTTTTTTCTACTTATAATCGATAAAGCATTTTTATTTAAACTGATTACATTGCACATTGGCATATAAATATATATAGAAAAAATAATAATTAAAAAAAAAAAATAAACAAGCAGATCTTATATATACAGAATGAGTTTTTGAACTGGGCGTGGTAGGCCAAATCCGAATGTGTAAGGAATAGCGAAAATACTAAAAGGACCCTTGATTTTAATGAAAACTAAAACTGCATAAGGAATGCAACTGAGAACTGCATAATTATTTTTGTGAAAAATTAATTTTCCTAGATATAAATTGAACCCGCTGATTTTGAAAACAAATAGCACCCTGTTTAATTACATCATCTGATAGTATTACTAATAAGGATCAACTTATCGAAAGCAATAGAACTAGTTAATAAATATACGGATAACTGTGGGATAAAGATTATTTTTACAAAATGCTATAACAAAAAAAGTCGCTTGCTTAAAGTAAAAATAACATATGAACAATTTTACGAGAATTTATTCAATGTATCTGTCAACAAACGATTAAAAAATTAAATGATTAATATTATATGGCGGCCATCTTGTCTCGTCGCTGATTGGTCGTTTAAACATAAAATAAATTTTCGAGATTTTATTACAAGTATTTAATTTTATTCATCGTCTGCTAACCGAATGATTCGATTCTTAAAACTAGTGTAAACATTATATCGATTGTAGTTTTTTTTTTCTTTAATAATAATGACAGAGGCCTCCCGTCTTAGCATCTAATATAAAGTTTTACGATATTTTTATTAAGGTACTGTTGCGTATAGCAGTCGTTATTAAAAGGAAAGAACTTTTACAGCCTACTTACGTTCGAATTAACTTTATGTTATAGCGGAAATAGAAAAATAATTACCGAATGAAATTATAGTTCCCTTCTAAGTACAGATCAGATTATGTTTTTATTAAATTTTATTTTTGTCTGACGATTCGCGGTGATACAAAATTCACGTAGAATCAATTATGTCAGCATTATATCAAATAAGAAAAAACTAAAAATCTAGAGCGTTTTGAACATTTTTTTACTAAATAGTATGTAAAAGTAAATATAAGATTAATTATAATAACTTTTAATAATAATAACTAATTGACTAGCTGCCCCTCGCGGTTTCACTCGCATTTATGGTTACTGCTTCACTCTTATGAATCTTAGCGTAATGTATATTTCATATACCCATTTCCTAAACGGATAAAATAATTAAAATGATTTTTTAAAATCCGTTGAGCACTTTCGGAGCCTAGTCAATGCAAATAAATCTTACCACCTTATAATATTAGTGTAAATATAAAAACAAACTTAATTTATACTTTTAACTTTTAAGATTTTAATTACGCAGCCGATATTAAATGAAAGTCTTTTAACACTTTCAATTACACGTTACATAATAATTGATGAACTGCAAATAGAAGCAAAAGTACAAACAAAACCGGTATTATTATTGTCGTTTAGTTCGTTAAATTTCATTCACACGTAATTTATTAAAAACATAACCATTTATATGCAAAATGAATTAAACGTATAAAGTTATACACCGCAAATAAATCTGAGATATGCCCTAAAATATTATTCAACGCCGCACGCTTCATTATGATAATCAATTCTAAACCTTTGGGGTTTAGTTACAGGATATAGCGTTTGAACTAAATTTTAATAAAAACTTTTGAAAAAAAAACAAACCGACATCGAAATCGAAACAAGTAAACTAAAAAGTAAAAAATAAATGTTTTCTACCACATTTTGAAGTCGGTGCCAGGTAGAACATTCGAAGTCGGCGCCAGGTAGAACATTCGAAGTCGGCGCCAGGTAGACCATTCGAAGTCGGCGCCAAGTAAAACCTTTTACGTGTTATTTACTATTTTCGAAGTTTCGAAGTCGGTTAATAAAAATATTTATATAGAATAATAAATGCAATGTAATAACAAATCTGAGTATATTTGAATCGTATTTTTACTGACCTTGAGATCAAAAGAAAGAAGTTAAAATCTTAAGTACATTCGCAGGTAAATTTTTTTATACGTCATAATAGTGAAAAGTGTGTTTGTGATAAGTGTGTTGTGATAGTCGGTACCTATTTAGTAAATAAAACTTACGCCTACAATTTTGAGTACACAATTCAATCACACTGTATACTTATTTCGCAATTACGTTTACAATCATGAAAGTATTTAGGTACCGTTAAGAGTAACATTGGTTTACATCTTAATAAATACCGTTAGATCACTTTGTCATGTTGGACACATTCCAAATTAATTCATTTTTACACACCCTAAAACATTCTACTAAAAATTATTTTAAAACATCCTTTTAAGAAGATAAAAAGCCGCCTGTATATGACCTCAGCTTTTACTTAGAGGTCAGAAATAATGTTCAATTTTTGGTATAAATATAATCTATAATAATATTATAAAGCTAAAGAATTTGTTTGAACGCGCTAATTTCAAAAACTACTGATTCGAATAGAAAAATGGTTTTTGTATTAGATAGTTTATTTATTGAGGAAAGCTATAGGCTATATTACATCACGCTACGACTCATAGGAACGAAGCGGTAACCGCAAGGAGCAGCTAGTTTACGAATTATAAAATAAATCTTTATTTTCTTTAACAATATTTGTACTTATATATTAAGTGATTGGAGTTCCCTTTTAAGCATATGGAATGCCTGTGCCAGGAAACTCCGCTCTTCCATAAATTAGGTTCTTGTACAAAATATTTAAGATAAAACATGTATACTATAAAAAGAAAAACATAACAGAATTATCAAACAATAAGAAAACCATATTACAAAAAATTAGTGTAAAAATAATTAAGGCTAAGTGCGCGCGCGCGCGTGTGTTTGTGTGTGTGTGTTTGTGTGTGACGTGAATTATTTTATATTACTATAAATGCAAAATATTTAAAATTAACCTCCAGTATCTTGGACCAGCTCACAAACCGGCGTATGCGCTCGCCCGTCTCATAGCGCTATTGTTGCCAATAAAATGGCAAATTATGCAATACCACGGCACTATACACTACTGAATATGTATTTTCTACTATATCGTTTAGCATTCACGTAGATACAACACTACGTGCAGGATCGCGATCTTATACAAATATTGATTTGGCTAAAAAATTGATTCGAATGGTTGCCTTGGAAAATGCTATATTATATGCTGATAAGAATTTATTTTTTTTACAAATGAATGCGTATTTAAATAATTATATGTAACTATAACTTTAAAAAAATCAAAATATTCTTTATTCAAGTAGACTTTTACAAACACTTTTGAATCGTCAATATACAAAAAGACAACAAAAAAATCATGAATTAGGAATGTAGATTCTACCGAGAGGCTCATACTAAATCCAAGCATCTTTATCATCTATATAATCTTGAACAGAATAATATGCTTTCGTTATTAAGGACTTTTTAATAAATACTCTAAATTTATTATTTGTAATCTGTAACATTTTCTGAGTGATTGTAACATTGACTTTGCGTTACATATTATATTCCTTATGTTTGAGTGCATGGCTCTGAACTCCTCCTAAATTATTGGAAAGATGTTGATGAAATTCTCTGATTGTGTTTAAGCGAAGCTCTAGATGGTTTACTACAACAGGCGCTGCTATGGCAACAGAAAAATGCGGTTGTAATTATATTAAAAAAATATACTAGCGTAAGATATAAATCAAGAAACTAAGTAGTACTTTATTAACTTTGGTCTGATCTAATGAAACTATTAAATGGTAGACGAAACGCGTTTTTAAAATCGACGTCATAAAGTATATTTTCAACTATCACAAAGTAATTTCTAATAACGTTTTTGTCAATTAGTACAATTTTTCAAACTTTCTCTTTCACTAAAACTTTGTCATAAAAATTTTTAACAAAACGAAAAAAGAATTAGTCAATATAAAATTATATAAATACATAGTGGTAATAAGTCACAACTAATAACAAAATAGAGTTGGTTTTATCATTGTAATTTCAAAAACCGAAATTCTTATAATACTTTTTTCTATGTACAAAATAAAATTAGCGTTAGAAAATTCATGCATATGCACGCAAGATTTCACAAACCGTTTCTGGTTAAAGTGCACCTATGAGGCAAGTCAGTGTTTTAATCTATAGCCCGTTGAGGACATTTCAGTGAATTATTATGCGACAGTCAACCAAAGAATTGTTAATATCTTCAAGTATGAAGAAACTTGGCTCTTACTAAATGCCAATTTATGTTGAAATGAAATTAGATGATGCTATTAAATGCGAGATAATTTTAAACGCAATATTCACTGCAATACGTATAGAATCAATTTACATTTACCTATACGTTAGTGTTGTCCTAAACAAAATGAAAACATAACATTATTGCGAGTACATACTAAAATGTTTTAATGACTTTAAATTTAAATAACTATTTAGTTAATATAAATAACAATAATATTAAAAATTTAAATAATTGTTATTCCTTTGACATAAAAATGTCAGTTTGTGGTGGAAATAGTAAAACTTGAAAATAGATGGTTAGTGAATAAGTATAGGTATTTAGTACTACAAATTTGTATGCGTGACAAAAACACACTGTATTCAAGAAGTCCAAAAGAGAACCATAAACATTAAAGACACTTCTAAATTATTCACAAATTCGCCTATATATTTAAACAAAAATAAACGAATTTTAAAGTAACAATTATTATCATTCTCACATTATGCACTTGTAATTGCATTTATCAAAATAAATCAATTTCAATTAAAAAAATAAAATGTTAAAAATTCCGTCAATCAAATTTTTTCAACTCCTTTTATAATAAATAAACAAATTTGACAGACCGTTTTTTCCTTTTGCTCGTTTTCGGAGTGTTACGTCATTTTCGTATGCATAATGCATTTTGATCAGCGCCACAATGCCTTTATAAAATGATGGCCATTGTTCGGAAGACAATCGATTTATTATTTTTTCAACTAACAAGCCTCACCTGGATCCTGTTGCGGACCGTTATTAAATAATTAAATTTATGGAATATTCGCGGATATTAATTCAAATCGCGTATCGATTTTGACAGGTGTCAAATTTCGACATTTGAATAAATGAAAAGTGAGAAAATTGTGGATATTTATTTTTATAAAACTATATGAATAGCGTGAAGTTTTTTTTCGCTTGCGTTGGCTTTGGTTGACACACGTGTTAGAGAGATTTTGTTGTTTTGTTTTCGGATTTTGTTGTTTATTCACTGTGAAAATAGTTTGTTTTTAACTAATATCGTGTTGTACTAACATTTCGGTTGTGGTAAGTGTTTGTAGTTAGCTATTATTTATTTTTTAAGTAGTATATAAGTATAATTTGTCATAAGTGATTTTTCAAGCTAATATGGAGGTCGATCGACCTCCTGATCCTCCTGATCCTGGAGGATCAGATAATAATTGCAACCCGTCCTCTCCTCATTCTTCAACCGACTCCCGCAAACGCCCAAATGAAAATGCTTTGACTGATACATCAGCAAAGAAAACATTGGTTCATCCTTCTACCGGTAACCCGTCAATCCAATCCCTATATGTCCATCCCTGCTTTTCCGAAGGTCCCAAAAAATACTCTGGAGATGACAAAGGTCCCTTCATTGTTCAAGTGTCGCGGGAAGTAGTAGACCCATCAGCAGGAACTACTGTGCGGGCTATCAAATTTGGGCAGTTTCTGCACAAAAATAAAATTAGTTCCATCGTTAATGATGGTGTAAAAAACATTGGCCGAAACAAAATATCTGTTGAGTTTTCATCTGCGCAGGCAGCTAATGACTTTTTAAATAATCCTGTTTTAGGCCTTTCTAATTATTCTGCTGTTATCCCCACCTATAATATCACTAGAATGGGTCTAGTAAAAGGCGTTCCCGTGGATTGGTCGATGGAGGAATTTGTCGACTCATTAGATGTTCCCTCTGGCTGTGGTGAAGTTCTGAAAGCGAGACGTTTAAATCGTAAAACATCTAATGAGGGAGTTGTCTCCTGGGTTCCTACCCAGTCTATCGTCCTAACTTTCAGAGGGCAAATGTTGCCTTCTAAAGTTTATTCATATCATACTTCTCTCCCCGTGGAAACCTACAACCTTCCAACCATCATGTGTTTAAGCTGCTGTCGCTATGGTCATGTAAAAACCCAGTGTAGATCTAAACCAAGATGTTATAAGTGCGCCCAACAACACACTGGTGAGTCATGTGACGTTGTCAAGGACAATGCCACATGTTTGTATTGCTCAGGCAAACATTTTGCCTCAGACAAGGATTGTCCCGAGTATTCGCGTCAACACTCTATTAAATTAGTAATGGCATCAGACAATATTTCCTACCTTGAAGCGTCCGCTAGATTTCCTCCTGTCCGTAGATCCTATGCAGAGATTGCAAAAGAGATGTTTTCCTCCCCAATTTATATTGCTCCCAGTCCTTCTAAAGCAAATTCCTCTCCAAGTAAATCCGTACATTCCTATCGCCAAACTATAGTCCGTCAGGCCCGTCCCAGAGCTCCTCTTGGGAAAGGCTTTGATAAGCATGCCCACCAAGCCATAATTGGCAACTGCTCCTCATCTACTCCTAATGGTTGTGCCCTTCCTAACAATAAGGACACTCCTCCTTCCAACCAAACCACAAATCTTTTGGAACTCCTTTCCCAAATGATCCTCTCTATAGTCACTTCATGTAGTGACATACCTTTACCGTCCAACGTTGCCGAAAACCTTTCCCAATTAATCCATGTTATTAAAAATGGCCCCAACCAGCTTCCTTCAGTGGAACTGTAAAAGTATCCGACCCAAAAAACATGAATTGCTCTCTATAATCAATCTGCATAGTCCCTCCATTGTTGCCATCTCGGAAACATGGCTAATTCCTGGTTCTCGGTTTCGAGTTCCAGGTTTTTCCTGTTTGAGGGATGACAGGAGTGATGGGTACGCAGGTTGTGCCCTTTTTGTCCGTCATCCAATACCTTACTCCCAAATTCCCCTCCCATCTAACCAACATTTTAATGCTGTTGCTGTTAGATCCCTCAACATTTCTTTTCTATCTCTTTATATTCCCCACCCATCCCCCTCTCTTATTCCTGATCTAAATTCTATTTTCTCTATGCTTCCTCATCCTATCCTTGTTTTAGGTGACTTCAATGCCCACCATACGGCATGGGGCTGCCACTCCTGTGATGGTTTTGCGCTCTTGTTGGTGGATATTATTGATGATGTAAACCTATGCATCCTCAATGATGGTTCGCCGACTCGTAGGGTATACCCCTCACAAAACCCTAAGTCCGCAGTAGACCTCTCCTTATCCTCCCCCTCTCTTGCTTCTCAACTTTCCTGGAAGGTCCTTCCATCCACTTACGGCAGTGACCACTTCCCTATTCTCCTTTCTCTAAATCAAAATTCTACTCCTTCTAATACCCCGAATCCCCTCCTAAAATACTCCCTTAAAAATGTAGACTGGTCTGACTTTGCTAATTCTGTTGATGCCATGTTGGACTGCCTGTCTGATTTGGAAGATGACGAGAATGTCATTTCTTATTATGAAACATTTCTTAAGGCTCTTTTAACTGCGGCAGATCTTAACTTCCCCAAAAAACATTTACCAAAAAAGCGGTTGCCTTCCACCCCCTGGTGGGATGAGGAATGCACCCGCTTAACTACACAACGAACGGAGGCAGAGGATGCGTATTCTCTGTCTATGTCCCCTTCTAATTTTCAAATATACCAACGGTTAGACGCAAAATTAAAGAGACTAATTTCTAAAAAGAAAAAACTTTGTTGGATTGGTTTTTGTGAATCCCTTTCCCCTCGATCTCCTTCTTACGCAGTCTGGCTTAAACTTAAAAAATTTCGTCGTTCCCTAAACTCTGTTAACCCTACCTCCAATAATCCATCTGAATGGCTTAACGATTTTGTCGACAAATTAGCCCCCCCCTTTGCACCTTGTCGGGAAAACTTTCTCTCTCCTCTCCCTGCATCCATTTCAAACGAAATGGATGACCCTTTTTCAATGTCTGAGCTTCAGTGTGCTCTGTCTGGTCTCACAGATTCCTCTCCTGGAGAAGATGGTGTTCCATATTCTTTTGTTAAAAACCTTAATGAAAAATCTCAGAATGTCTTTTTGAATATTATTAATAAATTTTATTTGTCAGGTGTTATTCCAGAATCTTGGAAGTCTCAGATAGTAATCCCCATTTTAAAACCCGGCAAGAATCCTTCAGATTCAAATTCCTACAGACCCATTGCTCTGTCTTCAACTTTAGCGAAAATAACCGAGCATCTCTTAAAGAATCGTTTGGAATGGATAATGGAAAGTAGAAATATTCTCTCACCCTCTCAATTTGGCTTCCGAAAGGGTTTGAGCACTATCGATAGTCTCAGCATTATTACAACAGATATTCGAATTGCCTTTGAAAAAGGAGAGTACCTTGTGGGTGTTTTTCTGGATATAGCTTCTGCATATGACAATGTTCTCCTCCCATCACTCAGGCAAAAATTGCACCAGCTGAGTATGCCTCCGAGGATGATACACTTCATATGTAATCTGCTTTTTTGCAGATCAATAGTGGTAAAACACCAAAATACATCTCTTCCCCCCAGATTGGTCTGGAAAGGTCTCCCCCAGGGCTCTGTCCTCAGCCCTCTGCTTTACAGCATTTACACTCATGATCTCGAACTATCTGTTAATAATTTTTGCAACATTTTACAATATGCTGATGACATTGCAATTTATTATCGATCAAAATCAGTAGAAGATATTACATTTCGTCTCAACTCTGCTTTGCATTATCTTGGCCAGTGGCTGTCTGATCATGGCCTGTCTCTATCGATAGCCAAAAGTCAGGCAGTTACATTTTCTAGAAAGAGAATGGTTCCTGTCTTCGATTTGTTTTATGGGGATCAACGTATTAATTTTGTAGATAAGGCTAAATTCTTAGGAGTTATACTCGATAACCGACTGAACGGAGTTTCTCATTCAGAGTACATCTTAAAAAAATGTGAAAAAGGTATTAATGTTCTACGTGCCGTATCAGGCGTTTGGTGGGGAGCTCACCCATACTCACAAAAACTCCTATATAATGCTATAGTTCGTAGCCATATGGACTATGGGCTTTTCGTTTTAGATCCTATAAACAAATCAGCATCTGAAAAGCTGAACAAAATTCAATATAAATGCCTTAGAATCATTCTGGGTGCTATGAAATCTACACCTACGAATGCTCTACAGGTTGAATGCGTTGATGCGCCCTTGCAAATAAGGAGACAGTATCTGTGTGACCGGTTTGTCGGCAAGACGTTACAGCTTTCTTCCCATCCTCTCTGGTGTCGTTTAATTGAACTATCCCAAATTCAGAACCCTAACAGGCCCTTATCCTGTCTTCTTAATAGCTTCCTCCATTTTACCAAACTACCAAGTCCTTGTGTTCAACTTCCCATGAATCCCCTTTTTTCTATCCCTTATAAGGCCCTTGTTCATCAACCTCCCGTAGTAACCAATCTTGGATTTGTCAAAGGGTCACCTGACACCGTATCTCTCTTTAATAGAATTTGTCATCAAAATTGGTCAGATCATCTTCTCATATATACCGATGCGTCTAAACTCTCCCCGGAAGGCTGTGTTGGTGCAGCCTGCTGGATCCCTAAATTCAAAATTATTTTACAATTTAAATGTCCGCCTGAATCATCAGTCTTCACTGGTGAGGCGATCGCCTTATTGGAAGCCATCTTATATGCCCACTCCCATGACTTAAGACGGACTGTTATATTGACCGACTCCTTAAGCTGCCTTTTAGCCATTAAGGAAAACCCATTTCGTAGTAGAAAGAGGTATTTCGTTATTTTAAAGATTAGAGAGGCCTTGTTCTCGTGTCATCGAAAGGGATTGCAGGTCTCGCTAGTTTGGATTCCCAGCCATTCCGGAATCCCTGGCAACGAATCTGCTGATTCGTGTGCTAAGTCCGCCATCCAACTCGGTTCCCTAGATCATTTCAAAAATTTCCCTCAAGATCTGTGTGCTATCGCGAATACTCGTATGGCTAAATCTTGGACATCATTTTGGAATTCATCAAAATCGGTTAAAGGTAAATATTATGCCAGTCTGCAGCCTGAAATTCCAAGACGCCCTTGGTTTTTTCTTTTTAGACGTGCTGACCGCTGGGTGACTTCTACAATATGTCGTTTACGTCTTGGTCATGCGTGCACTCCTAGGCACCTTGCAAAAATTAGGGTACGTGACCACTCGCTTTGCGAATGCGGCTTAGACGAAGGTTCCCCATCTCACATCTTATTTAATTGTCCTAGACTTCTTCATCCCCTCTATGACGTCCTTCCCGCTAAAGTCCCTCGTCCTATCAATGTAGACTGTTTATTAATGTTTGTGTTTAGTCCAATGTGTCCGTTTTTGTGTAAATTTATAAAAAGTAATAAAATTAAGTTGTAAATAAAGTGTGTGATTGTCTTAATTAAATTATAAATATTTATATAATGACGTGTATTTAATTTATTTAATTATATTCGTGTTGTTTTAGGTTAAGGACTAATAATAAAATTCACACTATTTTAAGGTGTTTTCCAAATTTAATTAAGGTTGGATACTCGACCCCACCGAACAATCTCCATCGTGTTTTCTCCACTCCACGTGACATTGGCGAAATAATATGTGCACAATTGGCACAACTAAAAGCCACAAAACAAAATAAAGAAGAAAGAAGAAAAAGAAGAAAATTGTGTCAGATAAGGGCAGTACCTTATTCATAGTTTAGGGTTAGTAATTGTAACAATGTTACTTAAATTGTAAATCCAAGTATTAATAATACTAACATCATCTTCAAGATAATTTTAACTAACAATATGAAACATTGTTGAAACTTGAAATAAACGCATGACCCTTAACGGCAATCAATAGAATATTATTACTATTATTAAAACAGGATGGAATGCGATTTTAACAACATATTATTAGTTCGTACTCGTTTCAATTGGCATGCCAAATAGCAACGCAAATAATCTCAGTCCCATTATATGCCAAATATTTGCTGTATTTAGTGTGTTTATACACAAAACTACATTTATATTTCAATGATATCGAAATGTCTGTTTGTAACTTTGAAGTAGCTTTCTTTTTCGTAGTGTATATGGCTATTAAAATAGCCATTAAAAATATCATTTTGTATACTTTTGCACGTTAACGTGTCGAAATAACTAAATAAATTTTAATGAGACTATCAAACTTTGTAAGGAGTTATTATAATCCTCTTTGACCTCAAATGTATGACTATAAGCCAATTTTTTTTATTGTTTGACAAAGTGTAATCGAAGGACGTAAAGTTGGAGGCATAGACTAGTATATAATGATTTGTATGCCACTGGTACGGAATGATTCGTCCATTTAACTTGTCCGTGTACCGAGTCGATGTACTTAATGGTATTTTTGCATTCAGAGGTCAATCATTGATATGCGTTAAGCTATTCTTGCGCGCGCAGTGCATCCGCTAAGTTCTAGTAATAAAATATTTTAATATTATTTACGAATTTTATAAAACAACATCGACGTTGTCATAATCAGTCGTGCTTAAAATATTTTGACAAAATTTGTGTTTTTTTTTTCAGATAAAGAAAAGGTTTTACATTAAATTTGTTTAAAAAAATATATTCATTTTGACGCAAATATTTTAGCTTTATTGATCTAATATATATATGAATTTGACACAAATCATTGGAATATAATGATAGTTTTATACTTATCACCGCCGAATAACAGCTTATTCAAGTTACCTGCAACAAAAATTAAAGTTTAATTTAAATAATATGAATATTAAAACATATGAGACAGGATCTCGTACTTGTATAAATCAATCGTATGCGGCTAATTAATCTCGTTGAAGGCGTGTACTGAAATTATGCCTTTGTATTGTGCGTAGGAAAATTTAAGAGTTATTTTGTGGTGCAAGATTAATTGCAAAAATATTCACAAACTTGGCTTTTTTAATTGCACGCTATAAACCTGATGGTATCTTTAAATTCATCGTTTAATTTTATTTTTGTGATTTAAATACCATATTTTTTATACGCCTATCGAAACAGAGGTTCAACTAGATGTAAGATTGAAATGATTGATACTCTTTTTGCCGAAAGCAGGATTAATATAAAATACCTAAGCTTACGCGTAGTATTTTCGCTGACCACCCGAAGTAACGGGATCAAAAAAAAATAGTAATCACAATTTTTATCTCTTTAAAATATTTTTATTTTAAGACGTATCGCACGTACTTTTGTGCACAAAACAAAACTAGACAATATAGGTCAAATATTGAATAATTCGCATTAATTAAGAGCGATTTTGTGAAATGTTAATTATATTATAGTAGAATCAATTTTGTGTGATCTTGAGATATAATTATGAGAAACTATCACTATCAAAACATGCCACATTTTGACAGTTAAAGAAGCGTTTTAATACAAAAATCCGAAACAAATTCAGAATGTAGTAATTTGTGATAGCGATAGCTTAACGTACCTAATTACCTCACTGGTCTGTCAAACGCTAAACTTTCCAACTTATACCAAACAACGTGATCTGCAAATCAAATTGACGACCACGCGCGGTAAGGTAAAGTTCTCCGGACGTCTGTGAGTGCTTCGCGTTTTGTTTTAAATTTTATTTGCCACAGGACTCATTCATATTGAATAGTGATATTTACTACACAATGGTAGTGTATAATCGCTACATGTAATTTGTGGTGTGATAAGAATAATTTTAGCGTTCGTCATTATTTACGCTGGTAAATAAACAGGTGTTTATATGAATTATGCAGATTATTTAATATCACGGTCGATTCAAGAAAATTATATGTTTAAAATTAAATACATAAATAGCTCGGGTGAAAAATGCAATAATGATTATAACTATAAAATTTAAGATTAATTTATAAGATAAATAAGTATTGGAATTATTAATTAAAATATATTATTGTATATATTATAATATATACGCCAGGGAGGAACTTTGTAACCCTTCTTACGAAATTTGCACACCTATATTTTATATAGAAAAGGATGGTATTTTTTTTAATCGTGCATAATAATTACATTAAGTAAATTACTCACACTACCATGTATTTAACACACACACACACATATCTTTTGTTTATAGTTAAAGTATGTGGTCAAATTGAATAACGTTCAGAATTTTATAATCAATTATGATCGACTTTCGACCACTAGTCATAATTAAAAAAGATACTTCTAACATCAATCAGACATACAGCCTAATAATTAATATAAGCACTGGAACACATTTAATCACGCGAACGGTATCTGAATATAAGCACACCGTATAGTTAGCCTCGGCGATGCAACTGGTAGTTGTCCCAATCAATACGTGTTTACGAGTTGTGCAGTTACGAGTCCGGCATCACGTAGTGTACACTCGTTACGAGTTACGAACCAATAATAATCGGTCTCGTCACGACCCTATAATAACAATAATATCCATATTTCCTTGCAAATAAGGGAATAATGCAAACCCGAAAGGGAATTAGGATCCGGCCCTTAAAGTAGCGAAGGAATTTTGTAGCTATAAACAAGGATTTTGTTAGATTATCTATTTCTTTTAACTTAATGCGATAAATAAATAATGATAATACAATAAATATATTTTTTATATAAATTATAAAGTTGCAAATTAAAAAATAAAATACGTTATAATTAAAATAATTATTTTTAGAATTTTATGATTAATTAATTATCATTAATTTGAAAGACATTATATTGTATAAAAACAATTGGTGAATTTAGTTTTGAGAAACCAAACGTGCAGTTAATGCTACAAAAAATAAATAAAATGACAGCGTTTACGGCAATATTAATTAGAAATTTTAACAGAAACCGCCAACAGCCAAACAAATGATCGTACAATAAACTCCAGGAGTAATAAATTCGCTAATATCAAAACTAGTTCGGAAGTAAAATCCGCTTGTTTTATGGCGCCAGTGTTAAACTTTGTCGGTGCCGAGCGATTATCATACAATGGCCACTTGCGATGCGGCCGCGGTGACAGATACTCGTTTCCTGTAACCAAAACTAGCCGCCATTTTGTTATGCGATATCGTTCGCGAAATGGCGGCGTTGTTACAATTTTGTATAAAATAGACCAATTACTTCTATGTGTTTAGATGTCGTTATTTTTGTTTTATTAGAAAATAAGTATGAATGTGTTGGTGGAGGCCAAAGAAGAGATGGTGTTTTGAAGGAAAAGTTATATGAGTTATAAAGGAGTGACTTGTAAGATGGCGGCTTATAGGCGAGAGTGGAATAGGTACTGACCATACTGTACCGACCCCACGTAAAATGGGAACACGTCAAATTTGAAAATAAGCACATATTTTTAAAGTCTAATAGCATGAATGTAACATATTAATATAGTATATAATTTAAAATTAAAAAAAAAAACCTTCGACAGTCTATTCATTGAGACCAATGCGATATTTCTGTGAATTTGAGAAGTCGTGTATCTTATCGATTCCAGATGATCTAGCAGCATGGGGTCAAGGTTGCGCAACTATGTTATTTTAATAGTAAATTTCAAATCGATTAGACCACTAGCAGTTACCTAGATCCTTTCAACAACTACAAATACAAACTAATTACGTTAAAACGACTTAACAGATCTTCATAAATGATAGTTAAAAACCATTTCGGTTACATCAGCTGTCTAATAAGAAAACCGCATTAAAATTGGTCCATTCATCAGGAAACTACGATGCCACACACAGATACAGATCAACACATAGTTGTAACACCCCTTTTTTCGGGGATTAAAAATATGATTGAACAAAGGTAAAAAACTCAATTCTAAAAGTCTTAATTTAACTTAAATTATTTTATTAACTTATGTGGCCAATTATGGCAGTATTTTTCGACAAATTAATAATGTTAACAGAGAAAAAATACGCACCAATTTTGTGATACAATTTGCACTAATCTCGGGTTCGGTACGTGTCGGAGAGACAGTTAACATCAGGTGCGCGACGATTCGATACAGCTGAGTATATGACGAGGTGTCTAGATCGACTTGGAGTGGTCTAGTTTTAAATAACTTTACAGTATAATTGATAGGTCTAAAGATGTCAAACCTATTCTTAATATATTTGTTCGAAGAAGTATATATCCATCTTTTCTTTTCGAGAAACAGATTGGTATACTTAAAAGTTAATAATATTTTTTTTAAATATGAGATTATTGTATAAATTGTAAAATATGGAACGCACTTGAAACTCGAAACATTAAACAAAGAATTAAACCGAGATGGCCTAATCGTGTTAAGGAAATTGTTGTATTTTTTTTTTCATTTTCAATTTTAGATTGTATATGATTTCTTTTATTACACATGCAATACATTTTTAAACACACTGCTTCATTTGTTAAAAAGATGTATTGTCAAAACATAGATGTTTATTTCTTTCAAATTATTTTCTAATTATCAGAATAGAGTAACACTCGAAGATAAAAAAAATATATAAAAATTATCACCGTGCTAAAAAAATCTCCAATAGTAATATTTAATTTGGCATTTATTTTGAGCTTTAAAAGTTAAATGTAATTGAAAATACATCCAAAAGTTTTCTTAAAGTTTTTCTATTTCCCTAAAAATTTTTATTATTTTAAAGTTCTGTATTAAAGAACATAAAGGAAACTCAAACGCATACTTTTTAGAAAACTTACTTTTGTGCAACTTATTTATTTACTTTTAATTCATTTAATGAACAGTATTAGTACATAATGAAGTAATATAAACTCAAGAAGTTTTTCTGTGCGCCGTCGGTAACAATAGTGTTATATGGTCAACGCATCATCATCTCTTGTCCTGGTCCCACTTTCTGCAGAATCGGCACAACATGTTCTTCTGTTCCATACCTTCCTATCAGCCTTCATCTCAACAGACTCCTTTCTTACTCATGTCCGTTTTACGTAATCCATCCATCTTTTCTTAAGTCGACCAACATAACCCTCCACAGTCATATAACACTCTTCTTCTCTATCTATTATCAACTTATCTACCATTGACGCCATTTTCAAACTGTTAATGCTCACTGAAGTACATGAATTATTATACATATGTACAGTAATACCCCGGACTTACGCGATAGGTGAGACTGAGCGCTATCCGCGTAAGTCGAATTCGCGTAAGTCCGGGGCAAAATTCATAAAAAGTATGTTTAATTGGGACTGGAGACTAAATAAAACAATAATTTAGGAAATAATTAGTATCTAATTCTAGATAATATATACAAACTACGGCGTTCAAACAAAAAACGAATACACGAGAAAATTAAATCGCGTAACTCCGAATTCGCGTAAGTCGAGGTAGCGTAAGTCGGGGTATTACTGTATATAAAACAGTAAACAATATGAATGGTGGTACGACAGTACATTTAATAATCCATAAAAATTGTATACTACAATCAAATATTCCAAATCAAAATACGGAATTGAATCATCTGTACAGGCACAATGAACATCGTTAGACTGTCATTTGAAAGCGAAATTTCGACTGCAAAAAATATAATACAGTATTATTGTGAAGGTGAAAAAAAAACGCATTATGACAGTTGAATTCATCGAAACTCGAAATGTTTGAATATCAAGATCTTTCATTACGATAATATTTTCCTTTCCCATCATTATTTTTGCGTTTATAAGAAACTAGTGAACCGCCCCGGCTCCGCACGGGGGTAATGGAGTTTTATTACGATGTCGTAATACTACATTGACACATTAGAAATCGTTCGACTTTCCTCTACAAAAATATACACTTTGTAACTTATGGGTTATAAATAAAATTAAACCTAAGCTATGACGTAAGGGACCTGGCTAACATACTCTCAGACAACCTTGAGAAGCTGCTAATTAATTATGCTATATATAAAATAAATGGATCAATAAAATCTAGAAATATTTGCTATTTATCAAAATAAAACCATTAAGAGATGAACAATTTTTTAGCTATAAATAATGTAATAAAAAACGTAAAATATTATTTTTTATCAAAAGATTTTGATAGATCAACAAAATACTTGAATTCCTAATTTTTAAATCTTATAAAAACAATGACTAAATATTAACTAAAAAGCAAATAATTCTAACAATATGTAAAAAAAAGTAACCTCCTGTAAGACTGTCCTAAGACCTCCTCTCCCTTTTAGAAGGTTTAGAGCTTAATCTACCACTCTTCTCTACTGCGGGTTGGCGGATATACATAAATCAGAATATCTCCTACCACGTGAAAATGTCCTCATGATTTTTTTCCTTTATCCCCTAGCAGGAAATGAATTTAAACACAAATTTAGCACTAAAAACTTAGCGGTGCTAACCGCGATTTGAAGCTATGATCACAGTTTGATTTTGAGGTGTTATAACAACTAGGCCACACTTAATTTTACCAACGTTGACAGACACGTTGGCGCAATGGTCACTCCAACTGACTAAAGCACTAACGGTCGCGGGTTCGATCCCCATTCATGGCAAACGTCTGTATTGGCCATATGGATGTTTGTCGTGGTCTGGGTGTTTGTGTTAGTGTTGTGATTGTTTCCGGATCCCCGACACAAAGTCATGAGATATTAATGGGGCCGGTGAGTGTCATGCGTTTATTTATTATTATTTATAACGTTCTAAGTGTTGATTCACCAGAAAAATAATTTCAAAACTTCAAACTAAGAACACTAACAACTAACCAAAGTTCTAACCAAAGCGAACTCTCGTGCAAGATCTACATAACGAAAAACAGGAAGACGACATTTATCTATAGATTATATTATAGAAGTTTATAATATTTGTGAACATACGTTATGACCATCGATCAGCGGTCACGATCTCTCGAGATATGTGCTGGTTCTCATGCTAACGTATTTATGAAGCTGTGTAATGCGGCACGTATCGAATATTTAAGCTATGTCATGATTTAGGAGCGGCGAATGTTATACCTTTCCTTCGCGTCTTTGTTTAGTGTTCGTACTAATTGCATGATCCGGTTATTTCCGGTTATCGTTTTAATAATTGACCAAGTGCGAATACGTAAAATTTGCTTAATTTTTTATCACTAGATAATACATTTTCAAAATCGCGTATCAAATTTTGATGCAGTACTATAGGAAATACTTCATACCCACTAAAATACTTCATAAAATAACACTCTGTTTTCCTTACATGTGTTTACAACGTAAGTAAAGAATGCGAGTCATTTTAATAACTATGCCTAGTTAAGCGCGTTAAAATGTTTTAAAAAGTTATATAATTAGCCTGTTATTAACGCTTCTAATCTTATTTAAATGTACCCTTAGCTTTTAAGATTACATATATTACAAAACTATCAGTTACTATCTTAACTATTATCTTAGTTAACATAGTCTACTAGCTGACCATCGCAGCTCCAGTAGTAGCGTGATGTAATATAGCCTATAACCTTCCTCAATAAACAGCTTATCAAATACAAAAATAATTTTTCAAATTGGATCAGTAGTCCCAGAGATTACCCCCCACATACAAACTTACACAAACTGTATCTCTATCCCGTATTTGATATAAGTGAAATAACATTCAAACAAACATTACATCAAACAGGAAAACTTTAAACAAACATGTGAACACAGAACTAAATCACCATACTTTATAAAACATTAAAATATAGAAAATATGAAATTCCAAATGTTCCTCATACATTACGAGAGCACGGCCTCTTGATCACGAACGTTTTTGCTTAAGAATACTAAACTCTGTATATCATGTAACATCTGTATATCTGTTCGTAGAAACGATGCTATCTCGTGACCATGTTGAATTATACCTCAAACGAATAAAAACTCGCTGTTTTATCGTCACCATGTATAGTGTCGGCACAATTCTTATGTGTTTTATTTCTTGTCTATTAATATTATAAATGCGTAAATAATTCCGTCCGTTACTTACTTTTTCGCCATATTGAAATCCATTTCAATATTTAAACCCACACGGACGTCATTTTGAGAATGGCGTCTAAAGATGTCAAACATGTTCTTTATCAATTTATTTGAATGAGCATATTTCTTTTCGATTTCTTTTGTTTTCGATTTTGATAAAAGTTGTAATTAATTAAAAGCAAATTGGTACAATGACAAATTTTATCTGGTACTAAGTTTTTCAAATATATAAGATGATTGCATAATGAATATAGAACACACTTAATATATGAAATTATTGCATAATCCAAAATATGAAACTCACTTCAATATTCGAAACATTAAATTAAGAAACTTTTTTCCGTACTTATTTAGTTTTAAATATGTAACGCATAGTTGGATGCTGATAAGCAATACTGTGTCAAGCCATACGGACAATCCACACGGATAAATTATAAGCATCCAGTTATGAATACATGAATATATCCATTCATCGATTTGACTTTTTGTGGGTTGACACATTATTGCATATCAACATTCATTTATGTAGTACTCCATTATACTGTGCAGACTATAAATGTCGAATAAGATTTTGGTAAAATTCAATTTTAATATGAACTACTTGCTGCCCTGCGCGGTTTTAAACGCGTTTACGGTTATCTGGAATCAGCATAACTACATACAACTCCACTTGATCTTACAGCAGAATTATCGTGTGTGGGGCTCGTTGAAATTGTTTTTTTTTTTAATTTTCAATTTTTTAATTATTATTCATAATACACAAAAATGGTGTTCTGTAAATACCTAGATATGAAAAAGATTATATACTTTAAATAATATGAGGTTGGCATGTTAATAAGTACAATAATGTATTGTATCGAATCGAATCCATGGATGTAATCGAAGAAATTAAATATGCTCGTAAGCTACCCTCTTAAGGATCAATCTCACTGATCAATCTGAAGTGATTTTCACTTGATTTTCATACCTTCGTTTAACTGTAGTGTAAAGTTGACAACTAAACCCTATTTTAGTTACTGTAAATCGGAATGACTACACGTGACTTGGTTGCCTAGCAACGGGTTGTTGATATCAAGGGATCCCCCCTTGGCGATATGTCATTACAAAAATAAAGAAATCTAATGTAACGTGAGTCTAATTGGCACTACAAAATGCTATTATCTAAATCATTGAATTAAATTAAATATATCTATATATAGTAATAATATTATTCACTTCTGTACTCTTTAAAAATAACTTTTAGTTGAAGGGATGCGTTCACTCACTCACACATCGCATCTCTGGTGGGAAAACAGTCAACTGCAATATTAATAAAAGTCATAAAATAAAACTTTAGCAGTCGCCCCCGGTTATTATCACAATCACGAAATATTTTACATAAGCATAGTCTAAATGGTTACAGGCTTGCCCTCATGGGTCGCGGAAGTAAGATGGCAATCGCTCTTTGTAAAAATCAGTAATTTGCTAATGGGAAAAAATCTACGCATATGACGACGTAATAAAGCTTTAGCTAAACCCATTTACATTCACAATGGAAACGCAAAGACATGACAAAACAACAAATTAAGATTATGAACAGATTTAATATCACGTACTGCAGCTATCATCGTGTGTAATCGCTGAATCTTGGGTTAAGCTTATGTTATTTTATGTACTCTTTTATGTGTACTAATACTACTAATGACCTTTTATTGTTTTACTGCTAATACGTCATTAGTGGTATTAGGTAAAACGTAATCAACTAATCTAAAAATATTGAACGTTGAAAAATGTATTTAATATCAAACCACTTATAAATCTTTCGATTTTTAAATTTGTTTTTATTTGCATTCGTTCTAAATCGATTTCTTAAATCGTTATTTCTATATTTACTTATAAATACTTATATACTTTTAAGACGAAAGTCCAGATCGATATAAATTTCGATTTTCTTATAATTTTTTTTAGACCCAGAGTTAACAATTACATTACAATCTTGAAATTCTCTATTTTTATTCTATTTCAGAACAATTCTATCAGCATAATGATATCAAAATTGACAGCCGCCATATCGGTAACCGCCGCCCGTTAAATTACACTTAATAACAACAGCTCATGGCAATTGTCTCAAAGCCTTTCGGAAAACACATAAAAACCGATTTAACTCGACGCGAGACGGAATAAAAAAAAAAACAAAAATTCATTTATTTCTTACGTTTCTCAGTCGCGATGATTACTCTACCCACCTCAGTTTCCGCCACAAACAATTCCATGTAAAGGCACAGAGCCTGACACGGTGTCTCGTCATTTTCTCAGCGTACCCATTGATATCTGTCGTTTCTTACACTGTGCGCTCCTTCGCCCTTGCTGGAACACCGCCTAATGATAGTGCGTTGCGGTTAAGCCATCATTAAATCCATCCCGCTCACACCCGTCGATATCGCGTAAATTAAAGCGAGACGCATAACATCCAATCCGAAAGGTACGTGATCTCCATTATGGTTACGGTGATGCCGAAATATCACAAACTACCACGTTTGAATATTGAAAAATGAATTTTATAATGACGTATTTAAATTTCAAATTCGTCGTTCTTGTTTTTTCTTTTTGTGGTGAGGTACCTTCGTTGCCGCGTGTACGATAATGCGTTTGAATTCTTTTGTATCTCGGCGGTTTTTTATTGACGGTGGTGAAGTCCGCATTTTCAATTACAACTAGACAAAGGAGCGAGCCGAGGTAGATTATTTTAAACCGAGTAGCTATTTGTAGTTAACGAGTTTTTACTTATACGAAATGTGATGTTTCAACCTCTTTTACCGACTATACGCCAAAATGATTATGATTTTACAATGTATGCATATTTAAATATAAACAATTCAATCAATTAGAACAACCATTGAACACATTTTAAATAAATATCTCGAACATAACCATATTAATTTCGCTGTCGTTAATATCTTTGTTCCAAAAGTTATGACGTCACCGGAAATTCAAAATGGCGGAAAGTTTTCTTTAATATTTTTAATGCTGTATGTTTCACAGGCGTTGGTAGTTATTTTGATCTTGATCTTAAGAATTATTGATTCTATAATAATAACCGAAAGCCTCCGCGTTTTATGTAAGTATTGGGATTAGTAGATATACTTATTTTATTTTAAGTAACAACCCTATATGTATTACTTATTGTTTCTTCATATGTTCCGTTTTATAAAATTGGTAGTTTTGGAGCCTGAAAAGCAGAAAGCGTGAACCTATAACTTTTCGGAACATTGTATTCTTGTATAATAAAAGTCTGACGGAGTCAGTGTTTAAGCCTATTTTATGTACATATGTATGCACCTATTCGTGTGTATATTTCGTATTACTCGCTCTATATTAATATTGAACATTTACTACTATCGTACCTAATTGTGAACCATTGAACAAGAATTGATTATACTTATTAATAAGAGCTAGTATACTGATCATCAAATGTTTTCATTCCCTACGAGCATCTCCTGTACAAAAAAAGAATAAAGCTCGGTAAGACCTAAGGTAGCGGTAGGAGTTTAGGAATACTAAATAATTTAGATTTAGTATTTTTTTCTTAAATTTTGTACAAAAAAGTCAGTTAATGTCCGGATTAGATTTTTATGTGCTCAGTAAGTTTAATTGGAAAATAATTCACGTTTAAATACTTTTTTATTACACATTAACGGTGTAGGGAATAGAATGAGAATGAAAAATATAATTTAAATTCAGAACGCATATACAAAGAATTTGCGATCGTTGAATCCAGAATGTGTCATACATTGATGGTTTTTCCAAACAAGCGTGACCTTCGACGGACTAAGAATTACATAAAATGTATGTAGTACTTAATCTTAAAAGTTGTAATTAACATGTTTAATTATGTTACGAGTAGCTACTACAGCTAGATAAGTCTAAATTGTCATAATATTTCATGTATCTGGTGGATACTTTCAGGCTACTTAAAATTAAGACCCATTTAAATTATTACCGGAAGTCGAAATAGTTTAGTAAATTCATTACGTCGATTTTGGACTTTATGGTGAGGTGTGAATGATATTTGAATGTTATAAAATATTATAAATATATTTTAGTTATATTTTAAACAGTTGGTAAACGTCAAATACTAAAAAAAGTTATCACTATATCGGAAATTGCTCAAATATAGGCTCTTTTACCTCAGAGATACACGTAATTCACGCATAGATAGAGTTAAACAAATTAAAGTACCAATACGTATTTTTAGTTAAAGCTTGTTAAGAATATTTGAAAGCAATTGTCTAAGGAAGCTTCTTTAAATATTTTTTAATTCCTCGGTCCCAGGCAACGGACTATAACTAATTTTAAACAAGCCGCAAGAAGCAGCTCGTATTAGCTCATCCATATTACAGAGAAATAGATTTTTTTGCATCGAGACTCGCTTCAGTGACTTCATGTACAATTAAGATATAGAAAGATAGATAAGATAAATAAATGCGATGCAACAGAACAAATAGATAAGAAATTAGATACATGAAAAAAAGCTATGAGCTTTTAACCTGAAAACCGCTGAGTGTTCAACCACGTGGAACAGTAAAAAACACTCCCAGTGCGTACGTGGTTTAATTAAATGGGGGTGGAGTTATTTAATAATTACACACCGTCTCGACCAATCAGGAGGCGAGGCGGGGACACCCAATTAGGGGCAAGACATGCCCGGATGCGCGGGAGACGGTTTTTGCACGACCGCGTAATGGCGTCTTGTATGAGAACGAATTTTCTCGAAAATCAACAGTTACATCTTGCACAATTACACGTCAATATATTATAAGTAACTGAGTTATTAAATTTTTATTTTGATGAATCATGTCAAAAATATTTTTTGTTTTGATGCTACTAATAAAAAAACTTATTAATAGTTTGCCATTTCATTTCATTTTGATGAGTCATATCAATAATTTCGTGATTTTTCTTTTACCCAGAATTATTAAAGTATTCAATATGTTCAGTAAAATATAAATGGAAAAAGTGCAAATACTTAAAGTAAATCGTTATTTAACTTATAAATAAAATTTTCGTTTTCGATAAATCTTCAAAAATCATTTACAGAATTATGATTCTTATTCTAAAACTTTAATAACTATATTCCAATGAAAAAACATTTCATAGTGTCATACAAACATATTGCCTTACATTTGTGAGCATATTGCTTACTATCCCTTTCATCCTTAAAAACTGATTTGTATATAAAAAACGACTTTTTTACGTTCTTTTAAAGTACAATTTCGATTAAATTATTTAAAAAATCGGACCACACTGATCTCATACATCTATCAGGCATCGAGTTTCAGTGGTTTTCTCGCAAAATAAAATATCGTTTAAGCTCAAAATAATGTGGTTTATATCGCTTTGTATTAGAGTTCAAAATCGCATGGTGAGCATTTTTTTATTTAACAAAATGATATAGTATTATGCGTTAAAATCGAGGAGTTAGTTCGCTGATGGGTATCCGAATTGACAGCGGCATGTATACCTAGAATATACCCGAGGTGTAAACCGTTCAAGTGACAAAAAAGAAACAATTATGTGCGACAACAATATTTTTACAACATTTTAAAATAAAGTTTTAAATTAAGAATGTCCTAGCAATTCACTCTTATCAATAAAATTTTAAAATAAACATTTCCAAGAAAGTTACTTTTTAATTAAATTTTAAATTAAGAATTAGCGTTTTATTAGAACATCACAATTTTAAATCAAGAATATATTATACCAGAATTCACAATAAACAAAAATATAGTTTTAAACAACAATAAATTATTGTCACAACAAAAATTAGCCCAACATCATAGTACAATCGTATTTCTAAAACAACAATGTTTTGTCCATCTATTAATTATGATTGTAAAAATAAAGATACTATCTGACAAGATAGAAGCAATAAAAGATGCAGACAAATGAAAAAGATAGAAAAAAAGATCCTGCATGTTCAGCATTTAATGCGCGTCCTAATAGGGAGGGTAAAAATGTTAAAGAAGCAATAGATAGCATCAGAAACCCATCTTCGTATATCTGGGATTGGCACTAACCGGCGTAATGATAATCGAAGGCCTAGCCCTACAGGTTACGTAATGTACAGGTTCTGTTTCTAGGTGAAATTTGATTACCAAATCAAAGGATATTTCCTTAAAATTATCATCTATACATCTATAAAATCGAATGAGTTACATCGTATATCGAAACTGATTTTTATGATCTTTGATTTATCTACGTCCCTATAACAGAACAATTAAAATATCGGAAAATTAATAATATAATACGTTTCGTTAGACAATTTCTATTTATTATCTAAAAATCGTTATTTTGTACATTGTAAGAAGAGGCTATTTAAACAGTTATAAATAAAAACTAATTATATATTAAATATTTTGAGAAAGATTTTCTAATTCGTCATTAAATATTAATTACACCCCTATTTTAAACTAAAATCGTAATTTATTTACACTGAACTAAATTCTACGATATTTAAATATATGATAATTAAAGTACAAAAGCTCAAGTATTTAGATTACATTAATAACGATTACTTTCAAATATATTTAGAAAGAATAAATTCTAAAAACCAACATAATCCCAGCACAGCGCAGAACATTACCGACAATGCCGGGAGACATTATCTAGTTGTAAATGATCAAAGCTCCTTGTAACTTGTGAGAGGGAACGTTCGCATTGAAAATATAAACGACGAAAATAAAGACGTATGCATATAACAAATGGATTTTGTTCATAAAACCTAGAAATACTTATAATGACTTTCTCTGTTTTAAAAACGAAATTGCTGAACCGATTTTCATAAAAATTGTACACGATCAATCTAAAAGTATACCCTTTCTAATAAAGAATTTTTAAAATTAGTTAAGGAGTGATAAAGTTCTGACGTATCGAGCATTTTAAAAATTTGCTACTAATTACAAACCCTCTCTTTATTTAAGTAGGTTAAACAAAGCAGCTGTCATTAATTGTATACAATCTTTACTAATATTATAAATGCGAAAGTAACTCTGTCTGTGTGGTAAAAATCGCACCTAAATTACAGCGTCGACACAGTCTAGAGAGACAGTCTAGAGCTCGAGAAAGGACATAGTCGAAAGTGTGTATGGAACAGATGCTTGAAACTAATTTTTTGGGGCTTTTGATTTGATATAAACAAATACGACGTTCAAAGTTTGTATAACGTTACCCTAAAGATAAATCAATCAGTTACGCGGATGAATCCGCGAGCAACGGCTACTAATGGATATATACGTCTTCAAACTTGGTTAAGAATCGGTTTGACAAGTTTAGACATTAACTCAAAATGAAGTCCGTATAGCTTGACACAGCATTGCTTATCAGCGTCCATATAGTCAACTATTACCATGTACACGTAATTGTGAAGAGCTAAAGTCTTCATTTTAATGCGAAAAAGGACTGTAACAAAACTTACACAAAATAATGAGTAAATAATCGTGCGCAGACGAAGTCACAGGCACCGTCTAGCTAAAAATACACGTAAAACAGCGCTGAGCAATGGACACGTTCACGAAACACATCGTAAAGGAAACGACACATGTAACTAACTCCTGTCATAACACCATACGATAGCGCAGTTAATGGTCTGCTCGCACCATTAATAATAGCATAAGGCCGTGGAATTTGTCAATACGATAGCGTTTATGAGATATACATACTTAAACGATATAACTTTAATATAACGATATAATAGAGAATTTTATTTTGTAATAATGTTTTAGTAAAATTAGTATAAAAGTTTCTTTCAAGTATTTTAAATGATTCTAAATCTCGCAAGATAGTCAAATATTTTTAATATAGTGACGTTTTGAATATTTATTTTATTAATCATATTAATGTTTTATTGTAAATGAGTCTTATAACACACTACTGTATATAATAAAGAATAATTTAATTGATACAATTCAAAGAAATTCTATCAATTTACACGAAAATCAACAATATAAATACTATTAACTTATTATGTATCAATATTAACTGTCCCAATTTAAAATAATGAAGAGATCTTTTTGCAAAACTTCACTTACAATTGTTCGGAACGAAGCCCGGCGTTTTCTTATTATAATAGTGCAATAAATTCACTTGACGTCAAAAACAGTAGCCACAAAATTATTTCGAACCGGCCATAACGACGTAGGCGGAGAAATCTTTCCCCATCAAACAGAACATTTCAACAAGTAATGTATTACTTTTAATAACCAAAAAGTAAACTTCATTGTCATTCCCATAGAGCACCGGCCCACAGGGTACAATATCGTAAAGATTACAGATGAATCGGTGCCTCCTTGCCTTGTACTCTGAACGCGTCGTAACTCCTCTGTCCTCACTTGTGTCGAACTAAGAATATGTATCGCTTATAACGACGACGTAAGGTCTGCTTTGGAGAGAAATTTCATAATGTTCTCCGGTCCATAACTTAATGCGAAGTCCGTCATAAAATGGACCACGCGGGGGGCACGATAACTGACTATTTGCATGTGACCGAGACTTGACGAATGGTCCACGAGGATGGGCCTTTGTCTTCGGACCTGTATTGTAATACACCGAAAATTTGCTGAAATTAAACAAGACAATGCAAGTCAAGGAAATGTGTGGGTTCTAACTTTGCTTTAGTGGTTCAAGGAATCGTTTTAGAAACTATTTTTGTAAGTTTATTTTCTATTGTTGCGTAACCAGTGGCACATTTTATAAAGTCTAATGTAAACTATTTTTAAAATAAAAAATAAATATATTATGTTTTAAATAAACTACCGCATACTTTAAATACAATTCCATTTAATATAAAATGTACTATTATATATTTTAAATGTTAATAAAGAAATTAGAATATAAATCATCGATTCGACTGTTAACATAAATATAAACGAGTTAAATCCTTTTCATTTTATCTAGCTGTTAATATACCCTTGATATAAAACAGGCTTAATTCACAGGAAACGTCTATCCAATTCAATACATAAAAATTTTCAACGAAAAGCAATATTTATGCATTAAATCAAATATAGTACTCGGAAAACGTTTACATAAACGCGTCTAGATCATCCCATATCCTTCACAAATGTGACCGGTGGGTACGTGCTGGGTTTTTAATGCTAATCTTTCATAATATATAGCAGCTTTCGAAGATCGTATATAACGCTTTATCGGTTTAGATTCTAGGAAGCCAGAGATGTCACTTCGGTGTCGTCCACACTTGTCCGCAACTGATCGCATTTCTACGGACGTTTAGAAATATCTTATTCATTGATTTATGTGAAAATAACTACTGTCAATTTGTAACCCAATTAAAGAAATAATGTGTAAGAAAATCATTATTAAGTTTAAAAAAATCAAAATATCGATTTATAACAGATAATTTAATGCATGTTTATTTCTTATAGCAAAAAAAAAATCATGCATCAATTTTATTATACTACTTAATATTTCAATTAATAACCGAAAACATTAAATTATCCATTCCAAAATTAATTAAGGAAGAAAATCAAACAAAATACCAGCGCAATGCGTTCAAGTGTGGTACCTACTCTTTCATATTACGTCTTCAAACGATATTATTTCACAAGCAACGTGACCCCTGACTGCACTGAATAGATCAAGCTCTCAACGTTCCTAGAAATACCCGTATATCTGTTATTGGAAATGATTTATAAATTCAGAATATTGATATTTAAATTTAATCGCTTCGGAAGTTGGAAATATTTGAATATCTCACTTTAGCTAGGAGCGAATTTCCTTAATTATAAATCACTATAAAAGCTGCATTATTAATTATATATTTAGTTGTATTCGTTCTATATAAATTTATTCTTGCCGAATATTTGATATAGTTTTACATATCTGAACAAAAATGCTTCTTGTACGTCTAATAATATGAGATGCGAACAACAAAATGTTACGACAGTCCTAAATATAAAGGTTAAACAGCATATGGCATAATCACGCCATCATAATATACTGACATAACACTGAAACTAGTCAAAATGGATATTTCTTGTAATCTGAAATCAGAAATTATTGTAATTACAATAACAAATGTTAATCAATTAATTGAGATAAACACAACAATATAATTGTATCATTGAGATAAAAACAACAACAACGTCAAGCAAATGGTCATAAGGGATTTCTGTCAAAATGTCAGCTTCTTCGTCTGTTCGCATTTCGAACGAAACGTATAAATGCCACTTGAAAAATTTCGAAATGACAAAATAAAGTTTACTTACATGACAGGTGAATTCAACTCGCTTACCTGTAAACATAAACGTACAAAATGTTAATGACTACATATTGATCAACGCATCTTATCACAAATTATTTGTTTACAATTTATCATTTATTTTAAACTTTCGCGATTTATACATTCATATTTAATATAACGGGTCTTATCGCGATAACTAATGGTAGTAATACCTTTTTATTTCCCGACGTTTCGACGAAGTTACATTCGTCGTACCACGACGTACCACAACGAATGTAACTTCGGCAAGAAACTCAATAGTAACTATTTCAAAATCATTCATACATAATGTATTTTTATTACATTTGATCAACGCATATTAGATCTACGCATCTTTATCGTCAAAATATTCTTGTATAGTATCATATGCTGTATCTGTGAAAATGTATTAATATATAAAAGTAAAGCAAAATAACAGCCTGTAAATGTCCCACTGCTGGGCAAAAGCCTCCTCTCCTATTAAGGAGAAGGTTTAGAGCTTAATCCACCACGCTGCTCCACTGCGGGTTGGCGGATAAACATGTGTCAGAATTTCTCCGGCACAAGCAGGTTTCCTCACGATGTTTTTCCTTCACCACAGAGCTCGAGATTAATTTAAACACAAATTTAGCACTTGAAATCACATCGGTGCTAGCCGGGGCTTGAACTCGTGATCATCGGTTAAGATCGACGTGTTCTAACCACTAGTCCATTTCGGCTTATATTTAATATATGCTTTAAACTTATTACATGGTAGTACTTTCCGTTGAGAACGTTTTGCATGTACATACTCATACTAAAAAATATACGTCACTCTTTCACGTTAACTCTTTATAAGCTTGCCTACAGGCATTGTTTTTATAGTTATGAAATTATAAATAAAATATTAAAAAAACATACCCTCGCGTGTGCCTAGAACCGACTTGATAATGATGATGTTCACACAGCATCAGATACCGCCGTCCGCGACTCCCGTACAAAGAAAATAACTTTGTCCCTACACGCTATTAAACTTATTTCTTTTATTGAATCAACATTTCCCATCAGATAATATATCAGATTGCCTTTAAATATTAATTTATAGTATGTTTCGCGGAATATCACTCGGTTTTTTGATATCTTACACGCGAGGTAGGTAATGATTATGCCAATTAAAGGCTTAAAGACTACGTGCATGTCTGCATGTTCCGTGTCAATTGACATGTCATTTTGAGCCTTTTATCCTTGAGGCAATAGCCATTTTTGCATGTCGTTGTGTTATTGTATTTATTCGAGTTTATTTAATTCGCATAAATGTTATGAGTTTATTGATATTATATTTACGTTTTATATTTTAAGTCTTGTATGGGATGTCTCATGTATGACAGCAATATTGCTTAATATTGCTGTCATACATGAGACCGAAATTACTATGTCATTTACGAGTATAGTTTTACTCCTATTTCCCTTATACATGTACCATAGACTAATTAATTGTCACTCCAAAAATACAACAACACAATTGTTGTCCGAGACACAACACTAGAACACTATCACCAATAAAATACACACAAACGTGTCCAAAAAATTCTAAAACTCGAAAACCAGCTATCAAAAGAAACAGGATACAGAGACAGTATTTTTTAATTCAATTTGTACATACTCCTGTCATTCTGAGGAACATTGATCAACACAATACTACGCACAAAAAATACGCATATAATTAATGTTTATAATACGCTATATCAACGAGAAAGCTTCTATTGATACAAGGAATTCCTATACAAAAAATGATGAACAATGAAATTCTTAATGCTATAAAAAGCATGACAATAAATGAGAAATAGTTTTATTTTTTTCTGCTCTCATGTTAAATTAAGGGAAAGTGGAAGTTGGAAAATTAAACCTCAATTTTATCTATGGGTTTATTCAATTCAATTCAATTCTTTGTTTTGTGGCTTTTAGTTAGGCACATGTTACTTCGCCAATGTAATGGGTTTATAAAAATCGGTTACACATACATCGTCAAAAGTAATAACTATACGGATAAACAGACAAAAATAATTTCAAATTAGGTGCCACTCGCGGATTCGTGATGTAATATAGCCTTTGATCTTCCACAATAAACGGACTATCCAGCGCATAAATATATTTTCAAATCAGATCAGTACTTTCAAAGATTGCCCCCTACATACTTATTTATAAATTCAAAAGCAAAACGTTTTTATAATATTAGTATAGATCAACACCAAATTCTTTAAAGTCTATATCTTTTAAGGTATCGACTTTATTAAGTTCTCAAAACGAACTTAAGTATCCATGTCAATGAAGTTCTAGACTTAAAGACTCAATTACGAAAAAGGTATCGATTTAACGCAATCAAATCACCAGGGGGCTGATAATTACCTGTTTACAATTCCCACAGACTATCAAAAAAAAACTTTTTAAATTAATTGTCTATGTCATTTTTATTATGGACTTCAACTTTTTAATAACAGTTCATTGGCATAAACAGCATTCAACGAATTGTTGGAAGTGCAAGAAAACTTAATAAGGCGCTAATTATAGAGAACCTTACCCGTCATAACGAGTTAATTAAAAATGGATAATCCTCAGCCATTAGCCCTTTTTTGCTAAAATGGCGTCTTACTTACCTCTATGTCCTCTTCTTGTAATAACTCTGCGTACAATCGCGTGTAAAAGTCTATTTTTTTGTTTAAAAGTAATTAAACTGCTTGCTATTCGCGTGATATGCTATCATATTTTCATGATAATGAATTATTATGTATAGTTGATCCTATTTCAATGAAATTGTTAATAACACATTTAAATTCAATTTTAAGTGTAAATTTTTATGTTTTTTTTTGTCACAGAAAAATAATTGCTGTTTTTAACACTGAAAGCGTAATTAATGATACAACACGACAATAATGTTAAAATACTTCCACAATTTATTTTTCGACAGCTGGAAATCACGTGGGTAAAATCAGGCAAAGCCTTTTTTTTAATAATTCCGAAGAAAAAAAATACTGAAATAAATGTTAGATATCGCTTCTGTATTCAACAGTACATAGTACACAGTCTAGAGCATATCTAATTAATTTCAAAAGCTACAACAACGCGGCAGGGATCTTCTGCCATTATCCCGGGACGCTATACCAGGATATTAATGACATACCTCGATACAGGAATGCCTGTATGATCTACGCGAAATTATACTCAGAAAATTTAATTATATGTCTTATAATAATTATAAACGTTTTTATATTATTACTTAAAGACTGGATCGACCATCATGAGGGTCACCTACCAAGTCCAATTTTAAATCTAAACCATTTTTTATTTAACTCACAATACTAAAAATTTCATCAAAATCAATTCAGCCGTTTATATGGATTTTAGCTACACTCAATGTTATAATCCTACTAATATTATAAATGTGAAAGTTTGAATATGTGGATGGATGGATGTGTGTTTGTTACTCTTTCACGCAAAAACTACTGAACCGATTTGGCTGAAATTTGAAATGAAAATGCCTTACATCTTGGATTAACACATAGGCTACATTTTATTCCGAAAAAATTTGATGTTCCCACAGGAATAATTTAAACAGTACTTTTTAATCGTTTACATAAAAACTGAACGGATTTGGCTGAAATTTGAAATAAAGATGGCTTATATCTTGGATTTACATTTACTATTCCACGCGGACGAAGTCGCGAGTGAAAGCTAGTATACAATAATAGAGAACATACCATGCTGGTAAGTCAAAAAATGAATAACACAAGATGATTTCAAGAAAATTTATATTTTAAAAACATTACTTTTATAAATTACTAAACCGATTTTGATGAAAATTCAATTAGTTCAATCTGGAAGTGTAAACTTTGAAACAAAAAAAAAACTTAACCAAACCGGTCCAGCCGTTTTCGAGTAATCGATCAAAATACATGTAAAAAAAATCTCCGACGGATCGAGAACGTCCTCCTTTTTTGGACGTCGGTTAATTGGGATACATAATATGAGGTAATAGTTGTGACTATTTCTATTAAAAAAAGGTTTTATTCGTAATCATCAGGCTGCAAAGATATGTCGATTGACATGCACGCGCTCAGAATAATTTCACATAATTATTTATACATTTTTTTCAATACATTTAGTAGACATCAATCCTTTTATATGTAAATTTATACACAACGTATCGAGACTAAATTATCTGAACTAGTTATACAAGAGTGTTTGAATTATACAGGTCTGTGAAATGTATAAATAATTGTATAATTACGTTACCCATTCGAGCTACGTTTTCCAACAACTCATTGTGTCGGGGTAATGTTCTAAAACGTAATGCGGAGATAAACACGGAGCCGCACACAGACGAATTGTGTTGGTAATGTCACGGAATTTAATTTAAAATGGAAATGGTATGCTTATTGGAATGATACTTTGGAGGTAATGAAATGTTGGTTACGTTTTTAATGCTCAGTTGTTTTGAAGTTACCTAATGTAACTAGAATGAAGTAATATATAATACATGTGTTATTCGTATTATTATAACAAGACTGCATAATAGATTCAGTGTTGATCTACACATTATACATTGTTTATAAAGACGTGTTGCTTGTGAATTTAAATGTTTATATATAGGCTTAAAAACTGAAGGATTTTAAAAGTAAATTACGTAACTTTAATGACATATTTATTGTAGTTATTTTGATTTTAAAACCTACCGAACCGATTTTGAAAAAAAAACTCTCCGACAATTTGAGAACCTCCTCCTTTTTTGGAAGTCGGTTAAAAATAGAATTAACTAAATCGATCCAGATGTTTTCGAGTAATCAAAGAAAATATATTTAAAAAATCCCAGACAAATTGAGAACCCCTTGCTTTATGGCAGTCGATTAAAAAACCATAAAAAATTTTATGCTACAGATTTTGGCAATTATATTCATGTGAATATAAATACGCATACACTCGAAAAACATAATCCCTCGAAAGACAGCAACCAAAATGAATAAAAAAAAACTTCAAAATCCACCAATTTAAAAAAATGCAGAATTTCAAACAGCATAAACACACCTACCTCAATTCCTTCATAACTTAAACTATACAATATAAAGTACACACAAATTCATAACATAAATTCACGTTTAAAATCAATTCTAAAATAGCAACAAGAATATTTTATGATGAATGGCAGTAGGTACAATGTTTATAGCGGCTCGCTCATGATATTTCCAATGACCTCTATTCTAAGGGCAGCATTACAGTGATTATATGAATTAAGCAAATTACAGACAGAAGTTTGACGCAGGGGCTGGGTATAAAAACACCTTTGTTAGGCTGAGTGTATGATAACGTGAAAAACTATGTTGTACTACCAAGACACGGCAATAACAGATGTGAGATTCAAATTTGGAACAAGATATAGAGTACGTTTTAAACTATAGTCTTCGTTTTAGTATTCAAATTGTGTGAGTGCTCCTTATTGACCTGACTTTGGCCTTAGTAGTTTTCAAGGTGGTGATATTTGATGACATGTGAGGAAATCATGTGCAAATAAGATAAGCTTAAGCGTTTCCCAACAGAAATGATTGAAGAGAACTTTTTGTAACAATGATTTCTTGTACGTCGCACACGTAAATTTTAATGGTGCTACCATAAATTAACCATTATGTAAAATTACAATTATAACTATTATTATATTAATTTATTTTAAAGCATCAATGTTTATTTAAAATTACACAACACGAAAACAATTGATAACGTTTGCTACAATTCGTGACAAAATGTAATAAATGCTTAAAAACGTTTTATAGCATTTTATAATTGCACTGGCATTCATTCATTTATCATCGTGGTGGCATATTTCTTTAATTCCTTGTTGTATATAATTAAAATTCTGCTCTGTGCTGTGCTTCGCTGCGCTGCGTTGCTACGTCTTAGAATACGCTTTGCTTTATACATTACGCCTAACTCAGAGCACATAATAGTTATGCGTAGGAATTTTTTATGACTTGTTTCGTTCTGCGCTTGCATATATTTTTAGACTATTTTGCTACTAACATTATGAAGATGTACTTTTTAACTATTCTATAAGAACGTTGTCATATTGCAGTATACATTGTCCGCTTATGTACACTTTGAGGTTTAAATTTCAAAAAAGCAATGTACGTTAATACATAGTTATGAAAAGTTCAAATTTATATATTATGTATGTAGGTCTTTTACAATTTTTTTAATAACGTAAGAAGAGTCTATACGTTACCGTGGTTTAGGAGGATAAATGGACAGACGCGTAAAGCGGCTGTTTTATACAATGAAAACATAAAGATAAATATGAAAACATGAATATTATTAAAACAATTGACACACAATCCAATATATTAATTTCATAGTCACCAATATTAAAAGAAGTAAATAAAATGACTTCAAAATCAGAATACGTTAGTTTAGATAACATACTTATACTAGTTATTTTGATTTAAAAACCAAACCTCTGAACCGATTTTGATAAAATTTTCGTGGAACCAATCTGATAGGATCCTTCAAATAAATATAGAACTTTCAAAATCTGTATAAAAAATGACAGAATTCTGAGATAACAAACATTAAAAAAAATATACCACGAATTAAGAACCTCCGTCAATTTTGACGTTAAGAAAGTATATATTCTTCTATTTACGCCAATCACTCCTCGTGAACAATATTGTAAAATACCAACGCGATACAATTTGTAGCAATTACATCGGTAAAAAATGTAATATTAATTTAATGGTGTTTTTATCGCTGGGATCGTCGATTTGCAATACGGTGTTACAGCGTCCAGCTGTTTTTTAAGGGGAAGTAGACTATTGTATTATTTCCGTATGTAATTTATTATTTAATCAATTTCAAATATGGGAGGAGGTTCTCATTTTGTCGAGAAGTTTTTAATTTATTTCTGACTAGTAGTTCCCCGTCGGTTTGTCCGCGTATGCCTAAGAATTTTATACCTAACAAACTTTCAACCCCCATTTTAACCCCTTAGGGGACGTATTTTCAAAAATCCTTTCTTAGTGCACACTAATGATTAAGGAACGTTTGTGGAAAAATTCATGTTTTTCAACCCAAATTAAGATATAATTATTTAATCGCAAACCGGCAGCAAATTCTTAATAATATAATGTCCAAATCCATCTTAAAACATTATAGCGTATTCAAATTTTTACTATATAATTCGATCTAGCTAGGGCGTCGTTTTATGTGTTTTTTCAGACAATATAAAGCTGTTACAATTTTTTATTTACTACTATATATACACTAATATTATAAAAAGGAAATATTTGACAGACGCGTTGGCGCAATGGTCACTGCAACTGACTAAAGCGCTAACGGTCGCGGGTTCGATCCCCGCTCACGGCAAACGTGTGTATTGGCCATACGGATGTTTGTCGTGGTCTGGGTGTTTGTGTTGGTGTTGTGAGTGTTTCCGGACCCCCGACACAAGGTCATGAGATCTTAATGGGGGCCGTTGAGTGTGATGCGTTATTATTATTATAATTATTATTTGATTGTTTGTTTGCATTAAAAGGCTCTAAAACTACTAGACCGATTTTACAAATTATTTTTGCGTTGGTTAGCGCATTTATTAAAAAAGTTTATATTATCACGCTACGACATAGAAACGAAGCAGTAATCGTATATACAATATCATAAAAAAAAGATAAAAATAAATAATAACAAGCAAAGCTCGGTTATCCAGGAACTTTATATAAAAAGAAAATGTAATAATATATTATCTAACCCTTAACATGAAAAGCAAAAATCATTGTGTGTTAAGAATCGTTCGTTCGGCAAAAAAACTACGCGAATGAACCATGCAGATGATGCTGATCGATGACAATGGAATTTCGTTATTGAAAACAGTTCAATACACTGCTTATGCGTTCCTTTAAAGTGACTGTTATGTTTATGGAAATTGCAAAAAAAAAAGAACATTTTTCTTTTAATTTTTGAAAAGTTAAATAATTCGTTGAAAGAATTTGAGCAACTTTTAGTTGTTTAATCGATTTGAAATTTACTATACTGTGATTTTTATGATAAAAAAACATGCGTAACCTCGGGCATCAAGATGCTGAACATCATCTCATCAGCAGGATACACAACTCCTCACCAATTTACAGCAGAAGTACCGTTTTGCAGCTCATTGAATTGGTCTCAATAAATAGATTATGTGGTTTTAAATTTCTTTAACTACAATCTAACTATTGTAGATGTCAAAGAAAGCGATTTCGCATCAATGCTAGGTGTCATTAAGATTGAACATTCGGAAAATACCTTTAATATATCATGTTACTGCTTGAGTTTCCTACGGATTACGGTCCGTCAAATTATGGACAAATTATGGTCAAGATCCAAAGCGACCGCAAAATAGTAAAGTATTACGGAGCAGTGCCGATCAGTTTCAGTGACGTTCATAACGTCTTCGACAAAATTTGGTAAAACTACTCCTTAAATGGCCACAAAGAGTGAAGCCATAAGATAAAGTTAGTATAATATCGTCGGTTTTAAAGTAATTTGCACGAAACGTGGGCACTGGTATCTCAATTCATTATAAATACCTCGTAAGGTAACATCTCCAGTAAGTAACGCGTGATAACGATCTCTACGAAGGCGCGGTCACGAAATCGATCAGGGGTCGAATTATTTACAATGTAATGTAAAAAATGTGCAAAAAAAGGACGATTATTGAAATAGTTGAAAGCAAAAAATTGGATAAACAATGTTTTTGTGAATTTCATTCTTTATTTTGTTCACTCAGTTGAATCAATATTTGAATTTATCTTGAATTGACAACAAGAGCGGCCATATTTGTTAAATAGACACTCATAGCGGTAACAAGCCGCCATTTTGTGACGTCATATAACGAGAATATTCATAAAATTCGTGTTTTATTCGATATTCATTTCGTTATTAGTATTTCTCGATTTGTAAACGAAATTCAATATAAACAAAGATGACCCACGAACAAAAAGCCTATTAACGAAATCGATATGAAACGATCTTTTTAAAAAGATAAAAACCGTTATTAAAAAAGGATAGTTATTTCAAATTCTACACACGTCAATTAAGAGATATAGCTTTTCTTAAAAAATATTTCGACGTACAGACGGTCTGTTTACGACTTTATTATACATCTAGACGCGGATTCTTTATGTGAAGAGGATAAGACAGGTTTGCTTTAGGCAGGTCGTCCACTGGTAGAAGAGCACGACGCTATAAAAAAATTATCGAAATATTATTCCCATCACTTCTTATATCTCGTGACGTCATTACACATAATATCGATTATAATTCGATGCGAGGTATATCGAGCGATACTATGCTATACGAAGCTAATTATCCAGTGAATCGGTGACCTTAATGCTGCATTGTGAAGGTTCCGATCCGCTGTTCCGCCTTAAATGGTGCACAAAAAACGAAACATTTAAACATTGGCGGTGATTTCTCTCAAAATTCCGTATGAACACGCGTGGTAAGAAATTGAATACCTTTAGGCCTTATTGCGACAAAATAAAGGCGATATTAAGTTACCTTCTAAATCCTAAATCCATCGTTGAAGATTAAATCAGAAATTGAAAATAAAAAAAGTCTTGAACTATAAGTTCTTAATGTTCCAAATGAATACATGCAAAAACGATGTATTAAATTCCTTAGCGGTTATTATGTATTTTTTTAATGTATACTAATATTACAAAGAGTTAAAATTTGTTTGTATTTTAGTATGTAGGGTGTAATCTATGAAACTACCGATCCGATTTGAAAATCATTTTTGCGTTGGATAGCCCGCTTATTAAAGTAAGATATAGACTATATTACATCACGCTGTGATTAATAGGAGCAAAGCATTAACCGTTAGTTATCGGTAAAAAACTAGGAAAAAGTACCTAATACCAACCTTAATATAACGTACCTCAGTATAACGACTTCCTCGATTTAACAGATTATTCGTAATCCCCTTTAATTGTCCATAGAGTCAATATAAAATATACGTTTACAATGCGAACATTTTTTGCAAACAACCTCTTTATAACGAATTTTTAACTATTAAAAAAGTATTCATACCTCTAATTAACGAATTTTGTCAGCCCAAAACCTTTACATAAATTTCCTACCAATATAAACTCTTAATTATATAGTAAGTGATTCGCGGCGTATTCCTCTTTAAACGAATTTTAGACCAACCTAACCTCAACAAATGTCAGTTCAACGAATTACTTTATATAACGAATATTTTCGTGTTCACATTACAGAGCGAACTCGATTTAACAAATCGGAATCATTCGTTTAATCGAGTTTGCCCTGTAATGTGAACACACACATACAACCTTCTCGTAAGCATATTGGCAATATATTGGTGTTTGACCTAAGTATATAGTGACAATTATCTACCATAAGGCGTCCGTCTCTTAACACTTCAAGCAATTTTAACACATTGGTTGTCATTATGCTAGTTGAAATGTCCAGCCTCATATATTTTATGAAGCCCCTAGAAATTGAATACAACTTTCTTAAGACCTCACATCGTAAACACTTTTATAGGTGTTTCTTAGTATTTTGTACTTTGTAAAATTCATGTTATGAAGAGTGTGTTTGTCTGAGCGTCAATCTCAAAAATTGGCAGACAAAATAGTTTGGTTTAAACAGCGCGGTTAATAAAGACGATCCGCTTGCCATATAGCTAAATAATCAGTAGATCCAATCGCTAGCAAACTTCACAGACCTAATCTATTGTCTAAAATACCATCAAAATCGCACCAGCCGCTTTGAAATTTATGGTACCATACGTACACATATCGATTTATAAACATAGTAACGTCCCCTCGCAGTTTCACTCGCGATTAATATAGGACTTTCAAACAGACTTCCAACCCCCGTTATATCCTTTTAGTGGACAAATTTTGCAAAATCGTCTTAATGAGCATCTAGATCCTAAAAATAACCTCCATGCTAAATTTTTAACTTACCTTTAACTTACCTTATTTAGTGACCTTTCGCTTTTATATTTATACAAATTTGAGGAAAAATAATTATTTACGACAAATAGAAGTAATGCAACCATAAGTGGGAAACAAACTAGGTAAAAAAATACAACTGAAATTCTGGTTCAATCTGGTGCAAACCTGATAAAAGTCGTTATACTAGTGCGTTACTAATTACTAGTCAATGGTAAATTATATTACCCATACCGGTTTAAACTAACCTACCAGCACCTCACTACCAGTACCTTACTACCAGTATAACCACTACTACTCTATTTCCTACTACCAGTAGTCATACGTTGTCAACTGCTAAAGATGAAATTGCCATTAATGATTTTATAGATACTGTAACCAGTTCTATTCTCGCAAATTGTCTTACTTAATTTTTTTTATTTAAAAAAAATACTTTTTCATGGTTTAATTTATATGGACACTTCATCAAAATCAATACAGCAGTATAGCCCGAAACGTAACGAACAGAAATGCATTCGTATTTATTATTAAAGATGATAAAGTTGTGATTTCTCGTTTCTTCATCACAGTTAATGGCATAAAAAGATTATCTTTAACTCAATTAGCGCTTGCGTGAGACTAAACATCTTCCTATCATGTCTGTCTGTCTTCGTGTTACGAGATAAGAAATAAAACAAGAATAGTGACATTCGAATGATTTATGATATGTGTTACAGCGGTCTGCCGACTTCCTATCGACCGACTGTTTAGTCGCATAATCAATTATGTATCCATTTTTACGATTCAGTATCGACCGATACAGATAGTTTGTTAAAAAAGCTCTTAGTTACAAAATTGATTATTTGGCACAAATATGAAAGTCATAAAACATTTCTAAGATTTTTATCAATAAACAATTCAAGAGCTAGGTTTTACCTGCATATATTAATACGTAAAGCAAAAAATGTATACCGCCTTTTTAAGAAAATAACTTAACGCACATTTATAATTTATATTATACAAAATAAGTGCAATGTTAATATTTAAAAAAATGCAAAAAAAAAATACGTTAAAAAACCATTACACACACTACAATGTATTTGACACACACACACGCGTAGGTATGTATATACACTTTTGTTTATTCAAAGTTATAATTTAAATGAACTAAGGTCGAATTTCCACCACTCTGCGACCACTAGTATGTATTAAACTTCAAGAGTTCTTAAAAATTGTAAAAAAAACTTCATTGCACCCTCGCGAAGCGCGTCGCTAGTAAAAATATAAAAATGAAATTTTATTTACATTTATTTTCATTTTACGTTCCATTTGCGTATTTAGATTAGGGTTTAAACATGTTTTACAGTTATAGACTGCGAGAGGGCAGCACCAATTTTTTACCTAAAGTTTTTACGTCACGTTTATTTTTAATTTTGTTAGTTATTGATGTAGTTGTCAAAACTTCGTACCCGTTAAATTGATAAATTATCTATTTTGACACATCAATAATATATTTAAACGTTACGTCTATATATGTACGAATGCGGATGTTTTTAACTTGTAAAAAAATAACGTTCTGTAAATGCTCTGTTAAATGTTTAACTGATATACCGTATAGTTATTTCCTATGGATTGACTGCCCTAAAAATTAAATGACTACTCTATGGCGAAAATTAGAATTATAAGTTTTGCTCTCAGACTTTCATAGAAATTAGTAATTTCTTATTGCTTTACACCTAAATTACTGTCTGTGCCTTATTTTTGATATTCACAGCTTTGGTAACTTATGAAGAATCTGTTACTAGTTTACAGAGTTGTTTTATACTAAATAGTATTTCCAAAAGATTATGTACCAAATGATAATTCAGTAGATTATTATCTTTTTTGTCTATGGAAAAAAACACTGCGTCTTGGTAGCCTATAATAACCATAGAGCTAACAAATCTCAATTTACAACTAAGCATTGGAAAAGTATCATCGAAATCGGACTGACGATTTTTAATATAAAAACATCGTTTTTAGTAGTAATGTAACAATAACTATTTTAACACAGAAAAATACTTTTTTAATCAGCTTCAAAAAGGAAGAAAATTATAAATTCGTAGATTGTTTTTTATTAAATTTTTACCTAAAAACTCCGTCATTTTAATTCTTTATTTTATTTGAAAGGGTTAATCCTTAAAGATTGTTTAAATAGATTTTCATTTAAATAGGTTTTTTAGTTTAGTTTTTAAATCAAAATAACCGAAATAAATATATCATAGTTTTGAAATTGGTTCTTTTAAAATTTTAAATTACTTTAAACACAGACGAACGAACTAATTTTATTATATATATACAATATCTGGGTTCATCAGTGTAATACATTGTATTCAATTAATCTACCTCATCTCAAAGCTTCTGTAGCTGATCTTGAACTCTGTTTTTGTGTTATTAACGCTTGCACTATTAATAATAAATCTTGAACCTTTTTTATATTAATTATTTTGGTGTTATTGTTTTTACCTACAGTTACAAGTATTCCGATGTAAAGTTTTCGTCGCAAAATAAAGCTCGTAATTTAATTCAAGTGTCCTAATATTTAGAATATTGAAGTGTTACATTTTTTGCGGTATGCAATAATCTCATTTATCTATAAAACTTTTTATTATACCAATTTAAATTTATCAAAATAGAAAAGGTATATATGTATTCAATTCAATTCAATTCTTAGGTTTAGTGGCTCTTAGTTTTGCCATATGAGCACGGATTATTTCGATATGTATTCAAACACATTTGTTAATAGTAGGTTTGAAATCTTTAGACGCAATTTTTTTCAAAATGAAGTCCATATGGTGTGACATAGTATTGCTTATCAACTATAAAATATCGTCATTCAGAACAACATTGACTTGTTTACAAACGAATTTGTCGCTTTAAAACTTTTCCTGTTCTACTCTAGACCCGAAGGTAAGCTAATTACGTTAAAAATAGCAAAATGTCAAGGAAATATGAAGGCAAGAAGTAATTATATAGACAAATAGCTCGGTTAGAGATTTACGCGAGAGTACTTGATTGTCCCTCAGCGAGATAACGCGTTCGGCTCTACACATCATCTAGTTCTGACCACAGAACTAACAAACTATAGACTCTTTAATCATAAAAAAGTGATAATAATAAATTGAATGAACATTTTTTTATAAAGATTTTTAAGATTATTCATATTATATGTATAAAGCTATTTACGATAAAATTATAGGAATTTATATAAATAGATATTAGATAGATAAGATTATTAAGTTTTGTACAGTATAGTTCAAGAAATTCGTTTCGTTAAATTGTTTTTAACGTTTATAATAAATTGGTATTTATAAATTATACCTGCTAAAAATCTGTCAGTTTGAGAAATAAATTTGGTATATTATGTTATTTTAAGTTTTATTACTTTATTTTATGAGACCAATGGGAGAGTATGGGAGACATTGTTAAATTAACGTTTTTATACGCGTCACTTGCATTTATGGTTATTGCTTCGCTCCTGGGCGTAGCGATTGTGATTCGGGACGTAATGTAATATAGCCTATAGCCTCAATTAATAGGCTATCTAAGGCAAAAATATTTTTTCAATACGGATCAGTACATTCAGAGAATACCCCCTACATACAAACTTATAACAAAATTGTACCTCTTTATAATATTTTATTTGAAATATACATTAACCAAACCGTACTTAACAGAACCCGCGATAAGACTTTCTTGCCATATTTTTAAAGCTAATTACTGTAATACTGCTTCGTTCGTATGAATATCACCCGATCACTTTCTACACTTCAAATCATTTTTCATAGAATTTCGATTAAAAAAAAAACTAAAATATAATACACACAAGTCTAAAACTTTAATAGCTCTATATAAAGTTCATCGCACCAACGGAATGCCACACCCCATGCGCTCCATAGAAACATAATTAGTGTTCTCATCTCTCTCTTACATACGAGCTGATAATCTCTCCATATACCGTATACATTGAACATTAGATACCAACACATACATTACCATTCTATGAAACACCAGCAATGGATGTTGTATCGTCAGCACCAATCGTTTTCGATCGTAAAATACTATCAAAGATAGCCATTAAGAGTGACAGTGGTTCAGTTAGTTCAATTTAATTAAATCGTGTTAATTTGGTAGGAAATAATGTTATTGATGCATTCGGATTTAAAGGAGTCGGAGCAGGAGGAGTTAAATGTTTTTTTGTTTTTTTTTTTTTTAATTGAAACAAGTCGTGGGTGACATGTTAGTATGGCTTGGGACCTTTTAATGGCTTCTGTAGACTAAGCTTTAAAAAAACGCGGAAAGAAGTTTTAGTATAATTTTAAAAAGCAAGATACGAAATTATGTATGCTTGGATTATGTAATCTGTTTGGTTATTTCAGTTATTTTGATTAAAATCAAACAACTAAATCGATTTTGATAATAATTCTATGTGACTAATTTGAAAGTAGAAAAATGAATTATCAAAATCGGTTAAGGAATGCCTGGAGTTCTGATGTAACAAACTTTAAAAAAGAAATACACTATCAAAAAAAAATCTTTCTTTCTTGAAATCGATTAAAATACTAAAAGCTGTAACAACTTTGATTAAGATAGACATTAATGTTGTATATTTTTTATTGTTGCTTTTTCCTTGACTATACTAATTGTAATTTGACGTTGAAAAAAAATAAAAGAGAATTAATTACATACGTACAATGCTGTGTTTGTGTGAATGTGTGTATGTGACGTCAATGTAGGCGTAATCATTTTAAATTACGCTAAAGCTTAACAAATTAAAAAACATTAATTAATAAGTGTCTTAAAAAATTTCAACATAACCAATTGAACGCGATATATATTTTTAATATATAAATATTATTATACCATAAAATTAATTTTAATCGTCCTCGTTGTTAAAATATTCGAAGCACGCCAATTTAAATAGTCGTAAAATTTCACAGAGTTTTAAAAATACGGTTCTGTTGTGTGGTCCGATTCGAGTTGTAACAGATAATATAAAAATTAGGAACCCCCAGCACAAAAACCTTTAAAAAGTAGAGAAAAGAGCTCATGATCTTGAAATTGATTTTGATAGAACAAGTGTAAGAAGCATCGCTAGAAAATCCTCTTTTCGAACTTGTAACTTTTTGCATGGGTGGTTGAAAACATAATTGCTTTAACAAACCTTTGATTTTTTTTCTTATTAAAAAAAACTTTTCGTGCTTAATTGAAATTACTAGAACAACTATATTTTAGCAAGAAACACAGATTTCTTTTCTTTTTAGTAAAAATTTGCAACATTTTTTCAAAAACAACGAATAACATCTAAAAATAGGGTATAATCATTATCCTCTTTAACATCATTGCCGGAAACAATCCCGGACTGCCTAAATAGTTTTCCATTTCAGAAAGAAATCAGAATTGAAAATCCACGGAATAATATACTCACGTCCTATGTCACTCCTGCACTCGAGACAACTTGACACTCCATATATCGAAATACGAAACGTTTATAGAGTTTCGTTTGACTTGAGAAATAAAACTTGCTACCTTATATGAGAAGGATTTGTTTCCAAATATCAAAGTACTTCCAAACTCTTTAATATCCAACTGATTATTAAAATTAATAAAATATTTGACACGGTAATTTGTTGAATTGCAAATTACATTGCACTATGACGCAAAATTACATTGAAAGAGTCATCACTGACTAGATCTTACGTGTATAATAGCTGTCCCTTGCGGTTGCACTCGCGTTTATGGTTACTGCTTCGCTCCTATGAGTCGTAGCGTGATGTAATATAGCCTATAGCCTTCCTCAATAAATAAACACTCTAACACAAAAATAATTTTTCAGTCCGAACCAATCATAAGATTAGCGCGTTCAAACAAACAAACTCTTTAGCTTTATAATATTCGTATATATAAGGGATGTAACAGAACGAGCGAAAAATCATAAACCTCATAAAGCAGTCGAGTAAAAAATATGATAAACGCGAAATTCATCAAAAAATACATATTCATATTTGGAACATATCATCAATACGGAATGCCTTTTGATATCCTCCACTCGCTGATAACGTTAAAAAGATAATAATCTAACATTTAAATGACGTTTGAATATTCAAATGTGAAACATAATACCATTACATAATTTAGTGAGTTTTAAATATTATTTAATATGTCATAACGTTATTCGAACATGATGTAATTGGTTAATTATTTCATATTTTGGGGGTATTATTTCTTAATATTAGAGACAGGTGTGTGTGAAATGATGTTATTATCTGTGCTAATATTATAAAGAGGTGAAATTTTTTTTAAGCTAGTGAGTTTGTATATAGGTGGTAATCACGGAAACTACAGATCGGATTCAAAATATTATTTTTGCGTTTATTGAAGGATATTATATTATACACACGTATACAAAACTAGCTGTCCCTCGAGATTTCACTCGCACTTATGGTGATTGCTTCGCTCCCGCGAGCAGTAGCGTGATGTAATACAGCCTATAACCATCATCAATAAACGGGCTATCCAACGCGAAAATAATTTTACAAATCGGATCAGTAGTTTCAGAGATACCCCCTATATACAAAAACACAAAATAAAAATCTCTTTATAATATTAGTATATCAATTATAAAATCCTAAAATTCATGGTTTTATAAAACACTTTAATATCAGTTAATCAAAGCAAAGTCGCAAGCATGATACTGTCTTAACACAAAAAAATGTAAAACGTCTGTCCTACAAAAAGTAAGACATGATACAATAAGGCGCACTTATAATCTCTTTTGTTGGGGCTGTCAATAAAATGCTTTTCGATTAAAGGCATTTGTGAATCACCATGCGGTTGGATTTTCATGTCGGAGCCACTATTGGTATATATTATGTTTTAGTATTTAAATATATGGCTAAAAAAAATTAAGAGACTATAAAATATTTAAATCTAAAGTTATCTAGGTATATAAGTTATCTATATTCGTTATTAATATAGATTTTACAATAAATATACATACATATACTCGGATGTTATAAAAATATATATAAATTATGGCATAAAGTAAAATCAGCGTCAAGCTAAATAAGTACACCCAAAACAAAATGGACTTTCCATCACTTTTAGTAAAATTAACGTAAAAATTAATAATCATTCTCTTTTTGTTATTTACTTTTAATTAATATACTCGAACAGAATAACATAGCTGTGTTGTTTTATCTTATACCCTAATTATTAATTAAAATTGCAATGGTTCTACAATTCATAAAAAGTGCCTATAATTCAGAACTAAGTTAGCAATGTGAACATGTCTTCTAAGGAAATGATGAGTTAGTTAGGTCCTTTCATCGCCAAAATTTAAAAAAGTACGTACACCAATCCCGAAAACAGATACCCGAAAAATGTAGAAATACATTTCGATACCGCACGGAATAAATCCACATGAAGTATGGACGTGCTTAGCACCATTTGTCATTAGCGTGAATAATCGCCTGATAGCATGGGTGTGAATTATTTTTGACGTCTTTTAAATCTTATTTACGCGTCAGGAGATCAACGGGATTATTGTAATTGCAAATTCGTTGTAATATTTTTTTGTAAGCTGTACTTTATTGAATTTGGGATATAAGTGTATCGAATATTCGGTAATAAATTTTATGATTTTTTTTTAGGTTTTGGGTAGCATGTAAATTGTAATTTAATAGGTTCGATAAAATTAATAGTAAAATGAATAGGAAACTTGAATAAGATTATTATTTATAGTATATAGCATCATTACAATAATACTAAAACATTAAAAAAATTTATCAAAATTAGGAATTAACATTTTCAATTCACGTCAAGCAATTTATCTTTAAAAAAATAATACCTCAAATTTTGTGTTGCGTAAAAATTCAAACTCTAATTACATTTGGAACATGGCTGCAAATTTCAAACCACAATTAACACGAATATGAATATACGATCTTTTTTTAATTACTTTCTTATTCATGCAGATGATTTATTCTAGAAACTTCATTAAGTATCCGTAATAGTTACATTACACATAGCACATGCATCAGAAACTGATAAGCGCTAAGTATGCGCCAACCATTTAGACGACTACAAGCTGCAATTTCAACGCATTCAAATTTGAACCTTAACACTTAACAATATGGTACAATTTTTGAACGATCATCAGGAAGTCGAGTCTCATTGTATTGAATAGCAAAATTCATTAATCCAGCAACCCCGTCAGTGTGACTGACAGACCAATAAGTGACGTAGAGTATCGACCCTAAGTGGCCGATTGTGGTAAGATTAATAGAGTATACAGTTACTTTACCGTCGACGTATTAAAATTTTGTTTCAATAGAATAATTATTATCTCGGCTGATTTTTGTGCTTTTATATAAATGAGAATTTCTTCGATATATGTATATGTACATATATAGCAGATTCTGCTCGCAGCGTTTGTGTTATTCAGATGTATACGTTATATTATTTGAATGGTTTTATCAAAATCTTTTGCATAGTTTTTGTGTACAAAAAAAAAAGAACAACATTTAGAATAATAGTAAAATTGTGATACAAAATTTACTTTGCTATGTACGCCGAAAAAACCTTTTCTAGAAGTCGAAAGAAAAAACAAATCAAAATCTAATTTTAACAAAGAAAAATAGTAAATGATAGAATGATCGCAGCTCGATCAATTAATTTACAATCGCTTAACTTATACAAAAGATTCTTATTATACAAAACATTGAATAAACTCTAGGTATATTGTATTAATCCACAAATGAACGTTTGATACGCGTTACAAGTCATCAACATCTACGAGAAATATCTGAACAGATGCCGCAAAAAATAACATATTTTCGGACATCTATGTGTTTATGATTTGTTAAAAGATATACATAGCTAATCGCGTACAATATGGAACCTTATTAACAAGAAGATAAAGTTGAAATTGGAATAATAATGGAGAATAATGCATAAGATAATGTATTGTAATCAGACAATTTGGATGAACACATTCGTCGCCCGCTGATTGATATATCCATCACGTAAAGCAAAGCTAAAATTTACGACGTAAACATTGCTTATGTACCTAACGCGTTAGCCATCGAGCATATGTATGGGAATATTTTGGTAGAAGCAGAATGTAACGTTTAAAGTTGAAATTAATGTCAACACTTCAAATGCTGGTAGTAGGCGAGAATTACACTTGTAAGTTTCAGTCTCGTAATTTATATAAAACAACTCTGTAACCTGGTATTTGTTACATAAGTTACCATACGAAAGGTTTGAAAAATAAGGCGCCGACAGTAAATTCCTTCAGGTGTAAAAGCATTGATAAACTTATACTAATGTTATACATTCCTTTGTATGATTGTATGTTCGTATTTTTGTATATTGGGGGTTTATCTCTAAAACTATTCAGCTAATTTCAATACTTTTTTTGCGTTGGGTAGCCCCTCCATTAGGGAAGGTTATAGGCTATATTATATCACTCTACGACTCACAGAATTATAATCACAAGTGAAACTGCAAGGGACAACTTGTATTTTATGTAAATCGTATGAAAATTTTAGAGCAAAAGTTATAAGTGTAATTCTGGCCTTACACCTGAAAAAACTGGACAGTGACTTATTTATTAAAACTGACAGTCTAATAAGGTTACCTAATTAACTGTGTACAATTTACTAGTGTAGCTCTCGTTTAAAATTCCGCTGCTTGTCAAATTCTTCCTCTTTTAGATAGTAATTATATAATGTTCCACGACTGAGGAAGAATTCATGATAGGTTATATACATAACAAACTCTAGAAATCCGTTTGACTGTTCATTAAGATCCATGTATGTCGAAGCCTTGCACGCCAGTTTCCTTAAATACAACTGGATTTGACAGGTTTGAGACTGTTCAAACCCAAGCTAAGATTTATTACTCATAAGCATGTCATGTCTACTTACGTGTAGATAAAACATTTTTTTTTTCATACGTTTATAGTCGTGCGTGATATATATGTACGTAATTAATCGTGACCATTTTGATTTCAATATAAATTGATTTTATAATTAAATATAACGGTCCCAACGTGTTGTTTCTGTTGATTAATATCATTGGACGTTTATCGTTCGTGATTTTTTTGATATTCTATTGCTTTATAATTGATTGAGAAATGTTCGATATTTAATATAATTATAGAACATATGATTTAATATATCGATAAATTAAAAAAATTAATGACTTAAAAAATGTTTTAAATAATAAAATAATAACTAAAAACTATCTCGAGTAAGTCGCTTTTCGAATATAAAAACTAAATCAATACCTTCGTTTAGAAACTACGATTCCAGAGGCAAACACACATACATTAAACTTACAACACAACATTACAACAGATTAAAAGATTTTTTTAACCTGTCACTTCTTAAGTCCCGAAATTAATATAATATATATATATGATAGAGAAACGACGAGATAAGAAAAAATTACCATAAAATTAAATGCCGAAAACATTCAAAAACAGAAAGTTTACATTATTTTTGGACCAAAACACCTCCTTTAACTATCAGAATGTCGCATATGACATTAAGAGTATTTCTCAGAATTGCAAAATCCGATTTAAATTTACCAAGAAAGTCAATTTTTATTTGATTCCATAGTAAGTTTACTATATGTTACTATGTGTAGAAAGTTCAGGTTCAAACGTTGTTATGAATAGGTATTTACGAGTCCGTTAACCCATTGTACGTTACAATGCAAACTCACGATTACAAGGTGCCTATTGACAATGAGGATGACTTATGTGTGGTAGAATGTGACAATCAAAGTCACGTAAGAAAATACTTTGTCGATTTCATTTTCTTATTCATAATTATTTTCAATTTCTTACCACTATATATATAGCTTCTGTTGAAGTATAGCTTATGTATTATTATCACGTATAAGTTAATTACTCTAAAGTTTCATCAAAATCTGTTTAGTTTTTTGTGTGAAAGTATTTTTTATGACAAGAGTATATGTATTATAACCCAAACCCATATTATCATACAGACTACAACCATATTGTGATATAACTTACACTTTAATAAAAAAATCTATGAGACCATCTCAAAGGATAGTCTTTGAAATAAAAAATAATAAAAATCGATTAAGAAATTACGGAGTTGACAAACATTAAAAAAAATCGCAACGAATTCAGAACCTCCTCCTTTTTTTGAAGTCGGTTAAAAAAGAGTCACAATTATGTACCTACGTATATTGTAGATTTAATTCAAATAAAAAAAAAATAATATTAACTTTACGTAATTTAAAACCTTATACAGTATTATTGTAAACTAAACTCCAACTACGTTTACACTAAACAACAATCTACACTACACCAAATCTATATACAAGCGTCCATCGGACCGGCTGAAGCAATTTGTGGCAATTAAATAATATACTATAATAGTAAACGATTGAGCATTAAAAATATGCTGGATAACGAATTGGTAATGACGGCTTGATCTGTCCGCTTCACCGTTACACCGCTTTGAAGCGCTAATTGTTTAGCTTATGGTAACTGGGAAATTTTTAAACAGCGTCTCCGTCGCTTTTTCGTATGATCTACGTACGTTTGATTGGAGCAAGGTTTTGTTTTGGTTCTTGCTTTAAAATTATTTAACGATGTTATCTTATAGAGCCTATTTTAACGTTAATGTTAGGAAATGTTTTGTTTTGATGATTCATATATGTACAATTGTACGTACTTTAGCCCTTCTTTTTTTTACATAAGTTCTGAATGTCTTATTAGATTTAGATGGGTGAGATATTACTAGAATTCTACTTAGGCGAGAATTACATTTGTAAGTTTTCTCTCGTAGTTGATATCAAACAACCCTGAAACCTATAAACAGTTACCTACCTTATATGTATATGTTGGTGCTGTCAAAAATAAAGGCACTAGTAAATTAAAATACTAAACAACATTTGTAAATAATTATGAAAGTCTAAGAGCAAAACTAATAAGTATAAGTCTTGCCTTACATCGACATTAAAATAGACTATTTAATGTGTTCCATATTCTGTTTCGCTTAGTATTTGATGTGTACTACACTGTCTTAATACTTAAAACTGTCAAAGCCTTTTATCTTAGTTATTAGTGATGTATTTACTCCCCTTAACTATTAAACATGGAATAGAGGCTCACAAAATCCGAAAATTTCTCGCCAAAACTTAGGTCAGATTTATAAGGAATTTTACGTAATCATTTAATTATGTTTTGCGTAATTTTTAACACTTAACATTTTTAGCATTTCATGGATACCAATTGAGGTAATAAAACACACAACGATTATTCTGACAATTAAAGAAGAATGTGAAGAAAAAAATCACGCGTTATTAAAATGGTTAATCTATAAAAGCCAATCAGTCGATCGGTTACACCGCGCGTGTATAAGCTTTACCGATACCGTAGAACAGGGGACACATTGGACATGACATAACACAATTGCATCTCCCTACTATTTGAATTGAACCATTCGGAATAGTTAAAAAAAAATTTTCAAGAAAATATATTAGAAATCCCTTTTTAAAAAGAAATTGATGCTATATTTATATATGTACATAAAAGCGAAAGGTCACTCAAACCCTAAAACTTTCAGAATTTATAACGTGTACAAACTTAAAATTTTAGCAGGTAGGTTCCTTATAGCGTGTATATATCCGCTAAGAACGGATTTACAATGCTCTACCCCTAAGTATAATATAAGCTCGCACCTTAAGAACGTGATTTTTTAAGTGAACTCTTGTTGACCTTACGGTCAGTAAGTTAACAGTGTTCGCTAGGTGAATATAAAGATAGAAAACGACATAGCTGTAGAAATAGAATAGTCTCTTCGAGATTAGTCAGAAGTAGAATACATAATAAATAGACGATATATCACTGACTCTTTATATAAAATAAAAATAAAAAACGATAGCGCGATTTAGAAAATTATCTGCCACGAAAAAATGTCAATAGAAACTATTCACCAATTACAGTCAGTGCAGGCACAATATGACAGAAGTCAAAAAAACTCCAACTTTATGGAGGTTATAAAACCATAAACCGTCATCAACTAAAGATATAAACTGGTGCTAGAAAACCAAATCTTATGCTTTAGTTTCCTAGGATTTGTCAAATTTTGAACGCAAATATATTATATAATATTGAAAATAAATGTAGACTTTACGGCGTCAATACTCTTTCTAGCAACAAAAAGTTCAGAGATGTCATCTGAAGAGCGATCGCTAAGTGAAACGCAACGTCATCCTAGGTAACCTCAGTACCACTTCTAAGAATACGTCGATCTGTGTAACCAAAAAAAAAGTTTCAAATCAAGCCGGCTCTTAAAAAAAATCAATCGGTGAAATAACCGTTATACCGATTGCCGGGCAATTTGATTATCTTTCCCATGGATGCAATTTGTACATAGAAATATAATAAAGGCACCGGAACGAAAACTATAATTCGTCTGTTGGTTCACACACGATTTAACCGGGTATTAATTATTCGATGTTTTGTCAATGACGATTATCGATTTCATATGTGATTAGTGTGATAAAAATACTTGATTCGTTATTTATTTAATTTAATTTACTACAGTCACTATAACATTTAACGAAGAAGCGTAAAATAGTTAATGTATTATATGGCAGATTTTAATATAATCTATATATGTATGTATAAATATCGATGTGTGTGTATTCATGTATGCATATTCCCTATGGACTCTTAAACCTGAGCAATTTTGATTAAATTTAGGCAATAACCTAGTGAATATGATAGCGAGTGAAAAGAGTTTTATGGATTTTTCGAAAACGAATGATTCGTAATAAATACCAATATATTAAAATGTAAAAAAAATAGGCCCTGTCAAATTTTCTAACTTTATCGATCATTTTCTTTAATGTGAGTGAATCCTAATAAACAAAACTTAAATAAAATTATTTATACAACAAAAAATTTACAGGTCTTAAACAAAATGCAAATAATAATATGCGATATTTTTTATTGTTATTTTAAGATTAAACTGCAGTATTATAGTGATCGTGCATTATAATGTGATCAATTATTTTCCAATCAAAGCTTAATAACATATATAAAACTTATTGTATTTAAAATATAAATAATGTATACAAAAAACTAACTGACTGATCACAAAAACTCTAAAGCCAATTGTTTAATACTATTTACATAGTAGGGTTAAAAGTGTAAAACTATTGCTATCATAATAATGCTTTGAAAGAATTAAAAAGTCTATTTCAAAAGCAAAGTTAGCAATGTCGTTTGCTTTGCAGCTAATTCCGTTTATTTTGATTTAAAAACTAAACTACTCGGTTTAGTTTTACTCAATTAGGCCTAAGATTATTTCGAACATAGGCGTTATTAGAAATTGTCACACATATTAGAACAAAATAACAATTTACTGTGCTATTTTCTGCAGTATATTTACAATATTATCTCTAATTTTCCACAGTCAGAATCTTATATATTTTGATAGCGATTGTTTCGACAATGACTCTACAAGTCAGCTGAACCTGCATACAGTGTAAATATTATTAAAACACGTCAAAACGTCACGTCAAAAAAAAAACGTCAATAGCTGACCGATTCAACTTAATTCCGTGTCAACGTCAAAGATCTAGAACTCAAGGAATACATACACGCTCTCAGGATGTGATTGAACAGAAAAAACGTCGAAAATTATTTCGGCTAATTCGGCGACTTCGACGGAATAAATACGACCGACAATGATATAAAAAAAAAAAAACAAATTGCGACTCTTACATGCCGACAAATTATGTTTTTCAATTACATAAAACGACTTTGCTTTAACGTCTCGTAAAATAAATATTCTCTTTATAATTGAAAGCCTGTTGTTTCATATTGAACGTAATGGAGATTGGCCGACGGTATTAAATATTTAATATGTAATAAAATTATGTATCTGTGTTTAGTTCAACTTGAACTTCCGGCCGCGACTCTGCCTTCGTGTTTTTCTACAAAAGTTCTCTTAGAATTTCTTCAAAACATTTAAACTCCTTACGATCTTATCTTGACCGATAAAGTCTAGATGAATTTCAAATATAAATACTTTAAAAACATATCTTAAATATATTATTTTAGTAACGGCTGTTTTAACCCCAAGGGGGTTGATTTCTAAGGTTAAATTATTACTACACCATACTATCTATAGATAATACATTTTAAATTTAAAGTCTCTTACTTCAAAAACATAGAAGTTTCATATTAACTTCTAACCCACGTTTTACCACTTAGGGTTGTATGTACATTCGTAAAGTCAGATGTCTACACCTTATAAGGAACCTACTTGCCAAATTTTAAGTTTGTAGATATTATAGTTCCTGAAATATCGTGATTAATCAGTGAGTAACATTTCCTTTTTATATATACAGAAGATATAAAATTTTCTCAAAAATTCTTCATAATGTAAAATCGTACACTCTATACTTATCATACAACACATACATATATACTTCATGTACATCTCAAACAGATCAATGTATTTTATACGTCGTCAACATTACATAAAAGGCGCGCCATTCTAGACGAATCCGGTGACAACAAATGAGACTAATTACGGACGGTCCTGAAATGATGCCATTATGTACACGACATCACATCACGCAATCTCTGAATTAAAGTCATCTCAAATTGTAGGGTACGGAGAATAATCACTGTATAAAAAATAATGTTGACTGCGTATAGCTATATCTATAAGTAGTTGTGCCCCGCGGTTTCGACCACGTCAATTTGAGGAAAAAATATATGTATATAATGTTTACCTTCCCTACTTGAACCGGATATTGTGCAATATTTCATTAGTTTTTTATTTATTAATTAAAATAAATATTTTTAAATAAAATTAGCCTAAGTTACTCTTTATAACATTAAGTATTTGTGAGTGAAAGTACCGTCAAAATCGGTTCAGCTGTTTCAGAGATTAGACAAAAATCTTAAAAATTGTATTTTTTAATGTAATATATCTAATTTCATATGCATTTAGTAAAAGCTGTTAATTTGAAATTACAAACAGACACATAAATTTTATTTATTTGTATAGATATATTTATATATGCTTTTAAATGTATATACGGTATACCCAAAATTAAGATATTAATAACTTATGCAAATCAAGATTAATAATACTAGCTTTTAAGCGAGGTGAAAGTAAGTATGTAAGTGTTTAATACTCGTAAATTTAAAAAAAATATTCATACTCCTATATATGTATAGGTTCATATGTATCGAAAATTAACAATTGATGCATTTTATACAACAGAGTGCTAATTGTGTAATACTATAGCTTTCAAAACATTTCATATTTTGACAGATAAATAATGTTTTAGTACAAAATTCAGAATTCAGAAAACAACTTCTGTGTTTTGATAGCGACAGTATAACACAATTACGCCTAATTTTCATAGCAAGCAAGATATTTCGTCATTACGTTCATAAACCTATTTTATACGGATTATATTTTTGCAAATCTTTTCTAAAATATGTATCTTATTGGCAAACCTGTAATGCAACTACCATATTATAAATCTTCTAATTATTTATCGTGCACTAAAATAAACTTTCGTAATTAAGAATTCAGTAAAAAGACAAACAGTGTCAATCCTTGTTTTGCATAAAAGCTATAAGTTTCAACGTTTTTAGCGTTAATATATTTTTAGAAAACCATCCGTTCGAGACCTTGTCACGACTAAGTTAGTCAGTTGACAGTTAGCGGTGTACTCGTGTCACGATTACTACGAGTCGGATCACCGGTTAAAGTATTAACTAGTGAACAAGCAAAGCGTTAAATGGACATAATTTTATTTTGCAAACTAGGAACGCAGTACGCTCTATAAGATTTCTGAACGACATCAGGCTATAGAATATTTTATTCGTAATTACTTCACTCCGATTTCGCACGGAAATTTTAACTAACTTTTTTATTTTTCTATAAGATTTTTTACATATTTTCTTTCATAGATAATGTGCCCCGATACAAACCGTCACACAAAAACAAAATTAGCGAAATAGGTGTAGGTTATGATGTGGTGCACTTACATACGTTCGGTAATTCGTTTTTATTTATATACATTTTTACGAAGCTGTTAAAAACAAGAAAAAAATTGAACCCGATGTGTTTAAACTATTAAAAAATATGTAAAATCTTTTTGCCTCGAATTTATGGTATTCCTATTCCAAACGTTATCATTAGACGGAAATTACAAGATGATTACACTTGATTATATTTCTAGTGGGAATAAAGGTTTCACTTCGGTTATTAAGAAAAAATATACGAAAAAATTTGAATGTTGTCTGTGTAAGGTGACGAATGCAAAATTGATGTAGCTGTTTTTATTCAGTCAGATTTGTTTTTTCTATTAAAAAAGTTTAAAAAAAAATTGAATTTATTTTTATAACCTTTTATTAAGTATATGTACTCTGTATTCTCAATATACATCAACAGATATATTTGTGATTTTCATAAGTTATTTCATATTTGTAATACATCTTTTGAATTTCTTAAATATTACATTTTTTCAAAATTTTTCATAAATATTTTTTCAAATACATATGTTTATGTATACAAAGATTATATAAGAATTATTCATATAACCAAAATGACCGCTAGACAAACACAATTGAGGGTTTCTTCACAAATACACAGAGTATTAATCGAACAGAGCGAACAACCGGTGACCTTGAATGTAAATAAATATATTACTCTAACATAATGATAATAAAAAATACAGAACACTATAAAATTCCTACTATATAGTTAAATAAAATAACATAGTAAATAGTGCCCATTTAATACAAACTGAAACAATAATAAGCCATACTATTTAACATTCTATACGAATGTGGGTATATTTGTTACGCTACTCTGCCTCAACTACGCAATCGATCTTAATGAAATATTACATACACCTTGTTAAAGATACAGAAAAGAATATAGGGTACCTTTTATCTAGAAAAAAAACTGTTCCTAAAGGAAACGAGAAACTTTAAGACCGACACAACAAAATCCGTTAACGCGAACGAAGTATCAAGCAAAATCTAATAACTTATAAATAGAGATTCACCACATTGACACATTAAGTTTATAAAAAATTATAAATAAAAATGTCTGTAAGAAAACAAGTCTATGCCATTCGTCATTACCGTTTTTTCCTTCATCATTATCCGGACCCCTGTTTCGGTAATGATATGAAGGTAAATTATAAGGCACAGCGTTATTAACATACCTAGCCACATGTATCATTTTTGAGAAAACGTTAGATTATTTCCGACGAAATTGGGCATACGTGATTCTGTAAAGTTTAGCTTGTCACAAGTTTTTGACTCATTTGGCGATGTACAAAAATGATTGTATGGTTTTGATGTCATTATAATTTTAATTTAGTTTATTGTTCGTGAATTATTTGTGATAAAATTTAGTTTCCACAGCGGAAATCTATATTAGCCAATTCTTAAGGAAGGTATTAGAAAGTTCGATTTTGATTTCGTTAAAACACCGTACCTTAGCATTTAAACTTCACCATAATTTTGGTCTTAATTTCATGAAACTATTGGTAAAGACTCATTTCTACTAATCTTTGAGCAAGAAACCTTCTGTTACCAACCAAAACCAGCTTCGACGAATTCTTAGCAAATAATAATATATTCAAAATATAAAAACATAGTTAAAACGCAATCAAGAAGATCTAATTTCCTAACGGTTGCGTCATCAGCGTGATTCAAATGTTACATTGACATTCAAAAATGTATCCTAGAGGAACGATTTAGAGTGGATTTTGATCTGGCAAGGAACCACAGGCTACCATTGGTTAAAACGAGATGTAGCTTTTTCTTGAGCCTTTTTATAATCCTGGGATAGTTAATGGTTCTGTAATTTGGACTGCGGGTAGAAGGCCGGGTAATTACAGGTCAGCTCGTGTCATTGTCGGTATACCCTTACTACAAATTCCGTACCGAAATTGAATAAAAAGAAATCCGAACAGTAACGGTGGAGATCTCGGAATTTCTGTCGGGACTTGAAATTATGGGTTTTGTTATTACTTTTCGGCTAAGTTTTGTCGGTTTTGTGAAATCTTAAATTCTTGACTCCGATAGAGTTAGTGTTAGAGGGATATTAGTGTAGTTGGAGAAGTCTGACTTTCCATTCTTCTCTTATTCAACAGAAAGAGAAGAATGAAGATAACTTTTTGGTAAATTGTCACAAGAATTATACGCAAAAACGTAAATTAGTAAACTATAATTTGCATAACGGTTATGTATCATTTTTTAGTACTTCTACCAGGACCTATACCATCATAAGCCTGCAATCCTTGTTCTTACGATTAATCACACACTATAATGCTGACTAAAAACCTCTACTGTAAAAGAGAAGAATATAAATTCTATTCTATTACAGTTTTCCAATACAGAATATATAAAGATATATATGTCTGAACTTGCCATCTGCAAAATAAATATGTATCAAACCCTTTTATTTTATTTTCTATCGCTCTTTACGTCTTACTCCTGCAACATATTTATGGTTCTTCTGGTGGTCAAATATAACCAACAGTGATCATAACCTTAGGTGGTCTACCTGCGCAGCTCCTGTTATTGGCATCATATTCAATCATCATCCACGAAATCAATTTCAAACACAAGGATTTCTAGTTTTCGATCTTCAACCATATCTTAATAACCACCAGGTCTATCCACTCAACTTGGTTCAACCACTCGACTGTTTATAGCAGACTTATGTCTAGAATTCTGAATGAATTAAAAAAAATATACTTCGTTACTAGTAAACCTTGCATATATTTACGTTTGAATAATATGCATTTTTATTCCTTACTATTTATTATAAAAGCACTAAAAAGTAATTGTAATTAGTGAGAATCCAACATTATTACTTCTCGAATACCGATAATAATGCGTCTTATAAACTCGAGACTGTAATTATATGACTACATTAAAAAGTCCTAATGATTATGATCATAAAAAGGTTGGTCTAAAATGAGTGCTCCCGAACGTACAATAAGATTTACGATTACTCAAAAAGACACCTTATTTTTTGGATCGTAGAGTTTATAATTCAATGTGAATGTGACTCAATATATAGTCCAGTTTTATAACTTAAATCTGTTGTTTATCCTGTATTAAAAGTAGTTTAAGGTTTATTACGATTAGTTTTGTTTAATAAAGAATAATACGCTCGATAGCGGTTCCATTAAATTGCGCTTAAACTTTTTTAAAACAGTAATGTTTTACGATTGTTCGAAGACGTGTACCGTCTTATTTTAATTGCTAGATTTTACAGTGACTAATAAGGATTCATAGTCATCGCTAAAATATGTTTTGAAGCATATTAATCTATTATCTTGTTCCTACTTATGTCTACATCATTTGAATTTTTCAACTGGTTTCTACTCTGACTTCCATCATTATAATTTAGTCTTTAAATAAGTAACATCCTCAAATGATATTTATTACTCAAAACTATCGTTTCAAATGGAATTATTAGTTACTAGTTGCAACTGATATAGGGACGGATAAATAAATAAATTCTTACGTTAGAAAACTTATTAGATATAATAAACTTAAACTCAAAATATACTTTAATCAAATATGTTCCTAGATGGTCTTTCGAATCGTTAATTTACAAATTTATCATGTCAGTTCCACGTGCAGCTACCATCAGCTCGGAATGTGTGGTCTACTGAGAAGAGCCGGCGAGAAACTCAGTAGTTATATACAGTAATATTAGTGAAGACGCAACGATCAACACCATCTAAAGTTTAACCAACCTTTAACAGTACCTTATAAGTTACTAAACGTATTTCAGTTTAAATATCCAAGAAATAAACCTCTAAAATCCATATAAGTACAACCGCGAAATTCGCGCACTCGGTGTTATGTATTAACAAAATTACTTACTAATAAAGCACGTTCTACACGCACGGTAATAGCACTCGTGATGCGAGCCACTAGCTTTAATTGTCACAAAATGGCCGCTGTGCCAAATATGGCGCGACCGAGAGAGCAGGAGTCACGCGTGAGGGTTAGATCGGAGAAATATAGTGTTTGGATCCAATGTTTTAGCGCGTTTATGAACACGCTGTAGATCTTCGCGAAATATAATAGCGAATTATTCTGTGGAATACTTTGTTTATTGTTAAGTACAGAGTATTGTGGGACAATTACCAATAACTAAATACATGGATATCATAATATTTAGTTTGCCCTGATTTTTTCTATTAGCTCATAGAATGTTATATATTAACTATATGAAACGATCACGAATTAATACATTTAAAGCCTACGACACACTTGCTACGACTTGCTTACTTTATATCAATTCGCATAAAATTATTTGGCCTTAATTTTATTTTAAAACAAATATTTAACAGGCAAACTTTATTACCAAAATAAAAACTAGCTCATATTACTTCTTGCGTGAAGGGAAGTAACTAAATCAGACAATAATACCGACAAAAATGAAGATTATTCGATTTTGATAACATGCAAATAACCTTATTAAGTAACAAAGACAGTATATTATTTATTTATTTTATAAAAATATTTTTATTTCCAACCGACTATAAAGACGAGGAGTAATGTTCGTTACCGCAGAACTGCGTCATATTTTAACTGAAAATTTATTTTTAATGGTGTACTTTTTGATTGATCCCATACAATTATTACCAAAATTTAGTTAGTAGTTTTATTTGTAAATCAAACTAAATCTCCCGTCCATGTAAATTAACGAACATTAATTAAATAACGTATTTTACTTTTAAAGTCGATTTCTTTGTTTAAAAAATCATTATGTTTATACGTCCAGTTGTACCTATATATAGTATATACTTAGTCTCTAAGGGCCAAGTTATTTTTATCACAGATACGTAAATAAGATATGATTTCCTCCAACATCGGGTGCCATTCATTAGCCTGTTAGTTCATCGGTGTATCCATGTTAATTGGTTAAATACATTTATAGATAACACTGAATCTTGAATTCCAATTAAATTCAGTAAAACCTAGATCATTCAGAAATAGGCTGTGTTTAAAGGAGTCTTATTAAACATCTCTAAGGCTGTATTCAACGGACTATTATTAAATACTAATCTGAGTGAAGCTTTATCTGAATTTTCAATTCTATTGGAATAAATTTTGTGATCGGTATGTTGAACACCCCAATTAAAAAAAAATACATTAAAGCGATTCATTGATCAGGTAAATAAGACCTGAAAATTAAAATCTTCATATAGTTTTGGTCAAATCACAAGCTCCAAAATCTCGCAACAGGAGTCATAGCTAAGAGATATTGGCGCCTTAAATATGACGTTTGTCGTTACAATAAACCAGTAAGATGATTCAATTCGTCTACGCATATTCGGCGTAGGTCACAGACTAATTTTTCTAAGTGACTTATAAGTTAGTACACCAAATCGCTTCGCGTGTAAGCGGCCTAGCTGTTAATGAACAAGCCTATTCTGTAAAATACAAACCTAACCTAATCTTTTGATATTACGCAATATTTAACACATATGATTATTATAATGTTAATAATTTAATGATAACTTGGTACAATCGAGTCGCATTTTTCGGATTGATCAAAAAGTTTCACAAAAAGTTATAATATTGTCACTAAATCACGACAAAATCGCCAATAATAAAAACGGAAAACAGCTAACAAATAATTGTAAAAGGTACGAAATTTTTTCGTCATCACATATTCGAATCATCCTAACAAACCACGAGTGCAATAGCAGTACACATCGCCAGAAAAGGCATATAATTGTAGCAATTGTAATAACAGCCACCTTAAAAAGGGAAATATTTATGGCTCTACTCACAGACGTACGAATTACGTGAAGTTCGCGAAGAGAGCTGTTACGACGATTTAAAGTGGCCGTGCAGTCGCTTCGTGTGCGCTCACCCTGCCGTTAACTAACGTAGGTACAATGGCTACCGACCAATAAGGCAAGTAATTGGAAATTCAAGGGAATGCAAAGCTCTTATACTGAACCACTAATACGACAAGAACAGTGCCAAGGCCCTATTTAGGGGCGCTTTGTAACTGTTAAGGAATTAATATAAATTTATACTGTCGGTCTATTTCGTTTGTGTTTTTAGAATTTACATTTATTATAATATAATTAAGTACCTATATTTTTAAAATGTTTTTTTTCAACTCGTAATATAACGTCGTGATTAAATTACAAAAGTTACACTAAATGCCTAAAAAAATGTTAAATGATTGTGGTCGAGTTGTTTCTTCATTTCGTGTATATACTTTATATTACAAAACATAAAATCGTTTATTTATATATTTTAAATAAACAAATCACTTTTTAAAATATATTTGAAACCTGCAACTGTACACCTCACGAGAACGCCATTACGATTGCAATAATAACTTTAACATAATGTCAAGCGAAAATCATCCTTATTATATTTCATATAAGGGCGTTAAAATGTGCACTTGTAATAGTGTTTGTACGTGCTCTCAAAAGCTTTTGTTGACATTTTTCAGTTTATGTTTTTCTATTGTAAGAAATTGTGTTTATTATTTATTACTCGCTGAGTCGCGGGAGCTAGGCCGGGAGCCGACTCAAAGGGAACCTTTTTTTTCATTTTATTCGTTACGGTAATTACTTTGTATTGTGCGTACTGTTTAATTCGTATATGATTTTTTTTTTTCAGTTTTAGTACGCGATACAATGTTTTATAGTCCAGAATAATATATACAGTCAATTGCGAGTCATTGTTTTATAATACATATATGTAATACCATTTACCTTTGTCGAAGTATCTTAAATCGATCAAACACATCATTTTAATGACATATCAAGATCAATAAACACGTACGATGTTGGCAAATAAAACGCATTTAGACTTTTAGTTTTATTACGTGACCCTCTTTAAACTAATCCTTATCTGTCCGCTATCATTTTTTCGGAGCCGATGACCTAATAAAGGATATACATTCGGTTAACGTCGTGAGAATCATAAAGTAACAATGATGTAAATTTATTGAGTTTCTCCGAAATCTTAATACTTACTCATTAGAGCGATTAAACCAAAGAATAATGTTCTTAAAATAAAGACACGCAGAGAATAAAGAAAAAAGGTATGACACGGCAGAGCGCGATAAAAAGAAATCTTTAACTTTGCACGACTCGGGCGAAGAAAAAAAAACAACCCAGTGACAGCAGTTGTATAAATTAAATTAGCTACATTAAGGACGGCTTTTTATTTATTCAGTAGAAAAAGGCTAAACCGCTATTAATGAAATCAAATAACATTTTATTTAATTAATTTATGTTCTTTTGTTTATTGATTTTTTTATATATAAAAATATATTTACAAAGGACAAATAAATACACGTTATTTAATCTGGGCAAAACATCACCAAGACATTTTTGTAACCTGATAACAGCATATTTCACGAGCAAATAAAACAGCAAGAGTACACACAATTAAAAAAAAAACAAAATGTGTTCAAAAAATAACTTTACATATAAAACAAATGGTGGAAAACGTCTTTAAGTCTAAAAAATAATAAATATAGTGTCTTTACAGCTTCAATCAAATTGTGGTCCATAAAATGACTTACACCACGTTAGACACACACTTGTTCATTATCCAATTAAAGTGTCTTCTGAAATGTAATTACAAATATATTCATTGTACATAATTGCAAAATCTCAGTATCTATTACGGAAATGACTGAGCAGAATTAACAAATGTATTTTAATACAATAATGAATACCTTTAAAGTACGCCTTTAATATAATCGCAGAATAACTTTAAAAATTGCAAATCATAAAAATAAATGTACTTTTATTATTTACTAGCCTTCTCTTGCTGTTTCACTTGCGTTTATGGTTACTGCTTCGTTCCTATGAATCGTAGCGTGATGTAATATCGCCTATAGTCTTCCATAATAAATAAACTATCTAACACAAAAATAATGTTTCAATTCGAAGCAGTAGTTCCTGAGATTAGCGCGTTCAAAAAAATAAACAAACAAAAAAACTCATCAGCTTTATAATATTAGTATAGATAAAGAAAATATCTAACTTTTACGCGCGACATTGGTATATTTGTGCTTCTATCGGACGTATAAGCTATCATTAGATCGAGTTTCATTAAAATGTATCGTATTTATTGCACGATATTTGTACAAAGTTACAAGCTGACAAGACGGAAAGACAGGCAATTTTAAAAAATATGTATTTATCCGTATCCCGCTGATTATTTTTTATAGCATAACATGAACAAATGTGTCTGTTACGATTTTTGTACAAGTATTGATAGTTATAAATGTAAAAAAAAAAAACTCAATATTCATGTACGCCCATAAAAGATTAACAAATAAATAGATAAATATTTAACGAGTCAGCTCCCGGTCTATAATCGTAGATGCGGCAAAGAGCGTCTAATGGTATCATTTCCTTCAAGTTTTTGTCGACCAATCACGTTGTTGCGTCCGCGCAGGCTAGCGCAATTTGTCAGTGGTTGGGGAAAAAACTAACGCCTGTTTTAGATTTGCGGTGAAACCTGGGATAGATTAGACTTAGTCAAGTCTGACAGATTGTGTTGTAAAAAAGACTTCGAACCTATAATTCTGTAACCATTCGCTTTGCAATCGAAAACCTTTTTTAGCTGACAAACGTTTTGTTCTCTGACGTCTGTCAGGTCTAAAAGAAGTTTTCATTTTGATTTTGGTGTTACTACACTTTTATATCACTTTTAATAAATATTTCGTTTACTTGAATCATGCACTTCTCCAGCTATTGAGATTAAAAAAAACTGCTGAACCTATTTTGATGAAAATTAAATGAGACCAATCTGGAAGTATTTCCCTTTGAAACAAAAAAAAGAGTTCATTAAATCGGTCCAGCCATTTTCGAGTAATCGGCGAACTTACGTAAAAAAGTCCCGAAATGAAAACATCCGGAAGTCGGTTAAAAAATTAAATAAATTTAAATAAACTAAAAAAAAAATACAAATTCCAAAACACAATCCTCAACACTAAGTACGTATCAAAAGCAATTATGAACATTGAATCCAGTCCGCATACTCAATACTTCAGTTATTAGAAAATTGATTACCGCGCGGCTTTACCGATACCGTTTACATCCGGCCGGTAATCTTTTACCAATAATCACATAGTAATCATTTTAATGTCAACAAAGATTCCGATAGCCATCCATCAACTCTACGGGAGATTCATTCGATTATACAGTTTTAAACGGAAACGCTTATATTTTTCAATAACTTTCTTGTAATATGAATTTATTTAGCCTATATCTTTTATGATTGAGAAAACAAGTTAATTGATCACTCGACACTTGACTAGCTGCCTCTCGCAGTTTCATTCGCGTTTATGGTTACTCCTTCGCTCCTATAAGTCGTAAAGTATTTTATTATAGCCTATAACTTTCTATCTAAAACAAAACGAATAAACAAATTTTACCCCTTTCTTAGTACAGAATAATGGATTAGCGCCGCCCATTTCAAAGCCTATAGGAACCATAAATAGATTGCCAACTTAAAAACGAAATTACGAAGAAGTGCATTTGGAAGTAAGGAAAAGAAAAAGGGTAGGCTTCCAGCCCATTTTCTCAGTCATCCTACGAAACACAGCTATGCTAACAGGTTATCGCTGATTTTCTGTGATAGTGTGGTACTTCCCCGGTACACCGAGTATGGTTACGATGTCGTTTTTTCAATTCCCGAAATTAATTTAAAAAACGTTGTTGTTTCGCATCCCTATGTAAAACATCATCTGCTTTGCTACAAAAAATGTAATAAAACAACGTTCAACGCATGTCTAGTCTTGTCTAAATTTCTTTACCGCTAGTAAAATCATAAAATATATATTATTACGATGTCACATGACCACACGTTAAATTCAGTAAAACGCATTCTTGTATATAATTAAACTATGTCTAAGATATGTTAATTCAAGAGTGTCCTTAGACGTGAATTTGTAGAACGAAATTTTATAAACACACGTTGAACGTATTTTTTATCTTATAGTTAGGCTGTCTTATTCTGAGTAGCAAGCATCCTTATTCAATGATTTACGATGTCGCCTAGTAATTTTACGACTAAATCATTTCTGATTAAACATCGATACCGCCGAGTTAATATGGAAGTCGTGATATTTCACATAAAATCATGTTTTATAACTTTGTGATATATAGCGGAATTGAATTACGCCTAGATTCCGTCTTAGTGTCTAAGTAGAAAGTCTAGAAGTATCTCCTGCTCAATCAATTGTCATTGTACATGAGGCGTAAATTGTTAGTATTTTAACGGTCACGGTCTTTAAGGCTGAATTCATATTCAGCAGACTAACCGGCGTTATAGCTTAGGGCTGAAAAGTTCAGGCCTACGTTTTGTGTCACAATTTTTAATGTTTTATTTTTTTTTTATTTATTTAAATACAAATTCTTAATATAATTTTTTTTTACCTACAACATAAGCCCTAAAAAGGAAAATCATTTAGGCGATAGGTCAAATCCAAATACGTTTAAAAGGAATCAGAATATAATTGAACATTGATCCTTTAAAAAGATTATTTTACCAAATTAAAATCAATCAAATACAAAATCAAACCAAATAAAACTAAATTCGAACTCAAAGCGGTAATTACAATTACCGACACAGCGCAGCCGAAAGCCGCCACAACTAACAGTTCACCACATTTCGGTAAACCAAACCAAACAATCAAAGTCCTCTAGACTAAGCAGTGACATTTGGCGCAATCGGCTAGCCTATCTGCATACATTAGTGCTAATAAAGCCTACAAGATGGCTACGAGGCGCTTTTTAACCGCATCTGATATATACTACCCGGAATGGTATTTATTTTCAACTTAGACTTTTTTCTCTCATTAATTAGTATAATGAGGTGTTGGTGGTTGGTCCGATATTTTTATACACCAGTTTTATGTTCGTGTAATTGAATTTTATCAATTTCTTTGATTTGTGTCCGGTTTTTTATTTTGAGGTTTTTATTTACTGAAACGTTTTGGTTATTTTCAGTTGCTTGTATGAAAACATTTCTTTACAAATTGCAAGGTTCGGTGATGATTGAGGCACCTTACACTAAATCTAATTTAAAAAAAAATGTCTTCACATAATTAACTATTTAAATTGGTATAATGATATATTATTTAATTAGGATAAAAACCTTTTTTCTAGAGTATCAAACACAGCAAATATACGTATTTCAGCTTCTACACACTTATGTAATTATGACTACTAATATTTCTTATTATTATACACTTCTGGAAATTTTACACACTTTAAAATAATGTATATTTGTTATTTTTTTTAAATCTTTACTTTGCTTGTTTGAATGTGCTTAACTTAGAATTTACTACTCCAATTTATAAAAACTTTTACACTACATAGCTCGTTCATTGAGAAATGTTAATGTAATGTAGGCTTTGAATTAACACTATACAGCCTTAAAGTAAACGTGGGGTGAAACTGGGAAGTACAATGAATAAATATACTACGAATTAGGGATGCAATATTATTTATCATGATTATGATCTACCTTTTTACACTTTTAAACATAATCCGTTTAACCGACTTCCAAAAAAGGGCGACTTTCTCAATCGTCGGGAAGTCTTTTTATGTATTATCAGTGATTACTCGGAAATGGCGCGATTGATTTATTTCTTTGTTCGCATAGTATTTTCATTAAAATTGGTTAAGTATTTTGTTTTAAAATCAAAAAAACCCTCCAATAAGTATGTCATTCAAGTAAACGAAATTACGCACTTTACTCTTAAGTCGGTTCCTTTTTTAAAAATTCATGTCGAAACGGCTAGTACATTCTTACATTAAAAAAATCTCATTCGTCGTACGTAAAGCGACAGTGAAGCAGACAAGTGTTATTGATATTATTCCGAAATGCAAGTGTTCGAAGGCAGATAATTGGATCGGTATTCCGAATAAACAGGAATGTACAGACGAACTTTTTCCCCGCGTATTTGGCTGTATCATAATTTCTTGTCGGACGTAATTTTTTTTTTTTTGTCGAATCGGCCTTTTTCGATTCGTAAGCCGATAATTTCGACGTCGCTCGGCATTCGCAATAAACGCTTGCTACTTACTCGTAAGAGTATGTATATATAATATATGTTAATATTTTTTTGGCGATTTAGCACGCATGCTCCATTTATCCTTCCATAATGGGGTGTCATGTGGTATTTTTATGAATTTCTTACGTATAACGAAATGAAGCTATTTACATATCATTATGAATGTTTAATGATTTCGTTTATTATTGTAATAACGTTTTTTGGGACGATTGAAAAGTAATTATTATAAATGGATATTGATAAGCAATACTGTGTCAAGCCGCACGGACTTAATTTTGAGAACATGGCGTCTAAAGATGTCAAACCTATTCTTAATAACTTTCTTTGAAAATGTATATATCCTTATTTTCTTTTTTATTTTGATAAAAGGTATACTAAATTAGAAGCCGATTATGATAATTAAAAAAAATACATTTAACAATATTTTTTTTCAAATACATAAGAATATGTCTTAAAATATTAAATTAAGACACTTTATTCCGTAGTTTAGTTTAGATGACTTGACTTTTATTTCTAAATAATGGTAAATACGTGACGCATTATCAGAATACATCAATATCACTGAATACGACTTTTTGTGGATTGACACATTATTGCTTATCAGCATCCAAATATTTTCAATATTTCCATGTAAATATATGTTTCAATTAAAGATTGGAATGTATACTATCTTACATAAAGTAATTCTACGAACTATTTCTATCAGAATATTATAATATAAAGATTGTGTCATCAAGTGTAGAATAATATATCATACTCACATTAACAAGTAACGATAAAAATGAAACTCCAAAATCATTCACACAAGTACCCTGTATAACGCAACTTTTAAGAACATTACATTACAGCGTACAAACACATCAAAATACTGTCAACACGTCACACGTATTAACAAAAAATATCGAATAGATTAAAATTAAAACGGTTATTCAACTATCTAAATATACATACAAAATACAGAACCAACTAAAACTTAATCTGAAACTTAATCTTTCCAAAGACCGCAGAAATTCATATACATAATACATGTATAATATAATACGAGTGCCAATTGTATATTAAACTAAATCCTTCAAGCTTAAATTCCGTCCGGGTATTGCTCGTAATTACAACATTAAACCCCGAACAATATATATTTACATTGAAAAGCGAGTCAATAGCATAATTCAACCCGAATATTGGCACGGTCCATCAGATAACTGTTTTATCCTCGGCGAATATCTCCGTATGCTTGAGTGCTGAAGTGTTTTAAAATTAAAATAACTATACTAATAACCAGGGCCCGATCTGGAGGGCCCCGGGCAATAAGAGTCCGCAAATCTATACAAAATTCATAAAATTGAAGTGTCTGTTTATAATATCAAATTAATAACTTTTAACTAAATGTATATGAAATCAACACAATTTTTTAAATTTTTGTCTGTCTGCCTGTTTGTTCTGATTAATCTCCGAAACGGCTAGACCGATTTTAACAACACGTTTGCTAATATATAATTAATGTTATAAGGAGAAACTTAGGCTACTTTTTCAAATTTTTATTTATATTGATTACTAAATAAAAAATACGCAAATCAAAATTGAAACCAATTAAATATTGAACAATTTTAGATTAAAGCGTGAAAGGTAAGAATTCTATAAATATAATTCTTACTGAAGATACAAATAAAACAAAATATACACCTTAAAATCGATCTATTCGTTAGTGACCGAGTCAAACGTATAACCTCTTTTTCAGCCGGAGGTTATTAAAAATGATCGAAATGTAATCCAAACTTTACGTTCACGAGAGTACAATAAGAATGCTTCGGTAAAGGGCAGGTTATCGGGGGTCCGTTGCGAAATAAACCGCTGAGAATTATGTGAATATTTTAATTCCGCACAGCCTCCGTGCTCCGTTATCAGCTGAGCTGGCCGTTGGTAGGTCTATTTGTTACCTTCCTGTTTCTGTTTATTTGATTTCGTAATCATAAACTATCAATCTCCGATACTAGGGCGGAGCTCTGAATTGTTTTAGTCCGGTTTATCAATATATTAACACTTCGCAAGTCATATATATATATATATATTATCATACAGAATATGTGTTGATATATAGAATTTATGATGTAGTTTATATGATACTTTCTATATGAAGCAAAACCTTTATATCTTTTTACGAAAATTACGCGGATGGAGTATGAATTTTCACAAACTCATAGTTAAAATAGAGAGGAGCGAGGGGTGCTAATATTTTGACTACCATGTAATATACACACACATATGTATATACCCTTTTGTTTATTGTTAAAGTCTGAGGCTAATTGAGAATAAATAATATAACCTTAATATTCTTCAAACTTATAATTTAAATTATTACTGTTATTATGCTTTAAATTCGCTGTCTTATTGAAAATTTAAAACGATGAATGCTAAGCTCTTCAAAATTAAAAAAAAAAACATTTCAATAATAAGCAGACCCTGGTATATGAGACAATGGTAAGATGATGATATTTAATTTTTAAATTATATAAAGTAATTAGTATTAAAAACTATATGTTATAACACTATCATTTAAATTTCATTTCATCTTATAAATGAAAACCATGGAGGTATATAAAATCTTAAAAAAACGGTAATCACTATTTTATTGTTGTAATAATTATTCATTCGCTCGTAACTATTATTATATCTCAATATTCTCTTTCTTATGATCCAGTAAAACCTTATTTAACTCGTAGTATATACCGCATCATTAGCAACAGTCTTTTTATTCGTAAAACCCATTCGCGTATTGTTTGTGGGCGTAACATGAATGGCGGTGAAACTCAATTTACGATATACGTATGAAAAAAAACAAAAACCCCACAATGTGCAACAAAGTCGAAAATATTTATTTTTCAATGATTAGAATTACAACACGAAATCGGAATACAAAATCGATTTTAAATCGCTCGCAATATCATCGATTCCCGAAACTGTTGCCATGCCGAGCCTTATCTATAAAACCTGCTCATCACTCAACGTCAGGACGGTCCCGACGAACCCATTGTGGTATCGAAAACGTCTCGAGATTTCGCGAATTAAATCCCGAAAACCGGTGACCAACTGTCGCCTTCACTTGTCCCTAAAAACGAATCGGCATTGTCTTTCCGACTGTCCCGTCCCGAATATCGACCTATACACCTCAAGCTCACCAACGAAATTTGAGCTCTGTCTTAAAGGTACACGGTTCAAAATGCATTCCAAAAATTATTTTCCAAGTCGTTTCATCACGTGTGTCGGTAGTATTTATGTAGTGTACGTCGACTTTCGTCTGTCCAGGGGCCTATTTATTACCTTTTCGCAAAGTATAAGCTCGTATAAATTAATAATTTATTCGTTTTGAGCACGGAGCAGGTTTTTAATTGTAGCTAGACTAATATTTTATTGGTCATTAGTGCGATCACTGGGCCACCGAAGGTTATATGCAATGAGCTCAGATACTAATGTTATTTATGTACTGTAGCAAGTATTCGTTTAACTTTTTAAGACGTCGGACTTATTATATTTTATGAGAACGTATCTTACTAATATTATAAAGCTGAAGAGTTTGTTTGTTTAACGCGCTAATCTCAGGAACTACTGGTTCGAATTGAAAAATTATTCTTGTGTAAGATAGCTTTTTTATTGAGGAAGCCCATAGGATATATTATATCACGCTACGATTCATAGGAGCGAAGCAGTAACCATAAACGCAAGTGAAACCGCGAGGGACAGCTAGTTCAAATATAAAACGAGAAATGCAAAAGCAGTATTTATAAGTATTAGGACATCGTATCTAAGATTCGGACGTCCTGAGATTAGCGCGTTCAAACAAACAAACTCTTCAGCTTTATAATATTAGTATAGATTAATATGTAATATAGTTAATTGTAACACATAATACACAAGTACAAATGGCATTTCTATCGTACTATTTAAGGTAATTTTATACAAAGTAAAACGAGTCACCCATTGTCTAACATGCTTCGAGTTAATGATGCGAGTTCACGTTCAACCAAATAACAAGTCAAAACAAAGACTTTCTTCAATTAACCCTGGGTAGCAGGCGCCGATAAATCACGACACTCGAACGGTAGGTACGGTAGCCCGGGAGTCGAACCCGGATAGCCGCGGGTCATGAGATACAATCGACGCGACATTCCCTTTAAGTTAATTGTGCGATTTAATTGACGCCATTTTGAAAACGATCCGAGCATTCCCTTACAATTGTTTGAGAAACGGGAAACTGTTTAGCGATTGTGGGTTTTTTTATTTTTTTTAAGAGAAAAAAGGTTGAGGTCCATTTGAGGCTGATTGTAATTCATTAATTAGATTTTTAATTCTTACAGTGTATAAATAATAAACATATTTATAATAGAGAAAATAAATACTATTGCTACTTTTTTGACAGATTATAAAATTAATAAGACATTTGATTATTCGTTTAGATAATACTTTTTATAAAGATATAAATAAAATTGAAATGCCGCCAGTGTTTTGGGCACTTTGCCTCACTGCAAGGACATCGACAGATTTGTAGGTTTCATATAGTTTAATTTTTCTGTGTTTGATTCTTCTTTTAATATTATTACTGTATTTTTTTTATTCGCAATCTTGAGAATCTTGAACTTAATCTTGAGGAAATTCCGTTTAAAGATATAAAACCAATTCTTAACAAATCTGTTTGAAGACGTATATATCGATCTTTTCTTTTCTATTTTAATAAAATGTATAATAAATTAAAAACAGATTGTTCTAATGAAAAGTTTTATCTAATTATAAGTGTTTTAAATAGATGAGATTATTTTATATTGCAAAATGTAGCACACACTTCAATATACGAAACATTTAATTTAAGAACTTTTTTATGTATTTATTTACTTTAGATGACTTGAAAATTTTTTGATAAATGTTAAACACATGATGAACTATCAAAATATATCAATATCTCCAAATTCGACTTCCGTATTGTACATAGTGTATTCTAGTTAAATTATTTCAAAGTGTAAAATACTGTATGAATAATATTTGTAAACCAATAATGTAAACTAAGAAGCGAAATACTGTAAGCCATCAACAGGAAATGTCATTAGTGTGTCTTCAGTCTAGATAAAGACAAAAACTAGTTTTTGTTTTTAAATACTAGAAATTGTTAATTTTATGCAACAGTAGCGGATGTCTATTGTAGGTATCGATATTGTTACTATTTATGTGAAGTGGTAATTTATGACCAATAGACAAATTTTAAACATTTCCAAGAAGAATCGATAACTTGAGGTTGAATTCATGTTTAAAATTAATAGCATTTTGTAGTTATATCCGCTAATCCGCAATGAAGCAGCGTGGTGAATTAAAATCTAAGCCTCCTTAATAGGAGAGGAGACCTGTGCCCAGCAGTGGGACATTCACAGGCTGTTACTTTACTTTACTGCTTTTAAGGGACAAAAATATACCTTTGAGAAATAACATATTGGTTTAGATTAGGTAACTGATTAACTGCCTCATTTAACCTCTCGAGAGAACCAGTGTAAGATTATATGTTAATTATTATCAAAGTGAACCAAATACATCTAATAAAATAACAATCAATCAACATTCGGTATCGATTTGACTTATAACATACAATAAATATCTTCAAACGCGGACGTTTCAAAGAAATCCCGTTTTCGTAATTCTGAACCGTCACAAATCGTTTTAATATTCGAAAAATAGTAATTAAGATCATGTGAAGGAAATCTTTATTATCTTAGCTGTTTAGTGTCGATGACCGGTCTCTCGAGTTTTGAATGCATCTTTAGTATTTTAGTTATTTACGAATATTATAAATACTATACTTATATTATGAAGAGGTAAAATTTGTTTGGAAGTTTTTATATTGGGGGTAATTTCAAAAACTGTAGATCCGATTTGAAAAATTCTTTTTGCGTTGTACAGCCCATTTATTACAGAAGGTTATAGGTCATGTTACATCACGTTGCGATAAATAGGAGCGATGGAGTCACTTTCATTATTCATTAGTTCAAAAATTTTGGAGCCCAGAATTTCGACCATTCTAACGTTGCATAACAACCAATTAGAGACTGAATGGCAGGCGAAAAATCTTTGGGCCGACGATTGAGGAACTTATCAACGTTTAAAATGGGTACAGGTTTATAACAAATAATAAGAACGTAACTAATCTTTAGTTATGAAAAAGCTTTGTTTTCCTAATCGGGCGCCACCGTCACAATATCGGCTCCGCTATTCAATATAAGCTACAATTATATGTTACTCCAAAAGTTGAAAATAGTAGTACACAATCGTTTACATCTGTGACGTTGTTATATGTTATAACGTATTCTACTGGACCGGTTTTGATGTAACGCACCTCAATGCACCTGGGCGCTAATCTACGCCGAAACCAGTCTAACGTGAATCTCGGATACAGATACAAAATGATTCTGGAATACATTTTTTTCTAGATTAAAAAAGTTTATCTTTTTTTCTAGTGTAAACGAGATGTCTTACACATTTCATTAACACTACATAAATTGTCTGTTTGTGAAGTCTATCAATATATTTTAATCCGGTTAGATCCAGTTTTCTCGAACGAATGTTCTAAACTAGCGTTTGCTTGCGCCTTTAATATAGATTTTTTTATACCGGATGGCTAAACTTATTTTCTTCTCTTTCTGAAAAGAAACGCACGCCATCTACTGGAGTCTAAAAGTGCTTTGTCTACCAAACAATAATTTGCCAAAGTTTATTTGCAATCAGATGAGCAGTATACCAACGTATATGACATAAACATACCTCACGCTTAATATAAAAGTGACCGAACGCAAAAATTAAAATTTTTGTGCACGAAACACAAAAAAATGTTTTCTACTTGGGACTTCGGCCGTTTATTTAGACTTGTTTGAATGTTAAGAGTTATTTATTCTTTATCTATGTATAGGAATTTCATAGAAACAATTTAGAAAACTGATAAAATATTACGTTTTGTGTTTTCCATTTAATTACCTGTTGTAAAAGTGTATTAAGTTTTAAGTTAATATGACCACGAAATAAGATTTTCATACATAACATTTGTTATCTCTTAGAGATGAAACATCCTTTATAAATGAATGCTTACAATCAAAAAGCACTGCCAAGATTTCAAGTTGACTATATACATATGTATAGATTTATTCTTATTTAGAGTTATTTATTATTTTCAAAGTCATAGATTATGAACCACAGAATTATATGAAATTAAATTTTTATGGATAACTTAACTAACTCGTTTCACACAGAGTTTGAATTCGGTCACTTTAATGTTAATCGTGTGATACAAGCTATATTGTTACTTCACAGCGCTGTAATGGCTGAATGGATATTCAATTCAATTATTTGGTTAATGGTTTTTAGTTGTACCAATTATACAAATGTCGCTAATGTCAAATGGAGAAAACACAATGAAGATTGATCAGTGGGGTGAAGAGATATTAGTGAAATGCATAAGAAATGACATAAGATGATCACGTGACTAATCAAATGTTTAAGTCATATCAATACATTATGATCGAATGAATCCATCAAACCTTAAAAAACTTAATGCTGCTAAGTGCTTTTAAGCAATGATTGCAAAGATTGAATTATAAATGCAGATTTTAAAACATAACTTTAGGCGGGAATTACCTTTGTAAGTTTTATTCTCGTAACTAATATAAAAAACTTACGTAACTTGGTAACAGTTACATAGGTAACCTAACGAATTCTGTTGCTGTGAAAAGGTTCTAATAATTCTTTCAGGTGTAAAGCAAATACAAACAAGTTATATTAATCTTTATGAAAAGCTGAGAGCAAAACTTATTAGTGTAATTCTCGCCTTAGATTGCATTTTCCACAGATAAAATATAATTATACAATCTGTGTCGTAGGACGTTTGACGTTTCAGAAATCGTCAACAGAACAGCTTTCTCTTTATGCTAATGCATAGAATATTGATTTTCAATGTATCAAAGTATCCGCAGCGTGAACCTTCAATACAAAGCGATCTAATAATAAGTAATAACTATAAAATTATTCCAATACAAAACTACTTGGCGAAAGGCAGACGATATCACGCATGCCCTGAATCCTATTACAATGCACCACACAATGCACTTTAAGCTTTAATCCTTTAGAAATAGAAATGAAATTATAATAACAATAACTGCATATAAAACTGAACCCATTCATTGTAAAACGAGTTCTATTACGTAAAATTAAGTGCGATAATCGTTTGATTTGAGAGTTCGAGTATCACGTTTCTTTCTCACTTCGTCAGGTGTCGCTAGCGGCGTCGCTTTGTTTTGGTCGCTTTTGTTCTATCGAGTGTGAACGCGATAAAAACAGAAGGAAGCGGGTCGCGCGCAGAAAGGGTGTTTTGTTAAAAAAAAAACCAGTTTAAAGGGTATGTGTTTAGGTTATTCGTATGACGCTTTGTGCTAAGTGCATTGGTGTCCCGGGCTTTTGGTATTCATAATCATATCTATATTGCTCGGGGCCTAAACACCTCGCGCGGTGTACGATTACGGGTGTCGTATTGCGTCTGACAGATCGATGAAAGAATATTGACGTTTCGAATTTTTCATCTTTGCGCGCAGTTTGGGGATGTGTTTTTTTTTAATTTTAGTATTTAAAATGTGTTTAGGCAATAATATTATATTTGACGTTAAAAATCTATACCTATTTCCAACTTTGACAAGCTCGTCGATTGACTATTTGGCTTAAAGATACTTTAGCCTCATACGCAGTCGCTAGCTGGTTGCTAGGCAACGTCGTCCAAAGTGACATTATGGGTATTAAAATCTTTGAGCTTATAAAATATCTATAGATACATATAGCGAGTATCGTTATGTTTAACGAAAGCGTTTGTAGAACTAAAAATTGTTTTCAGTATATAATATTTATCCGTCATTCAAAGAGGGTCATGTTCTATTTTATATATGTAGATATGCCTAATTATTTGGAACGTTCTACAGTCTTAACCATTTGTTGGATTTCAACATATATTTCATTAAATTGGGTTATATTTTTTCCCGAAAATTTCATAGTAATTAGAATTATGCGGGAAAAACCGATTTCCAATGAAAAGTTACACAATAAGTGTGATATTTGGAGCAATTTCCTTAAGCAGTCGGATTTTCAATTTTCTATCTTAAATCTTTTTCAAGAAATAGACACATTGAAAAATTGTATAGACTACATTTCCCTTTGTCAGTCAGAAGCTAATTTTTATAAATTGAATTACATATCAAGAGCCAATATTATTAATTAAATTCCTTTCTAAATCAACACTCAGCTGTAAATGTCGACTTTATTTCATAATCATCATTTTCTGAAAACCAAGCCACATAATATTACCAACAATGTAACATTTTTTTAGATTAATTGTAACACACGAACAAACATACCTTAACAAAACCTTTCCCACCCATACTAAAAATTTTAAACCATACCGTTCGAATGAAACAAAAAAAAATGTCCTTAGAAAATGGTAATTATTAAAAAAAACTTGATTATTAATAAAAAAAATAGTCTTAAAAGCCGTCATCGATCATTATACTTATCGGGCATGGTGTTATCTGATGGTGTGGCGATAACCCCGTGTTAAATAGTACGCATTGTGACAGTTTCGACTTAGGACATTAGGCCTGGGACGTTTGGTACGGTCAGCAAGAAAAAAAAATTACATAGCAGTTAATAAAATTTAGAAATTAACGGATAAATTCCCTTTATAGTACTTTTTTTTAAAATTTGAATGTCGTGTTTATTATTATCTAAGTAAAAACCTCAACAACTTTCAAGCTTCTACCATCATTTCCATACAACCTTTCAAAATCTTGCAGCTTTTATCGCATTAAAAAGCCTATTTCCTTTCTTAGGCTATAAACTATCTCTATACTGAATTGTATTTAAATCGGTCAGTAGTTTAGGTGTAATTGCGTAACACGCAGACAGAGTTACTTTCGCATTTATAATATAAGTAAGGATTACAAGAAATTCTATAAATAAGTTTACCAATAATCTCATAAAATTTTGACCTATATACCTTAAGAATTATCGTTTATCAACTATTGGATGAAGAGTCTAAATTGTAAATTCGTAAAAATATTTTTAAATAACACAAAAATAAATAAATATAATGTTAAAAACTAAAAATATGGATTTCATTGATAATACGATGCAATTAAAGCCACAGGAGGCAATAATTTGGAATATAATTTGTGATATTTCTACGTTTTATATTTATTTATTTAAAAATTTACTTTATATTTATTCAAATCATCGAAACCGACTTAAATATTTAATACTGTCTGTAGAACATAGAGCTATTAGCATGTGTGAAAAATTAAAATCCTTATCCTTCAGATTAATATATTTATATATGATTTAGTTGTTGTCTATTTACCTACGTAATATATATTAAATATGCGCAAAGTCAGTTAATTATTTGACCTGTTAAATTGCACATATTTAACGGGGTGGAGACCTGGTGACCTGAAATACAGGCTTATGACTAGCTCAGGCACGAGTCTCTCGCACTATTATTATATCGATAAATGTATTAATCCGCTTCGTTTCTTATCGATAATCCAAAACGAGATGTCTATTTCTGACCGCAGTATTCGGTTTGTGACGGCTAAAATCCTTCAATTTCCACCAAAACTTCACTTCAACGAACTTTTTAACTCAATAGTAAACTCCACAACTGTTTTTTAACGGAAAACTTGCTTAATTTCTATTTTTATAATAATACAATACATAAATTACAATATATAGATAGAAAAAAAAAATTATATGCCACAAACAAAGGTTGACGTAATTAAATAAAATGTGCAACATAATTTTTCTGGCAACGGTACACCATACGAGTTTTTAATCCAAATCTTGTGTATTTCAACACGGCCCTACAACTCGTCAAGCGAGCGGATTCCACGATAACACTATCCCTTTCTAACATATCTAATAATGTAACCCTAGAGCGAGACGGAGAACAGCTAGCGCCGAGTTGAAATTTTCAATTTAAAGATGCTGTTACGTCAAGTTTTATTTTGATAAGATGAGAAATGATTTGAATAATACCTTCTTTGATGGTGAAATGCAGAGAAATGTCTTTGTGTATTTACCTGAAAAAAAAAGGTTTATATTAGTCATACTTAATTATTATGGCAATATTTAGTTTTCGACGGTTAAAAAAAATATCTTATCTTACTATCATAAATAGGAAAGTTTATGAGAATGGATGAAAGTTTGGATGTTTCTTGCTCTTTCACGCAAAAACTACTGAACAGATTTTGATGAACCTTTATAGTAATATAGCTTATACGTTCGAAAATATAGGCTACTTCTTATCTACACCCCATGTGAGTGAAGATGTGAGCAAAAGCTAGTAATACAAACGACAAGCAAACCATTGTCCATATTAATTTACCATAATCACAAAACATCGTCAATTAAAAAGTTGCAATTGATGGCTTCTGTTTAAAAAATAATCATTTCACAAAGAACTGAATATTGCATTAAAACGACGAACGAATAAACAACTACTAAAGAAACTAAAAAAAAGTTTTTCAAAGAGCTGTCTTCCCGCCTCTTCGAAACTACGGGTGAACGAAGGGCTGGCGGCTTCCTTGGCGAGCATATCAGTCTGGCTATTTGAAGAGGTAATGCCGTCAGTATTTTGGGCACCTTGCCTTACTGTGACATCGATACTTAGGCTTAATATACATAGCTATTTTTAATTTCATCTTTTTATTCTTTATAGAATTATTTGTTTATATTACTAAATATTATTTTAGGTGTATTATACAATTTCCCTATGACTACAAGAAGTCGTCTAAATAAGTTTATAATATGATTACATTAGGTATCATATTCCATCCAGAGCATATTATTTGCTTAATTATAAAAAAATATTATTTATTTTTAGTCAATAGTTCTTATCTAAGTCTAGTGTTAGCCATCGCATGAATATATTAAACATCGAGACACATTATGTTATTATCTTATAATTTATTAACACTATAATGAAATTAATCGATTTTAAAATTATTTTTATAGACGCATTTATATATAAAATAAACGCTTTATTGATTTCGTTTTGTCAGATGTTAGAATATTAACAACGTGAAATAATGAAATGCGAAATATCAGTTATAATTGAAGATTTGAATAGGTATATATATGAAGATGATAAGTCGCCAAATTGTCATTTCGAGAAAATATAGTTCGTAGTTTTGCTTAAGCATTCAAAATGTAATAAAACTTCAAAAAAATGAACTGATTTCAACAGCAAAATGCTTCGTTTTTTTATCTTTTTTCGCTTATTTTGATTTTAAAATCAAATTACTAAACTGATTTCGATAAAAATTATAAATACCAATCAGAAAGTATACCCTTTCGAACAGAAATAATTTCGCAAATACACTTATATTTGTGTATACATATTTTTATATAGCCAAACATTTATTTTAATGCAGTATTAGGATATTTCACTTGATACTTATAAGTTTTACAAATAAATAAATAAACGCATCACACTCAACGGCACTTTCGCCCTTAGACTTTCATTTCACAATTTGTTTTTCATTGCTTTGCACCAGAAAGAATCTACTAGCAGTGCCTTTATTTTGTCAATTACGAGCAAAATTTAGAATTATAATTTCGTCTAATAAAAGTACCGCTTTTTATTTTCCAAAGTACTAATTAGTATACTAAATGTGTACTGTACTGTCGAAATTGCTACATCTGTTTCGAAAGTATAAAAACTCTGAAAAGTTTAAAAAAAAGATTTATTAATATACGATATTTTTTAAAATCTTTCAAAGGATTTCACTTATTTCCAGGCCCATATAAATATGACTTCATTTGTTTTTAATTTCACTATGAAATATAAACTATATTCATTAGAAACGCACAGTCCTCATACCAATCACTTAATAGCACCAGGCCTGGCCGACGAGCCTCAGGTCCATTTCGGACCAGTCCGATTGGTCAATAAACAAACTATAATAGTCAAACGGGTTCGCATCGATACAGAGTAACGACTATTAGATACTTAGGGTTAAATGATATCTTTAATTAATATTTTTAATCTGGTATTAATACAAATTGATATATTTTTACCCAATTTTTTATCACTTAAGACCTAACATATTATCCTTTCACAGTGAATTAAACAAACATTATAATTTAAGTCATTTTATTTTTCGTCAACTATTGCTATAAATTTTGCTATAAATATTTAAAGATTTCTAACTTTTTTTTTAATTATTACAAAAGGCAGATTATAATTAAACAATTTTGGGCGTTAATAATGATCGTCATTTATTGTTTCCGGGATCTCTTCGTTATAACTATTTCTCAGAATCAATTAAGGTTTTATACGCTTGAGGCAATGACATAAAATAATTAAACACTATCCTGTTAAAAAATTAAATTCCTAAAGCTCTTAAATATTTATTCACCGTTTTTAACCGACTTCTAAATAACGAGAAGGTTCGCAATTCGTCTGGGACTCTTATGTTCCTCGATTAAAGAGTAAATTCGTATGCTCTTAAATTAATCTCATTAAGTTTTCATTAAAATCGGTTTAGTAGTTTGGTTTAATAATGAAAATAACTGGAATAAGTATGTAAAGATACTATGCTTATGAAGTTCCTTTATCAAAAATGCGATATCATCTATGACTGTCATGTACTTAGCTATGTAATACATCGAAGTACATTCATACTAGACATAATCGTACAGCAATAGTGATGATGTTCAGAATGTATTCGCCGTCGTAAATACACATTCTTTACCAACATTATCCATTATACTACCATTTTAAAATGCACCTTAAGCTATAGACGTGAAGTCAAAACGTTGGTTAATAAAAATGGCAATATAAATTACATATCATCTAAGACATATCGAGAATGTAGAAGCTCATCCAATTTTTTACAAACGAAATCGTTTATACTATACGACATTTTTTAATCGACAACATTTATATCCCACGACGTTGATACGACATAATCACCAGCGATTTTTTCATAATCGAACGTCAAAAGTTGAATCGCATTGCAGTCGTGTCGTCAGGCGAAATCCATCATAATTCTCTGAACATGTGTCTGAAAAAACGACAGCGATCGTGCTTTGAGAGAGCTGCGTTTTTTTTGCAAATAAACTCTATTTCTTCAGCCGTAAGGATCAGATTAGATTAAATATTAAGAGGGACTTAATAGAGCCTTGTAAGAATGCGGCGCACATTCGAAACGCGTGTTTTTCAATTATTTCAAATCGCGCGAAATGTACAATGCCGTGTTCGCTTCGCGCGTACGAAAGATTTTTGACGATTAAACCTTTCATTTCGTTGCTGAGAAAAAATACGAACGAATGAAATAGTTAGCTTTGTCGTAGCCTTATAATAATGCAATTAAAATTTGTTGGATTATAACAGCATCAAGCGGATCTAGAAAACTTTGCCATTGCCAAATTCTTGAAAACTTGAAAGTATAATCACGAATTTTAAACATTATTTGTCATTTTAGTTTTTTATAAATAAAAATGATTCAGTTCAATCAATCGAGCGACAATTTCTCAACTCTGACTCTTATGTGTGTTAGTACGCCATATTTGAAAAATAAGACAAAGAAAAATAGACTATATATGACTCCTAAGCGGAGCGAAACAATAATCATAAGTGAAACTGCAACCGGATTTTGTCAGACGAGAAATCTTTGCACCAAAACCGCGAGGGCAGTTAGTACATAATATTTCTTACAGTATATCTAAATTAAGATCATCAATAAGAAGCTCGAATGCCAGTTCTGTCATTTCTGTTCTAGGATACATAAATAATTTTATCAGATCAATCAGTACGAGCCTCAAGGACGAGACATGAAATTAGCATTAATGATTGGTTTTATCTATAATTTTTCATATAATACCAATTACTTATAATAATATCAGCGACATCTGTTGGTAGCCCTCTTGTTAATTAGATACTAATTATGTGTATGCTTTATTTAAATCTAACATGTTTGTTAATTAGACGCTGATAATACTATGTCAAGCCACACGAGAAAATGGCGTCTAAAGAAGTCTAAGCTATCCTTAATGAATTGGTTTGAAGGAGTATATACCCATCTTTCCTTTTCTATTTTAATAAAAAGTTCAATGAATTAAATATAATTAAAAGTTTTATATAATTACAAGTTTTTCAAATATAAGATATTATTGTATAAATTGCAAAATGTGGAACGTACTTGAAATTCGAAATATTAAATTAGGAAACTATTTACCGTATTTATTTAGTTAAGAGAGTTAAATAGGTGACGCAATATTAAAATACATCAATATCGCCGAATTTGACTTTTTGTGGGTTGACACATTATTGCTTATCAGCCTCCATATTAGTATAGACTATAGCACAGTTTTTAGGTCATTAAGCTATGTTTTACATAAATATTAAATAACTAAAAGCATTTAATTTTTAAACATTATATAATTCAAATGTAATATGGTCCCATATATGGCGATGCTGTTTAGATTTAGAAGCGAATAAATTATTCAATTTTATATACATACTAAAAAAATTTACAATACATAACAAATTTATATTGCATAATAAAAATCGCAATAAAAAGTAATTTAAAAAATGAATGTATCAATAACAATACTATAAAATAAAATTATACACGTATTAATAGTACGACGCGACCATTAGTTTTTAAAGATTTTTTTTTGTTTTTATATGATTTTTTTACATCAATAAATCCTAGCTCTTTCATATTCTTTATAAATCGATTTTTAACTCGTATTCGAATACTTTTTTATTATACTTTATTGCACAAAATGAACGACGTACAAAGGGCGGACTTAACGCTATTACAGAACTTTCTGCCAGCCAACCCAGAATATATATGTATATATACATACATAAGGAAAATAAATATATAAAATTATAAAACAACTTTAACAATTCGAATTTTAACTTGTATCAAGGCAACGAATATTTGCCTTGCAAAAATACAAGATATTTTGGCAAAAATTCATGCGCTAATAACGTAACTTTAGCTATAAATTATCATCGGCTAGGATATTTTATTATACGAATTAAAATCGATTAATTAATCGAGTAGAACGTACTAGACGATGGCCGATCGTGAAACAAAAAGTACCAACATCGCAGACATGTCGTTGACCGGCTACTGATCGAATAAAACATCAATTAAATTATGAGTAGGGCTACCAACATTCAGATTGTTACGAATTAGAGCACATTAGTGTTGTACATCTCTAGATAATTATCGTAAGGAGACAATGTCTTTCAATGATATAACGATTATAACATGTGCATGGGTTTAACGCATGTTAGGGTTTCGTTAGTACAAAAATTAGAAATCAACTGTCAAAATGTATCGCATCACGATAGCGGTAGTTCCCTGTAGTTAGGCTTACTACTGATACATAGAGTGAACATATTATAAAATCGTGTCACCCATAAATGTATGGTGTATAAAAAATGAAACGCTTATTTCAAAACCTACTGACACCTAAAAATTTTACTAAAATTTGGCTGTATGTTTATAGTTTACACAGGCTGGTGCAAGGGACTTCGTCTGCGGAAAATTAAAATAAGTAAAATTTCTAAAAAGTAGCCTAAGTTACGCCTTATAAGTGAGAGAGTGAAAGTCCCGTCAAAATCGGTTCAGCTGTTTGAGAGATTAGCCGGAACAAACGCAGGTACAGACAGGCAGACAATTTTTTTTTAGGTATATCGTATATACTTTCATATCCATTTACTGAAAAGTTGTTAATTTGAAATTACAAACAGACATTTTTATTTATAAGATGTACATTACCTATAATTACATACGAATTTACTGATTAATTAATCTGTTTATATAATAATAATTATTATTATTTTTTTTTATTTTGATGAAATGAAAAAATCATGCATTTAAATTTAAAACACTGATTTTTACATTTTCAAAAGTAACAACCCTAGATTGATACTTAGACATGAAACTAGTTCTATAATATCGAGTCCGGCAAAATTGCCATTTCGGCTACCTATGTAATCTTTATAAACAACGGATTTCGATTAAAAAAAAATATTACTCATCAATGTAAATTCTGCTTATAGATTAAGTTTTTATAAAATTCATCATAAAATTCTTAATATCGATAAAATATAAATCAAAATCAAAATCAAAATATGCTTTATTCAAGTAGGCTTTTACAAGCACTTTTGAATCGTCAATAAAGGTAAGTGGTATATATAGGTAAGTGGGTTTGATAAAATGTCTTGAAACATTTAGAAAAATAACATAATTATACTATTTTATAACGTCTATATAAAATTGAATTATTCATCTACAAAATTAAGACGCGTCAGTCTATGATGGTGCGAGACTAACTCATAACTTAACTATACATATTTTAACTCGATATAAGTACACTTTTTGAATATTACCTAATTGTAAATGAAAAGTATATACAAGGTGACGTAAAAATAATGACATAGTTTGAATTAGCTGCTATTTTGTTATAAATGCAAAAAAAATAGCTCTATTTTCATAAAAAAAAATTTGAAAGTGCATTATTCGCTACATTAGTTGGAAAAAATTATATCGCTCAAATGACCACCTTCCGAATTGATGCATAGTTGCGTTCGTTTTACAGCATTTTGAATTGTTGCTCGCAAAACATCTGGCTTCAAATAGGCGATATCTTCTTCAATGTTAGCTTTCAATTCTCACAAGATCCATGGCTTATTGACAATTTATTTACTATAAATGTACATCATTAATGTTAAACCACACTGACATTTGGCGCCATCTGCCAAAATTGCGTCCAATTCAAACTATGACATTACTTTCGCATCACCCTATATATAATTAACTAGAACATTTGCATTTTAATCAGTTTCTTAATAATACATAAAAGTATTATTAAAGATATATATTAAATGGACAGATAAAGCTTTGAACGAAATCTTTTATCAATGTCCATGTAAAGCCAATGCGAGTATCTTGTCTAATACTTTTTTTTTAAATGCCAATATAATATATATTTAAATTTTATATTTTGCCAAAGTACGATTTCCTTGTTTCAATGTATAAAAGTCAATTTCTGTTCAAAGGATTTAAATTTAATTAGCAATATTCTTTCATTTATAAAAAAAGTATAATTACTTGATTCTACTATTAATTATAAACTATATTATATAAAATATCCAATAGATAAGTAATTTTTATATATAGAATGTCAATATAGGCTAGGCTTCTGGGCTAAACCAGCACGACTAGAAGCCCACTGTTGAAATCTGTCGCTATTAAAATATGCTACATACCCATATGTATGGTGGCTATAATTTCACCCTGCCACCCTGAATTGCAAAGCTTTCTATTCATGAATACACTATGAAAATTATAACCGTCAGTAGGTATAAAAAAAACGGTACCATTGAAAACCAGCATTAGGTGTCCACCTATGAATTGCTGAATGGTATACCTATTTGGGACACGTATTTCGGACATTTTTTTTTGTATCGTTACTTTTTTTTATTTGTTAATTTTATTTCTTTTTTTTGTGCAAATGATAAGTTATTAGTACTTAAGTTATTTATTATTATTTTTTTTTTACTTTTTATTTTGTACCTAATTGTCATCTTGTCCCAAATAAAAGTGTTCTCTCTTTCTTTTCTTGATAATGAACAAACAAACACATTTTAATATAGTTTTAATGTAGAATATAGATTAAGACTAACTTCAGTAAGTGTCATCTTTATATGTTTTTAAAAATCCATGTCTCTCACACAGCGATTAATTGAGGCATTAACACGTGGAAGGACAGACATACTCACACTAATAGTAGTAATAATATTATTAACAGATAATATTTTATCTAAAAATTAACAGGTTAAAAAGATTTCTTGATTTTAAATATTAATATTATTGTAATTAGCGTATCGCTGATTGTTATCAGCAAGGATTCCAACGAAGTCGAGCTTCTGAGCAGCCAGCGTCGAATGAGCTTTCGTATTATTCTTTGAATTAACAAATTATTCATTTACATAGAATATTATAGGTCAATGTGAAGTGGTTACGATAGTTCCATGTTTTTTCTGACATCATGTGATATTTTAATAGGAAATATAAAAGAAACTTCAAAAAACATTCTTTATAAACCAATGTTAAATCGTTTGTATTGACCGCTCCTTATAAAAAATGTAATGGAGTTTTTATAACCCTTTCCTATAACATAATAAATTGAATAATTTATTCTAACATACATATATAAGTAGGTATCAATTACTAGCGGTCCGGCTTCATTTGGGTGGACATTATTCTTGAAATATTTTTAACTGTGGTAATTATAATATGGTAATATTATTATTAAATTATTAACGAATGAATGTGGTATTTCAATTATATTACTGCTTTGCTCCTATGAGTTGTAGCATAATGTTCTATAGCCTATAGCCTTTCATAATAAATGGACTATCCAACGCAAAAAGAATTTTCGAAATCGGATCAGAAGTTACCTAGAATTTGACCTCTTTATAACATTGAAACAGATAACAATATTATTAAAATCCTCAAGATGACAAAAACAATTTGTGTTCGCGCTTAAAAACATATCAGAACATTCGCGAGAGTGCAAAGTGCTAAGGAAGCCATATTGGAACCCATCCTAAGAAAAACATATATACGTTCAACTTTAAAACACAAAACCAAAATCTTAGACCCTTGGAATAAAGGCGATGATTAAACGAATTTAATCTTACGATGTGCAAACGTAAGATGGTTTAAAATCGAAGGTGTGTTGTTTCCCGCAGTTTTAGACGAAACGATACATCTCGGTGTTGCAAGGGAATATAATATCGGACTGAAAACGTAATAAAATTTTATGAGTCAACCGCAAGCGAATTAACTTGTATTGCGTTAATAAATTACCGAACAACATTGTCTGGGAAGTACATTTAATAACATATAAGTTGGTTACACGCTAATCGAACTGACTAGTGTCATTGATAACCCAAAATTTAATTGTCGATTTTTTTGCCAGTTCTTCCCGGTAGAGACTAAATTTTGAGCTGGTAGCTTTATTAAATCTAAAACAATTTACTTGTAATTTGACGATTCGAAAGTGCTTTAAAAAGTATATTTGAATAAAGAATACTTTGAATTTAATTTTTTAAATAGAGGTATATTTTTATTTAGGAGTTAATTATCGTTATCAAAATATGCCTCATTTTGACAGTTAAGCGTAGAGTAAGACAGCGTTTTAGTATAAGATCAAAACTTAACTTTCAGAATGTATCAAGTTATAATAGGTACAGTTTAGCAATAATTAGGCCTAAATTACATATTTGATTTAAAAGAACCGAACGAAAAAAGTGGATCGTAACATTAAAAAAATAAGTTCAGTCTTTTACTTTTATATATTGATTCTGCTATGGTGACCAAAATGTCCTACACATGCCCAGTTGACACCCTTTATAATATCATAAGGAATAAAAAAATAAAATAAACACATAATTAAAAGAAACTGTTAACAAAACAAAACTAACTCTTTACCCACCTAATACGATTTAACAAATTCAATACAAATCTTCTATAAGGAAACGTTCCAGGAATCCCAACATTATTACTAATAGTAACATTTATCGCGCCGGCAACACCGGCCCGGGCTGAGTTATGCTTGTGTGCGAGCTGCAGCATCGACCCGAGCTGATAAAGTGAGAAATAATGCCAGCATGTTAACCCTACGAACATACGCGACTCGGGAATTATACAGATATTAGCTTTTTCTCGCGTCTTCGCTCGCTTAATGTAGTTAAAAATACAATAAAATATAGCTTTTTCGGAAAATTACTGCGGTTATAAAAAAAACAGAGAGTACTCTGTTTATCTTTTTAATACTCCTGTGACTTGTTGCGTAATATAGCCTTTAAGCATCCTCAATAAATGTGCTATCAATTATAAGAAGAATTTTTCAAATTAGGTACGTAGTTTCAGAGATTATCCCATTAAGAAATTATTGCACACAATCTTACGAAAAAGTTTTACCTCTTTTTTAGTTTTCACCTCTTTATAATATAAGTATAAATTATTAAATAAATAAATTTTTATTTATTAATTTCAGTAATAAAATTTCGATTAATGAAATAAATCAACGGGCACTTACAAAATTATTTCTAAACAAATCTATCAAATAAAACAATGCAATATTAAAAAAGCAGAAACAATATTTAAATAAAAGTAAAACTCCTAAAGTAATGGGTACTTCGTAAAGTAAGAAGAATATTAATTAATTCTAACCAAAACTTTCTGTATAAAATGATAATTAATATATGTACTTTGATATGGTAATGAAGGAATTAACATAGCGTAAATGTAGGCTAGTGATCAGTAGACGAAATTTATACACATCCATACGTTTGATTTTAACTTCTCATTAATATGACGAATACCGATAATAATGTTGACCTTTATAACTTTTCACTGAAAAAGCTAGCTCTGTAAATCAACGTATTTAATCCTACTAGACTTTTCTTAATCCTATAAATTAAATGTTTAAGTTATTAAAAATTATAACACAAATACAAGCGTTACAAAATTAATGTTTTATTTTTGCAGACGGACGGAATTGTTTCCATCCTCGTAATATATATTTCATAAAAAATATGCATGAAAATAGATAGGAAGAAGATAAGGCACGCGTTTAAGTGCCTATATCTTAATATGTTCAAAGCATATAGAATTTACTTAACCGTGTGTTAGTATAATAGTCGAATGTAAAATGTGACCGTAGGCGACGAAATAACAAGATTTTGTCCTTTAAACGACAACCATTGTAACTAAATCTCGCTATCCGACCAGATCTCGATGTTTTCGCATCTCAGGATCTCTGGTTTTTAAACACGACTGCGGTATGTATATATTTGAACGATACTGTTAGAAAGAATTTTTTATACTTGTTGTAAAAATGTGTTTTGATAAATATAATTTAATGCTGATAAGCAATAATGTGTCAACCCACATTCGGAGATATTGATAAATTTTGATACTGCATCACGTATTTAACAGTATTTTAAAAAAGTCTCTTGATTTATTGTTTCGATTTCCAAGTGTGTTCCATATTTTGCAATTTATACAATAATCTTAAGTATTTGAAAAACTTTTTATTAGATAATATATTAAATATATAAATCTGCTTTTAATTCTATATATACTTCTTCAAACATGTTTGTTAAGAATAGGTTTGACATCTTTAGACGCCATTTTCTCAAAATGAAGTCCGTGTGGCTTGACACAGTATTGCTTATCAGCGTCCACATATATCTAATTGCTCCGGTCAACAATCGATTGAATTCGAGAAGAAAAAGTAATCGTTAAACGTTTTTCTTTAAACAAGAACTTAAATTAATTATTAATTGTTGTTTCTCAGTTTTATTGTCAGTATAAAATATCAAATTTTATTAATTTCATAAAATAATTTTCCCTCTTTATAATATTGGTATATATCATTATGATTTCATTTGTTAATTTCAGGAATAAATTACGTTTAAAAATAAGTTAATGGGCACTTACAAAGTCATTATTAAACAAATCTATTAAGTAAAAGCATATATTAAAGACATTTATAAATAAATAAATATTAAAGACATATTTAAGAATTATAAAGCGTATAGCAGTATACATATAATGCAGCAAAATTTATGTTTCTATTTAAAAAAAAACATATTTTATCTAACTGATCACTAACAGTGCGATATATCCGCACGGATCACAAATATATTTCAAATGCGAAAACAAATCAATAAAATTGCGCGAGAGTGCGTTTCGATTTCCAATTAATTCTATATCCAAGGTTATAACATTATTTAACTTTAATGAAGACATATCCAGGATCTTATATACGATACTGTAATCTAGATTTACTAAACAATATGTCTGTATGTTGTATCAAGTCGAAGAGTACGGACGCGTCGTATTTAAACACTATCTAATGTTTCGAACGTGCGCGGACGCACCACGGCACTTTTATTGCTATTTCTTATACTTATTTCCTCAATACAGAATATATTGTGGCTTTCAATATTACCTGTCCATACTTTACTAATATATAACGCTAAAAAGTTTGTTTGAATGCCCTTATCTCGAAAACTATTAGTCTGGTTTATATTTGTACTCGATAATTCGTTTGTTAGATTATACGTGAATAACATTATAATCCATAGGAACTTCGCACGGAGACAAATTTAAGACGAAAGACACCAAAAAATATAAACTTTAAAAATAAATATGAATATCCAATTATACAAATTATCCGACTCGAAGGACCAATAAAAATACAATTACATCAAGAACTGTTAACAGTTAATAAGAAAATCAACATTTTGATATCAATAACGTCAACATGGCGTCCAACAGATCTCAGTCAGCGAGTAACAAGGTGCCAACGCCACGCATTTTCCCGCCGAAATAAATCTGTCGCCATTCTACCGCTTTTGAGTTATGCGCGTGCGCAGCTAACAAGCCACTACTGAGCCCCTTGACGCGCCTATCCTGTCAAATGCGAGTTCATTACAAACCGGGACGTAAATATTCTACCAAGAAACTACGTCTGGTTTATTGTTGTATCTTTCGAGTGAATTTGTTTTTTTTTTTTTAGGCAAAGCTAATTGAATTCAGATGCTGCATTATGAAATGATAATATTGATACGGTAAATATCATTCATGATTTTAGTTTCATTTACCTGTGCTAAATTTTTAATTGGTGCCATTTAAAGGATTACCAATACGTTAAAAATGTATAAATGCAAAAATCATCATGGCCACTTTGCAATTAAATGTAAATAAATATATTTTTATCAAGATTGACTGCTAACCAATCAAGTTCTCAAGCACGTAAACTATAATTATAAATAGTAACAAAAAAATATTAAAAATATAACTCGACTCGACGACTACTAGCGCCCTCAACATGACTTTTAAAAAAACGAACCGACGTTTGTAACAACAACGACAACAAATATTCTTTATTGTACAACAAAAAAAAAAAACAAAAATAAATAATTAAATGTAAAGTAAGATGTACAAACACGGTCTTATCGCTTAGATAGTAATTTCTCTTTCAAACATACTTATTATACCTAGTTATTTTAACTAGAAAATTCTAAGGATTAAGGATCATTGGTTAATGGGAGAGAACCTTTCAAACAAAAAAACAATTAACCAAATCGAACTTACATTAAAAAAGTCCCCGCAGAATTAGGAACTCTCTTCTTTTATGGAAGTCGGGTAAAAATATGCCAAAGACTACAATGTCACAGAAATATATATTTCAACCGTTACAGCCCCGTGCAGGCCTATAAAAGTGCAGACTACTCTGCCGTCAAGCGACAAACATCGACTTTGTAGTGAACCATTGTGGCTGACAAGTGAGCCAGTGTAATTATTATCACAAAGTGTAATAACTATTGCTTTGACAGCGCAAATCGTATTATAAATAAATATTTATGTACGTGATAATGTATTAAACTAAAACTATGTATATTAAAATTTAAAATTTAACCATTTAAATAAACTTATATCAGAAGATACTAGGTCTATTTATCAAAGTTATAGGGTAAATAACATCATGCCATAAGTTACAGAATTTGAGCATTTACCATCAACGTCACGCCATGTGTGCGTACAAATTTAAAGTGGGTTAAATCACAAAGCATAGCTAAGAACTACGAAAATCTAGCCACGGATTGGCATATCTTTTTATGCAATTTATTTTATCATATCTAACGCGAAAATTGCTTGTAAATTTTGCTCATAGACTTCTGTAAAATTTAAAAATGTGAATAATCGTATTTAAAGCTAAAATAATTTACTGTCAATGACTTTTTTTATTGAAACTCACGTCATATTTAACGTCGCAATTACAACCCTAAGGCTAAAATCACATTTGTAAGTTTAATTTACGTAAAAATTAGGCACTGACAGTAAATCCTTACCTGTAAAAAAACAAACGGGCCGGATTTACCCAAAGTCCCGCCCTGGGAATACACAAAAATGCCGCCCCTTTACCTAAATCATAATATATGTAAATTTACTAGTAGAAAAAGCACTCTTTAAAAATAAAAAATAAGATTTAATAGAGTATAAAAAAAAAATGAAAATCTTTAAATTACATTATTACATCCCAAATTTTGACGCCCTGGCCACTGACCACTAGTGTATAGCAAATCCAGCACTGATGACAAACTTATGTAAATTTTTATGAAAGTCTGAGAGCAAAACTTATAAATGTAAATCTCGCCTAAGAAACATTTATTTCACAATTACAATTCATCGACTTAATTAACAATAAGACTATGAAGCCATGATCATCAAGTGACATCGTCTTGACATTTACGTTATAATATAATATCATGTAACTAATATCATAATATCAAGATAATATTCCCTAAATAGCGCACAATTTATACACATTGTGCGTAATGTGAATAAAATTTTACAACCGGCTTAAAAAGGAGGTTCACAATGCGTTATTTTCAATTTACTACTCCAATAGATACTCTAAAATCAGTTAATTAATTTGGTTTTTTAAATCAGAATAATTGTTATTAGTATGTCATCTGAATAAACGAAATTGCGTATTTTTCTTTTGAAGTCAGTTCTTTTAAAGTCTTAGTTATTATGTAAAATTTTTTAAACATTTAGCATATCAGCTCGTAATGGACTTATGATAATTTTTTCTGCTAAATCGCCTCTACTCCACTTAATGCCTTCGCTACATAAAACCCCGAGTCGAAGTAATGCGTTCGGTTCTTTAATCGAAGTTGAAAACGTTATATTATTGTTTCCAATAATCGTTAGCGGCGTTCGCTAAAGGAATCTTAATATTAACAATACAACAAATTATTTTAGAATCGGCGTCGTAATTAGTGGATTCAGTGCATGTTATCTGGAAAGGGTCTTGTTATTTAAATCGTGTAAACATCGATTTTGAAATCTCTCACCAAATAAGGTCAAATATCTACACTTATATAAGAATAAAGAAATTCTGTATTTGTTTTATTGGACCTGTTAATATCAGGATACATACTAGTCTATTTTGAAAAATAATTTTGATGTGAGGGCTCTCGCTTCCTCAGGGAGGACGGCAGCCGAAATTTTCTTGAACTGAGGGCAAGGCTACACTTTGGTGAAGGTGTACAAATTCAACTTGAGTGACAATTTTGCTAAAGCAATTTTGATGAAAATTCTATGGGGATAATGGGAGAGATAACCAAATTGGTCAAGCCGTTTTCGTGAAATCGGAGAACATAAAAATGAAGTCCACGACGAATTGAGAAAATTCATCTTTTTTAAAGGCGGTTAAAATAGTTAATTTCGAAAGACAGACTTAAGGTGTAATTTTATTTTCCTTAGTGAAGTTGATGTACATTTACATGAACAACAAAAAAATACATTAATATCTCAGAATAAATGTAAATTACACCATTATCCTTAAGTGTCGTAAGTTGTATTATTTAGTGCTAATAAAGACTTGTGTCTTAATTACTTAGTTAATTAACAAAACCTTACCTAAATTAATTAAAAAATAAACCTTTTTCATTAAAACTGTAATAAAACTGTAACATTTCAATATAAAAACATCAAAACTGTTAATCCACTGATTTATGCTTCAGTACGGTCAACAAAACATTTGAAGAGCCCCTTCATACTAGCGTTTTTCCAGCGTAGACGATGGATAAACGCTGGAATGGACGCATACGCCGCGTTATCGCAGCTGAGACGCGTACGCCGCGTTGTCGCAGCTAAGACGCGTACGCCGCGTTGTCGCAGCTGAGGCGCGTACGCTTATAGATCGCCTACGCTGGATAAACGCTAGTGGGAAAGAACTCAAATCGTTAAATTTTTATTCACAGCAATATACAAGAAGCGTTATTTTGAAATTATCCATTAATAAGCGAACCTGAGGCCTTTGTTGTTGCTTGACAATAAGCTGTATCCTTTTAAACAGCTTTCTACACGTGTAATTGACTTGAAGGCTTTGTAGTGGGTAATGTGCAGACATCGTGTAGGATCTTAAGAAAAACCGGTGAAGTGCGAGACGGGATCGAACATTAAGATTTTTTTTTTGATAATGATAACAATTTGGGTTTTTAGAATTAATATTTCCGTTGCTTTGTTTATCTTTGTTCATTATTACTATTTGTATTTTTATTTATTTAAATAAGTCGTACGTATTTTTGACTAAAAAAAAGTGTATACACTTCTCATCTACATTAATATTATATAGAGGAAAGAATCTATTGATTGTTTGTTTATAATGAATAGGCTCCGAAACTACTCGACCGATTTGAAGAATTCTTTTTGCGTTGGTTAGCCCTTTAATTGAGGAAGGTTGTATGCTATATTACATCACGCTAAATAGGAGCAAACAAAAACCATAAACGCAAAAATGAAACCACAAGGGGAAGCTAGTTAAGAATATAAAACAACTAACTTTTATTGCGTGACGCGAGTATCATACATATAGTTATCAAGGAGATAATAATTAAGAGATAAATATTTTAAAAAAAGTATGTATTATTGATTTTTTAATTGATACAAAATGTTATCTATAGTCTGTACAAGCTTAACTCTCCAAGTGACCAGTCAATATTTTATCGTCATTTTAACTGCTCGCGACAATAGTCGAAACTTTCATGGCTATGAAACACTAGTTGAATACAACTTTGTTTATTCCGTGTGTTACTTTGTAATCTTTGTAGAATGACATTTTATGTAAAAAAAATAATTACAATTTATTTTATTTCATTTAGCTAACAGCATTTGGAATGAATAACTTATGCATCAATACATTTTGAATTAAGCGCCGAAGAAAATTATAAGTATTAATAGACCAAATTAAAAAAAGATGAGTTTATCAATTTGTAGTATTTGCTTTTATTAACTGTTATTTCAGAATTCCATTTATTAAACGATTAAAAAAATATTAATATTATAGATTGTTACAAAAAAAAATTAAGTTTATAACTGGAATGATTATTATATAGCTTATATATACAAGTGCGGATCCATCGTTGTGGGCACGATGGGCATGTCCACAACCTTAATAGACTTGTAACGTCACACACATACCTTGATAAATAAAAAAAAAAAAACTTGTGTTATTCAAAATGATAACTCCACACGAGCATTGAATTTAATTTCATATCCTTTTTAGTTGTAAATTTCATCAAAATCAGTTCAATAGTTTACAGTCAGAGCAAATTCGGTCGAGCGTGAGCGGAGTATGAAACTCCGACTCACGCTCCGACCGAATTTCGTGTGACCATAACCTTTTTTGTTAGCTGAATCCCCCTCTGGTTATATAGCAGATTTTCATCAATACTGCTTTGAACGATATAAAACGTTCAAACAGACAGGCTGAAATCAGACCAACCATTTCGAAGCTACAACACCAGAAACAAGCCGACCAGAAAGACACTTAATCCACACAGATAACACAATGACAATTTCATTTCGTGTACGTACATACGTTAATAAAAAGGCGGGTGAAAAAAAGATTCCATTATAAGCTAACACTCGCCTCGCGGAGTTTTATGCATTCATATTTTCACGTTTATTTGGTATTGCCAATTAGTATGATCATAAAACGACTACACCATTACGGGAGGTCTCCGATATCGAGGATTATACGGGTGCTGATTACACCGAGCACCGATGAAGTTTAATTTAAAAAAAAAAAACGTGTTTTTAAGTCACTCTTTTGTATCACCGCTTTGTGTGTGTGTGTGTTTATAAAGTGAGAACATTTGTAAGTTTAACTCTTATCATGGATATAAACAGATCTGTAACCTGGTAACAGTTATTTATGAAACCATGCGAAAGCTGTGCTGTCTTAAATAAAGGCACTGACAGTAAATTCTTTCAGGTGACAAACGACTTATGTGAGACTCTTTAGGTGTAAAGCAATACTTATAAATGTAAATTTACGCCTAATACTACTTAAACTACCCAAAATATCATGTTATAGATTCTATAGTTTTTTTAGATATAAAGCATATTTATGTTTGCGGCTAGCACCACTGAATTTTCAAGTGCTAAATTTGTGTTTAAATTCATCTCGAGCTCGACGGTGAAGGAAAACATCGTGAGGAAACTTGCATGTGCCAGTAGATACATGTATATCCGCCAACCCGCAGTGGAGCAGCGTGGTGGATTAAGCTATAAAAAAAACCTTCTCCTTAATAGGAGAGAAGGCCTTAGCCCAGCTGTGGGACTTATACAGACTGTTACTTTACTTTTCCTTTACTTTACATTTACTATCAATCAAGCAGATTCGAAATATATTTTATTTAATAAAAAAATAACAAACTCGAGCACGACACAATACAACCTCGTGTGTTTATCACGATTGAGTTCACTTATTACACTATAGCGCCGAAAAATTCGAGATATTTGCATTATATCGCCAGAAACCCGGCTTACGGACCGTTTTAATTACGTCCATGATTGATTAATCGTAAATCTTTTGTAATACAAAAAACAAATATTACGTAACGGTATTTTTTATCTTACTTGTTACCGTTTTTTATTATTCATTCTTAAAAGTTAAATGCATTATGTTGAATGCATTTAAATTCAGTAATTTCTGATTCCTTTACACCTAAAAGAATTTACTGTCCTTTTTGATATTAACGCTTTCGTAACTACTTATGACTCATCTATTACTAGGTAACACAGTTGGTTTATATTGCTTACGAGAGTAAAACTTAGTTACCTATATTTAATATCTAACCTTCTCGTAAGTGCAAACAATAAGTTGACAAATTAAGGTAAAACCTAGCTGTAGCCTACTGACTACAACTGGTATACAGAATGGCTCGATCGGGGCAGTACGAAACTCTCACAGAAGATCGACGTAAAGTAGCTACAAAATTTCTCATTTATATCGGCTTATGTACCTCAGCTAATCTGTTACTTAAGAACTATAATTGTAGTGTCTCAATAAATCTTTCAATCTTTCTTTCACAATATCTCCTACTCACCGTACGAAATACGGTGAGTAGGAGAGTCAGAAGCCTAACTCCCTTCTCAAATTCTTTCCTAACGTCATATTCTCTTTTATTCCAGATTCCTTCTTAAGCTGGCAACGCATCTGGCCATCAGGCACTAGGCTTCTCTGGTGCTGCGAATGACCATGGGCGGCGGTGATCACTTAACTTCAGGTGTCCCGCCTGCTCGTTTGCCAGCTATATAAAAAAATATCGCAACCGAATAAACAGTATAGTTGAATTTTAAATATTAGTTTAATCACTTGCAGACGATAAACTTACTTATATTATAAATGCGAAAGTAACTACGGAACCGATTTCAATATTATTTGGTACAGAGATACTCCAGAGCTTGAGAAAGAACATAGGTTACTTTTTATGGAAAAAAGGGTAGAAATATGAATAAATAATCCTGCGCAGACGAAATCGCGGCCACCATCTAGTTATAAAATATAGTTAAAAGATAAATAATCAAAGTTTAATCAAAAATAAATTATCGAAAGAGTAACGTAAATGATTTTTCATTTAGAATTCGACATCTATAGCGATTTATACTTTTTATTAACGGAACGTAACAGTAAATTTAACCTTAACGACCTCACGAACCGAGGTTAACGCACAAAACACAATACTGCACATCGAAGCATATAAGGAAATAACTGTTTATCGTTTTGTTATATATTATTACATAACCATCTCTATCCGCTATTCCATGAAGGTCGGTACTGGCGAATTATATATAGTCTATTTTTTTTAACTTGTCCAATTTAGCAAACAAAAATGGCGTATGTCTAACCACCCATAAGAGTTAGAGACGAGAAATTGTCGACCGTATGATTGAACTGATTCATTCTTTTATGAAGAGAAATTATCAGGAAAAATAATGTTAAAAAATTCGTGATTATTTTGCGGGTATTGTTACCAAATAGGACAAGTAATGGAAAATAGACTATAATAATACACATTTAAGTGCCTTACTGAATGGCTGGTGATTCCTAATCAACTAATCAGTAGTCCGGCTACTGATTAGTTAATTAAGAATCACCAGCCATTCAATAAGGCAGTAGTTTCTAACTAAACTTCACGTCACGGGTATAATGTATATATATTAAAACGTAAAGCAAAATTTTTGTACCCCTTTTTACGAAAATTGGGCGGAGGAATATGAAATTTCGCGCAATTATAGTTTACATAGAGACGGAGTGCAAAAGAGTTATATTTTCTTTTTAATATGCAAAAAAAATAAACATAACACACTCTAACATGTATTTGACAAATACATGCGTATATACACTTTTGTTAATGTCTTTGGTCAAATTATCTGTGGTCAATCTTGAAATTGGTTGAAAGTTTAATAAGCAGTCGAATTACGACTGCTAGGCGAACATTAGTAATTTTATAATAGGAAACAGAGTCCGATCATTCTCATACGACGTAGATCAGTACTATAGAGCGGGATATGAAGATATGCCATAAGCCAATGCATATTATTCTAAAATCACGTGATTGCGTCTCGTCACATCACAGAGAGAAGAGTGCTAAAAGGACGAAAACTCTAATTTAAATAAAATGAAATATAATACAGAGCACACTGTATATAATATCAATTGTATAAACATGCACATTTTTTTAATACTTATATTTTTATCGATATTTTTAACAACTAAAAGTCAAATTATTACAAGCAAATAATTCAAATTTAACGTCAGTAAAAATCACGTTTTTAAACGTTTAGTGATTTACGTATGAACAACAAAAGTGACGTTGCTTTATTATACTTTTACAGCCACTTCTTAATTTATTATTTTCTTTCTAAAAACCAAATACATTTCAGAAGTGAATACATATCATAAATGTTTAAGTGGTACGATCATTAAATTTATTTAAATACCATAATTCTTTTTGAGGATGTAAAAAAATAAAATATTTTGATGTTTTCGAAGATAATATAATTAACAATTAATAGTAATGAAAATATTTTTTTTTAAATCGAGAGTTTAAAGTACTGCTTATACGAGAACACTGATTTTAGCACTAATACGTGATTTTAACAATTATAATAAAAAATATATATAAAAAGCTCCTTTTAAGTTTATATATTAAATCGATTGATTGATTCATTATTATAAAAAATCGATATGATTTTTTCGAAAATAGATATAATCAAATAAAAAAAATTATGACCCGCATTTACGTCCATTAAAACAATATTGAAAATCACCTCCTTATGGGGTTTAAGATGCCATTAAAGTAACCAGTAGCGTCCTCATATTTTAATGTCCCCTTAAATCAAGAATAACCATCGATCCCCATATACAAGTTACGGCCGTAAAAGCGAAGTGCTGTGTTTGCTATTAAATTAATACTTAATCGAAGAACAAATATAATCTGTTGTAATTGGCTCGCGATGAATCCGATGCTACGGTGTTTTAAGAGCCTATGGCCCTTAAATCAGCCATTAAGGTAGGGACATAACTAGGCGTAAGCGATTATTATGGCGATTTTATTTTATGTAATTTATTATAGTCTTAATGTGTGAATTACATAAATAAATAATTATAACGTACTTTGGGCGTTCATAAACACTTGAATTATCAAAAGAAATCACAAAAAAAATATTGAGGCTACCAACGGTTCGTAATGTAGATTTTTAAAGGTATTTGAGACTTTAAATTTTTAGTACTAGATTACTTGAATTTCGCTAAAATTTATTTGATAAACTAAAATGAATATGCTTGTAACTCTCCACAAATAACCTCGAATTTAATTATTTAAATATTTTTTTTTTTTATTTTTCGGTTACTTTGAATTTTCCGAATATTATTTTTTTCCACCACTCTAATATTGAGTCAAACAAATAAATAAAACATATTCTATTATATCCAAAAGATGCGATTATTTTATTTGAAAAAAAAAAATAACTTGATATAATGACAGATGAATCGTATTCAATATAGCCTTGTTTTTTATCATAGCAAAGAATAAAGATGTGTTAAGCGATATATCATAAATCGCTACCTCTTCCGCCTCCGCCGTTAACATGATCTAACCACAACCGAAGCGGGGACTATTTGTAAATAATCAATTCGCAACAATGTATTGTTGTGACTGGCTCCATTAATATGCTCAGTATCAGCATATTGTTTTCTTAGTTTCGATTTACGACGCTTGTATAACGATCTTGGTTTATCGAATAAAGCTTAAGTAATTAAAAAATAAAAAACCTTATTACATTGATACGTCAAAGTGCAACCCGCCATTTTGTTTCTTTAATGAATTTTAAGTATCTACTGACACTCACTTCATTGATTTATTTTATTGCAATCAACAAAATGGATCCTAGATTATATATAGATAAAATACGACGAATCTAATGATATATTATCAAAATCGATTAAGCCGTTAAATAAACGAGGGCACATAGAAATTGAAATACAAATCAGACCCACAACCCTCCTGTTGAGCCGCGCCGCAGTCGGGTAAAAAATGTTTATAAATGGTTGAAGTCTCAAGTGTAGTCGTTTATTGTGTTACGTGCCCGGAAACTTGAAATTTTGAACTCTGTCACTTTTACTAGCTTTCAAGCGTTTTTCATAGTTTAAAAATTTCCCTACAAATGCCATCAAGATAAATCATCCTGTATATATAATTTTATAACTTAGAAAAATAAGACTATCCTTTTTAGTAACGGTCAATGGGATTTATGACGCTGTATCCAACTCCGCTAATTGGTGCAGCCGACATGCGCGCGCGCAGAAAATGTGCTAAATGCAAATTTTATACTATTTATATTGTTGGACAGTTAGTGGAGTGTTAAAAGGTGTTACATATGAACAAAAAAAAAATTATTAAAAATAATCACAAATATTTTCCTTAAGTAGCATTTTTATATGTAGTTTAAAATTCATATTATTTGTTCTTTTTTTAAGTAGCCAAACTCGAATATTATTTTTAACAAGTTTATAAATCAATTTTTTTTATTGTACGAACAACAAAATGCAATAAATATAAAAAAATAGCAATAGAGTGCAGTTATCACTGGTAGTGATTTCTCACAAAAAAAAAACAACTTTTCAATCAGAATTTGTGCATTATATTTTACTCAGCAAAACATTAAACTAAATTTATATTTTAAACAAAATTTTTAACTATTCGTCATATCTTCTTTTCTTTTCGATGATATTTATACTTAATATTTATATACACAACTTAAACACCCTTAATACCTAAAGTATAAAATAAACTTAAACATATAGTTAAATCCTTTACTTACACCACCCTAGCCGTTCTAAGAAGAGTCGAACAAAGCCATTGCCACAGGCTAATACTCAGTTTGCGGTTCAGACAAACACACCGACTTAATTGCGAGTACATAATGTGAAATGTTTTATGTGTTGTAATAACTAAGAAAATAAATATATTATTAAAATAATATCATAAACACGTTTATTAGTGTAATGCAGTATACCTTCTGACCAACTTCTCAATGAATACAGTCATTACGTACTCATAATTAATTAATTATTTTACTGATCTAATATAATAAAATCATAATCTCTTATCTTCTTGACTATCTGGCTCAAAAGACCATTATTTTTAACCTAAATCCTGTGACAATAATTTACTATATTTATATTCAATTAACTGATCCTTAATTTTGATATATACCTACTAGTTAATAAAACTAGGCTGCGGAATTCAGAACACACGCAAGTTTGACCAGCGCCATCTAGTGAGCATTGTTAAACCTACACATTCAACATAATCTTTTATATGGCAATTCTCCCTTTTCTCAGTGAATCAACTGAAGTAATTCTATAAGCAGTAATATTTTAAGCATTCCTTTTTATTCTACATCGGCACCATTGAGAGGCAAAAATAAATCAACATTAAAGCTTGAAACGAAAAATTAATACCGCATAGAGTTGTATGGTCCAAGTGTAGTAAGCGTTAATGTTAAATGAATCAAGAACACAAAGAAACCCCAAAGCTGAGCAAAGGTCTCTTCTATTAAGGAGAAGGTTTAGAGCTTAATCCACCACGCTGCTCCACTGCGGCATTCGGATATACGTGAGTCAGAATTTCTCCCCGCACATGTAGATTTCCTTACAATGTTTTGCTTCAGCACCGAGTTGAATTAAAAGAATTCAAATACATATTATGGACGAGGATTACGTTTTATTTTTTCTAGATGCCTTTATCGTAATTTGCGGTAAAAAAATTAATGTAAGAAAACAGGCAAAAAAGAGAGTGAAAGAAAAGAAAGAAGAAAAGATTAATCTACCAAGTGTTGTTTAACATCGCTTGCAACTTGTACCAAGCGACAACCGCAGTGTAAAATCCCAATAGACCGCAACACTCATTCGAAATAATACCGTACAATTGCCCGAGTACCCGCAAACAGCCTCCGAAATTGTTTCTCCGCCAAACAATGCAGCCTTCATTTTTAAACTTACTTTATTTTACTTTTTTTTTTAATCTATACTAAAGTAAAATAATTTGTTTGTTTGATTCGTCTATGATCAGTAATGGTCAGATGAAAAAAAGATGAACGAATTGAGAACCTTCTCCTTTATTGGAAGTCGCTTAAATTGCGTTAAGTACCCTGTTTACTAAAGAAGGTTATAGTCTGTATTATATCACACTAAAACATATAGAAGTATGTATTTTTTGAAACAGGTAAATGTAGTACTGGCTAGTAATTATCCTGTTCAATTAACTAACCCTTTCATTTAATGTTTAACATAAACATATAAATTTACGAAAAACAATAGTATCGTTTAATATAAATCAAATGTCAACACAAACACTAACGTTATTTTATTAAACTATAACTAACAATTAGCCCTTACCTAGCCAAGGCTTGTAAAACCTAACTACGTAATTAATGTAAAATTTTTACAATCTCCCATTTTAATTTAATTAAAAATTACACACCACACATAAAATGAACATCAAACTTTACTACAACAATAAATTTTTTACAGCCCGCTTAATCCAATTTGCTTTACGACATAAAAATTAGCTAAAACCGTTCTATTCGATCGTAAATATAATTAACGATGATTAGAAAAAACTATCGACAAAAATTACATCCCTTTATCGCAACACAACGACACAACATCAAATTTAAACTAAGAAGACACTAATATTTTAGACCCATAAATAATAATTATTAGAAAAACTATCGATAAAATTACATCCCTATATCGCAACAGAACAACTCGAACAAAACAGCGTTACATTTAAACTAACACAATAAAGTCATTAAAACGTTTACACGCCGTCGTCTGTCGAACAGCTCCGTGGCCAATTAAAATGAACTAGTGTTGCGCCAATCGCCATATCGATAAAAACAGTCATGACATAAATACGAGTCGACGCCGTGGAGGCATTACTAAGTTTCCCTTTTAAGTCGACTCCTATAGTGCCAAGTTACAGATTAGCGAAAAAAAATAAGACTTCCTCGACCAATTGCTATATACGTCCCTTGATAAATAGACTAACCCGGGTTAACGATATGAACGCTTAGCGATAATTACTATGAACTTATAAAGTAAATTGACATTAGGTTCCGATCGATGTAAATTTAAACGATTTAATTATTTAATCGGTCGATTTAATTGCGATATTTTGTTCCATGTTATTTTAGTTCTAAGTATTTTAAGATGAAAAACAAAAGTATAGTTTATGTGGTTAATACTCGTAGTCACATTAACATATCCATTCATACACACACCCACACATAGAAACATACTATCTAATGCCCATCAGTAGTCTAATGGCTGATGTACATATTGACTGAGAGAAAAAAAGTTAAGTAACAGCCTGTTAATATCCCACTGCTGGGAAAGGCAGGAGGACTCCTGTTAAGGAGAAGATTTAGAGCTTAATCCACCACGCTGCTTTCCTGTGGGTACACAGATATACATGTGTCAAAATTTTTTCCTATACCGCTGAGCTCGAGACGAATTTAAACACAAATTTAGCACTTAAAACACAGTGGTGCTAACCGGGTTTGAACCCGCAATCAATGATTGAGTTCGACGTGTTCTAACCACTAGGCCATCTCGGCACAGATGACTTGGAGAGTCGCCTAGCAACAAACTGACAAGAGAAAGAACATGGCGTATACATAAACATATAATTACAAGAGTTGGGAGATAATGTCCTATTATTTTTCGCACTTCTGGTCTCTTTAAAGCTTATTAAGCTTTTTGGTACAATTTATGAGAAAACGCCTTAAAATTCGACGTGACAGTTTGTAATTACAATCGAGGTCATAAAAATGCTTTATAAATGCACGCGTAAAACTAATCAAACTTCGAAAATAATTATAATGAAGCTCTGATTTAATTATAAATGCATTTTATAATTACATTTATTTACAATAATTTATCAAAGTAACCCAACATTAGATCCAAACACTTAAATAATTGAATACAAATTTATTTATACGCAATCAAATTGACACCTCCATTACAAAAGCGGGTCACAGTGGCAAGTTGTGAACTAATAAATCAAGAGGCGTCCGCATTCTGTCACTCGATGTCGACAGTCGATACTAGTGAGGCGGCACTATCGACATTCGACTCGATCACTGTTTGCGTAATTATTTAGGTATTCGGTTCACTTCCGTATCGAGATTGTTATTTCGAATAATGTATTTTACGAATAAAGTAATTTTGTATTAAGAATTTATAATTTTTTTTTAAATATGTTCTTTAAAAAAAAAATGAAGCTCTACGAGCAGAACCTATATGGCAAGAAATGCGTATTTGTACTAATACGTACCCCAGAGCAGAAATTGTATCTGCAATTATTGGCTACTGATCACTATCGTGTATATGTAACGAACAATAAATAGTTTCACGTGATCTACAAGACAGAGTGAAAAGACATAGACAAAGAAAAGAAATATTTATACAAATACAAATATCTGCCTCAGTATTTGCACCAGCAAGACTTAACAAAGATAAAACGATTGCCAAATTCGTTAATAGACAAGTCGAAATGTTAAAATTACTTAATAGGATCACGGATCATTTGATTTTATCTATATAAATAAATAAATAAACGCATCACACTCACGGCCCCCATTAAGATCTTGTGACCTTGTGTCGGGGTCCGGAAACACTCACAACACTAACACAAACAGCCAGACCAGAACAAACATACGTATGGCCAATACAGACATTTGTCGTAAGCGGGGATCGAACCCGCGACCATTAGCGCTACAGTCAGTTGCAGTGACCACTGCGCCAACGTGTCTGTCGGGGGTCTATATAACTCAAAGGTGACTGACTGACATAGTGATCTATCTACGCACAGCCCAAACTACTGGACGGATCAGGCTGAAATTTGGCATTCAGGTTGATGTTATGACATAGGCATCCGTTAAGAAAGGATTTTGATTAATCCTACCTCCAAAAGGAAAAATAGGGGATGAATTGTTTATGAACCTTAGTCAATTTTAAGCCGATCGGACTAAGACTGCATGCATAAAGCTACTATGACGTAGGCATCACAAACATCACAGACGAAGTCGCGAGCACCAGTTTATTACATAATTTAAAAACATTTTAGACGAATATTTTTACAAATATCTGCCCCAAGCGTTAACAAACAATCGCAGCAGAAGAGTCTTCCGTCATTGCCACCCATAAGGAAATATCCCATCCCAGTTATTTCTCAGTCGAAGCGTTACCCATCTATTCAATAATTCATATTTCTAACGTGCAAAGACTCCTATTTAACACCTCGACAGCTAGACAAACAAATAAACAGGTTCTACATTACTATGCACATCGCGACTCTCGAGACAATGAGAGGTTTTTTGTATTTATTTTTTTCGGTAGATTAAACGGCCATTTTGTAAGCACAACCACTTTAAACTATGACGTATAAGGAGAAAGAATTTCGTAGGCCGTGTCTTGTATTGAGCTCGCATTCTTCGAGAGTCTTTTTATTTCGGCCGCGTAAACGTTACAGCTAATAATGCACTTTATTTGTTCAAGTGTCTGGAAGGACAGAGGCGTAAAATAAACACGGTATTATGATACAAATATGTTTTTAAAATGTTACGCATAGATTATGGAGACGTTGGGATCAAGCGAAGCGAATGTGTCCTATATTTGAAATCGTTAATAAAGCTTTAGTCATACTTAATAGTAATGGTAAAATAATTTTGCAGTGACTATAGATTATTATTATAGAACACATCGATCTTAACCGACAATCGCGGTTACAAAACCCGGCCATCACAGCGTAGTTTTTAAGTGCTTTTGAAAGAAAACATCGTGAGGAATTATGCGTGTGACGGGATAAATTTTGACATATGTATATCCGCTAACCCGCATTGAAGCATCGTGATGGATTAAGCTCAAAGGCTTCCCCTTAAATTTAATATTGGTGGAATCAGAAATTTACTAACGTTTGGGTAAAAACAAATATTGCGAAGAATGAGACCAAAGTATTATTATGTTTTTAAAATAAAGTTATCTACTTTTCAGTTTGCCAATAGGTACATTTAATAAGAGCCATAACTTCATGATATTAGCTTAAAGAATGATTCGAAATGATCAAGCATAAATATATAAACGTTCAATAAAAAACATTCAATTCCATTTTGATTGACAAACAAACAAAATTTTATTGTATATGTAAATAGCAAAAACGAAATAACCAGATGCGAATAAGTTACCCTTTAAAGTATTCACTCGCAATACTAAAGTTCGTAAAGGTTCTTTATAAGGATGACTTCATTTATATCACTGTATTGTATTTATAACTTAATGTCTTTAAATATGTTAACAAGTTTGGTATAATAGAAAGATAGATAAATAGATAGATAGAAAAATTAAAAGACAGACATTATTATAATTCAAATTCAATAACTTATCTAAAGAGATAAAAAAATTGTACATAGTTTGGTCCAAATTTTGTCACTATTGGCCAAATCGCATTACAACGATGTGTCGTGACTCTTTACAACACAGTGCCGTTGAACGATTTTGTGTTTCAATTCAAATTCAAAATGTACTTCATTTACGAATACTCAAGTTACAGATAATAGGACTTAGATTTTTTTAATCAACTGTACTTTAATGTAGTCTCTACCGAGAAGAGCCGGCAAGAAACTCGATTGTTACTCTTTTAAAATCAGTCATACATAACAGGCTTTTTATTTCAGTTTATTTTTTATATCCTGTTAGAAAATCAATGTACATAAGAGCCACGCCTCTTTGTCGTTAAAATAAATTTGTACAGCATAATATGTTTTATCTATTTTTAATATAGGCTTTAAACTTATACATTGGCAAATGTAGATTGTGTTTTTTTTTCATCGTACCACGAAGCGTTATCGCGTGATGATTTTTTACATTGAACGTAGTATGTTTTCACGAATAACGAAAAATCTTTTATATTCATCTGTAATTCGTATGACCACATGGTCATTAAATAAAGTTTGAAAAGAATTTAAAATACATTTAAAAACTGAATTATATCATTATTATAGATCAAAGTGCGATAATTCGCTCCTAAGCCTAATTCCAAATTGATCAATAAATGGCGGTATAAAGATCGTTTAAGATAATAAATAAAACAATGACTTTGAGTAATACAACTCAAAGTTTAATCAATAATAATTAATGCTCAAACGCATTGAATAACTACAAACAAGTTAGTAGCGACAGCTTAATGTTATTAGTCAATACATTTGTATAGATTTAACGATAATAAATTTCGTGTTTAGAACAATGTATATGGATTAAACATATGTCTGTATGTAATCTAATTAATTAAATAGTAGAACTAATATTTAATTAATTAGATTATATACATATTACTTGTATAATTTAATATATAATAATAATAATAATAAACGCATCACAGTCAACGGCTCCCATTAAGATCTGATGGTCTTGTGTCGGGGGTCCGGAAACACACACAACACTAACACAGACACCCAGACCACGACAAATATCCGTATGGTCAATACAGACGTTTGTCGTGAGCGGGAATCGAACCCGCGACCGTTAGCGCTTCAGTCAGTTGCAGTGACCACTGCGCCAACGTGTCTGTCCATGATATTTCTTTTAATTAATGATATTTCTTTTTTGTTTCAGCTTTTAAATACATTTTTTTTACTGAAATTGGATATGGTAGATTAAAGTGAAGTTTACAATAATCAGAATTTCTTTATACTTTTTCGAATATAAGGGAACTAGGTACAAAATAAGTGTAAAGGTAAACACATAGCTCACCGAGAAAACGAAATGTATTTTAAAAACGTATTTAACGATAAAGATAAAAAAATCGAGATAGATAAAAAGCAAATTAAAACTCAACGTCGAATTAACCCCAGAAACCAAACACATGTTTTTATTTAATACATAAAATCTAAATGAATAATAATATTTTTTAAAGTGATAATATATATTTAAGTAATTTCATATGCATTAGTACAAAATTCTATGCAAATCCATAGTTTGACGGAAGAAGGTGTAATATAAGTCATATAGTGTATACGTGTCTTGTATAGACACGTTTTCACTAAAGGCCGGCAACGCACCCGCAACATCCCTGGTGTTGGTTGTCCATGGGCGATAGTGACCACTTAACATCAGGTGGTACTATCTGCTCGTTTGCCCCCCTATTATATATAAAAAAAGAGCATAGTGGTGGGCTAAGCTTTCAAATTGCCCCAACACTATAATTCTGCTGTAAGTTGGTAAGGACTTTAATAAAAATCATTCTCAAGATAGTATATTTCGAATTGATCTAACACGTAAATGTTCGTCATCATTTCAACTCTTAAAGAGCTAATACCATACAAACGTCTGACTAGATCAGCTAAAAAACATTTCAATTACATTAATTTTCAAACAAAAAAACAACACCAAAATTAGTCCATTTACAAACACAGATATAAACGTTAATCTTATATCCCTCTTTTTGGGTCGGTTAAAACCCTCTTTCCCAGAGCGAAACACTAGGTTACATAGAGTTGGTTAATTTAAACTTCATTCACACAATTCACATAGGCCTTTTATTAATTCCAGACAGAGTAATAGTCGAATTCTTGTATATATCTTGTCTCAAGGGTCAAGACCTCTGGGTGTGTAAGTCTATCTTAAATAACATGAATGTTAAATTCTAAATGTCAAAATCGTTTATTTAACATCAACGATATGCTGTGTATTGTTTAGACAATCGTAACTAATGTCTATTTTAAACAGTCTTGCTAAGAAATGATCTTATTTATATGTAAATAAGTTTATTGAATAAATATTAAAAAAAAAATTATAACAAAATATTTTTATTCATTGTAAATAAGTATAAAATAATAGCTCAAATAATAAGAAATATATACGGGGTTATTTGTATGTATGTAAGAGCTTCTTTTCCTATTTTCATTATGGCATATATGTATCTAATTGACACGTGCTTGTCGCCGAAACTATGAAATCCAATATGAAAAATTAAGTATCGAAATCTAACTCGGCTGAAATAGCTAAAATAGATATATATAATATATATTTTCTTGTTAGAGTACATATAACAAATTTAAACATTTTATTTTTGATACTATATAATATAACTAGCGCCCTGCAGCTCGTCCCGGGTTACATATGTATACCAACCCTAATTTATCATCTTAGGTATAAAATTACAACAAAAATACCTATGCACATGTGCGCTTATTTCTAACCAGAAGTAATATTAAATTTCGTGTTTTTTTTACTTTAAAAATGACAAACTCAAATACGTTTCTACCATATTTTAGCCCATTTATAGTTAAAATATCCGAAAATCCTTTCTCAGGGGACGCTTACTACAAAAAAGGTATTGCCAAAATTTCAAGTTTATAACCTTAGCCATTTAAGCTCTGCGTCTATGAATCAATCAGTCAGGACCAGTTATTATATATGTATAGATGGATTCCATTTGCAATTCCATCTATTACAGAAGCTATTAACAGTAAGAAATATATATTATATTAAATATAAATCATTATAGGTTGAAGAGATAATATCGACGACATTTTGATGAGTCTAAATACTTCGTTTACAATATGGTTTCAAATATCATAATATTTAGCATAAAATATACGTAGCAGGTAAATTTACGACGCAATCGATTACATGATGTTCATTCAAATTTTATTGTTTTTTTTTTTTTATTATTTTTATCATTTGTTCAATCTATACGACTATTATAAAGCTGAAGAGTTTGTTTCTTTGTTTGAATGCGCTAATCTTAGAAACTTGGTTACTGGTTCGAAATGTATTTTTTTTGTGTTAGATAGTTTATTTATCTAGGAAGGCTATAGGCTATATTACATCACCGTTCATAGGAGAAAAGCAGTAACCATAAACGCGAGTGTAACCGTAAGGGGCAGCTAGTAATTCATACGTAACAGCTGATTGATCAAGATTCTAAAGGCTGTATTTTTATATTTAATTTTTTTTTTTTAATTTTTCCCATGAATAAACATATTCCATTTGTTTTTATTATTTAAAACAAAGTAATAAATAAAACTATTTCAAACAGATTTAATTCGGATAACCCGTTAGTGATCGAGATTAAAAATGTTCGAGATAATAAAATTGATATAGGCGATTTAAATCCATTCAGTCAGTACGACGAGATGAGACGGAGCCTGGCTGTAGCTTAGTCAGTATACAGACTAAGCTACAGCCAGGCTCCGTCTCAGTCAGAATGATAGCATATATGGACGCTGATAAGTAATACTGTGTCAAGCCACACGTACTTCATTTTGAGAAAATAGCGTCTTAAGATGTCAGACCTATTCTTGATACATTTGTTTGAATAAGTATTTATGTATATTTTCTTTTCTTTTTTTGATAAAAGGTATAATGAATTAGAAGCAGGTTGATATATTTAATTATTATCTAATTAGAAGATTTTAAAATATATGAGATTATTGTATAAATTACAAAATATGGAACGACCTTGAAATTCGAAACAATTAAGAAACTTTTTTCCGTACTTATTTAGTTTATATGACTTTGATGGAGTATCAAAATACATCAATATCTCTGAATTTCACTTTTTGTGGGTTGACACAGTATTGCTTATCAGCGTCCATATAATACCCGGAACGATAATCACGAATTTTTTAACATTATTTCTCATTATAATTTAAAATTATAAAAAATTATTCAATTCAATTATTCGATCGATAATTTCTCATCTCTGACTCTTATGTGTGGCTAGAAGTAAGCAATATTTGTCTAGTAAATAAGTCAAGTAAAGGAAAATAGAATATAATCACGAATGCACTATTGACACAAAAAAGTCAGTGATATAGCTATCGCATAATAACTTAAAAAAAGAATTTTATATCAATCTGTACTAACCAGAGAAATCTTTAGAAACAATCTATTATAAATTATAAGTTGAATATATCAAGATTATAAAACTAAGATTATTATGATTTGTGAACTTTACGGATATTTCGTATACAAAGACAGACAACGCGAGTTGAATTTTATATAAGTCTCACCCTCCGCGCCTATTGTACAGCTGATGATATCTCGCTTACCTGAAAATAACAAAAAACATGTTAAAAATATTGTCCTGTTTCTAGAATTAGCAATGTTACAGCAACGTTTATAGAAGAGCCACCTGCGCTTAAATAATGCTTTGGTTTCTAAAGAGTCTTGTCCGTCAAATTACGGACGTAATATTAATGACGTCATAAAAGTTCTATGAATTTACCGTGTCAATAAATCTCTAGGAAAAATCGTCGCTCATAACTAAAGTCTTTAAAGTAAATGTTTCCTTTGTGGGGTAAGGTGTCCGTTTTTATAACAAAATACCCCAGATTTTTTTGCAATTTTCAATACATAAGTTTAAATTGTATATTAAAAAGTCTTTGATAGCTACAGCATATTATTCTGTACAAGATTATATAGATGATAATAATGCATGGATTTATTATAGCTGGATTTCATACAGGGTGTTTAATATACACATTTGTAATTTTTAAATGTATATACTTAAAAACATAATTTTAAAAGATTACCTATCGAGTTTCTAGCCGGTTCTTCTCGGTAGAATCTACATTCCGAACCGGTGGTAGCTTTTCAATAATTTAAGCAACTTTTATTTGTTTTGACGATTCAAAAGTGCTTTTAAAAGCCTACTTGAATAAAGTATTTTTTGATTTTGATTTTTGATTTTATTTGGTAACAATACAAAATCACCTATTTATCAACTGTTTTCATTATAAAAAACGATTCAGTTTAATTCATTAATTCAGTCGATATTTTTTTATCTAACTCTTATGTGTGGCTATATATTATTTCGTTAATCCAATCACTACCAAACTTAACAAGATCGCTAATTAATCTTCAGCCTAAAATGTCATACAAATCGCTCCAGCCATTTTGAAATGCATCGGAAACATAGACATTATTTTAATCATAGATTAGCTGCATAAACAGTAATTAAATTACTCGACAATTGCTTGTGAAAAGTCGGCAAGACTTCCAGTCGTCGTCAAATTCCTCTCAGAGGGACAAAGAGCGTAAACACGAAGCGAGATGAACGTGTATGATAAATTCGAAAGATAGACTTTACTTAGAACCGCTTTATCTTCGAGGTTAAAGACATAAGCGGTAGCGAAAAGCGTATTGTTAAAAATTACAATCAAAATATACTTTATTCAAGTAGGCTTTTACAAGCACTTTTAAATTGTTAATACAGAAACAAAAAAAATCAATGAGTTTAACAACATTTACCGTTTCATAGTTTGGTATCTTGGTAATTAATTTTGTTCATCAACGACGATAAGTCTAATCCGTTTTTTTGGCAACACAAAGCCAATGTTCTTCTCTAAAATACTATCTATTTGTATGACAAAATTCATCACAATTAGGTCTGCGGGTTAAGCGTGAAAACAAAGTTTACATCTTGATAATATTAGTATAGATATATTTCATTGTTTCAATACTAAACGGTAACAAAAAAAAAAGAAAAAAATTAAATCTTCCAGTCACCAGCGCCACTTATACCACAGTCTAGCATTGTTTTTCATAATAAAAACATTTTACTACGACGACACGACATCCTGATGCTGTTTTTGTGTTGGCTTCGTATATTTTGTACGTGTAACGTCCCTGCACACGTGGGATGATTTTTTGATTTCTCAAAAACAGTATGTTATCGACCTACGTGAACATGATGTCTTTACGCATAATAAAGCTGTTGTGAAGGCATCGACCACATCAAACACACATCTGGCTGATGCATAAAATTATAGATCTTTATCTGTACTTAATATTATAAGGTAGAGAATTTCCTATAAACTACCAGATGTAATGCACAGTTGGCATTACATCTGGTTGAACACTTAATATGAATTTTGATAATTTTCAATAATAAATAGATATAAAGTATTCTTGTAATTGAGATAAAAGAATCAATACCCTGGTAACGCTTACTTAGGTTTAGGAAAGTCCGAGAGCAAAACTTACAAGTAGAATTCTCACGTCTTTACTAAATGTATGCAATAGTCAAAGAATACTGATAAAATTAAGTTATCGAAAACTATAAATATTCTTCCTGGATTAACACATTTATTGCAGTTATTTTGATTTAAAAACTATGCTACTAAAACTATTTAGATTAAAATTGTATTAGACAAATCTAAAAGTATAACCCTTTAAATAAAATAATGTTCACATTCGTCAGAAATTACTACACAATGAATAGACAGTTTATAATTCAATTAAAAAACATTCCGTTCATAATTAGAAGGTTTAGGAGTAACCCCAAATAAAGTAATCTCTTACAATACCTCAAATCCCGTGTGACTACTCTCAATATTATGATGTACGGACGTCGGAACAAGTTTTGACATAGAGACATGTTATTGTGGAATTATAACAACTTAACAAACTTCGTTATTGTACCTACATACTTTTTTATAGTGTGCTATAATCATAAAAAGTGTTTAAAACATTATTTTGTTATAAAAATTATATAATCTTAGTTACTTATAAATACTATTTGATGCAAATATTTACGTAAAAATACCATATTCTGTAAACAAACCATAATTTATCATAGCAAAATTTGATTTTCTTTCCAACGGTTTGGTTAAAAAAAATCATTACTTTTCCGTGATCACATCATATGAAATACTTCAACAATTAAATGTATGAGTTTTTAATTTTGAGTATTATTAAATTCGTATTTATTTTGATCTCCTAATAAACCTCTATTCAAAATTAAAACTATTCTCAAACTAAATTTTACGAAATAAGTACGACGTTTTGATTTCAATACTTTTATTATCAATGTCTTTTAAGTGTACAAAGAACAGCAATAAAATAATAAATATTAAAATTACTACAAAGATTTAGCTATCAAAATATATATTACAATTCAATTCACTACTTTGGTTAATGGAAATATATATTACATGCAAAGTCACTCACATATTTACAATATTTGTACATACATGCATTGAAAATCGAAACCCTAGTAGCGACCAGTACATATTAGAGCCTGGAGGTGCGAATGGGCGAACAAACAGCGCTACCGGTCGGCTTAGCCGTGCAATGTCAGACGCATTGTGTAGGTTCGATCACATCGAGTGTCGAGCGAGTTGAGAATAGCACGCCTTTTTCGTATTTTTCACGTGTATGTGAAAAATTGCGATCAGGGCATTGAACTTTGTTAGGCTTATTTTCTGCTGCTTTTATTTTTATAAGATTTTTACTTTTTTTTAAATTTTGATTTTAAATATTTTCCTAACTTGAGTTTTTTTTGCGTTTATCTCTCAATTATGCAATTCGAAAAAATAATAAATACTTTTCAGTTGGATAGCCCATTTCTTGGGACCCATTTCTTCTTCTTGGTAATGTAGCCTACATTACATTACGCTACGGCTCATAGAACTTAGAATTGTCAAATTGTCTCAGAAATGCTTTCCAAGGTAACATTTTATTCTTTGAAGGTCTTGAACTACTTTCCAAAGTAACATTTTATTCATTAAAGGTCTTGAACATTTGACTGCTATAAACCTAATGACGTCAGCCCAGATTTGTCTGACTTTCGATTTTGATCCACGTGGTTATTTATTGTATTTTTTATACTTACTATATAAGTAATGCACAAAGGTGAACTTAATGCCCAATTTTTTTTCTATAGGCCATAATATATACACTTCGGATGTGTACATTCTATTGACTAAATCATCGGCTCTGACGTAAATAGATAAATTAATTGACATAATCGTATAAAAATAAATCAATTTCAAAATATCCATACAAATCATTCATCCATATTTGTATGTCAAAATTAAAACTTAATTTATTACGCCATTAAGAACAGAAACAATTACTTTCATTAACACACAAACAGATAACAGACTCCAAAACTCGACTCCTAAAACTAACCTATTATCTTACTGACTCTAACCGTGATAATGAACGACGCAAACGGACAGACACTTTTATTTTATTTTCGTAAGATAACAAAAAAAAAAAAAACACTGGCTTCCAAATATGATATAGACTGCTACCAATTTTTGTACACAAACATAAAAAGTTTTATAATAATTTTTTACCCGACACCGCCGCGAATAAGAGTGTTATGTGTTTGACATGTATATATATTTGTATGTATGTATCTATGTATTTAAAAAAATTTTAAAAAATCAAAATGGCGGATTTTATACGTTTTTAAGCGCGGACTAGAAAAAAAGCCTTATTTATAATATTAATTAAGCCCGCGAATTCGTTGTCATTTCGGTTTATTAAAAATATATAGGTACATATATAGAAATATTCTAAAATTTACCATTTAGAAGTTTTTATAACATTTTTATGATCACATATTATTAAAAGTAATAATTATTGTATATAATACATCGACTTCATCAGTCATAAATTATTATTTATTTTACCGTTTTCGGAAACCGCTTCGATGTTTAGGGCGTTATCGGACTTAATTTTTAATTGAAATATATATTATATATTTTGATTTATATCACCTTAACACCATTTATGAAAATAAGATTTTAAACTGTATGATTTGATTTTTTAATCATGATTATAAAATTAAAAAAAAAAATTATGTAATTTATAATTTTCATACACAATATCATTAATTCTAAATTAACTCTTATCTGTTATGTTTACATGGTTAAGTCCCTGAGTTTATTATAAGTATTTTTTTATGAAAATGGCTTAGACCCATCTAATACAACCTAAAGATATAAAATTGTATTTTGTATTTTAATCTATAGTTACATACATATATGTATTAGTATTAAAGTAACCGAATTAAAAAATATATTTTTAAGCTCAAAACGCAAAAAACTTTTGAAAATTCAGCTTATTTAGATTTTAATGTCACAAAATATTGATAAAATAGTTATTTACAATATAATAAACATAGATTTATAAACTAAAAACTAACTTTTAGTTACTAACTTAGCTAACTCGTCTCACTTAAATGCATTCGTTCACTTTGATACTAAGCATGTTGTGCTTGAACACACTGAAAGGTGGGTAAAACCATGAACAAAAGCTGTATGAATAACGACGTATATAATTAGTAATAAGACCTGACTAGAAGCGATTAATTAAAAGATATATATCATAATAAATAACAAGAACACCGAAGAATAATAAATAAATTCGTAATTACTAAGAAAATAAGTTTTTGTTTAACGCGATGAGAAAATGACATCGATCTAAGACCGGTTCGTATTCTCTCTTCTATATATTTTAAACTACATTCTACATGCGGATTCGCTCACGTAGGTTATCAGCAATTTATAAATATCTGTTTGTTACACATCCACGCTATAATGTCTATGAATTTAAGTGAAGTGAAAAATCAAATGGATTAGATTATCACGTCTGGCTAATTGTTATGCTGTCAGTAAAACCGCCAGATGTATCCAGTTCATTCTATATTTAAAATGGCTGTATTTCTTTACAATTTTAAATGTAACAGACAGTTTGAATATGGTATGTTTACAATGTAAAAATAAACATTACCGTAATTTTCAAAACTTACATTGAACGCATAACACGAGAGAACCTCCGAACTCTAACGGGTCCTCCGAACTCCGAGATAAAATCGTAGCCAACAGATATTCGCCACGGCTTGGATGCTATTTCCATATTTATGTTTCTCACCCTCCGAGTACGGAAGTCCCGGTTATCACTAACACCTGATAATAATCATTAATTTTATAAAGGCTGCTGATTTTTCTTCATAATTCATGAACCTATAAAAGTTACTCAGTTAACAATTCACGCTAATAAATAAAATTGAAGTGTCTATTTGTAATTTCAAATTAACTGCTTAAGTATCTGTCTTTCTGTCCGTCTGTTTGTTCCGACTAATCTCAGAAACGGCTGGACTGATTTTGACGGGACTTTCACTATCAGATAACTAATGTTATAATGTAAATGATAAGTAACTATGGCGACTCTTGTTAGAAATTTTATTTGTGTCAATTTTTCGCGGACGAAGTCGCGGGTACCAGGTAGTTGTCTCTAAATTGGTAAACATATTCATTAGATAATCGAGAAATTAATGGGATTATAATGATAGAAAATATATATTTTATCTTTACTAATATTATAAAGAGGGTTTGATTGTTTGCATTGAATATGCTCCAAAACTACTAGACCGATTAAAAAAAAATCTTTTTGCGTCAATTAGCCGGTTTATTAAGAAAGGTTATAGGCTACATTACATCACGCTACGACTCATAAAAGCGAAGCAGTAGCCATAAACTCGAATGAAACAGCGAGCTAATCTAGCTAGTATTTCAAATTAAAACAATATCTCTTTAGACGCCTGTACAATCAACTTTAATCCACTTTTAACAAACTAGTTCATAGAAGTCTCTACAGGTACAGAGGTGCAAAAAGATTCCCTCTAATTTCTAAAACCCCCGAAACATCCGATTCGGGCATGCGTCACACGATGAGGAGGCGACGCCAAAAATTCCGATCGGGTCGAAATCGTCTTGTCGGCTCGCAGCGCCTGTCGACGCCATCTGGTGTTTAGTGACGTGATGAGAAATTTATATCGATTAGTGGATTGAGTTATTTTATATGAAAAATTATTTTTGAAAATGTAAAAATAATTTTTTAGCCAGATTGTCATTGGATAAAATGTTGTATTTTAATCTCATTTTCTTTTAGTTATTTTCATTAAATTTAATATATTTTTAGTTTTAATGTGCCAAATAAAATTGTGCTATATGAACAGAAACTACTTCGCCCATGTAAAATAAAAATAACATAAAGGTTATTTTCGAATTAATTAATGGCAAATCAATTTGTAAGTTTACAATTCAAAATGTTTTAAAGGAATTAAATATTTAAATTATATAATATAAACCACGAATTTCGTTAAAATATAAGTTTAAGTTAATTGAACAGCGACGATAAAAATGTTTCCGTAGGCAAAACCATTTCAATTTGTAATTACATTAATTCAATACAATTATCACTTCCATTATTCTCAAATGATTCAACACAGTATACAATAAAGACACCAATAAATCGCTAATTGCTCACTCAGTCGATTATTTTAATTATCTGAATAAATATATCGATATTTCTTCCGCGAGGCCCTAAATCAAAGCGCGGCAACATCGCTATCCTCGCTCCCTTCCTCTCTCACATCACTATCGCAGTCTGTCCCTTTCACACGCCGACTACCTTATTTAAATAAGAGTGAGTTGGTTGATCGGCGTAAGAGTGGTGTTAATTCGAATTTGAGTCGTAACTCTATTGTTTTAAGGTTGACGGTATTGTGGGGGATGAAAAAAAGGATAAAAGGTTGTAGAGGCAGGTTCTACCGCTCGCTTGCGCCCTCTGGAAGAAGATACTTGAGTTAGGCTCAGTATTAGCCGGAAACTGCGCCTTTGGACGGTGCAGGTATGACCTTGACTTGTTGAGCTTTTTACAAGTTTGTTCTAATTGTGACGAGTATTTCTGATGTTGCTTTCATCTGTGTATTATTATTTCCAAACATCTAATTAGATTTTAATGCATTTTATGTAAATACCAAAAAGTTTATAATTATAGGACGTAGAATAAATAGCATTATTAAATAAAACCTTTATATTGAATTTAAAAAAATAAATTTTTTTTCTACGACTTTATATACAGCTTTATGAAAGAGCATATATGTACAATAGATTGTACATAATATATACGAAGATATATTTTTTAAATTATTTTAAAACAGAAAATAATAAATAACAACATCACAAGAAATACCATTCAGTGAAAACAGTAGCAGGATGTAAATGATCTTGACTAACGTAACACCATAAATAAACCCCCTGGACGGACAAATGATGCGTCATACATCAGCTTAGCTAGACAATGAGTTACGGGAAAGTAGAATAACACTGTGCTTTCTAATGATACTAGAAAAAGTAGCATTTACATAATTGTAAAAACATGTATTTTCCCCATACTCTGATAAAACAAATCCTGATAAAAAAAAAAATTGAAACATTAAAAAAAAATATTTTGACAGTAATCTGATGATTAGTAATTTGAAATCGGATTCTTTTTTTTATTTTCGGTCGAAGAATCTTAATTAGGGTCTTGATATTATGATTGTAATAAATCATTCATATTAAACTTAATTAATTAATTTGAATTTTGATATTACTCCCAGTATTCAAGTTCTTGTATATTATTTAACAACAATCTCAGATTGAGTTTCCATTAAAACTGTTTACTTGAACCGGTAAATATCCAAAATTAACTGACAATGCTTCAACTTTATTCCAAATATCAGGCGGTGTTTGCTTACTTAAGTTTATTATTTGAAGTGTAGGTGGATGAAAACCTCATCTTGTAAAAAAAAGTAGCAATAGATCACGACAATCATATTTTGAAAGGGACCATGAATGAAACTACTTGACAACTCCTGTTCTAAACTATTATTATGAACTCCTTAGGGGATGAATTATCCAAATTTCAGACACGTTGGCGCAGTGGTCACTGCAACTGATTCAAGCGCTAACGGTCGCGGGTTCGATCGCCGCTCACGGCAAACGTCGTGGCCATATGAATGTTTGTCGTGGTCTGGGTGTTTGTGTTAGTGTTGTGAGTGTTTCCGGACCCCCGACACAAGGTCACAAGATCTTAATGGGTGCCGTTGAGTGTGATGCGTTTATTTATTTATTTATTTAAATTTCTCCAATAATGCACGAAATAAAAAACTCCTGAGTCGAACTTGTTGCGAAACATATTGATTCAGACTTAACGTTATCTATCAGTTAATCTTTCGAGGACTTTGTTTCGCTGCAGTGACAGCTTTAGACAAATTCCAACCTTGTTTATTTATATATAGTTATTATTATATTGTTTTAAACTAGTTCCCGTTTTATAGTCGTTTGGTGCTCAAACAGTAAGGGCGCTTTGAAAATTAACGGTTCTATCATGCTCTCTCCGAATTTCTACTTTACCACTTTGTATATTTTCCGAACCTGCCGCCATGTTGGAAAATGGCGCCCAATACGTGTTGACTGTTATGTTATCACTGTAGTTCTAGTGTCTACTTTACGTGTAATTATGAATATAATTATAAAAGCAGAGACGAGTTATCTATCCTAGAGAGAAGGAGGGTGCGTACTGATGATATAACATACTATATGTAACTAATTAATCAACTAGATACATAGATAAAATATATTTACTTTTATAAGATACTCTTAACAGTTGGCAAAGTTGAAATGATAAGAGAATGATCATACCAAAATCTGTAGCATCACCAGTATTCAAAACTCCCCAAAAGTTGTCTAAGTAAAATTACTAAATGGCTGAACTTGCCATGAGGTTATCTGTTATCTGACACTTAGTTTTATTAACTAAATGGTCTAGTTGCTAGACTTTCGACGATTCTTTGAGAAATTGATACCGAAAGTCCGCTAGATTCTGTATCAAATGCTGTGGTCGTGTTATTCTCCGGTCCAACACCTCTGCGTAACTCAAGTCGGGCGTTAGTGGGTTAATAGGCGAGCTTACTGATATAGGAACTGTACAGTGACTCTTGGTATTTGAGTTATTGTTATAGTATAGGATAATGTTTAGTGTAAATTATTGCGGAGTAGCAAAACGTGTTGGAATTGTGAAGGATCGGTTTTAGTGTTTTTTTTTGTATTAATCACTTCTGGGCGCGGAAACAAGATTTTGATGGATATTTTTTTATAGAAATTAAAATTTTAAATTAGTTTTTTAGTAAAAACATATTATACTAGCTGCCCTTGCGTTTATGATTACTGCTTCACTCCTCTGAGTCGCAGCATGATGTTATATAGCCTACAATCTTAGTCAATAAACGGGCTATCCAACGCGAAAATAATTTTTCAAATCTGATCAATCATTTATGAAATTAACTCCTCCATACAAACTTCCAAACAAATTTTACGTGTATTTATAATATTAATATAGACAGTCGATAGAATATGTTAAAAATATTTACTGATATACTCGCCTTTATTTACATCATGCTCAATTTTGAGGAAGTGGCATAATGTATCATGTTGTCCAAGACACACTTTCATAAAAATTTACATTAGTTGTTTATCATTACTTTACACCTGAAAAAATTTTCTGCGTTGTTTTTGATAGTACTTTTACTTTTTTTTAATTTTTGACAGTGTTTTCTTCATTCCACATGACATTGACGAAATAACATATGTCTAATTGGCTCAACTAAAAGCCATTAACCAAACAATTGATTGAATTGAATTGAATTTTTGACAGTGCCTTATAAATTTTGACAGACTGCTTACGACGCAGTAGTTACTAAGTTCTTTTATATCAGTTACGAGCATAAAACTTACACTGTCTCGCTTTAGAACTATATAACTTGAATTTAAATATTAACTTTCATAAGCACATGAACTCTGAAAGCATAACCTTAATTGTTGGAAATTCTTATAAAAAACATATCTAAGTACAACTTAGTTTAATGACATTTAATACATTCCTATAAAAAGTACCACTGCGCCAGTCTTTCTCATAAACCCAAGGGGAACCATTACGTTTAACTTGCTAATTTTATTGTAGAAACTAACGGTACAGACAATTTAGCTTATACTTTTTTTCTGCAAAAACGAGTATTGTATCAACTGAGTATCCTAGCTTAGCTATATGTAAAGAAATAAATAAATAAACAAAAATTATAATGATATTTTTTGTCATATTGAAATCAATTTCACACACTTTCTTTACAATTAAACGCGTTACGAAACTGAACCGAATTTAAAAGCAAAATACGTCATTTCGTTTATTGATTGACACAATTATTCCAGCTATTTCGATTTTAAAACTGAACAATTAAATCGATTTTGATACCAATTCTATGAGACGAATGTTAAAGTAAGAAGAAAAAACATTCAAAACAAAAAGAAGCAAAATTAACCAAAAGTCGTTTTTGAGTAATCAGAGAACGTACATGTTCCCGCCGAACCAACATAGTCCTCCTATTTTCGAAGTCGGTTTAAATACAAAAATAAAATTATACACGCGTTAGATAAATCTAATTGCACGATACTACACTCAAACAAGCAAACACATAGGAAGTTCGAACATTTCAAGAGATTTCATTACTCACACAGGCAAAGGTACATTAATACCTCTTATTTATTGACACGAATACATCCACACGCACTTTTGATACCATAAGTCAGTTGGAACGGTGAAATAGCTCCTATCACAACTGTAGAGTAACATCAATCCGGACTCCACTTAGCTAAAACGTTTAGGCTGTGCACACGTGGTACGACAATGCGACAGATGAAAAAAATCACAAAAAGTTATTTCATCTTGTGTTCTTATATATCTCATATATAATATTAACGTTTTTTTGAATTGGTGAGGAAAGGCATATCTTAATAGTCGTACGGAGCTTTCATTTGCGAATTAAAAACACCCGATTTCATTAGTAATTCAAGGTGTGACATATTATCAATCCAAACTACATTAAAATATAATTAAAGACTAAATCATTAAAAAATAAACAAATACACTCATTGACAAACTTTCGCATTTTATAATACTGGTTTAATTTTCCTTTCACGGATAAATATAAAAAACACCTCATAAGTGCATAAAAGTTTCTCACGCTGTGTTGCATATGTCCTGAGTAAACACGACACACCAATGTAACTGAACAACCTCAACATTGTTTTCAGTTACATATAAATAAACATAAAAATTCATACAGAATTAATTATAATTACTAATGAGAAAATAATATATCAGCGCTTGTCTTGAGACAGTCTCAATTAATACGTGAATAGGGCCTTACTACCTAAGATGTAGCTTACTTGCATTAAACATAAGACTCCTTGCCTTCTATTTATTGATGTGAATGTTCCCGATATCAGGCAATATAGCGATGTTACTTATAGACTAAGTTTTTGCTAAACGCCAACAAAAACTTGAGTTTATGAACACTGCTTCCTAGCGAGATGGAGTTATGTCAGCTTGTGTGTTAATAAAGGACTCTATAAGTGCTGTGATTGTGAATCTTTGGATCTTGAATTTTTTTTTCTAATTATTTATTATTGATCATCAACATTCTGATCTCATATCGTTGTTGTTCGTCCATTCAAGGACAATATAAGGTTACAATGTTTGCTTAGTTCTATACTAATAACATAATGAGGTAGAATTTTTTTGTAAGTTTGTATGTAGGGGGTAGTATCTGAAACTATTGATTAGGTTTGAAATTTACTTTTCCATTAGATAAGTCGTCTATTGAAAATGGTTAAAAACTATATTTACATCACGCTACGACTCTTTGAAGCGACTTAATAACCATGAACACGAGGAGCAAATAATAATTAATATACGGGATGAAAATCCGTTTAAAACAGTTTTATTTCAATGCATAGTTAACCAAAAAACCAAAGAAAATATTAACTACACAGATAATTTTTAAAGTAGATACCTACTTCTACTTAAAAACGTAGCGTGGGCAAAACCGCATGCAGAAGCTGATTGACGATAACAAACGATGATGACAATATTAAAATGATTTAGGACGATATTCGAACAAAAGAAAAGGAATTAATGTGATTCTCGTGTTTTTACCTCTCGAAAGCAATCACATATTTCGTTGAAAATGTTATCTCGCTCGACGGATAACACGCGGTAACATAATTAATTCAATAAAAATTGACATAAGACAATTTAACTGTTCTTTTTTTTTATTCGAAGTGGATATCTCTATATAAACATTATTTGGACGATCTCTACATAGTACTAAAGATTAATGGTGAATATTTTTGACTAATATAGGCGCCAAAAATATTTTTATTTACATCAATTATAGAAGTATTTTAATTTGAAAAAATATACGGATTTCGAATTTTAAGGACATTATTATTTTTACAATATTTATATTATTTTTTTTACAATATATTATTGTATTGTCATTATATTTTGACTAGCTACGGCGTGACATCTAACATATATCTAGTTTACAAATGTGGTACTATATTCATACATACATATTTTTTCTCACGAAACTCAGAAACGATTAAGATATATGTTAAAATTTAACCTAACCTAACCTAACTAGGTCCTTGCGTCATTTAGATTCGTATCTTATTTTTTTGGCTTTTTACAACATAGTAATGTGGCGTCTACATTATATTAAAAAAAATTCAAAACTACATTAAATATAGGAAATGACGTCATCACCACATAAATAACAAACACCACCGAACCTTTTATTGAACACGATACTTTTCTACTCCTTATAAAACGTATGTTTTATTTTATTCGTAATACAATATTTTTTAGTAATCGTTACGATGCATACTAATTTATTCGACGCGTTGTTACGAGAATTCACGCTTGACCGATTCCGCTAGTGAGGTTTCTGTGGGCAGGCTTTTGGGCAATTTTTTGGGTATATATTTTTTTTATTCTGTATCAAATGACTCGATCCTTTCTCGACTTTCCGCCGACGTTCGTTTTTGTTTCATCGTTAGGAAAAAAATAAGTATGTACAAGTAGGTGTTATATTTTATGTATAAATAGTTTAAAGATATGCTCAAATCTGAGATCTTATTTTGCAAACAGACAGTTACATTCTGATTTTTATAGTAAAACGCCTCTTCTAACGTTCAAAATTTAGTACTTTTTTAGGTCATATATATTTGATGTTTATGTTTAAGAAAATGGTTTTGACTCCGAAAATATTATTTAATATAACTTAAACACACAATATATATTGTATTGTTAATAAAATCGTACATTAAAATTTTACAACCATTCTTTTGAGTTATGCGGTTCACATACAAATGTCCACAAATCAATTCAAAAGTAATCAAAATGGATTCAGAATATATTAACATTGAATATTTCAATGAAATGTTAAAACCAAAACACGATTATAATATTTTAAATGTGCATAATTTTTTGTTACATTTGTAGAAAACTCCGATTTAAATCTGAATAAATATCAACGTAAAATTATAATACCCACACAAACAAACAGTTGTATTATAAAGGTATACACTTATAGACTTATAGCTCCATTTATAAGTCATTCTTAATACAAATACTTATAAGTAACTTATTTCACTTGTTAGGTGTTAAGTCTCGCGGAGTGTTGCCATCACAGCCAACGTTATCGCCTCCTAGACAGTGGAAATGTATTTGAATACACACTATGGCTTATTTTAATACTTTATCTATGGCGTCCGTTATATGGGGACAGTTTTCTATGGCGTATAAATATACCGTTGTCACTTGGAAGCGGAAACTGCATTCAATAACAAATACTTCGATACAATTGTCAGTAAGTTAAAGTTAGTGCTAAGTTATCCTAGAAAACTCTGCGTGGGTAAATTGTATGCATAATCTCATTGTAAAATTTGAATATTTGTTATAAATACCCCAATATCTGTATAAACTATTATAATACTATATCTATGTATTTGTAATAATCATATAAGTGGAAGTCGGTAAAAGTAAAATTTACATATTTTAATATATTAAATTAATTTGAGCCGAGATGGCCTAGAACACGTCGATCACAACCGATGACCGCGGGTTCAAACCCTGGCTAGCACCACTGATTTTTCAAGTGCTAAATTAGTGTTTAAATTCATCTCGAGCTCGGCAGTGAAGGAAAACATCGTGAGGAAACCTGCATATGCCGGGAGAAATTCTGACACATGTATATCCGCCAACCCGCAGTGGAGCAGCGTGCTGTATTAGGCTCTAAACCTTCTACATAATAGAAGAGGAAGCCTTTGCCCAGCAGTGGGACATATACAGGCTGTTGACTTGACTGACTTTTGACTTAACGGCCCTTATTAAGATTGCGTTATCTTGTGTCGGGGGTCCGGAAACACTCACAACACGAACACAAACACCCAGACCACGACAAGCATCCGTATGCCAATGCCTTCTCCTTAATAGGAGAGGAGGCCTTTGCCCAGCAGTAGGTTATTTACAGGCTGTTACTTTACTTTACTTTAATATATTAAAAATGCTTTTTTGCATTATAATTTTTTTAAATTCATTTTTAATAACTTGATCTGTTTGTTTAAATAAAATATCGAAATATTAATATAATAACACCTATCATAATCCGTTTTGAAATAATTAAATTATTTAAATAATAACATCTATATCAAAAACCATTAAGATTCAACGACATTTACTACATAAGAGTAGCTCATTCTCTGTCGTCATTAATTGTATTCAATAGTTTTAGCACCTTAAAGCAATGAGTGTTAAGCGGACAGAATTTATTACCATAAAGGGCAATAGTAAAATACATCCAGGCCGCCTCATTTAATAGTTGTAGTAATATCTTTAATTTTATGCCACAGTATTGCTTCCAGGGACAATTTATAAGTTGAGTTTAGTCGAGATTATTTATAACTCAAGAAGACATTGTTAAGTCTGAAACATTTGGTTGCTGATAGCCCACTGAACCCATTAAAAGGTAGGTAAGTTCAAAATCGGTGGTATTAATGTATTCTAATAAAGTGTCATGTCTTTAACATTATTCAAAAAATTTTCAAATCATCTTAACTGATTAAGTACGAAAAGATGTTTCGTTAATTTAATGTTTCGAATATTTAAGTGTGTTAAATATTTTGCAATACACAATAAACTAGTATATTTTAACAACTTATTATTAGATAAAATAATATTATAGCAATCTACTTTTAATTAATTATACATTTTATTAAAATAGCAAAGAAAATGATAGGTATACACTTCGATAAATAAATTTATTAGGTATAGATTTGACATGTTTAGACGCTATTTTCTCAAACTAAAGTCCGTGTGGCTTGACACAGTATTGCTTGTCAGCGTCCATTTCTGAATGTGACTTACACACGCGACTTATAATGCTATCAGCAATAAATCGCGGGCAAACTTAAACGCGTAGAAATCCGTCAAAATCGTGCTAAACCAAAAGCATTCGAAGATCCGACTTAATGCGTAAATTATTAAGTCGCTCCATCACTCGCTATAAGTCACTGTATTTCAAGCTTAAAGATTGCACACGATCTGCTACACTAAGTTCCCGGTTTGCACGCAATGCCAACAATAACCATCACAACATTGATATTATTTACTATTCGCACCGTTACGATGTCATCTATATTCAGATTATTAAATCTCGGCTAGTGGCCGATAAATACGAGGAATTATGAGATGTTTTAAATAAAGCTTGCGGATAAGCGCGCTGTTATAATCGTGATCGCAACTTATTAGTTACCGATGTTTATTGAAATATTGTTATATATATTTATTTAATGATAAATATAATAAGAGTTTGCTTGCCTTGGTCGAAATTTTGATTTTTCCGTACAAAACCAACTTATCAACCCATTATGAATTGAATTATCAAAAATCCTATTCTAGAAGATAGCCGCTTCTTACTTTAATACAAAAAACTATAGTCAATATCACTATGTCCTATAGGATTGGTTACGATAATCGTAAAACTGTATCTACTAGGTATAAGGTGAGGATTATATTAATAAGTTTTGCTCTCGGACTTTCATAAAGATTTACATAAGTTCATCATTATTGCTGTACACCTGAATTTAATGTCAATGCCTTACTTTGGAACGCCACATCTTTTGTAACTATTAACAGTTAACTACTAAGTTACACACGAAAGAATTTACTGACAATTGTTTGTTTTTGTTACTCACAGTTTTCGTACTAATCAAAAACTTACTAGTGTAATTCTCATCTAAGAATATCGTAATCAATTACACAAACTATAGACAAGTACGCAAATAGACGACATTGACAAGCGCCACATATGCGCGAAAAAACGCAGAAAAACCGCTGACCACAGATACATAAATACTCGTAATACCATTAAAAAAAAAAACATTTTTACATCGTTATGATATATTTTAAAATTCGATCCATAACGATCTTGTTTCAAATCGTTTTAAAGATATAAACAAATCGACCGAAACGTTTCGGATCATAAAAACGATGAAACTAAACTTTATTATACAAATTTTAAAACGAATACGATATGAGAAACGTAAACCCATATGGTTTAGATAACATTGGATTTTTGGTCTCATTGATATTTTCTGTTATCACGGAATATTCAAATCCATGAATATGTAAGCTGTTTAGCCTACCTTTTAGAATAGATGGCAAACGAGCAGGCGGGACACCTGATGCTTAGCGATCACCGCCGCCCTTGCCAGCGCCAGCCACAAATGCGTTGCCAACTTAAAAAGAAATGAGATAGGAGAAATGGAACTCAATATCTCCGAATTTGACTTTTTGTGGATTGACGCATTATTGCTTATCAGCTTCCAGTTATTCCAAATACATATATGAAAACCTACCAACAACACCGTTTTTGATGAAAATTCTATGGAATCAACCTGAAAGTATAACTACGCTTTTAAATAAAACTTCGAAATTCGAAAAATTACGGAATCGGTTAAAAGTAATGCAGTTCTGAGGTAACCAATAAAAAAAGGCATACACAATAACTTTAGAACATCCTCTATTTTCGAAAGTCGAAAAAGAAAATAGACATAAGATATAACAAAAAAAAATAAAAAATGTTTTAAACCGGTTCCGCGGCCGATACAAATTGCGACCTCATACATACATGTCCCTAACAGTTAACTACAGGCGTTGCGTGGAGGTTAACACGCACTGCAGTTAGTATGACATCTTTATGGCAGTATCTATGGCTAAAATGTAAGGTGTTTTTCGCATAGGTTATCTAGCATAACAGTGAAGAGGGGTTAAAACGATGATCTTTTGGTAATTTGGGTAATTGTTTCCGTGATGGGTTAGTGAATTGAATAGAAAATTACGAACGACGATAATGGGCATAAAAAGTTATATATAAGGATAGAATTAAGTTTTTTTTTAAGTTTTAATTATTTTAATCTGCCATTTTAACTAATGTAATATCTTTGAAAATTTTAGGTTTTTTTTTCGATGTTTGTTTATACGTAAATTAAATTAAAGGATCCAAGATGGCCTGTTGATTAGAACACGTCGATTTCAACCGTATATTTACGGGCTAACCCGGCTAGCATCAAAGTGCTAAATTTCTGTTCAAATTCATCTCGTGCTCGGTGAAAGAGGAAAAATTCTGACTCTTAACAATCTCCTTGCAGTGGGTCTGTTTGTTTGCATCTTATATGCTTCTATATTCATTTGAATACGATAAAGTTTGTCAACATATTATTTGCAATCGCGAAAAGGTTATAGGCATAGTACCATTAACTTCTAGTGGGTGGAGCTTGAGTTGTACTGCGACGCAGAAAAATAGTTTATGCTTTTATTATACAAATCTTCTTTTAAATTGTTACACCTTTTATCAAATTAAAAAAGAACAGATACAAATATAAATAATATATATACTTATTCAAACAAATTTATCAAGAATAGGTTTCACATCTTTAGACGTAATTTTCTCAAAATGAAGCCTGGCTTGACATAGTATTGTCAGCGTCCGAATATTTGAAGTTTTAATGCAAATTAAAACAGGGACGTAAACATACATTTCTCTACAACATTGCGAACACAGATTATTTGTGTTCCAAGCTCGCACTCGCACTCTTAACCAAATTCCACGCATGTTGAAACTATACATAAGAGGCTAATAAAGTGCGATCGCACTGCAGATTAGTCGCACGCGACGCTCGCCCGATCGTGACAACGGTAGTGCGCGTAGACCCCGCTCAATGGATAAAATCCTAAGGTATGCTATACATTAAGATAGGTACAGTTAGCGCCCGCTTCCTGGACCTGATAATTCAGACTGTAACAATGAGGTGTTAATTAGTTTAATATATTCTTTAGCGAACTGTACTTTTGTACATAAACACGAATACCTAAATGTTTTTGAAATTCATGTATGCATGTGAATTTCTTCCATTGTCATTTGTAAACGAATATATTGAGTACGTGATTACTATTGTAGACGATATCGTGTGGATGATATTCGGAAACGATTTTGTCGACTGATATCGAATAACTTCAAAACAATTTTAAAGCCCTCAATCAAAGAATTGAATTGAAAATAATTTTAAACGTTAATCCAGAATATGACATATATAATTTTACTTCAGTATCCATACATAACTCTATATGAAATAAAAATAAAATCAAAGTTAAACTTAATACACATACAATTAGTCACGTCTTGACAAGTGGGCGCAGTGGTCACTGCAACTAACTGAAGTGCTAACGGTCGCAGATTCTGTCTCCGCTCATAACAAATATTTATATAGGCCATATAGATATGTGTCATGTCTGAGTATTTGTGCTTATGTTATATGTGTTTCTGGATCCCCAAAGAATAAAGTATTAATGGAAGCCGTTGAGTGTGAAACTGTTTTTTATGTATATCATGACATTTAGTTTATTCATTTTATATCATTATAATTATTATTTTTGTAATCTAATGTGAATTGTTTTTAATAGGATATTAAAAATAAACTGTAATAAAAAAAAATATTTTCTTAAAAGAGTTACTATCGAGTTTCTTACCGGTTCTCCTCAGTAGAGACTATATTCCGAACCGGTGTTAGCTCTACAAAAATCAAAAACAATTGACCTGTAACTTGATCGTTCGAACTCTAGAAATCCTATTTGCGTAAAGTATATATAAAATTTCAATTTGAGTTACAATAAAAAACAGAAAAATTTTCGCAAAACCTAACCTACCTCACAACAATAGACCAGCAAACGCAATAAATTTAATTCTTTCATCCCATCCCAGCGTCCGAGGATAATTTAAACAAATACACCGTTACCCGATACCCGGTGGTCAAAGATCAGCCCATCGCTATCTCATTACAGGCGCCGGAAGATCTTCTTTTTAGCTGTAAATCGCTTATCTGAAACACACTATTAAATCAGGCCCACATATTGAATGCATAGCCCGGCCTAGCGCATACCGCGATAGCGATCTCGCTCAAATTTACACTAACGACTGTTTCACACGGAGCTAACGTTATTAAACATTTTGTTAATTATATGTATTATATTTTTTTTAGTATAACGAATATATTTAAGGATGAAAATAATATGAGTTGATTGATAAAAAAGCGGTAGACTTCGGAATGTTAACGCATTATTTTCTTTGTGTTTGATTATGGTTTTAAATTAAAAATTATTATGTATACAATATATTTTAAAATAAAAAGTAAGGTTAAGTAACAGCCTGTAAAACCCACTGCTGGGCAAAGGCCTCCTCTCCTATTAAGGAGAAGGTTTAGAGCTTAATCCACCACGCTGCTCCACTGCGGGTTAGATATACATGTGTCAGAATTTCTCCCGGCACATGCAGGTTTCCTCACGATGTTTTCATTCACCGCCGAGCTCGAGGTGAATTAAAACACAAATTTAGCTCTAGACACTTATAAGGGTTCTTCCTACGTAATATATGTTATTATGTATACCTAGAAATTGCAAAAGGGTGAATTTCAATAATTTTGTGAATGATTCCCACATAAGCAATACTGTAATGGACATTAAACTTGTTAGAAAAAAAAAAGTAATTTTCTTTTTTTTTAATTATTATATCGAGTATCTGAAACGGCAGTACGACTATTGTACTATACATACGTATTATTATCATTAAAATATAGGCTTCTGCCCACATTTAAAAATTTGTTTTATATATTTTAAACTTTCGCGTTGTATACTATTCATATTCTATATAACTGGTCTTATCGCGATAGCTAACAGTAGTAATACCTTTTTTATTGCCCGACATTTCGACGAAGTTACATTCGCCGTGGTCACGAGCTGACTGGTGTACCGCGCGCCCTCCGGCGACGAGTGCGCGAGTTTTCTTCGCCACATGCAGAATGTAACTTCGTCGAAACGTCGGGCAAAAAAACGTATTACTACTATTAGTTCTCGCGATAAGACTCGTTATATCAAATATGAATAAAATAATTGTTTTATTTTAAATTATAAAAATTATCTAGATAATCGCCTTAAAATGTTACATTATGCTGCGTTAGATGCAGGGACATTAATTTAGGTTAGTTCTTTAGTTTAACCTAGAATTTCTTGATCCAGATAAAAGCGTCAAGCTAAAATCTAGACCGCGATTATTCTACGAGATTGCGTTTACGCGTAAATAATAGACTTGATTATAGATTATATCTTAATGTTTGTTGAGGTGTTATGCTTTGAAAGCTCATAAATTATAACAAAAATTTGTATTAAGTGATGTAAATTAATTTTTGTCAACCCACACTACACAAACATACAATATGATACATATACGTTTATATGCAGAAGGTTTTAATAAGCAAACAATTTCATTAAAAATTGTCGACGTTAAATCGATATTTAATTCAACATATTTGTTTTTCTTGATAGAAAAGGTACGCTTCGCCTTTTTTCTGTCTATTTAGAATGATCTACATGTATGGATAATAAGCATTAATGTGTCAACCAACAAAAAGTCGAATTCGGAGATATTTTTTTATATATGTATTCTGATAATGCGTCGTGTATTACTCAAAAATTTATCAAACCATCTAAGCTAAAACAGTACGGAAAAATTTTCTACTTCTACTTTTAATGAATTATAATTTTTATCAAAATGAAAACACAAGATAGATACATATCACCTCTTCGAATAAATTTGTTAAAAATAGATTTGACATCTTTAGACGTCATTTTCTCAAAATGAAGTCCGTGTGGCTTGACATAGTATTGCTTATCAGCGTCCATATATAATAAAATATAATAAGATAATAAAATTTTACATTAATCACGAGACACAATAATATCATATAATTACATAAATATATACTAGATCCGTAATGTTAATGCGATTCTAGTATTTACTCAAGTTTAGCAATTAACTATACTTTAGAAAGTACGATTATCTATTACTCTGGCCGGATAACGTTTATAATTTTGCATACAAGTCCGTTCGATGGCTCGCCGCTGACAGCCAACAATTATTTACTGCCGAGAAAAGGTCTTAGTTCGCTACAAAATCCTACTTTCATTTTAAACGATGTTTGTGATAATATTTTATCATAAACACGTCGATAATATGCGCTAAAAAGTTTTCAATTTAGGTTATATTCGAGCCGCCATTTTGAAAGTGATTATACTGGCGCGACTACACGCGCGAATAATATTTACATTTTAAAACAAACTATTAAGTCTTCTTTCACGTAAAAGTCTTTTAATATCGTACGTATTTATGGCGGATGTATTATGATATAATGTTTTTCCAAACAACATTTTTGTTAATGCAATTTTTAAATTTTTAATTAAAACACCCAATAAAGTTACTGTTAAAACCCTAGTTTGGCTGTAAAGCATTAGCCGTATGCCATAAACCTTGAGACGACAAGTACGTCACTTCATTGACATAACAATCACAAAAAATTAAAAAATAAAATGTAAAACAGATTAAAAACAATTTATATACATTCGTATATATATACGTATGTACCAAGCCTTTAATATGATCGCGCGTCCTGATTACTTCTGCTCTTAATCGCGATGTCAATAACTAGCCACATATCATTCATTTTAATAGATTTCATATCAGATAATTAATAATATATGACGGGAAGCTGATTTCGTTAAACAGAATCATGATTTTATGATCGAGTGCAAGAGAGAGGCCATCCATAACGTATACGCATTGAGAGGAAACCAGGCGGACAATTTAGTGGAATATGTTACTTTAAAAAGTAAGGAAGGAAGTAAAATTGGCGATTTGGAAGAACTTAAACTGAAATCAGAAGGTAGTATAAGGCGAGAATCACATTTGTAAGTCTTACTCTCAAAATTAATATAAAACAACCCAAAATCCTGAAATTACCTAGACAACTTCACGAAACCTGCTAGTGTCAAAAATAAGGCACTAAGAATCTTTCAAATGTAGCAATGAGAAACAACATGCCAAATTTTTTTTGAAAGTACATATATGAGCAAAACTTATAAGTGGAAATCTCGCCTAAGAATTTTCCGAAAAAAAATGCAAAATATATAAGTAATTTTTAGGTCGATTTAAAACTTACCACTCGAGGTAAATAACATTTTGGTCACAACTAGTAGATAATTTAATATCGGAAGCTGAAATAGAATGAAGAATGACGATAAAAAAAACTCATTTAAAAAGATTGGTTCCGGGCCATTGTGTTTGAGACATTTGAAGTGAAATCCGAATATATTTAAAAACGTTTTATACAATATAATCATAAAAACTAAAGTTATACTTTTCGCAAATAATGAATAAAATTCTTTAGTATTATATTAATTTAACGGAAACGATCGACGAGTCTAAAACTTTGTAGCTGTTGACTATTTCGTTTGTAGGTTAGACAGAAATTTCTTATAAATGTTTTCGTAGAAAAATATCGCCGACTTAAAACAGAACTGTTGTTATCACCTATACAGGGTGTCAGCTGAACATGTGTTAGATATTTTTCCAGCGTTAGCAGAATCGATATTTAAAAGTAAAAAAAATAATTAAATTTTTTAGTACTTTTTTTTTAATATAAGTTGGATCTTGTAGTTTAATTTAATTTTTTTACTCTTAAATATCGATTATCGATATGGACAAACTATTGCACCAACCGCGAGTCATTTGCTGTTATTGAAAGTTAAGTTATTGAAGATTTTCTTTCTATATCCCAACATTTTATATTTTAAAACCTTCTTTGAAAAATATACATTTAATAGCGAGAACCCCATCCGAATCGAAACAGACAATGTCCCCAGTTTCGTGGTCTGTTTTACGCCACAATTTACGTCCAATTGGTGACATACCTTCACCACAGATAAATAAAGTCGCTACTGAAAATCGCCATTATTATGGTCCATAGCATTATATTATCCCATAGACCATTAAACGAAGTAAATGAGATGCGATAGCGTGGAAAGCTGAAAGTCTTTGCATTGGTATGATCCGGTGGATTTACGATATGTTTATATCGGCGTTTGATAAATTTAAGAGGTTAGATCTTTTATAGTGAGGTGTAGATCTTATCTACCATCTCGCCTGGACTGGTTTATGTTTTATACCTTTAGATTTCATCGGAGGAAATTATGACAAACATCATTGATGACAAACAAATTGTTTTTTATGAGCATCTGATAAGAATTCTCGTCTTGAGTCTATTTGTATGTGCTATTTTATTAGAATGGTTAATGGAGTTAGTGATTTGCACTGGACATCTTCTCGTTAATTTCAAAGTGATGTTTTAATTCTAATTTAAAACTTCTTTAAATAAGCTCACCAATTGCATTACTATAGAAAACTGTAACAAAATTATTCAACTAAAGATAATAATCATCAAAATTGAGTTTAATAAGATAGACTTATACCATGTAAAAGCATAAAAATCTATTTTATTTAACCTGGCCGAAACGGTAGATTTGAGACAAAATGGAGTAGGCTAAATTTTTAAGCATCATTAGAATATATATATTTTTTGAGTTAAGTTTAAGTTTTGGTGTACTGTTACCTATAACGCGGATGTTTAGGGGTGGATCCCCGCTCGGGGCAGATATCTGTATTTGTATAAATCGTTGTTCCTAGGTCCGGGTGTCACTCCTTGTGGGTCTCCCCGCCGTGCCTCAGAGAGCGCGTAAAGCTATCGGTCTCTGTTGTTATCACAATCACCTGATAATGATCGTTACTCTTAATAGGAAGATTATTCTAGTCTAAACGGTTACTGGCTTGACCTCAGGGGTTGCGGAGGTCAGATTGATGTAAAATTAGTTGTCAATATCTGGACTAGAGCAATAAGCATACCCTGGTATCAACGGGAATATTGCTAGGTAAATAAAACGAGATCAGAATAAAATGTATTTTTTTATATAGAAAATACCTAGCATATAAGGCGGGACACATAAAGTTAATTGTTGGAGCCACAAATGCATTTCCAGCTAACGAAAATATAAAGGATAAAAAGGAAAGTAAGGAGAAGAATGGGGGAGGGAGTTAGACTTCCGGGTCTCTCATTGATTGTACGAAACGAGGCTGTCTGTTCAGGCCGATCTTCTTTGAGAGTGTGGTAATGCCCCGGTTGAACCAGCCCGTATATGAGCATCATAAAGCTATAGCCAGACTACCGTTTTAGACTACAGCTAGGCATTATCTTAATAATACCTGTTTCAATATTATTACCTAATCCATCATAATTTACAATAAATCCTTACCAACTTGTCTATCAGATCAAACATTCCGCAAATGTAAGGAGCAGTTTGTCTTTGATTTCGTACACGCCTTCTTCCGCAGCCCTCGTCCTAAATATTGAAGTTCTGACCCTTTTCAAAGATCAGAGGAAGTATTCGAACAAAAAGAAACGACCTACTGAATGGTTATTAAAACTTCGAGTTGATAAAAAAAACCTCAATCGTACATTTAGAATTTTTGATGTTTGTTTGATTTTTGAAATCTGCCAACTCATCACAAAAGTATAACTTGCAGTCATATTTGTTCAAGATGGATTTCATTTGTAAATTTTTCTCTCGTTATTGGTATAAAACGACTCTTATTTGAAAACAATTACCTAGGTGTTACGAAAGCTATGTCACAAGGAAGACACTGACAGAAAATTCCTTCAGATGTAAAGCAATGACAAACAACTCATGAAAATATTTATGAATGTCTGTCTGTTTGCTCTCAGACATATAAGTATAATAAGACTTATAAGTATAATTTTCGCCTATGAGTAAGAGTCTTAGCCTCCCCTTCTTTTCATCCGTAACCGTCCCCTGCATCTATTTCTTTTAACACATTCACTGCAAATTTCAAATACATGTATTGTATTGTATGTCCCTAGCGGTTTCTCTGGCGTTTATGATAACTTCTCCGCTCTTATGAGTGTGTCATCTAATATAGCCTATAGCCTTCCTCAATAAATAAACAATCTAACACAAAAATATTTTTTCAATTCAAACCAGTAGTTCCTGAGATTAGCGCGTTTAAACAAACTCTTCAGCTTTACAATATTATATGGTATGGCGGCGGCGCTGAATGTGTTTAGGGAATAACGCTTTGGCTTCTTTGAAGCTGCAGATCTTCACATGACGTGGCACGTGACGGTACTAACTTAACAACAGGGGATCTGCTTGTTTGCTCGCTAATTTCAATAAATATACTACAGTGAATATTTCACTGGACTCAATTATGAATTGAATATATTTAAAACATCAAATAACGCAAACTTAAAAGTTAAATTAATAGATTAACACAATTATAAACTTCGATTCGTAAAGCAAATTAATAAAAAAACAAATAATTCTATTAAAAATAAAAAGAAAGAGAAATTAAAAATAACTATATTAAACCTAAATAACTATCGATGTCACAGTGAGGCAAGGTGCCCAAAACACTGGCAGCATTACCTCTTTGTATAGCCAGACTGATATGCTGGCCAAGGTAGCCGCCAGCCCTTCGGTCACCCGTAGTTTCGACGAGGCGGGAAGACAGCTCTTTGAAAAACTTTTTTGCTTCCTCGCCCCACGACCCCATAGTTTCAACGGCAAACGTCACAAATATGAAACTCCTTTCAATATATTAATTTGAATTATATTAAATAAGATATTTTTAAATTTCAAGTTTTTTTTTATATTTATAATTTTATATTGCATGACGGGATCTTTCTCGATTTAATTAATTTACTCAACAATTATTTTTACAGAACTGTAATTTTTTCTTTAAATTAATACTGATTTATCAAAAACATTGACATTTCCTAAAAACAATTTTTGTTTCTCAGAAATTTCACATAACATAATATAGAATTTCTTTTTAACTCAACTTCCCACAATGATACACGATGTGAACGTATTAATTGGCCATTCTATTCATAATTGTAAAGCCGCCGCCATGAGAATTATGATAAAGGTGCGGATTTGAAATTCGTTTAATTAGAGATATGGATCAAAAGAGTTATATTTATAAATATTTATCTTTATTGAAGTTGGATTTGAGTGGCCAATCTGAATTTAAGAATACTAGCTGCCTCGTGGCTTCACTCGCGTTTATGGTTACTGCTTCGCCCTTCAACCATAGTTTGATGTAATATAGGCTATTATATAACCTTCCTCAAAAACCTACATACAAACTTAGAAACTTTACTTAAATTATCTATTTATAAGTATAAAGGTAACTGCAGTGATTAACTACAGTAGTAGAACATAGGACTTAGAAATTTAATCCAATAACAATTGTAATAGAATGAAAGTGTTACTGATAATCTTATTAAACGATTTTTTAAAAGCTTAAATATTAAACCAAAATGAATTCCAAATCAGCATAAAAAAAATGTTTCAGCAGCTAACTGGAGCTATCCTATACCATAAATTACACAGATTTCCTATACGAATCTAGTAAACTTTGCTCGTTTAACAGATATTTACAAAAAGCAAATACTAGTTATAAGCTCCAATTCAACATTGTTCACATAAAAAAATATATGATAATCCAGGAAATACAAAACGACTATATTCGTAATGCCAAATGCTTTACTTAAGTGCCGACAGTATAATATGCAGACGGTGAATTGCTTGTAATCATGTTCACGGTTATTAATAATTCAAAACACTAATTAAATACAAAAATGTACTTAACATTTTTACAACATTACAACCGGTAATGTTGTAAATATAACAACAGTAAAAATTGTTGTTTGTGAGCTATTAGGAATTCTAGAAATGCAATAATAGTCGCAACCACGGTAAAGATTTGACTTATGCACTTTGTAACGGCCAAGGTACCGCAAATGATTTACTGGATGCAAAAATTGTGTATTGTCTTCTTTAAAGTAACAATACTCGATTAATCAATAGAAGTGTGACATAAATTTCGCTATAAATTATAAATTTTATATTTGCACAAATTAATAATGCAAAATCTTGGTTAAATTTTATATACGTTAAGTGTGTATAGATTATTCTTAAGGTTTACAGATATCTTCAAATAAAATCTGTATTTTTGACCCGATTATCACATAAAGTGGGTAATGTTTTTAAATTCAAACTATAATTTATTCAAATAGGTTTTTAAAACACTTTGGAATTGTCAAGTTACAAATCAATCTCTAAAATATAAAGCTACTACAGATGCTGAAAGTAAATTTAGATTTTTCGATTAAAAGTAGGTTTTTCGGATGTATGTGTTTCATTTATAGGGTTCTAACCATATACTCCTTGATTCTAACATAATGACGTTAAAATCGTGTCAATTGTAGATTTTTAATAATTAAATACTTTTAATATTTTTACTTAAAAAATAATGTGTGAACATACATAAAAAACTCCGACGAATTGAGTACCACATCCTTTTTCCGAAATCATTTAAAAACTAGACGGAATAAAATATAAAAGTGAACTAACATGTCAGTAGAACATATAAAATAACTAAATATATAACACACTTAATCTACACTTATTTCCAATTAGAAACAAGGCAATTTGATCGCTATTCCGATAGAAATAAGGAAAGAAAAAATTCCTAAGCTTTCTAACGGAGCACGTCGCTTTAATTGTGGTGAAATTTAATAAGCGACGCAATTGCGAGCAACTCAGAAAGCTTTATTGAAGATTTATAAGATATTGGACAAGGCAAAACTTGTCTAAAATGTTTGAGAAACTTATGTAAACATGATTAATCGAAGGGTATGTAATGTCTTAAGCGCTTAGTCAACAACAAAGTCTAATCAATATTTTGACTCGTCTTGTATTGAAGAAAATTTCGTCTATTCGTCAATCGTTATATAATTTGCCTATGCTCGAACATTTGTTAATTTAAAAGTCAATTCAATTCATTTTTTTGGTTGTTAGTTGTGACAAATTCAAAAATCTTTAATTATGTTTTCTTTTATTATGTTCAAGTTACAGGTTGTAAACATCCCACTACTGGACAAAAGCCTCCTCTACTATTGGCAAGGAGAAGGTTAAAAGCTCAATCCACCACGCTGCTCCCCTGGGCGGGGCGGTTTCCTCAGAATGTTTTCCTTTAGCGTCGAAATTAAACACAAATTTTATTTTTCTGTTAGATAGTTTATTTATAGAGGTAAGCTATAGGCTTTTTACACCACGCTACGACTCATAGGAGCGAAGCAGTAACTATAAACGCGAGTGAACCCGCAAACTTTAATAAAATATTATTGAAATGTTTGTGGCTGAATGTACAACTGGATATCAACATGTTATACGAGTGAAAAGTCGATAAATTCAAGCAGTAAGGAAAACATAAAGTTGCCGTATCCACAGGAACAACTTAGTACATTAAAGTTATTTACTTACGCTTAAGTTAATTACAGATATTAAAAATGTTATAAAATATTTTCATGTTGAAAAGACGCTTTGCTGGTTTACATGAGAAATAGAATTTATATTATTTTCTCGGAGTTATAAGTGATGTTAGTCATATAAGGTTTTCTAGGAACTGGTTAATTATTAATACTTATGTGATAAATAAAATATGTTAAATTTTTCATCGAAAATTCAAACGGTACACTGCAGTAACAGCCAGCCAATCTCTTAATTCCGGAACAAATGTCTTTTCTGCTATTACAGATAACGAATCATCATAAAGTTTTTAAAAAATACTGAGTATTACTTATATTTAAAATTAAAAAAAAAACACCTATAAAACCAGCAAGGTAAAACTATTGCTATCACAAAGTACTACATTCAGACAATCGATCTCTGATTTTTATACTAAACTGCCTCCTTTAATTGTCAAAATGTGACGTGTTTTGACTAGCGATAGTCATAATTAGCCCGCAGTAGATATCACAACATATCTTCGTCTGTATTTGGTAACAATACGCCGAAGGCAAAATTACGAATTTTCGATTTTTTTTTCATTATAATTTTTAAAAAATGATTCTGTCATTCAATCGGTAATTTCTTACCTAACTCTTATGTGTGGTATAAGACAGTTAAGAAAAATAGACTATAGTTTACTGTTTCCATAAAATCACATGACTAATTAAATACTTGTCACTTCTAAAACATTTTAACTTCTATATAAACTTTGTCTAAACCTAATAGGATAATCATTTTATTATAATTTACACGTATTTACCTTTTAAGTTTTATAGCAATAAATATGTGATTCATAGACGAGTTAGCCGTACCCACTTCATCGCTGTAATCGAGTAAAATCTCTTTAATATATGAATATCAATTGAATCCCAACCGTTCAAACACATTAAGATTAGAATTAATTGCGATCGAATAGCGAATATTGAGCACAAGTAAAAGGTATATTTGCATTATGAATATTAAAATATTAGTTACTATATCAAATATTTACATAACGATAACGTTGTTATTACTAATTAAAATAATAATTTTACCCAATAACATTGTAATAAAATTGTAAGAGGTCGAAAGATGAACCACTAAATAAATTATAGACAGACACACAGTAACTGACGCGCTATCGGTCACAGTTTCGATCCTTAATAGAGGTCGTTGAGTGTGATACGTTTTTGCGTTTATTGAAAAGTCCGCTATATAATCTAATACATATTAATATAATATTGGTCTGTTTAAATCTTTTGTAGTAAGGCAGATAGCGTTTATTTGTGGAATAAAGTTTACAAAAATAAACGTACCTGCTACCGATATTACACGTGAAATGATTCAAAGATTTCAGCGTGCTAATGGGATCTGTCTGTTTTACAATCATAAAACTATAAAAGGTGGTATCTACCACCCTGTTGTAAAAAAACCACCCCTTTGTCTATGGGACCGCGTATTAACACATTCGGGTGTGGGTATAAATACAATGGGGTATAGAAGTGTTTAGGTTGAATAAAAAGGTTATATACTCGGAAATTTTTTTTTTGTAATATACTAAAGGCACTCGTGCTTGACCCACGGCTGACAAAAGATTTCGGATTTTTGAATAAAAAAAATGTAGAGATACATTAAACAATTTAGTAATCATTTTTTTTTTTTAATTTTTCTTATTCACCCTAAGGCGAGAATGATATTAGTAAGTTTTACTCTCGTATTTTTTATTAGAATAAGTCTGTAACCTGTTATATTAAAAAAAAAATAAAAAAAAAATATAATAATAAAAAATATAAAAATAAAATAAAATAAAATAAAATAGTTTTTATTGGTTATATGAATGTTTATTAATTTTTTAATTAATTAATAAAGAAATAATCTTAACTGATTACAATTAATTATAATTAAACTATTCTTATTAAAATAAGTTTAACAAATTTTTCAATTAAGTTTAATTATTCGAGAAGAGAGGAGAGAAGAGAGCCAGCTAAACTCATCGGGTGGGTCACCAGGTTGTACACCAATGCAATTACTTTACAGTACTTTAATATAAAATGTTAGGCGCCACTGACAATATCTTTAGTATTTAAATTTCGGTGTCAGGCCGAATAGTTACTTACATACAAAGTAAGGAAAATAATTTAAATCATATCTATTAAATTATAAAATAGGAAAAGACATAACCTTACATTACCAAAGACAGAAAACTACCGCTACCGTCTCGTAGAAAGTTTAACCCGTATGCCGCTAAGATGCGAGACTTCCAGAACTGGCTTAGGCAGACATAGATGCTCCCGGGTTAAAGCAGGAACTGAAGAACACGGAGCTGAACCACTAGGCTTCAATAGTATTCACACCACCCCATCGGTGTGTATTGTATTATATCCCGAGGTGAGATATTGTATTTGGACGGGATTCCTTTTGTATTTCTTATTGACGTTCTCTCTCCATAGTCAAATATTAAGGTTTGATTAGTCACATAATCAACCAATTCTCATCAATAATAATAGTCCCCTATAGGAATGAATAAGAATTCATTCTATTTAATATATATAAAAAAAAAAACTCCTGTAATAAAAATAAATGATATTAGGACACGAAATATTAATGCCTAATCTCAAGAATAATAAATAACTTGAATGTAATAAATACCTCCAGAAGGTTTAATGCCATGCCAACCATGTGCCGACAATTACAACTTCCGAGGAGTTAAAAAATCCGAAATAGACTGAAAATACGATAAAAACACTCAATAATCTTGCGAATAAAAGTTAAATCTTTATGAATTAGATAGAAATATATGCAACTTACAACGTTTGACGAAAATCTGCGATTTAAAGACCACATGGCGAAATGTCGACTTTGGACATTATCCTATTGGAATATGCAAATATTCCTATAATTTTCTGAAAATAAACAATCAAATAAGAATACTACAAAACTAAAGAAGTGTGAGAACACGTGCTTGAAGACCAAGACTCACCATAAGTTGTTTGAATACAAATTCTATATTTAGAACCGGCGCGTGCGTTTCTAAAAATAGAAAAGATCGATGACCGAATTAATCTTTAACAAATCAACTACGAGTTACCATATACACCAAAAATGTCCCTAAATGTGGGTAATTAAAACCAAACAGATATTTCAAAATAATTACTAATAATTATTAAATGGCCACCTAAAGGCAAAAGAAGATATATATTACGAAACCAAAACAGTTGTAGTAATAAAAATGTCGTCAGCAATGAATTTCTGTAACAAAACAAAACTTCAAAAACTGAAACAATAAAAATATTGACACAAACCTACTTTGTGAACAATAAATAATTTAATACCTTATTTTAATAACATTTCCGTATATAAAATCTATTTTTGTAAAATAAATAATTTTAACAATAGTCCTAATTATTTCCTTAGTAATAGAAATAATTTGTTAAAATGGTAACACTATTTTATCTATTACTATTAAATTTGCACAGACTAATTAGAAAATGTAATGAGACGAATTATAAAGCTTCTGACACACATTCAATTATATGTTTTTGTGAAATTGCCATTTAAAAATGTTAAAATTAAACATTAAAACTCCGTTATGAAATTTTATCATAACAGTGCCCCTCACGCCGAAAGAATTTTGCGAGAGTAAGCGAACAAAATTCGAGCTGGCCCTCCAGCTCAAACCTAAATCAAGTAAACAAATTCAATGAAAATGTTTAAATCCTGAAAGTAAAACATTCTATAAATGTCTCCATCGGAAACAGAAAAAACTTTAAATTGACTTACGTATCTTAACGTAAATAAATAGGTAACAGGACCCAAAATAAATTGTAGCCTAGAAACAAAACATGTGCCAAGGCAAAAAGCAAGTCTTCTTTAAACTAAAGACTAAAGAATAAAATCTAATCACCAACTAGCTAATTATCTAACTAATTAATTAATCCTGAAAAATTACCAATTCTAAGACTATTAGAAGGTAAAGAATGAGTTGCAGACTATGCAGAACAAACTTGACTAAAAATTACTCACTGAGGAGTGTTCAGAACTTAAACCACGGTAAGTCCTATACAATCATAGCATAATATCATGGAGTTAACTAACAATCAGAAAACTCCTTTTTACCTGTAACATGGTAAAAAAACAGATTAACAATGAGGATCCTACTCATTGTTAAACATGATGTAACAACATTAGAGTCGTTAACATGTAGAAACAATCTGGTGACAACCAGAAAGAGAAATAATCCTCAGTCTCCATGACCGAAGGAATAAGAATTGTACTATACAAAGCACAAAACTTGTATTTCAGCTAACCAATGAGCCAAAAAGAAAAAATGTGAAGCTAACTAGCAGATCACAAATGTAAAAAAATAATATGAGATATATCACACTAGGTATTATAATCAAATTAGTCGTAATTAAACTATAACTAAAATACAACTTACCAGAGCAAACCTAACTAGTAACTGCAAATATTAAAAAGTACTATTCTAAAGCAATTAAGAAAACAACAAATGAGCTCCAAAGACGGAGAATAGAATTACTAAATTCGAACCCACACAAAACAACAGCTATGCATAAACTAACTACAATTAAAATCTACAAACTATACCTAAGTCAATCTAACAATTTTGCGAGTAAACTTTGTATTGTTGGCAGTGAAGGAAAAAAAGAAAAGGAATTACCCTCAGTTTACCACTTTATTAATCAGAGGAAACTGGAAGGAATAAAGAAAAGAACTTTAACAGTTAGCACCTAGAATATATGGTGGAACTGGAAAAGCATATTGGTATAAGGCTTATTTAGAGAGTTACCTACCGCTCTACAAGTGAAAGAAAAGAGGTTGGGGATGAGGATAAGGATTTAACCTAAGTTTACCACTATACATATCAGTGGAAACTAGAAAGAACTTTAACAGTAAACACCTATGATTTATGGTGGAACTGGAAAAGCATGTTTGGTATAAGGCTTATTTAAAGAGTTACCTACCGCTCTGCAAGTGAAAGAAAAGAGGTTGGGGATGAGGATATGGGAAAGGAAACAAAACCACTGACCAAAACAAACAAAATTAAACAGAATATACTCAAACCTAACGAAAATGCAATCCTTACAACTATGCCATCTATCAGGACCGATCTTAACAAACAATAACTCCTCTGTCCGGACTAGTTGTAATATACTAAACTAACGACAATACCAACCAAAAAGAAACCATCTGTCAGGACTGATGTTATCTTACCATTCATAACCCTCCTATCCGGACTAATGTAATATACTAACCTAACGACAATACCAACCAAAAAGAAACCAACTGTCAGGACTGATGTTACCTTACCATTCATATCCCTCCTGTCCGGACTAATGTATACTATCAGGATACTTTTAATTCTTTCCTAAAAAACCAAGATTTACTTTGACCCTTAGCCTTTGGAACCAATAATACTGGATTATTCCAATATCTAATACTGGGTTCTACAACCCTCAAGCGTAACATATCGTCTAATTGCTTATTAAGCTCAATTAGACGTTCAGAAGAAAGGCAAAAATAACGCTGTTTAATAGGCAGCGTATCCCCCGTATCAATTGAATGAGAGATAATGGTCGTAAGACCTAAGCCTTTCTTTTCAAAAGAAACATCTTGAAAATCAAGAAGAACCTGATCCACAATCGCACGTTGTGGAGCAGACAAATCCTCCATGGGATGCAAATATTTAAGCTCGCAAACCTCCTTGGGTTTGAAAGCCTCAGAAGAAAGCTTAAAAAATAAATCCTCGGCCAATTTAAATGCACGCCAAAAATTGACACCGAGCAACAAAGGCGTTGTCACTCCTGGGACAACATAGAATTTAATTACCTTAGTGTTACCGTTCAGAGTAACAGGCAAGAAAACATGGCCCAACACCCGCGAAGTCGAGTTGTTGGCCGTAGCAATATCAAGAATGTCGGTGTTCTCATATAACTGAACACCATTCTCAATAAATTTAGATCCCAAATCAGAACCTAAAATAGAGATACTAGATCCGGAATCTAGTAAACCAGAATAATTTTCGTCAAAAATACAAATAGATAAATGGGGACGAATATCATGGGGATAATTAACGGCTGCCACGCCATGAGAGAAATAAAGAGAGAGTCGTTTTAAATAGTTCCGCCAATCGTCGGGATCAAAATTACTAGAATGCGTTGGCGGAACGCTATCTAGTTTTTTGAACCTTCCGGTATAACACCTTCTTTACAAGAGGTACAATTATTAAACGTAAACCCCTTAGTACCACACTTAAAGCAAACTAATTCCTTAGACCTGCAAGTTTTAAGATTATGACCCTTTTGCCTACACCGAGGACAAAATAATTCTTTGGGTCTAGAATTAGGTTTTGAAACAACCTTGACAGACTCGACTTTACATTTAACTGGTTTTGGTTTAATATAACTAAGATCACTTGCTAATGTGTGATCAGTAATGGGAGGAGGTTCTTGGAATTCCCTAACCTGAACGAACGAATACTCTAAAAGTTTACATTTGTCCTTTAGGTCTTTAATACTCTCAATTTTTTCAAGAGCCAAAGCCTTAATAAAATGAGGACGTAAATTCTTCCTAATAATTTTAAGTTTCTCAAGTTCAGGTACATTATACGACAACCTAGCAAAATAATTTATCATGGTAGCAATGAAAATTGTGCACGACTCACTGTGACCTTGAGTACGGCGTCGAATTTCTGACATCAGCCGCTCATCGTAGTCAAAAGGTGAAAATTCTTCAACTAATTTCTGTTTCAGTGAAGCCCAGTCATGAACTTCAGATCTTATACTTCGAAACCAGATAAGTGCATCGCCTGAAAATAGTTCAATGGCAGATTGAAACAAAATGTCATCAGAAATTTTACGAGCAAGACATAATTCTTCCAGTCTCAGTAGATATAATCTTACACATGACTTTCCATTATACAAATGGTTTAGGCGAGCAAGAGTTCTTTCATTGCTGCATGAATTACAAATATAAACACCAGATGGATGTTCCACAGTAGGTTGTACAATTGGTTGTTCAGCACCTGGAGTAGTAGTATTGTCTACTTCCTCAAAAGATTTTCGAAAAGATTTAAAAAGATTATCAATTTGTGCCAGGCAGCTATTTAATCTTGTGTTGACTTCCTCCTTTTTACTAAACAAACTAACGTCGGCAACAACCCTACTAAATCGATGAAATAGATGATGAGCAACTGCTCTCAATCGGTTGAAACTTTTGAAGGGAGGGTGAGAAGACAAAGTTAAAAGAATCTCAGAAAGTTTGGAATCGATCACCTGAATTTCGACCTCTGGATCAAGTGAAGTCTCCAGGATCTCATCTGCTGGGATAGCATCTGCCAAGACCCGAACCTGTCGACGAAGCTCTTCAACCGTCGTCTTTGGTTTCTCATCCCGTATTTCAACCTCATAAATCAATTCATCCTTGCGAAGCATATGATAAGCTATTGGGCGTTCCATAATGAGAATTAATTTGTACTATAACAGAACAAAAAATATAAAAAAATATAAATATGAAAAAAAGAAAGTCAAAACAACTACCTGAAAAAGAAAGTTAATTGGTACTGAACCTTATGGACTTTTAATAAAATTAAAAGAAAATTTTAAGGAATTCCTAATAAAAAAATATTTAAGTAATTTTAAATTATTACCATATGATAATTGAGTTATTATCAAATTAAATAAATAAACCAAAAAATAAGTCGAGCTGGCTTAACAAATAATTAAGTAGTAGGTCTAAGAATTAAAATAAATTATACAATAACATATATGGCAGGTTTACATAAAAAAATATTTGAAGCCTCCGTGTTCATACAGTAAAAAAAAATGTATCCAACAAAATTAGTAATTGCAATGGCTTAATCGGTACAGCAATAGACGAACCAACTACACCTGGTATAGCGACCCCACGTTCGTGTGCCAATTGTTATATTAAAAAAAAATAAAAAAAAAATATAATAATAAAAAATATAAAAATAAAATAAAATAAAATAAAATAGTTTTTATTGGTTATATGAATGTTTATTAATTTTTTAATTAATTAATAAAGAAATAATCTTAACTGATTACAATTAATTATAATTAAACTATTCTTATTAAAATAAGTTTAACAAATTTTTCAATTAAGTTTAATTATTCGAGAAGAGAGGAGAGAAGAGAGCCAGCTAAACTCATCGGGTGGGTCACCAGGTTGTACACCAATGCAATTACTTTACAGTACTTTAATATAAAATGTTAGGCGCCACTGACAATATCTTTAGTATTTAAATTTCGGTGTCAGGCCGAATAGTTACTTACATACAAAGTAAGGAAAATAATTTAAATCATATCTATTAAATTATAAAATAGGAAAAGACATAACCTTACATTACCAAAGACAGAAAACTACCGCTACCGTCTCGTAGAAAGTTTAACCCGTATGCCGCTAAGATGCGAGACTTCCAGAACTGGCTTAGGCAGACATAGATGCTCCCGGGTTAAAGCAGGAACTGAAGAACACGGAGCTGAACCACTAGGCTTCAATAGTATTCACACCACCCCATCGGTGTGTATTGTATTATATCCCGAGGTGAGATATTGTATTTGGACGGGATTCCTTTTGTATTTCTTATTGACGTTCTCTCTCCATAGTCAAATATTAAGGTTTGATTAGTCACATAATCAACCAATTCTCATCAATAATAATAGTCCCCTATAGGAATGAATAAGAATTCATTCTATTTAATATATATAAAAAAAAAAACTCCTGTAATAAAAATAAATGATATTAGGACACGAAATATTAATGCCTAATCTCAAGAATAATAAATAACTTGAATGTAATAAATACCTCCAGAAGGTTTAATGCCATGCCAACCATGTGCCGACAATTACAACTTCCGAGGAGTTAAAAAATCCGAAATAGACTGAAAATACGATAAAAACACTCAATAATCTTGCGAATAAAAGTTAAATCTTTATGAATTAGATAGAAATATATGCAACTTACAACGTTTGACGAAAATCTGCGATTTAAAGACCACATGGCGAAATGTCGACTTTGGACATTATCCTATTGGAATATGCAAATATTCCTATAATTTTCTGAAAATAAACAATCAAATAAGAATACTACAAAACTAAAGAAGTGTGAGAACACGTGCTTGAAGACCAAGACTCACCATAAGTTGTTTGAATACAAATTCTATATTTAGAACCGGCGCGTGCGTTTCTAAAAATAGAAAAGATCGATGACCGAATTAATCTTTAACAAATCAACTACGAGTTACCATATACACCAAAAATGTCCCTAAATGTGGGTAATTAAAACCAAACAGATATTTCAAAATAATTACTAATAATTATTAAATGGCCACCTAAAGGCAAAAGAAGATATATATTACGAAACCAAAACAGTTGTAGTAATAAAAATGTCGTCAGCAATGAATTTCTGTAACAAAACAAAACTTCAAAAACTGAAACAATAAAAATATTGACACAAACCTACTTTGTGAACAATAAATAATTTAATACCTTATTTTAATAACATTTCCGTATATAAAATCTATTTTTGTAAAATAAATAATTTTAACAATAGTCCTAATTATTTCCTTAGTAATAGAAATAATTTGTTAAAATGGTAACACTATTTTATCTATTACTATTAAATTTGCACAGACTAATTAGAAAATGTAATGAGACGAATTATAAAGCTTCTGACACACATTCAATTATATGTTTTTGTGAAATTGCCATTTAAAAATGTTAAAATTAAACATTAAAACTCCGTTATGAAATTTTATCATAACAAACCTGATAACGGTTACTTAGGTAACCCTAAGAAAGCCGTGACTCTATCAAAACTCAATTCAAAACAATTGCTTTTAGTCGTGCCAATGACACTCTGTCAAAACTCAGGCACTAACAGTAAATTCTTTGCAACTGTATAGTGTGTAAGTGCAAGCCTAAGGCGAGAATCACGCTTATAATTTTTGCTCTCAGACTTTCATAAAGATTTACGTAAGTTATTTCTCATTGCTTCACACCCGAAAGTATTTACCTTCAGTGCATAATTTTTATAACACACAACTTTAGTAACTACTTACGACGTATTTGTTACTAGATTAAAGAATTGTTTTATATCGCTCTCGATTCTATAATAACGTAAAGATATAACGAATTTCGTATGCTCGAAGTAAACTCCGAAACTATTGAAGCTATTTCAAAAGTTATGGTACCATTTGAAAGGTATACTATTTTATATAGACATAAGCAATGTTTTATGTACATATACATATTATTTTTAAATAAAATCTTCAAAAGCGCGAGCAAAAGCGTAAAATTCTAAGTTGATACGAATTTCCTTAAAAAAACTGTTTTTTATAATATTTCGTGCACGATACTACATTCCTAGTCGTACCCCGGGGCAGTACTGCAGGTTGGACGAAACTATTCAAGAAAAAAACTTCCGAGCAGGTATCTACAAAGGTTTTGTACGACCGTGACCAATATCGCTTCAAAAGGTTTTTTTATATACAATCTATGCGAAATTGGACAAAGATGGTGGTATTGAAAAAGCTAATAATGTTGGAAATATTGACTTTATAAAATACCTTTTTTGTTATTTGTTACTAAAATGTGATAGAATCGTCTTGCCTTCTTAAATATTCAATATTTTATATCTTTAAAAGTAATACACAATTAAAATATATTTCTGAAATTTCTTATTAACTTCTTTCAGTTTTTTTATTATATATGTTTTTTGTCTAAACAAACCAAAAGGAACACTTAATCTGAATAAATCTATATAAATTAAAATCACCATTCAAATGTACCTATAAATGCGCCTTATTTCAGAAAAGCTTTAAGTATTTTATGAGATTATGCAATCAGATATATTTGAAAAACTTATTATCAGATAAAAATATGTACTAGCTAATGATTTAATTCATTATACTTTTTATCAAAAAAGAAAAGATGGATATATACTCCTTCAAATGAATTCATTAAGAATAGGTTTGACATCTTTAGACGCCATTTTCTCTAAATAAAGTCCGTGTGGCTTGACGTAGTATTGCTTATCGTCCATTTATACAAATGCAACATTTACAAGTCCGTTTGCTTGTGATTATAAATGACTCCTAATCTATCATACTCGTATCGTGTAAACCGAGTATTATAAATACAAAATAACCACAGGAATTATTATTACGCCCGGTCAAAACACTATCCGTCACACACGTCCTAAGAAAATGGGATCGCTTGACGATTTTATAATAATAGTAACACAAAAAACCTCCACTAGAGCCCGGTCCGCCCCCGACCGTACTTTTAATATGGCCCTCTATATACCATGAGAAAATAAACTCTATTCCGTAATACATAAGGTATTATTTAGATTGTATTTATTAATAGAAAACAAAGGTAATCTTTGAGCTTCATCAATTATCTCGAGTCCGAGTTAATTAGTTTTATAGGCCGGTGGTTTTAATAGCAATAGGGATGTATGGGTAAGGATTTTTCGATTTTATGTCTGAGAATTTCGTTTTGAGTACATCACTGGTTACATTGTAACGTAGACTTGGCACACGGTATACTTGAAGCAATTTACAAGATCACAAATAAAATAAAAAAACTATACTAAGACGCACTATAAGATAAGGTAAGAGTAGTATGTATTATGTTCTTTTATAAATTTATTGTATCGTAATTTAATGCAACATATATTTTATGACAACCGAAAAATATTAAAATAAATTAAAAACCTGGAAGCATATTTTACTTGGTCCCAATCAATTTGATTCAATGCGTCATTGAATTGAGGATATAATTTAATATTACTTTATTTCATTTATACATGTACGTTATAATCCATTTCACACAACAATAAAAAGCTAATTTAATTATACTGTGTACAGTTTGTATTAATTTGTATTTTTATATAACGTTTCACGAGAATCGTGAAGAATAACTAAAAATAAACTATAAAATCTTAGTGAAATACAAAAGTTTTTGCGATAGAGCCGGCGTCGGTGGGTTTATAACTTTAGTATAATAATACTCGGTCTCTTTGCACCGTCTACGATCATTAGCACTAATAAAACTATTTACATTGTAAACTTGAAGATACTTTTATTACCTAGGTCTTGATCCATTTTTTTTTGTAACTGTGAATTGAAAAACATTTTAGTGCTTATTCCCATTTATTGGATACGGAATTGCTACTTTCATGGAATTTAATAATTTAAAAACGAATTTTGAAATTTATTTTAACGACCAAATAACTGCACATATTCTTTTATTCGCCTTTTCCTTTTGTATTTATGGATACCATATTAAAATATTATGACCTCGGTGACCTCTCACAAATATGACTAACTAACATCGTCTCATGTGTAAGTACGTAATATGGTTTCATAAAATTTTAGTTATTTCAATTACTATATATAACTTCCAAAACCCTTGTCTTCGCTTGGGTCTTTACGCTGGAGAAGCGGTATTTTCCTATTAGATTAGAATTTTTTTAGTCTTATATGTATATTTATTTATTTCCCTATTATATTCAAAGATAAGACTGTAACATAATATATAGAAATGCTTTCAAAAACAATCATAAAGTAAAATTAAAAACGCATTAATCTATACTAATATTATAAAGAAGAAAGATTTGATTGTTTGTTTTTTATCCATTGAATAGGCTATGAACCTACTGGAGCGATTTGAAAAATCCTTTTTGCGTTGTTTACCCCGTTTATTGAAGATGGTTATAGACTATATCACGCTACGAATCACAGAAGCGAAGCAGGCCATAAACGCGAGTGACACCGCGACTTGCTTATAATAATGTTATGTTATATTTTTTATAAATTTAAAAAAATAAATAGTTTTTTTTTAATAATTCATTCTATTATTTGTACAAAAATATTGTACACTAATGTGAAACAAAACTATAAATTGCAGTCAGCAGTGTCGAAAGCGGAAATCATTATCATGATTGCCATAGTTATGTACGTGAAGAAAATGGGAAACATCAATTTCTACAGCTCGTAATACGCATAAACAAGTTAGATTTTAGTAACCAAAGCTAACGATTCTAAATTTATGACACTTGAGTACACTAAAGTATAAATTTACACAATTGTTAAACGTTAAAATCTTAGCGTATACAGTATTGTTCATCATAAATGGTAAAACCATTTTATTCCTATACTTTCCTATATAAAAATTTTTGTAAACTTACTTTTAATCAAATGCAAATTCAGACGCGTATTTCGGTAATAACTACATTGTTGGACTATTATGGTTTCTGTTCCTTACCATATCGACAGTAAACCGGTAATATTTTATAACATAACATTTTTAATGCAATTTCATACTATTTATTATGATTGACAACATTTAAATGTAATATCTACTAAACATTTTGGCGGTACAGATATTAAATTTTGAAATGATAGAAGATAGTATGAAATGCTAGGACATATTTCTAATTCACATTCAATATATCGCTTATAACCTACTCAATAAATGGGTTATATACAGCCAAAGTATTTTTTCGAAACATCTTCTCGTCCTTGATTAACGCGTTCGAGCAACATCGTCGGCGAAAAATGAGAAATTAAAATTCCTATTTAAAATAGCCTAAGTTACTCCTTATGACATTAGCTGTCTACGAGTTAAAGTCCCGTCAAAATCAGTCTAGCCGTTTTCGAGATTAGCCGGAACAGACAGACAGACAAAAAAAATTTAAATTTTTTTTTTGATGAAAGTATCGATTATACTGTCATTTCGATTTAGTGAAAAGCTATTAATTTGAAATTACAAGCAGACATTTCAATTTTATTTATATGTATAGATGTAGAGAGATAATTTAGCTTACAATATAAAGTCAATATCACCAGGGAATAAAATACCGATTACCCCAATTTTTTTATATTTTTTTTTCCTCAAATAATTTAAAGGCAACCGCTAGTTTCCTTAACAACACATAGCATTCGTTTCTATACGAAACCATGTTATTATTTTGATGGAAGTATTGTCAAATGATAGGGACATTTCGAGAAAAAAAATATAGGACGGTCTGGCGCCACGATCATACCTGACACAGCGGTTCTCAAACTAAATGACTTTGTAATTAAATTTTCACAAGACGACTATAATTATTAAATTACATATTCTTTATATTATTATATACATACAAGTAAATAAAATTAAAGTTTTTGTTTGTCATTTCGAATTAACAGCTTTTAACGAAATGCCTATGAAAATATATACCGTACTTATACCAAAAACAATATTTTTAAAAATTTTGTCTCTCTGTTTGTTCCGGCTAATCTCTGAAACGGCTGGTGCGATTTTGACAAGACTTTCACTAACAGATAGCTATTGTTATAAGGAATAATTTAGGCAACCTTTTTTTTAATGAAAAACAGGGTTACGCGAGAACAAAATTAAAACCAATGAAATAGTGAACATTATCAGATTCAAGTAGAGAAAGTAATATTATGCAAATATTTTTTTATTTCAAATTAACGCGGTTTAAACCGCGAGGCACCGCTAGTTTAAAAATATAGATCGATACCACATTTTATACATCGCTATTATACATTATAACATTGAATCGCGTCATTGTGAAATGTGCCTAAAATCATTTTAAACAGCAACTTTGACAATATTAAAAAACATCCTCATATGTCCTAAAGAGCCTTGCAATAAACTTAGTAATATAAAGTTCGGGAACCACTGTCCTCTACCTGTGTATTTGGTACCCGAAATAATTGCCGTTATTACCGTCCCAGCCGCCAGGTATGGGCCTCGTCATTGTTCCCAAAGCTTTATACACTAGCCCCCGTAACATGCTCGAGTTTGCTAGTGTTATTTATAATCATTAATTTTATTTTAAGACCGCATGGTTTCCGAACGCAATTAATGAATTTTTGAAACATAAGTGCATGGTATTTTTTCGTTCATTCTTATTTTAAGTCTTGTATTATAAAAATATATAATTTTCTTTGCCAAGCTAAAGATTTTTCAGTGTCGGATTTTAATAGAAAATACAAATAACTATTCTATTTTTATATCTATATTAATAAATAAAATAGAAGTCTCTGTTTGTAACTTCAAAATAACAACTTTCAAAAAGAAAGATACATACATCAAAAATTCAATTTAAAATTGTGTTGTCGGTCCGTCGGTTTGTTTCGGCTAATCACAGAAACGGCTGGACTGATTTTGACGGAATTTCACTGGCAGATAGCTAATGTTAAAAGAAGGAACTTAGGCTACTTATTTTAGTAAATTTTATTTATTTTAATTTTCGCAGACAAAGCACCAGCTAGTTACTAATAAGAATAAAAATGTCATTCACTTAAACATGTTTAAAAAAATATTCGATATTATGTCATAATATGATTGTATTTAATATACACTCAATTCTACATCGTGTTACAATGCAATAAGGTATAAAATCAATTGTTTAAAACATGTGTTAGTTACCTATGCATGATGCGTCGTACATAGATCATCTCCAACGCCTCAATAACATGAGATTGGAACTTACCTGTGGACAAGAGACATAGAAATTAACGTTAAATCATATATTATACAACTTCTACTTTAACTTAAAATCTGACGTCAATTCTTAAATGTTTTCTGTAAATTCTATCTGCCATACTACAAAAAATTTAAACATAAATTAAACGCGTGTTTATAAAAATCCTGTACTACAAATCCGCGTCTAAATACAGTTTTAAGTTAAACACGGTTTAGATATAGTTTAAATATGTATAAACATACGCTTAGAAGTTGTTAATAGATGCTTCAAACATATTTCATCAGTGAAATGTAACGTGTGATATTTTATTAATAAGTTTCTTTATAATTTTACACGCAGTATAGCAATTAAGGCAACATTTTAAACTATGTTTAATTTTTAAACACTGTTTATAGACACGTGTTGAACATGGAAATATTGTGTCTTTTGTAGTATGACAGTAAATGTTTGCTATATTGAAAGTAGTTTATATCGTTCTTTATTTTTCTATAATAATTGTTTCGTATTTCAAGTGCGTTCCATATTTTGTAATTTATAGAATAATCTGAAATATTTGAAAAACTTTTTATTAGATAATATATTAAATATATCAATCTACTTTGAATTCATTATACTTTTTAAACAAAAAGAAAAGCGAAGATGGATATAAACATCTTTAAACAAATTAAGTAAGAATAGGTTTGACATCTTTAGACGCCATTTTCTCAAAATGAATTCCGTGTGGATTGACACATTATTGCTTATCAGCGTCCAAATCATATGTAAAGTTGCATATAAAAATAATTAAATAATTAATATTTATCTACCCTCGAATTCCACTTAAATAACGTGTAATTTAATTTATCTTTATCTATTAAAAGATAAGTATAGTATAAATGGAACACTAATGGTCAGTGACCCTTTTGACCATGGGCATTTTTCCATAATGTATTAACTTTTTTACATATAGAGTTTGCAGCTTGCTTCATAGATAGAATCTGTTTTGAATTTTATGTTCTTAAGACTATTTCTAAACGTATTTAAGCATTTTTTTTTAATTTGTATTTTATACGTGTAAATATAAACGGTTATATAATTTCACATAATATTTGCTTTATAAATATATATTAGTTATAACCCTAATGAAAACCCATGCGATGTCTAGATGGATCACTTGTATATTCTAGTTAGTATATTCATATAAAGGTATACTAAAGTGAAGGAAAACATCGTGAGGAAACCGGCATGTGCTGAGAGAAATTCTGACACATATATATACGCCACCCGCATTGAATTAAGCACTAAACCTTCTCCTTAATAGGAGAGGAGGCCTGTGCCCAGCAGTGGGACATTTACAGATGTCACTTTACTTTTTTACTTTTATACTGAAATACTTACTAACTATGCCCGAATTCAACTGCGGAAATTTATGTAAATACAAGACATAAGCTATCCCACTTCTAAATTTCACGTCAATCCATTTAGCCGTTATAGCGTAAGGATATATCCTTGATATATAGATACGTGCTTAGAAACTTTCGAATTTATAATATCAATTCGATCCCTATGAGGCTATGCGACGACGGGTTATAATGTGTTAACACCTTAATCATTTATATATAAAGATATACATATATTATGTATATGAAAATGATTAATGATACACAATTCAATACTAACAAAACATGGAATCTATTATTCTTCGCTTAGCCGGTAAACGCTGTATTTGTTTGAAGCTTAAATTCCTTTTGATATTAAAAATTCATCAACAATATAAAGAATATTCAAGCGATTGTAGACCTTATTTGTATGAAACTAACATTTCGTTAGAGACGTTTTATTATTATAATATTTGAATGTTTTGTACGTGTAACAAATGAACAAAACTAAACATTTTTGTTCTTTTTCTTCTGTGACTCGTGCTACAAACAGAGGAAGATTCTAGAACAGGTCTTTCTTTTTTTAAGAAAATCGTTATTTAAATCAGGGTAATAACTACAGATTAATATTTCGTATCTGATGTTGAAAGATGATCAAAAAAACTATGAAAAGCTACTAAAATTACTCTTTGCATACACAATTTTATCCATCTCTATAAGATCCATCGTAGGTCATATCCTTCTCTCCACCAATACCTTAGCCATCTTCTCATATTAGTATAAAGAATTAGGCGATAGCGAATGATAATGTGTACGCTTGCATATGTCAATGTGGAATAGATTCATTTACTTGGATAAAACGGGACTTATATCAGAATTTTGAAATACCGTTTAAAATTTTGTATTATATACAATACACCTGTTCACATTCTATATTCGTTATTTAGGAATACAAATCTTTTCGTATGTTTAAGTGTATGTACTCGAAAATAGACTGTATTTCTATAGCGTTAAGGAAATTAATATATAATGTGCATGTATTCGTACATACGTCCAAGGCTGTACAAAGCAAGGCGATTCGTACCTGCCAATTACACAATTCATTTATAATTGACGTACGTATACCATTTTATATCGACTCTCACTTAATACATACGACACGACCTGACGATTATTGGACGATGTTTTAATTTTTTTTGTCGTTTAGTTTAAAGTGGGTTTTGTCTGCTTGTTTTTATAAATACATTATATATTTAGTATAAATTTAATTTTAACATTTGGTACTAGGTTTTTAGACCATTAATTGCTTTTACTTGACTTTTAGTAAATAATATATCAATAAGATTTAAACTTGCTTTCCGACACATTGTATTTAAATAAAAATTCATAACGATTTTTCGATTATCTGTAAACAATATACATAAATCTTTGTGATTGTAGAAAGTTACTTTTTCGAGGGTATTGCGATGATATACAAAATATTTTTATATATAATTTATAATCTGTTCTTATATAAGTAAAAATTGAATTGAATAGAAAATCTATTAACATCGTGAAATTCGTATTAATTAATAATATTCCTTCACTACATTTACATTTTTAATTATAGAAAAATGTTATCTTATTATAAAATCGTATCGGACGATGTTATAGGCGAAATGCTTTACCCTTAAACAATATCGTGACCTCGGCCGTCCGTCAATCAGGCAGGCATTCTACAACTATATTGATACACAGCCGGCACGGAACACCATCACACACGTGGAAATGGCATATGGTAATTTTCTAAACATGGGTACTTCACACCCTTTTTATATATACTAAATGTTAAGGTATATGATTACTTAATTTAAAATATGTTTGTGATGCATAGATTACGTTAATGTAAAGGTTGTTTAAGGCGGAAATTACATTGGTAAGTTTTACTTTCGTAACTGATATAAAACAACTCTGGCACCTGGTAACAGTTACCTAGGTAATAAGACATAAGTTTGAGTGTCCACATATATGTCAATTTTAGTCATATAAGCAATAATAAACAATTTATGTCAATATTATGAAAATCTACAAACAAAACTTTCAAGGCCATAAACCAAAGAATTGAATTGAAAAACTTTCAAGTGTCATTGTCGCCAAATGACATACAGAATTGCGTAAGTTTAAACATCAGGTTTGGTTAAATTTATAATCAAAAAAATCAAATGTTTACCTGCTGTATATCAGACGCTACTAAAAATCATCAAAAACTTATTTTTTGCGACTACAACTTAACAAAAAGTTTTTATAATGTAGAAACTAAATCAAGACACAAAAATTAATATAAGCAAAACAGCACATTTATTCAGTAGAAATGCATTGAAAGATTTCTCAATAAACAAATCGATACCATTTTCAAATACATTCAACTGTTCTGTGTCACTGTTAACATGGCGTTTATGCTAAAAATCAGGTTTGTGTGCGACTTGGTAGCTAATAGACAGATTAATGGATGCAATTGCAACGAAATAAAACCAACTTTGAGAAACACTGCCCGGCTAATGGTTCGTTTTTTGAAATTGTGAAGAATATGTAGCATTAATTCAGATGTATCTCGTCTGGTGCTTTGCATAGCTTTTAAAGTAACGATCGCGGCACACCCACCACTACTCCGTGAATGTTTGACATTTAGATACAATATTTTTTACATTTCCCTGGGAATTTGTCTAATAAAGAGGTAAAATTAGTTTGTATGTATGTAGGGGGTAATCTCTGGAACTAGTAATTCGATATAAAAAAATTATTTTTGTATTGGATAGCCCGTTTATTGAGGAAGGTTATAGGCTATATAACATCACGGTACGACGACATAAACGCAAGTTAAAATGCGAGGAGCAGCTATCTATTTTTATGTTGCCCTAGTGATATTTTTGATATTAAGGGCGAGGAGTTTAATTATTTTGAAGACCCATCAAATAATCATATTTATCATTTCTATGTTTTCGTGGTATAATATTTTGATTTGTTTATAATCAATTAAAAGTTAAGTCTACCTAATTAAATTGATAAATATGTATAATGCATGGACTCCAAAACGGCTGAAGCCATTATGATGATTTTTTTAAGATCAATTTTTATATTAACCCATCGTATTATCTTGGGAAGGCTGGTAGCGAACGGATTAACAGATTTTTTTGGGAATTTCGGTTAGTAATATTTTCAAGAATAAAAAAAAAATTACAACCTCTATCCTTACCATACGTCAAAAAGTAAAAAACACTTTAAAAATTAAAACTCCTAAATACAACTTCCTTTTAGAGGATAAGCGCTTCCTAAGTTTGTTATCTTAAACAAATATCTACCATCATAATGAAAGATGCGTTTAGTTCCTTTATCTCATCCTTACTAATATTAAGCAGGTTAAAGTCAGTCTGTTTGCGTTTCCTCCCATCCGTGTCGTTACCTGTTTTATTTTTAAAATATAAATCTTAAAAGTACATATTTTCTTAAAACTTTACCATGAAATTATGTTGTAGCTAATTTGCTCTCTATTAATAGAAAAAATCCAGAAAACAAATATAATAATATATTTTAAAATGTTTTTTGAATTTTTATCGTTTAAAAAAAAATGTTTAGAACCTTTTTTCGGTGCTTCAATCAGCTTAAAATGTCAATACTTGGTTATATGAAAACCATTTACTTTTTATATCACATGTATACTTTAACTAAATGAAGTAACGCGACTAAATACAAAGGCTGAAGCTAGTATAACATTTACTTTAATCTATGTAATAATTATACCTATTATTTTGTACTGGTATCTAAAATCATGCGAATAGACTATTAAAATTTCTAATTTTGTAACGTAATACGCGTTAAATTATGTTCATACTTCTCTTAAGCTACGTATAGATTGGGCGTGCTCGAGTACGCGTGCACTGAATTACAGTGTCCGTACTTATATGTCAAGTGTTATACGAGTATGTGCACGCGTGGTTATCATGATTAGGGCAGGTTAGGTTATTATTACCGAAACTATTCTTGCGTGACTCGGTAAACGAAAATAGAATTAAATAGAAAAATATAGTAGATTAATTATCTTGTAAAAACTACTAAAGATTGTTCGAGAAATTTCATTTTTTACGATACGCGAAACAAATTGTATGTGTTTCGGATTAACATCTAATTACTAGATTTGGGAAAAAAACACAAAATTTCGGTACGTTCTCGGATTTCCCGGCCCACCTGGCGAGCCGAATCATGACACACTACGCCCATACTGTCCAGTCGGTAACGGACTTTAAAATTCAAATCGCGTTTTGTTGATTCCAACATAGTTTTACGAGGATCAATAATAACTGATGTTTATAATATATAAGTACATAATTAAGTGATTGAGATATCAATGCTTTTATACTTCCTTTTAGATGTATCGAAATAAGTCTGTCTGTCTTTTAAACGCTTTATCTACTAACTAACTTATTAAGTAGATATTTATTAAGTATAATATATTTATTTAAGGGAGCACGGGTGGAATCATTTTCTTCTAAGACAAGAATTACACTTATAAGTTTTGCTTAGATTTTCATAAAGATTTACATAACTTGTTTGTTATCGCTTCGCACCTGAAAGAACCTTCAGCGCCTTATTTTTAACATTCTAGCTTTCGTAATTACATTCTGCGCATCTGTTACTTGGTTACAGAGTTGTTTTCTATCAATTACGAGAGTAAAACTTAAAAGTGTCATTTTTGCCTAAGACAAATTTTAAACCTTTGTAGGTGTAGATAGGAGTGGGCTGTGATTTTTTAAAATGAATACGGTTTTTTTTTTTTTGATGAATTGTTATGATTTTTGGTACACAGGGGGAATGTTATTGAGTGAAATTTTTACAGTACAATTTATTTTGAAAATTAATAGGGTTTTTAGGATCTAATTTAAGTGAATACGAATTATTTAGTAGTTCAATTTTTACAATTAAGGTACATGTAGTATTATAAAAACGTTATATGGGAATCGTACCAGCAATTATCGTCATGAAAAGCCGATATTCATAATTCAAATTTACAAGAGCCAGTTATTCGTTGTTACTTGTCATTCAATTCAAATCTTTAGCTTATACCGAGTGCACAGATTATTTCGCCAATGTCAGAACGCTGAGATCGATAATATGTCATTCAAACAGTCACTTTGATATTTCATTCATTCAGTTTATATTTTCAGTTAGTGTTTATGTATTTATGTTAATAAAAGATAATATATAACTGTAGATATCTTTTAAGCTTATGAATTTTAGCGCTCAGAGTCTCGACCCACGTTAGACGACGTTGCCTAGCAACCAGCTAATGACTGAGTATGACTTGCAAAAATATATTTGAAGCAACAAGACAATTGAAGAGCTTGCCGCAGTTGTAAATGGATACAAATTACTTTATTTGGTAACAATACCCCGAAAGAGAACTACGAAATATCAAACAATTTTTTTCCATTATAAAAATGATTCAGTTCAATCATTCAATCGATAATTTCTTATCTAACTCTTATGTGTGGCTAAAAATACGCCATATTTGTCTGCTAATAACTTTATTATAAACCGTAAATAATTATAAACCGATTTTTTTATATACTTAGTATTTACAGCGTTATTTTCAAAGTCAAGTCTCACATAAGAACTCCCCTTCCTTTAGTACCACTTGTTTACGTTGTCTTATCTTAATTCAGTGTGGATTTACTTCTACGCCCACAGCTACTGGCTTGGGACAGGGTGACCATACTCTTAAGTAAAAATTACATCTGTAAGTTTCACTTTCGTAATTGTTATAAAACGATTCTCTATCCTAGTAAAAGTTACCTAGGAAACCTTGTGAATAATGTGTGTATTAAAAATAAGGCACGAAACTGTACATTTTTTGAGGTGTAAATCAACTTACGTATCTAAATCTTTATGAATGTCTAAGCAAAACTTATCCGTGCATAAAGTACGTACGTGTATAAAGATATACATCATACTTAATACTTTCTACTTAATAATTTAGTTAAAGGAAGCCAATAAAGCGTTAAAATAATGCGTTATGAAAGTCTGAGCGCATAGTTCTCGCGTTATGAAATGCGATGAAATGTCTCAATATATGAATAACGAAATGGTAGCCGTAAATGAATGATTTGAATTGATTTATTGATTAAAATTTTTAACCATAGGTTAAAATTAACCTATATAAATAAATGTGTATGGTGTTATGTGTGTAACCTATGGTTTTCCCATAATTAAAAACAGTTTGTTATTTATTTATTTATTATTTAGTCTACAAATAATAATATAATATTTATTATCCATTTTTACATAGTAATATTATATATGAAACAATTGCCTTATTTGTTACAACGTAAGAAAACTAACTATTTTATTAAAAAATATTGAAATATAGAACTGTACATTGAGACGGATAAAAAGGACATAGACTAGTAAATAATACCCTTTAAAGAAATAGTAAAATAGTATATACAGTGTTTTTTTAATTAATTTTTTATACGTAACGTACGTAACGTAACAGCCTGTTAATGTTCCACTGCTGGGCAAAGGCCTTCTCTACTATGATGGAGAAAGTTTAGAGCTTAATCCACCACGCTGCTCCACTGCGGGTTGGCGGATATACATGTTAGAATTTCTTCCGGCACATTCTTCCGATGTTTTCCTTCACAGATGACAAAAATACTAATATAGTAAAAAACTTTTATAGTCATATAAATTTTATAATGTTTCTCCAATAAATAAAAATGCAAGCAAGCGAAATGATGAGCATAAATTGTTATATACCTATATAAAAAATAAATATCCCTCAATCAACTAAAATCTTTGTCTTCCTAACCGCCTAAACACTTGCAGAGTTTTACCTTCCAGAGTAAATATCCAATGTTTGTTCGAAACTAAGCCTTATTGTTTAAGACATAAAAGCTCAGAAATAAAACAGATAAGACATGATAATGTTACTTGAACAATAATTCAAATTATGATGTCAATCGTCGTACATGAAGTAACTCTGGAATAAATCTAGAACAGTTATCCTTAGTGGATATTCTTTTAACTTTTAACTTCAAAATTGTAATAGAAAGATTAGCAAAACAAATAAATTTAAAAATCAATCAGTTATATAATTTTTAATATTCGAACGTACAAGAAAGCTTCCGCGTACTATCGGACAAAACATAAGAGCACCTCTATAACAATATGTAAGCATTTGCAAAGTTGATTAACACTTGACTGATTTTAATATTAGTAGTTATAGCGGCAATGTACACATTGTGTGAAAACTTCAACTCTCTACATATTACGGTTTATTAGATACAGTACGCTGACAGATGGACAGACGGACAGATAGCTGAAGCTTAGTAATAGGGTCCCATTGGCGCTCCTTGGAACCCTAAAAAGGAAAAAAAATATTGGTACACTAGAATAACTTTTAACTTTATTTACCCACCAAGGGATAATTAAAGTAAACTACGTCCTTTCTAGTAAATAATCTATCTTCATAGCCTATTAAAATCGGCTAGCTATAAAACATAATGGACAAACAGAATTACTGTTGCATTAATAATATTATTATGGATGTATGAATTAAGTTGGTTTTCAAAATGATTATGAGAGGCGCTATTTCTTACTAACAATTCAATTTCGCTTAATAATCGTAATTTAATAGAAGTCATGAAATCGAGTAAAATTACACTAAGGAAGTAAACGGACGGGGCGTATTCTTAACGCAACTAGGTGAGCCGGAGAATTTCGTTGCAACGCCATCTGTTATTGTATTCCGAAGTTACAATTTCCATACAAAATTAGTAATTTTAACTTTTCTGCTCTGTTTTTTTTTTTCTATTTTTTTACACACCGCCGTTGAAGCGAATAAAACAAATTGTTCAAAACGTTCTACCCACTTTCGTATTTTTGCATGGCGATAGATTTTTATGTATATTAGTACAAACTTTTCGTAGGCTCGTTTACTTGTTTTCATTAGAGGCTCGTTTTGGCAAAACGAGTTACAAGCTTATAAGCGTGTGTTACTCTTATCCAGGTCTCTCTTTCACACTGAGTGCTCTGGTGACTCGCCCATGGCACCGCGACCGATGGGGCTACAGTAATAGAGAAGTGATTGATGATTTTGTTTCTCTTAAAATTTGAAGGATACCTCTTCTATCAATATAGATTTTCTGTATTATACGTCTATTCATAGAATGTAAAAGTAAAGAAATAAACATAACAACTAAATAAATCTAAAATTTTGCCTATTAATCTTTATAACTATTTTAACAAAATAGTCCTCTGTCAAAGTCATAAAGGCCTCATTTTCATATGATATGTTAGCAAGTGATAGTCAAGGATACCTAGCATAACACACTCAAATGCGTCCATACGTGTTATTAAGTTGCACGCATGACGCAAACCGCAAGCTCTGTGCTCATGCGCAAGTTCTGTTCTCACCTTAATATTGTTTTGATAACTGTATAAACGCATACCATCAAAACATAAGTATAAAAATAAACAAATAAATAAACGCTTTACACTTAACGGCCCTGATTAGGATCTCATAATCCTGTGTCGGTGGTCCAGAAACACTCACAAACACAACCAGACCACGCGAAGATGCGACCGTTAGCGCTTTATATAAGCACCAACTGCCCCTGGCGATTTCACTCGCGTTAATTGCTACTGCTTCGCTCCTATGAGTCATAGCGTGATGTAATATAGCCTATAAGTCTCCTCAATAAACGCGCTATCTACCGCAAAAAGATTTTTTCAAATTGATTTAGTAGATGCCGATATAATCCCCTACATACACCGATATACAAATAAATTTAACCTCTTTATAAATTAGAATAAAAATGCGAGTTAAAAACGACCAGTTTGTAAGCACCTTATGCTCATTCTAGTTATCCTCCAATCGAATCATCTATAAACATCGGACTGTCCGTCTGTGCGTGTGTAATTTATTTTAATTAAAAACAACGCGACGTGGGCGCATGATTGAGGGTATGGAGAAAGATGGATCTCACTTAACGAGGATGGAACTAGTGCTCAGGCATTTCTCAGAAAAAGCCTTAGAAACTTTCATTGCTGGTCACACGAAATAGTACAATAAATAGTCATTACTATTTATAATTTAAGTATTTAAATGTTATTTATTGTTACCAATTAGAGACCATTCTTCTATATATTTAAAAATCAAAACTAATTGGCTGACATATTTACTGACCGATCGATCAAAGCAGAGCTGAAATCGCCGGGTCTAGAAACATGAAATTTTGCATTAACGTTCCTTACATATCGTAAGGGTGCACTAAGAAAGGATTTTTGAAAATCCATTCTCTAAGGGGTTAAAAAAAGGGTTGAATATTTGTGAAGCTGGGAACTGGGTAAAATATATGATCCAATTTTTTTTATCCCCACAAATCATGCTGCATCATATATTTTGTGTATTAAATGAAATATGACTCGCCTTTATTCTAATAAACCTTATGACTGACCCAGTAGTTATGACGAAATAATATTTAGCTTTAGAACTATTACAATATTGCACCACAATAATATATGTTTAATATATAAAATAAATAATGATTTAGTAGTATACTCGTTAAAAATTTAGACAAATTTAAGTAGCTTATTGGATATGATTATTACATTTTCATTACATTTCATATAACATAATAAAACCGAAAACTATCAAACAATTACAACCTGAACTAACGTGAAATCATTACAGTAAATCCCATTGGATTCCGCAATAAAATCTAAACGTATACAACTTCGAAAATCAATAAACAGAACAGCAGAAAATCTAGCAACGAAATATTTCATTCCACATATCCTTAGGGCCAGCGAGCGTACAACAAAAAGTCAAAAGACAAAACTGGCAGACAGTAAAAGCTATATTTATGATTTCACACTATCGCCCGCCGTCATCGCTGTTCAAGTGCCGCGGAGAGAAAAATGGAGGCGACGGACTCTGAATACTGTTTACACGGATAAATAAAATCTGCATATCTTTTATTGAAATAAACTCGCATTGTACATAAGGGTTGAAAACGTTTTATGTGTTTACTGCCTTAAGCTTAGCGAACCTTCGAGAATTTAGATGGCACTTAATATATTTATACATAAATATAATTAAAAAAAATTAACTATAGTTTATTCTATATCACGTTTTACATAACATATTTGGACGCTGATAAGCAATACTGTGTCAACCCACACGGACTTGATTTTGAGAAAATGGCGTCTAAAGATGTCATGCCTATTCTTACTACATTTTTTTGAAGACGTATATATCCATCTTTTCTTTTCTATTTTGATAAAAGGCAAATTTAATTATAAGCAGATTGATACATTTAATATATTATCTAATAAAAAGTTCTTCAAATATTTGAGATTATTGTATAAATAGTAAAATATGGAACGCACCTCAAATTCGAAACAATTAATTATCAAACTTTTTTCCGTACTTATTTGGTTTATATGGCTAGATTTTTTTTAATACTGTTAAATAGATAATGCAGTATCATAATACATCAATATCTCCGAATTCGACTTTTTGTGGGTTGACACATTATTGCTTATCAGCATCCATTTAAAAGGTTAGGACCGTCTTGTAAGTATAATATAATATTAACAAAACAGACATACTTAAATATTTACATTTCATTAATCTATGTACAAATCATGACCGCGCGGGATGGTCTTAAGAATGCTCACAACATTTCCCCTTCGAATCGCAATCGAAATGAACCTACCACCAATGAAGGCGATCGATATCTAAACCAATATACAAAAAGTCCAATCAGATAACATTAAATAAAAGTTTATTGCCACCGTATTCAAAAACGTCAGCTCGGGTCAAATGTTATCTAGAGAAATGAAAATGCAGACTCGCTTTGCATCAGTGAAAAATCAGCATAACTCTCCATTTCACGACGTGTATTTGCATAAACAAATGCCTCCTCCATCTGTGAGCGGTGCAAGGCTCAGATTAGCATAGACAGCGTAGGTTTGGCCTCGGTCAGGGTACGGTTAGACGGCGTGCGATGTCGTGCGCTACTACAATTTTAATAATGTTCACTAATTAAAATGCCAAGGTTTTTATTATTATGTAGTATAAAAGAAACATTAAAGCAAAAAGGCAAAATTGAAATATAATTATATCAAATCTAAGTAGCTATCGATGTCACGGTGAGACAAGGTGCCCAAACCTTTGAATGGCCAGACAGATATGCTGGCCAAGGTAGCCGCCAGCCCTTCGGCCACCTGAAGTTTCGACGAGGCGGGAGACAGCTCCTTGTAAAACTTTTTTGTAAATTAAATTATTACTTCAAGCTATTTAATTCGAACTTGATTGTATACTTACTTGTTATACTATTGTATTCGTTAAAAACATAATTCTTGCATTTTAATATAATGTAGGTTTTATTGAGGATTTCTTGTATAATATTAAACGATGGAAAGTCTGCAATTGTTAATTAATATACGTGTTTAATCGTAACAAAACATGAAATCATTTATATAGAGGTATTTTAAATCATAATATTGACTGAAATATGTATAATTCAAATTAATCCAAATAACAAATCACCACATGCTTTGGAAAAATGTTTGCTGCCAAAAAATGAAATCCTGCAGCAAACATATTCACCTATACATACCTATTTATATAAATTAAAATTTATATTTTGAATAAATAACAAATGAGCACAGAAATTAAAAAAAAATGTTTTAAGTTTGCTGTCCTGTAGTGTGTAGTTTCAAAATAATGTAGTCCGTTCTGTACTGAATTTTTTGTATTTATTAGACAATAAAGAAATATTTTTATTGTTAGTGTAATCTCATATATATTAAATTATCTTAACTAACATTCCAATAGCGAATAAAATCTAATCATATTTTCATATATTTTGTCTTTCGCTCACCATTCAAGCTCCGCCCTGTAGCATACGTTACTATTGGATCCCGTCTAACAATATAAAAGTGAACGTTCTGTTTGTTCGTTGCTAGTCATAGCACCGGAACGGGTCCCTATAAATCTTTGAAATGTATTCCATAGCATTTTATTTATTCATCCGCTGCGAAAACAAAACACTGGAACCGCGAAGGGCTGTGTTTGACACATTTCTTTTGTGTGACTCCGTAGGAAAGACAATGTTAAATTGAATAAATATATATTATAAATTGTTTTTAAATCGCATGTAAATTTTGTATAACTAGCTGACGCCCGCGACTTTCATCTGCGCAGGTTTACTATTTCTACCAAAACTGTCTTTATACCAAAATTCATCAAAATTTAAATTTATCGTTATATTTTGGACAGTTCACATTATATCTTTATAAATTATAACCTATGTGTTACTCTGATGTATAAGCTAAATTATTGTAAAGTTTCGTTAAAATCCATTTAGTAATATTTGCGTAAAGGAGTTACAAATATCCATACATCCATACAATCTTACGCATTTATAATATAAGGATTTAAGATTACATTTTACCAACGTAACTTACGTAAATAGTAAAAGGTGTGGGTACAACTTTACCAATGATTTTTTGACTGAATTGAAAAAATACTTTTACTAAAGTTACTATTGTCAGCTTTTATTGTATCTAATAAAAAGTAATTATCAACAATAAATATTAATTAAATAAAATATATTAATAAAAACTTATAACATTCCACCTTTATTATTTTTACGTTCTAATTTTTGACTGAAATAAAAAAATATATATATTCGCTTTTTAAATTAAGCGAATCTGGCGCGTAGGCAACGGTGTATTGACGATTATGTCTCAATCCCTCAAGCTAATGATACCGAATGGACCATTGAATTTCCATCTAGGCCCTAATCACCCTTTAATGGGACCTTCAGAATTGATGCCCGGCCCAGACCGCTTTCAAACGATTTAATGCTCAAGGAAGGAAAGGCTGCTATTTTTATTATCGAGATAAAATTAACTGATTGAGATATCGAAGGACATTCATAAGCCTTTTCTTATTTAATTTTGACTTTAATTATAAAATATTGTTCGGTATTAAGATTCGAATGAACGTGTTTGTTATTTAGTAGCTTGTTGAATTAACGTAGTAGGAATTTAACAATCAAATTCCGCAAGCACATGACTTTCTACTTTGCAAATTCCGCAAAGTATATAACGAATTTATTTGCAAACTTTGCAATATTTCAAAAAGTCTAACGGTTTTATATTTTTTTAATAATATATATAGGGTATTTCTATACTTATATTAATATATTAATCAAAGTAATTTTTTTATTTACCTCTTGCGGAATTTTGCAAAATAAAGGTGGCAAAATTGTTGAAAGATTAGTCAGCGTTGAACTCGTGTGTTAATTGTTTGTTTACCGTCTAATTTCATCACGGGACAAGTTTATGAAATCAGCAATACCATAGTTGAACTAGTTTAATTACCGACATGTTAATTACTGGTAGCAATAAATATGCCTAAACAAATCTAACCTCGGAGTGAGAGGAGTGACACGACGACCAGCGCTGGCTGCTGAGACAGCTATCAAGTATCATTCATAAATATAGTTTAACATTTTGATTCGTATCAGACATTTTTAAAAACGTAAACTGACTTTAAAAGCAAAATATATAATATAGTTTAATTGAATGACGAACGTATTGCAGCTATTGATTTTTAAACCGAACTATTGCATCGATTTTGATAAAAATTCTATGTGGACCATTCGGAGAGTATATAAAAAAACACGTGATCTTAGGTGGGGGGAAGAGTAATACAAAACTTCACCATGTGTCACCCAGGGTTTAGGGTGGGTCTAAAAAGCATCACGTGATTAATGGACAGCCTCAAACCTATAATTGTACGCAGTACCTTTACATTCACTTCGCGAACAAACCCAGTTTCACCAAAATGGAACTACATATATTAAAATAGAAGATCATAATATATAGAAGTAAGCATTAAATAATGATCAATTTAGAATTAATTATATTCCTTGACCAAACATTCAAGTCTATTAGCGGACAGTTTTGACAGTTTAACCTGACCTTCGTAGACTGATTGGCGCGTGTCCGCGATAACTGTCATATGATATTCATTAAAGTGAATATAAATGATATGATATTGGAAGGGAATATCAAGATGAATATTAAGTTTTAATGTCGTCTTAAAAATACTACTCTACGTAAGAATCATGTTACACAATTTACATAATAGATAAATGACACTGATGATCTCCGTCCTCCTTGACACGTAAACGGTGAATTTCGTTACTTCTGAGCATGAGCGCGAAGATGGCTTGCAAACCAAATACTGCCTTACTACAAAAGATTTAAACAGACGTTAAACGCGTGTTTATAAAAATCCATACTACAAATCCGCGACTAAGCACAGTTTTGAGTTAAACATGCTTTAAATATAGATTAACATACGTATAAGGGAGTTTAATAGATGTCTAAAACCTATTTCAGCTGTCAAATATAACGTATAACATTTTATCAATAAGTTTTTTATGAGTTTATTCGCTGTTAAGCAATTTATATAGTATTTTAAGCAATGTTTAATTTTTAAACACTGTTTAGCTAGACACGTGTTGAACATGGTTTTAATGCGACTTTTGTAGTATGACAGATATTGTTTTAAATGGCGCACCTGTTGCATGGCGCACAATGTAGCTGACCTGAGGATTTGTAGGTGTAGATATAGGAAGGCTTTAGACGGCTTTTATTTTTAAGAAAAGGATCTATTAATTGATTTTCTTTGAATTCTGTTACAGCCTTGTTAACAGAGCTCCGTCTTTCCTGTCTCTGTCTGAAAGTGCAAGTAGTGCGATAACACTACACACTCTATGGCTTGCTATATGTAGGTTTTTGGACTTTTGAGACGTTGAATAGAATACCTCCATCAGTCGTGTCTGTTATTATTAATATTATATGTATATCAGTCATAATGACTATTAATGTAATTGTTTTGCGATCTAATTGTCTAAGGAATATAGATATAAAAATATTAATTTGTAACACGACAATGCTTAAGGGCTTGTATTGTAATTATGTGTAAGGCGAGAATTAGTACTGAAAGTTTTACTCTCATTAGTGTAATAAACCAACTTTGTGCCCTGATGACAGTTATCTAGGTAGCCGAACGAAAACTATGACTCTGTCAGAAATGAGACTGTAAATTCATTCATCAGTGACAAGCAACTTAATAGAAATCTTTATGAAAGACTGATTTATAAACTTATAAGTGTAATTCTCGCCTAATATATAAAAATAAAAAAAAGAAATAAAGCATATTATTATTCCGCACTAAAAACTTTAAAAGACTACAATAACGTTCTTACGACAGATCTATAGTCACATTGCACTACACACAAAACCTCAGATATCTATCAAATCGTGGGTAGCAATGTTACGAAGCACGTGAGCCGGGAATCGAACCCGGCACCTTATCAGCAAGCTAATGGATCCGTTCGCGATTATGCGTAGGGCGAAGTAGTCTATGACCCACTTGCGCCTACGCAGGTACGTGCAAAGCTGCTTTATTGATGTAACTTCACAGTCGGTCTGTTTCATATTTTAAATAAGATTTATGCTAATTATTTTACATTGAAAAATATTTAAGTAGTTTTTAAAACTTTTTTTTAACAGTGGTTGACATTAGCCATGTGCAAAGTAGATGATATTTAACTAGAAAATAAAAGGTATTTCGACTGTAAGTAACATTAATTGGCTCGGAATAGCCAATTTATGACGCTTCGTTTAGTTTTAAGATTAAAAACAATTCTTCTTTTAATTAAAAACAAGTCTACACTGTATTGAATATGTTAAGTATGAAATAACCTTGGGTTCAATTATGAATGGAATCAATAATTCGATTGATTATTATATTAATATATTAATATTAATTAATATATTAATATTAATATAATAATCAATCATAAGTAATACGTTTGAATACTTATAAACAAATTTTGAAGAACTGAACACCGATTTTTAGAACTTTTAATAACATAAATATTCACTTTAAAAATGTAGCACTCTATTTTTAAATATTCGTGTTTTAAAAACTACATTATCACAAAATTGTCTGTCTTCGCATCACGTTCAGAAAATATCTATTATCGAATAAATAATTAATAAATCGAATAATCGAAAAATATTTCTTTTACAATCGAATCTACGTAAACAAAGTCTTTACACGTTTTTATTTAATTTAAATTATCTTTTTTCAACATTACATACACATTACAGCTTAAAATTACATTTTAAGAACAAATCGATTGAGTTTAATAGTACTTATAGGGGACAATATACATGGCTTGACGCTGATCTGATGACGGAACTTGAAGTAGACCATAGCAACTCTCAACCACAGTACATGGTTTCGACTAGCGCAGTTTAAAGTAATATGATCTGATGATGATGTTAATCTTTTATTATATTATATTATTCCAAATTTACTAACAAAACCACTTAATATATATTTATAAATATTTCCTAATAATATCAGTTATAGTAGAATCGCATCGGTCACGCCGCAGCCTTGAGGCTTGGAACTAAGATCGAAGATAGCGAATCTCACTATCAGTGGCCCACATTTTACCAGATGTTGAACAACTTTATTTAAATTATCTTCATTATATAATAAATAATAATAATTCGACGGGAACATGATATATCTACTCATTCATCTTACAGTTTTGGTGTGGTTTAAAATATGAATCTATAATTTGTTAGAAAAAAATGTTATACCAAATATGAAATCAATTCGCAATGTGGAAGTAAAGTTAGTATTTGTACATGTATCAATAATATAAAGCTGGATTTATCTGACGTTTAAATGCGCTAATTTAGTTTTTCGTTAAATAGTCGCTTTAATGTATCCAAGAACGTTGTAGGCTGTGTATTTTTATATATAAAAATAGCTAACAGACGAACTGACTGGACACCAGATATTAAGTGATCGCAGCCCATGGACATGTGCAGCACCGGAGGAGTCACAAATGCGTTACCAATATAAAAAGAAATAAGGAATAAAAGGAAGGGAGAAAAAGAATTAGGAAATGGATAAGAATTCCGTGTCTCTCACTTACCGTATATATCGCAACTGTATTAGCTAATTCACGTCAATCTTCTCTGAGAGTGAGGGACTGCCCCTGTCGAACCAGACCGTATATGGGCTTAGCTAGTCGCTACCTCAATATATTGTACACAGTATTCATATTTAAAAATTACCTCAGTAACTATAACATGTATAAATGATAGAAAAAATTTCATTGCTAACTCATACGTAACTGTTCAACCTCAGCAGTATTCAACACAACCAATCCATCAAAATCGAAAATCTTTAATCTAAAATCTATTTCACAACACAAGAAAATGTTACGAACCCCTGACGTCCTCAGTTCACAATTATTGAACCTCGGGTCAGATGATAACGATCTTGCCGCGGGTGGCGTTTTATCTCGTTCTATAAAATTAATTCCCAACGGGATTGCCACCTGTAAGCTTCCGATTTCGAAATATATTCTATTCTCCGCTAATATAATCATTAACGCAGAATTTAAACCAAGCAATGTTTATTTTAAAAATTATTTGAATTGTTGACAATATGAGTGTCAATTCGAAACACGAACAATACGTCATTATTGTTAGCGTTTCGAATTACCACCTATAGATGGCGTTCATTGATAAAAGGTTTCAATTGCGCAGGTAATGTCTTTATTATTGGGTTATATCTTCATCGGAAATTTATAAAAAAGATTTAATGAAAACAAATGAAACAGTGATTATATAGCATTATGTTGTGTTTTAATTTGAATTATATATAATGCCTTTAATGACGCTTAACTTGATTAGTGTTGTAATGTAAATTGGTAAACCAATGTTATGTCAATCACTCTGTCAATATTTTGACAATCAAAATTGTAAATATTGACTCAAGTATTCATACGCGTGTGTTAAACCCCTTTGTATGAAGTTACTTCGAACTCCAGACAATCGCAACGAATCTATAATCCTGAAAATGTTGCATTTTGTAATAAATGTAAGCGACATTATAATTAGAAAAAATGCAAAATACTCATAATCATTAATTTTTTATACATTGTAAATATTATTGATTACCTGTATAAACTAAAAATAATTCAAAGAAAAAAACACGTATTTAAACCAGATTTACATAACATTATTGTAATCACATTATATATGATCCACGGTCGCATAAATCAAAGACGTGCGAAGCCGAGTGAAGTCATTATCGGTTAATCGTTTTCAATAGCTCTTTGCTCTTGTGAGGCTAAACCTGAATACGGACACAATTTCAAATACCTTAATCTATGGGATCCACTATTCAACCATAAAAAACAATATCATGTCGACCGGCCGTACACGGACCTTAATTACGAACGAGAATACTGCAATACATTCAAAAAACAACTTTAAAGGCAAACAAATATAGTTTATAATCGTTTGTACGCGTCGAGATCATATTAAGCTTTCTAAAAAACATGATAGGGCCAGTGATGGAATGTGGAACACGCGTGAGACGATACTAAATTTGAAATTTGTAATATAGTACAGTCAGCATCGGTAATACGTTAGCACCTCGGACGTAATGTAACTACAGTTCGGCCATTGTTGGTGCGCGTTCACACGACGCTGTTTAGGCACTGCCGCGGTCGGGAGCAATGGAGCGCACTGATTTGTATTCTGGTGCGCGTCAAATGACATTCAGCTCGTATACTTTGGTTGAATTACAAAGTATTTTTGAATATTTTTAGCGTTTCGTGCGTTTTTGATGTGTTACGTTTCGGTATGTTTGTTATTTTCGTGACATTCCAAACAGATTATATTTAAATGAAAGGTAATATGAAGACGTTTCCTTTATATAATAACTTTTAATAAAATTACAATTAGAAGAAAAACTTAAACAAAGCGCAGAAAATTACGAACAATTAACCCAAAAATTTAATGCTTATTACTAAGACTTATACTTTGACTTAGTTCCATAAAAATACCCGTCTAACCCCTAATGGCTTTCATCCCAAGCCCTTCAGACCTCAATAAAGACATCCTACAAATAGAACAATCCAGTGGTCCGGTATATTAATTCTTTTGAAATAAAAAATCGCACAAAAAACTGCGCTCTTGTGCGCCGCATTATACTTTTTTCCTCGACTGTACAATGCTTGCTCTTATAAAAGGGTAATATATAGATTGTTGTGTGATTGTCGTACGTCAGTGTATTCTTGTATTTATTACTTTATTCTCGGATAGATGGCGCGAGTCGCGACAGCGCGTTTTTACTGTGAAACAGTTGCTAATATATTTTTAAGCCTAAATATACGTATAGAATTATAGGTAGGTATATATTTTTATTCAAAGTTATATTAATATCAGTATGAATATCTCCTTAAATACTACATCAAAAGTAATACTTGATACGTCATTTCAAAAAAAAACATTAAAAAATAACATTTTTAAATTATTATGTAATTAATTATTAACTTTGCAAAGAATTCCTATAGGTCATCCTAGCAAAACTATAATTTTATTCCATTTTGATTGAATAAATAATTAAAGTATAAATTAATGTCCATTTTCCGTTAATCGATATTGTAATATTAATAATTATTTTTTATAAAAATTGTTGCAACAGGCCGCTCACTTTCCTGCCTAAACGATATTTATTGCAATTAATATATAAAACGCAATTAACATTTAAATAATTGTCTTGTTTTATCTCAAATGCAGCATTTAACAAAATATTTTATCTCAAAAAATGGAACTAGCGTGAAGAATACTGTTAGAACGACGAACCGCGCATAATTTAATGCAGGAAATGAACGGCCATATTAATTCTGATAGATTTTTATTACTTAACGAGCAATTTATTCTAGATATTGTTAGTAGTTTTAAACCCAAGCAAGTTTGTTGCAAGTTTAAACTCAAACCCTCACGTTTGCGTTTCTTATTGTATTGCTGAATTCGGAACACGTGCTAGGACTTAGTGAATAGTTTATGTCAAACGTATTTTTGGTAAACGCGACCTTTATACCTAGTTTACTTAATACTTTTTTAATTATCGAAAAAACAGAAAATAACTAAATTTCATTTTTAATCTATACTAATATTATGTATAAAGCTAAAGAGTTTGTTTGTTTGTTTGGACGCGCTAATTCTAGGAACTACTAGTTTGAATTGAAAAATTATTCTTACGACTCATAGGAGCGAAGTCATAACCATAAACGCAAGTAGAACCGCAAGAGACAGGTAGTTAAACAATAAACACGTCTGAAATTATTTTGTCACATCCAAATCTACAAAGATTGTTTTACAGATTAAAAAAACATTTACTCATATCAATACACATCACACATCTCATTTGTCGACAGTAAAATAAATGTTGTTCTCTATGGATTTGCATTAATTAAGTGAGTTCTAAATCAATACGCGACACAGCCGTAAATTATGCTAAATGCAAAGTAGCCGATTTTTACGAATGAGGTTCAATATAGTTTATTGACCTCTTTTCAGAATTAGCAGCTCGTAGTTCATATAAAAATTTTTAATGGATACTTTTTATTGGGTTATAAAATGTTGAGGTCAAACTACGTCACCAGCATTTTTTATACGAGTGGGTTTTTTATTTAAATTTAAAATTTTATCTAAATAATACTGTACCTTGATTAAACAGCCTGTAAAAGGGCCACTGCTGGGCAAATACCTCCTATTCTAGTTACGCAAATAGGAGCTTAACATTCGGACATTGACAGATACAATTGTTTAGAATTTCAATTTTTTTTTATAAAAAGTAACAGGCAAACGAGCAGGTGAGACGTTAATTAAAAACTTTAACATTATTTTTAGAATTAAAGTCAGATAAAATATCAGGCATATATGCGCATCATTAAAAAAACTACATTAACGAAATCGAAAGAATCGAAAAACGGAAAACATGATATGTGACGTCACCACATAAACATGGCGAACGAAACAAAGTATTAAAGTATAGAATCTGGTTCTTAATACATTCCCCTGCAACATAAAACAGCTAGCTTTAATCGGTTTGCATGTTAATTCCATCCCATTACGTCGGCCTCATCAAAACCAGCCGAGCGGTTACCGCTCATAATCTTACGGAGCCACTAAAAACTCGATACCATTCACGATATTAATGGCACAAAGTTTTAAATTAAAGAAAATACATTTTTATTTTAGATGCATTTATGTACCTACCTATTTCTACTTTATAATAATTGGAACTATATATACATTTTGTAATCGATTTACGTTAAATATTAATACTAATATTTGCAATACATACTAGCAGAACCCCGCCGCTTCGCCAGCGTGTAATTATGAATTTGATACCTAACAAACTTTAAATACTTTTTATAACCCCTAACGAGATGAATTTTCAAAAATTCTTTCTTAATACACACGAAATTTCAAGAACGTTTGTGCAAATTTTCTGGTTTTAGACTCAGCGTTGATCGATCAGCCAATCAATTTTTATTTTTAAATGTATGTATAATGTATGATTTAGGAGCACTAAATAGGTGTAGCTGATGCCAACGACAATCCAATTATTTGTACACAATGTCAATAGATTTTAATTGATTTAAAAAGTGTTTTTATTCGAAATTTTATTGTAGTTTATTGAATTCTATACAATAAGGTGATTCTGGCCAAAAACTAATATTGTTTCGTTAACAAAATTATGTTATGTTTGAATATTAAAGCTTGTGGTTGAGTGTGTAATTTTTTATGTTCGTTACGTCTTTGCGTCACAATAGCTCAAAGGATTTAAGTAAATGAAGGTAGGTTATATCCAGCATTAACACATTGGATACATTGTAACTCGCAACTGAAACCTCAGGGCGAAAATGTTGACATAAAATGAGTAGGTATTTTTGACGCATATATTTTTTTATTTATATTCTAAAAAGCGATAAAATTTGTTTATATGTTTGTATTTACAGAAAAATTACTGAAACTGATTTTAAAAAAGACGTTTTGCGTTGGAAAGCCTATTTATTGAGAAATGTTATAGGCTATATTATATCACGCCACGACCATGGTAGCAAATCAGTAACCATAAACGCGAGCGAAACCGCGAGGTTCAGCTAGTTTTTATATAAACATAGCAAACAAGCAAGAACAACATTTCGAAATGTATTATGTATAAATAAAAATAAATCTAATACACCCATTTTGGCCCTGTCGGTTTTAATATCGAAAATGAAGTTCAATGCTTTTTCTATCAGCGAGACCTAAACGGGTAACAGGTGGATCCGTATCGAAAAACTAGTCTGCGTCGAGTTGACCGTCTCCCGTAGTGACGTCCCGCTTCATATACTTTTTCCCGTCCATTTAAAGAAATATAATGTTTATTTATTCTCGCTAAGAGTTTACGTCTATTAACAACAATCAGCTCGGAGAGATATCGATTTTTTTCTATCGATTCGAAATGTGTTTTTATTCGATGTTTTATGGCGAATAAAAACTCGATGTACGATTATGGTTAGCTATCGACGATAGGAAATAATTGACTAATGGCTGCGATTTCACAGTAGAAGGATAGTTTGGTCGAGTTTACGATCTGGGTTTGGTCGAGTATCAAGTTTTTTTCTATGATAGAACTTGAATATATATTTTTAATTTATTTCCTCAATCTTTTATACTTATATAGTAAACGCGAAAGTAACGTTATCTGTCTGTTATGTTTTAATAGCTAAATAGTTAAACAGATTTTAATACAATTTGGTATGAAAACGGATTGAAACTTAGACAACAAACACAGATCTTAAAAACCACATTAGTGATATTTTGTAAAGGTCCTACTATTGGGCAAGAGCCTCCTCTCCTTTAAAGGAGAAGGTTTAGAGCCTCATCAACCACGCTACTCCACGGCGGGTTGGTGGATATACATACGTGTATCATAATTTCTCTCGGAACATGCAGGTTTCCTCCAAAGTTTTCCTTTACCGCTAAAATATTGTGCCTGTCTACCTTCTTTTTGAATAAATCAAAAATAATAGTAACATCTAGTCAAACATGTCGCGCAATTCCTAAAAAGTTCTATTAAAATGAAAGGTCCTTTTAATACTACATGATATCACGTAAAAGAATAATTTTAACCAATTATATTGCATAACAAAACATTAAATGCGAAATTCCGTTCAGCGAAACCGAACAAAAATGTCAGTAGACATAAAGAACCAATTGCGAAGATTAATGATTTTTTAAAGCTAGCAACATTATCCCTAATTCTTATTGACAGCTCCGAGCCCCAATGTGTCGTAAAGTTATCTTATTTGGGTCATTTAAGAGGACAACGATCCCGGTTTAATCCTTTTTATTTGTGTTTCGTCGACTCGCTTATTTGCATATTATCGAGACTACGATCTTAGGGGGTAGGGCGAGATTTAGTGAAATATTTGCCGATGAAATGCTAAAGGATATCGACCTGTTAGATTCCGATCGAAACACCATAAGAAATTTTAGGAATGAACGGAACAGCGCGCACGCGCATAACAACATATTCGCTCGTTTTTAATTTCACCATTTTAATTGCCAGATCTAAAATAGTATTCAAATTAATTAACGGAATTCTTTAATTATGTGCGCTTTACGCGGGGCCGTAATCGATTCGAAGCCGTTTAGTGATTCGCATAAAGCGAGATTTATGGTTTTCGATGTGTTATATTATTACATGAGATGTACGATTACGTAATCGAATGAAAAAGGAAGAATCGATTCGCTAATTTCCCGACTAAGAAATCGATTGCATGCAACATTTATGCGGAGTACTCGTGGTTTTTTTTCCTTTTCTTTATTTCGTTCGTTTTATTATCTGTTGTGTGATTGTTGGTTGCGTCGAATCGTTGTGAAATTTATGATTTAATTGCTGTTTAAGTTTTTCGTCGGGATCGTTGAACTGGTCGCGTTCTCTGATAGTCGGTACGCAGTTTGGAAGCTCGATTTCATTGCGCTAGTCAAGCATGTAGACATACTCACAAGATTATTAAATTACAGAGTAATTTTCATGGTTGCGACATCGGGTAAATGTGACCGGTTTGTGTAGAGGCAATTGTTCGATCACTGTGCTCTTTCGCACCGAATAGATATAATTATATATTACCTTTTATAATTTAAAAGTGCTTATTAAAATCTTCGTGACAAAACGATTCTATTTTTGACAATATTTCTCACATATCAATCAAAATAATATAACAATTTTCCAGTTTCACAAAACGTTTTAAATATTTTTTTTCTAAAAAAAAATAGATTTATGACGTAAATTTACTTATAGTGTCTAAATATGTTATATTAAAAACTTTTTGAACACCCATGTAACTGATATTTTGCACGAAACCACCTGTGAAACGCTAAATTTGAACCAATCTTTTTTTAACTCTGCTCTCGCGTGTAACACATTCCAATGATCGATAAATAAAAATCCATACACATTACATCGCGAAGCAAACATGGCCGACATTATCGTAATACGATAGCCTTTGCACATAACTAACAACCCAGGTTCTATTCCGATGATAAACCAAACAAACTATATCGACTCGATACCAAATATCGAGTGAATAATGCACGTCCCTAGTCGATAAATTTACTACTCGATATGATTGTAAGGGCGTCGGTTAAAAGTATCTTTGTAATAAATACGAGTGAAATATACGAGAAAAAAGATTAAAAGTGCTAATTTTTTTTTGCATACAAAAGCATATTTTACGACGCTTAGGTTGTAAATAACGGTATGTTTGTCAAACTTTGTCAATAAGAAATCTGCAAATAGGATTTGGAACCGCATAAGTTGTATTTTTTAATTTTTAACCACACCTTAGTGATATATCTCTGAATAGTTAAGTTATGTAAAATGTAAATGGTTTTTTATTCAGAATTTAAAACAAAATACTTTTACAAGTCACAATAAGTCAATACAATAAAAAAATATATAATATTTAAAACTCGAATATTCAATATCACATGCATCTATTATGTTCGTAATTTTTAAAAATAGAACTTATTACGGTAACAAAATGTAAAACAAATCTCATGATAGAGTAAGAGCACTTACAGGGCTACCACATTCTCATTAAGCGGCAAGCGGCAACTCGCTCGCATCCATCATTACGACCGGCTCGATGTGGACAGCCCTATAATTTTCTTCCCCGCAGCGATATGCTATCCCTTTCGCACTAGCCATATTTCCTACATTGAAAGAAGACGGAAATATGAAATGAGTTTCGTCGAAAAACTTCTGTTCATCGCATATAATGTTAGTACTGTTTGGTTGGAATTAAGCACATTTTTTCGTATCTCGTGACGTAAAATAATTGAGGTACAGATGATAACGTGTTTATTGTAAAGGCTAGTGTACATGCAATGGAAACAATACAAAACTAATTTTATAGATTACATTTTTTTTATAATTTATTTTTCAAAGTTTTGAACTATGCATATAAATTACAAACGTTCTGTGTACTGTGTTTTTTTAATTTATGCGAATACTAAAGTTTTATTCTATATTTGTAAGTTTTTTACTTTTTTTTTAATTTTATATATTTTTTTAGTTTATTATTTAAGCATTCTGTAACACTTTCGTCCTTTATTCGAATCGCAAGGTATAATTTCGCTATTAATACAACACGTTATCGATTACGTAATTCTAGTCGCATTGCATCGGGAGTTAAAATAATCGATTGCTGTTCCCATCGATACCAATTCGATACATGATAGTTCAGTATCGTAATTGAACAGGTGTTAATTTCACACTTAACTCGTTCAGAACGCGCAGCGGTACTTAACTATAGGATAAGGCGATACCAGTTAGGAAATATCGATAAATCGTTCGGAAATATTTTACAAAAAAAAAAAACATCTCATCACAATTAAAATTAATGTTGCCATTCGTAATAATATACTATTACGTCGGTAAGTTTAAAAAATAATTTGCTTTATACTTTTTGCGTTTTTATACAGTGCCAACCTTTTCGCGATAGATGGCTCTGTTTTTTTTCCATACTAAATCCTAAAACGCAAAAGGTACAGTTTGCGAACTCACACTAGATATCTCAGAACTGAAATGGTTTTAATTTAAATGGTCGTGAATCTGATGGCCTTCGATTTAAACCTGAGCAATCATCAAGTTTTGAAGTACTAGTTTGTTAAAATCTTGAACCATGATAATAATTACCATAAGAAAATGTGTGTGTCTGTTAATACACATAATTTTAAGACGTATAAAAATCTGCCAATCAGCTCATATTTAATAATAAGAGATCGTTGCTCAATTCACTAAACTTATATTTATTATACTTAAAAAAAAACTTAATATAGATATTTTTTTGATAGCGATAGCTGATTATAGTATGCTTATAGTTTGAACATACTTTAACAATATCGATCAATTGATATAATCTTTATTTTAAATAAATTAAACATTTCATAAATTTCGAATACTATTAAGCATTGTCACTTGAATCGTTAACGCAATGTTTTATACCTAAGGCATTCAGCCAATGACCTTTGTCGTACCACAGCTGAATGAATAAAGCCTAACTTACTATAAAAATACATTTATTTCTATTAATAAGCAATTATAAACTATATGTCGATGGGTGTAGGGTTTGTTTTTGTATAGACTGAATGAAAAAGTGAATTTGGTGTAAACGCCCAATCGTATATCGTTAATAGAAACAGGCATGTATGTATTATATAAGACTCAAACAATGATATTATATATCTTTAGGTATATTGTAAAGTCATGGATATTAGCACCCAGAATGCGGACTATTTTGTACGACGTTGCCTAGTAACCAGCTAGCCGCTGAGGTTGACAGGCGTGGGTATCTTTGTCACAGTTAGAAATAGTTGAAATATTAAATGTCAAATATCATGAACGTAACATTTATACGAACGTTAGCCCAAAAGTATTTATTACTTTGTTAAATTAAGTTTTACGTTTGTTATACAAATGTAAAAAAAAACGTTGAAATATTTCTGCGTTATTATTTTTAGTGAATCATTCCATTCTCAATGAAGTTTTGTCGTCGGCCTCTATAATATTGATAAGACAGAATTATTAAGATCTGCTACTACCTTAAAAGCAATAATTATTTTTATAATGAGTAAAATTACTAAACGTTTAAAAATAAGTTTTATATAAATGGACTCTTATGTATCGTTACATATTCAAATGAATCGCTTGCAAACGAACACATTTGTACCGACAGTATATTAAAGATATTTTTAATTACACTCTCATTTAGGAGCAATAATCTTTAAAAATATCCAACGTTTTATATTTAATTAAATTCAAAATAAACTTCATACATTTACATGTTAATAATTTGACCACTAATTATAGGAATGTCAAGTGAAATTTAGATAGTTTTTTTGTTTTTGTACAAAATAATATCAGTGTTGCAATCGTAAAAAATCCGTATTGCAGTCTCCTTTATTTATATAATATTTTAACATTTTAGAATATATTTCTTCCTCCACATTTCTCGCAAATACGGTGTTCTTTCTAAGATGTTTTAGTAGGTGACAGGTAAGGCAAATGTCTTATTTCGATCTTAGTCCATTTTACGTGGTCAAAAACATATATGACGCTTATACAAAACATCTATATTTTTTACCATATATTTATATATATGTATATATTGAAAAGTCGCAAATGTTAAAATAAATGCTGCGATTAAAAAAATCTAGCATAATTAATCTTGTCAATATATCATTCTTGTAACATTTAGCTACATTTAAAAATACACACAAATATATATGTTTCTCGACACCACCATTTTTAAATTCTTATGAATCATCATTAATTAAATTGTAAATTTAAAACGTTTAAAAACTATACAAGGTTGTTTTAAAGAAAGAATAAAAAAGACGTTAAAAACAAGATGTAAAAAAATCATTTAATTCAGTATAGTTACTGTCTATTTTTTGAATTTCATCTTGATGAACAACAACAGAAATACATAAGTACATATACATACATACATAGTAAATTAACCAAAAAGCTGGTCAAAATCTTTTAATAACAAATGTGCGCCTAATAAATACAATTTAGTTATAAACTAACGTTTTAGAACATATATCTAGGATTATTTGAAAAGAACTAATAATTAATGTGTACATCCTTTGGTATCTTACAATTAAATTATAATAATTAGTAATATTCAGATCAGACTTCTAAAAATGAATTGCATATTTAGAAAATTGGGAGACCATATACACCATAGGGCTACCAGTACTAATGAGAACACTGAAATGGGGCTTTAGGCGACTAATTAAAAAATAGATTAAAAAAAGGAACGTTCTACACACGACCATTGAACTAGACAAGAAGAACGACTTTTTCAAGATGGCCGCCGACTTTCCCGCCACTGACGCTGACAACGTTGGACATGGATTGCCACGTGCGAAGTTGAGTAAATGACATGTCTGGTCTTAGGTTTGCAGGGATGTTACACACGAGTAGTTTATTAAATTCAAATAAATATTAATTGTTGAACGTATCTTATAAATATGGTGCCTGAATTCAAAAGAAAAAACAATATTCTAGAATAAAAACTTTTTGTAAAAAAAAAATTAAATCATTTAAAACCTTGAAGTTGGACTACCATATTAAAGCTTTGTATCCATAAGAACAGTTCAATAAATTACTTCGTCTCTTAAATAAATAATCACCATTTTATTACAAAAAAACTAATTAAAATTCAAATGTAATTAAAAATATACAAAATTATTAACGTATTCCAACAATAAAATTCCAATTAAGGGTGTATCAGTCAGCCCTAGCTCAGCAAAAAGCGAATGTACTCTGTGGGAATGCATCGAGTAATGCAATCTTTTTGCCAGCCACATTAGCCGTCTACGTTTAAATGTACCGGACATGCGCAGAAATAACTTGGACACCACCCCGTAAGATGGGTGTATCGAATAGGACTAAAAAGAGCGAGCCACCAACTTCGTGATCACTGGAATAGGTTCGAAATTTAAAACGATTTTATTTTTTTTTTTTATTTCGCTTACCGAGAAACGATAGGCGGCCAGCATTTTCACGCTCTTGCTTTACGTTTCAACTACTTTTTAAAAAACTGATATAAAAAATTAAAAAAAAATTGTAATATTAAAAAATTGAATGCATATTAATTAATTAAAAACATAATAAATTCGGTCACATAAATTAAGCACTATTTTTAATTCTTTAAATATTAATTGTTTGCCATTACAACCCACTCATCGCACTAATACTTCTGATACCTTACTCGATTTAATCATTGTATCTGAAGCAAACCTTATTGCTAAATATGGACAGTACTCTGCTCCAGCATTCTCTCTCCATGATTTAATATTTGCTTCCTACAGGATCAAAGTACCGAAGCTTAAGAAAAAGACCTTAAAGCTCAGAAACTACTCTGGAATTGATTTGAATAAGCTTCGGTATGACGCCTCAATTATTGACTGGACTGATTTATTGAATATGGAGACGGTGGATGAAAAGGTCGAGGGCTTGCGTAGTGAAATTTTAAATTTATTTGATCGACATGCTCCGTTACGTGATGTTAAACTTAATCACAGAGGGTGTCCGTGGTTTAATGACGAACTTCGCAAAGCCAGGGTAAAACGAGATCGGGCTTTTCGTAAATACAAGAAAGACCGAACGGAGACGAATTGGACAATTTATAAGGCTGCAAGGAATCGATGCAACAAGATGTGTAGGAATCTAAAACGCCAATATATCTTTGATCAATTAGCTATTTCTCCTTCTTCATCCAGTACCTATAATTTTTTAAAAACCATTGGAATCGGCAAACCTTCTCATACCGATACCAGCTGTAATATTAATTTGAACAATTTAAACATGTACTTTGCTTCATCAGAAGTACTTGACGTTCAAACTAAAATTTCGACTTTGTCTGAAATAAATAGTTTGCCAAAAAATCCTTATCCTTTTAATTTCTCTTCTGTAAGCGTAGCTGAAATTAAAAAATGTATACTGTCGTACTCCTCTAAGGCCATAGGTTGCGATGACATAAGTTGTACCATGATATTCCATTTATTAGACTCTCTCCTTTATATAATTTCCCATATTATTAATTTTTCTCTATCAACAAACACCTTTCCGGACTTGTGGCGTAAGGCATTTGTTCTCCCACTTCCTAAAATATCAAATCCCTCTCTGCCTAAGCACTATCGTCCAATTTCAATCTTACCTTTCCTGTCCAAAGTACTGGAGTCCATTGTTTACCAGCAATTATCACAGTTCCTCTCATCTAACAACTTATTGAATCCGTTACAATCGGGCTTTAGAGCAGGGCACAGTACTACTACGGCGTTGCTAAAAGTAAGTGAGGATATAAGAGAATCAATGGAAAATAAGCTCATCACAGTTCTTGTCCTCATTGATTTTAGTAATGCTTTTAATGCTGTGGACCATGACTTGCTTCTTGCTTTTCTGGCTCAGGCAAATGTTTCAGACTCCGCTATGCAATGGTTCTCTTCTTATCTTCGAGGGCGCCAGCAGGCAATCCGCATAGGTCAGGATTATTCTGACTGGTGCTGCTTGAATGCAGGCGTTCCTCAAGGCGGTATACTCTCTCCTCTGCTTTTTTCTTTGTTTATAAACTCCGTTACTTCCTTTATCTCGTCAAGCTACCATCTTTATGCTGATGACTTGCAGCTTTATCGACACGCTACTACTGATTGTTTGGCTGATGCTATTGCTGCGCTTAATACGGACCTATCACAGATATCTCTGTGGTCTGCTCGCTATGGTATCTTGGTGAATCCGGCAAAGTGTCAGGCTATAATCATTGGTAGTCGCAAACAGCACGCAAAAATTGACACTTCGAATTATAACCTATTTTACAATAATTGTCCAATTCCGTTTTCCGATTCCGTTAAAGATCTTGGAGTAACGTTGGATAAACACTTAAGCTGGTCTGACCAGGTGGGGGAGGTGTTGCGAAAGTTTTACTGTACAATGCATAATATGATGCGTTTAAAACATATGTTACCGACTAAAACGAAAATACAACTTGTCAATACATTATTACTACCAATAATTGACTATGGTGACATATGTTATCTGGACGCAAATGAAGATCTAGTAAATAAACTCGAGCGACTCCTTAACACTGCCATTCGATTTGTATTTAATTTGCGGAAGTATGATCACGTTTCTTCTTATCGCTCGCAATTAAATTGGCTCTCGATACGTGATCGTAGGTCATGCAGAATTCTTTGCACGCTATACTCAATTCTGAATGACCCAAATTATCCCGAGTATTTGGTATCCAAATTCGTGCTAAGGGCTGACGCTCATGACAGATCGCTTCGCTCCACGGAAAACCTGCTGTTGTCTTTTCCACCGCACCATTCAGGCTTTATGTCGAAGTCGTTCACTGTGACTGCTATCCGTTTATGGAACAGCTTACCGGAAAAAATTAGGAAATCTCCTTCGCGAAACACTTTTAAAATTGCTCTAAAAAAATACTACCTAAATCAAAGCAATAATGGTTGATTTGGAATCTTCATTATATGTACTCATATTATATTGTATTGTATTATATTATATTATATTATATTATATTATATTATATTATATTATATTATATTATATTATATTATATTATATTATATTATATTATATTATATTATATTATATTATATTGTATTATATTATCGTTTCATTATTTAACACTATCTTATGTTTTTTTTGTACACCTACATCTTTCTTTCTTGTACATCCTAAGGTTGGCTGGTAGAGAATGCAGTAGCATTAAGCCCGCCTTTTGTTAATACTTTTGTATTGTACAATAAAGCATTAAAATAAATAAATAAATAATATAAACGTAGAGTATACTATCTATCATTTTCCTCACGACGTCACACCTTTCGGACGCTTCTACGAAATGTATTTCCGTATATATTTTATTTATTAACAAACTAGAAGCCGCAGGCGTTCTGCATATATTTATATGTATCAATATATTTATAAGTATAAAGTAAGAAGTTCCATAAAAATCGGAGTAATAGTTTTTAGCATCCTCATACATACTCATAACAATCAAAATAACATTAAGATAATTAGTTTAGCAAAAATCGTTTATATTTTAATGATTTTATGTATAGCTAAAATGGTGCAAAATAATTATCTTACATTTCGGACGGTCGATTTGGATTAATTTAATGCCAGTGTCTTAATAACTCATCAAATAATTGTTGACAGTGAAAAATAAATACCGTAGAATAGTAAAGTAACCGTTTTGTTCTTATTAATTCACGTCAGGGCACTTTGTAGGAATATAAACTCGGAGGGATTAAAAACCGGCCAGGTGCGAGGCGGCCTGGCACATAAATGGTTCCGTATCATCGTACTAGGTATAACTATATGTACTTTCCTAATTAAATTCTTGCCGGATCTTCTCGGCAGAATATACATTCCGAAACGGTGACAAATTCGACAATTTTTTTTCCGTATTAACGATTCAAAAATGATTGTAACAGCCTATTATAATAAAGTATATTTTGATTTTGATTTTTTGATATAACAATATTTAAAAACTTATAAAGACTGACTTGCATTTTACCGTTTTCTCTATTTGTTGTCAAAGCGGCAATAGAAACACACTTATTGAGAATTTCAACTCTCTGCCGACTTAAGTTCCCGAGATACAGCCCGCTATGGATGGACGAACAGCGTAGACAGAATAAAAGGGGACTGTTTGGAACCATTTGGGTACGGAACCCTAAAAATCACCCATAATGCAATGAAGAAAAATAAAATCGTTCGCCGTATTAAAGTATCAGGCGTATTTAAAATTACCAACTATAATCTTTTTATCTCCGCATGGCCTACACGGATAAAAAAAAGTTCAGTTCTGTGGTTACAAGATACGACCTGATTTCGCTGGTTCGATTCCCAAGATAAAAACATGGTGATATATTTTTAATTTTATATTAACGCGACATTTAAAACGTAATTATGATCTTTAGCAGTTAAGTCATAGACATCATATTAATAAAAAAAAATAAAAAAAATTATGCAAAAATGTCTCCAAAATAAATATCTGTGTATCAAAAAAGAATGATATATAAATACTTTCCCTTAATTTTAATTTAATAAATTCCTTAATACAGATTATAAAAAAACAGTTCAACATTAATTTGTAATAACGAACGAAATCGCGTTACTAAACTAGTTAACAAAACAAAAAAAAAAGCATCAAGAATAATCGATCAAGCAAACTGCTATCTTAAACTTTGTTTTATTTTAAAAAAGTAATCCTTTTATTGAGTTTTATAAGGACGAATATTCATGACAGCGGACATTTTTGTTTAATTGCTACATACGTTGCGAATGGGCGGTAAAAAATTGCCATTGTAGGCACGACATGTTCCTTTTAATAGATGAGATATTATTACAATATTACGATTGTTTTATTTTACGTTTATCTGCTATTATTTTTTCATCTTTGTTTTTTTATGCTATGTGGCAAAAGAACAAATGTAATTTTATTTACAGCCTAAAAATGTCATAGAGTTTTTTTTACAATTGATAATTGCTCTAGACTTTTTGGTTTTTGACAAACAATAAAATATTTCATCCAATTTAAATTAACAGGCAAGACAATTTTATCTATATTGTGTCAGTAATAAAAACGTTAAACACTTTATAAAGAATAGCTCGAACAGAATGCTGGATCCATAAACGCGATAATTGATCTTCTTTAGTACATTGTTTAAAGGCAATTAGGGTTTTTCATCTTACGTATATTAAACAAACGAACATACCTTCTGCGGCAATAAATTCTTTACATTTTTTTATTTACGAAGTAGTTTTTTAACACAATAGGAGCAGTCTATTCCAAATATGGCGGCCTTAGTCATCAGCTGTTTCAACATGTGACATTATTTCAACTAATTACTATTTAAAAAATCTTCTAATACACTATACAAATTAAAAAAAATCCACACTTAAAAACAATATTTTTAAAACAGATTATTTTAATAAGTGTATGTAAGTAATCATTATTATATTAACTTAATTTAGACATTTATTTAAGTACAAATAGTTATTAAAGGACAAAAAATTATTTTCTATTAAACAAAACCGTTTCAGTTTACGGTAAATTTTTAATATAATCTGTGCAAGCGGAGACATAGATTAAATATCTTCTAATATCTTCTATCTCTTCTATAAATTACGAATCCTAATAAATACACATCCTCACTTTATACACTGATAACGATTTCCGCGATACAAGTAACTAGAGACATATTAAACATCCGTTAAATGTTAATATTATCTTTAATACAATTTTTCTTCGTAATTTAAAATTAAATGTGTTTTCATTAAGATAGAAGAGAAACATCGGCGAGTTTTTAATACCTTTAATACCTGGTTTTATGACCTAAGATTGTAGGTCTAGTGCATTTGTTATACGAGGATAGCGTTTAAAAAATAAATAAGAACCGATAAGTTTTTGCTTTAAGTATTTTCTCACTCAAAACGATTTATTTGGTTATAATATTTAGATATTTAAATGAAATGTTAGACAATTTTAATTCATCGTTACAAGATTTTTGTAATTTTAAATTTTAATTTTCGACATTTACGTGTTATATAACTATCGATTTTTATGCATACGTTATACGTCCATAAAAAATATCAAAATTAAAAAAAGAAAATACATACGTAAATATTGCCCATACTTTCCACTAGGAGCGCTGTAATACTGCTTATACAGAAAATCGTAAACCCTATGTTATGAGTAAACTTACACTTGAGTTCAGAAATTAAACGTAAAAAAATCGCTATCGCCTTACGCTTATCCCAACTTCGATTAAGGGCCAAATGCTTTCAATGAAAACGATTTTTAATTATCGCGCTGCCCTGCCATAAAGGTTCATAATCTGCTATTTAAAAATACATTCTTATTACCCGCACAAAGACCACACGCGATGTTCTTGCGTATAAAAAAAAGTCTCAAAATTACTTTTTTTATTCATAGCGTCAAGGTTGAAATCGAAAGTCCTGAATTATTTTCGACATTTCGCAGTAATTAAATACGGAACCTATTTTTAGGAAAGATATACTTCGATTATATTTTGTTACATCAATTTAAAAAAAAAACTAAATTATGTAAACAATCTTTGTAATACGTGCTAAGCGTCGTATTAAAATATCTACTAAATCTTTCAAAATATTACGTACTTACATTCATAATTTTTTTCACTATGAAATATAGATTATATAAAAAAAACTAGGTTGTACGTTGTTCCTTTCTTTAGGGAAAGAAGAATAAAGCAAGAAAATAATATCGTTATGCTTAAGATAAACTTTAATGTCGACCGTTTTTTGCAATTTCATGTGATTTTAAACATAAATACAGAGTTTCTTAAATTTTTCCTACAGAACCGATCAAACATCACGATGAAAATTATTTTGTATAATGTCAAATTATAAAATACAATTATCCGAAACAAAAATTATATCACTATGTTCCATAGACAACATACCACAAAGATGACGTTAATTATCTATGATACAGAAAAAAATCTAATTCATATTTCTAACAACAGAACAATTTATACAGCATCAAGTTATTAATGTTAATTAATCTTTTATAATGATTGCATTCTCATGCGATCGTTTTCATTGAACATAATTTAATGGCGGACGGTCTTAAAAGGTAAAATGAAAGCGAAATGCCACGAGGTAAACAACGCTATTGAATTTACATAATTAACCAAACATGAATATCATTTAATGTTCGATATTGTTAAGTTCACAATTAACATTAAATGCACGATTACAGGAACGCAGATGTCAAAATTTCGCACCAATATTTTATTCTTTTTTTTTAATTTTTAGTAATTAAAGCAGTGAAATATATATTGCTATTTAATAATATTATGCTAAAATAAAAAAATAACGTCATTCGTTGAATATAAAACACGAAATTATTATAACAATATCTAAATGCTTCACACTCAAAATAAATAAATTCTAAATTCATTCCTAATTTTAAATCTAAAAATAAAACAATGTTCTTTTTTTATCGAAACGAGACAAATGTATCACAATAAAGATTCCAAACTCAAAATAAGTTTTATTGGCAGAAACTCTTTGCTGTCATTGGTTTTTTCAACAATGTCTGAAGTAAGGATTGACTCTCATAAATCCATTGAGTTACATCATTAACATCGCGTGACTGCGAACCATAAGAGAGCTTGTCCCGGGTGTTTACGACTATTTAAGCCATCCTAGGCCAATTTATTGAAGACCAATCACCTTTAGATTCATTAGTCTAGGACTTTGTTTCTTGACAGTACTTGTTTTCTACCTTGAAACAATTGCATTTTCATTTTTAAACTGTATTAACTTTTTAAAAAGTTTATATATTTATTCGACAATTCTCCATATTTTCAACTTTTTTATTTAAAATATATATATATTTTCAACAAAACTACAAAATAAGTAGTAATGTAATAAAACTTAAATTTGTTCTTACAAATTGTATACAAATAATATTCATATTTATTCCGCCTTTTAATCATATCCACCATAATTTATTTAAACTTAATGACAGATACGGAATATTCAAATACGAAACGGCAACAAAAAACTTAGATGAAAAATAGTTAAATAATTCATCTTATTAGCAATAAATAAAACATTCCATTTTCAAAACTAAAAAAAACGCGCGAAAAGTTGTTACGTCACTTAATACGCAGTTACTATGACAACGTGGAATCCAAGATGGTTGACTTATCAGGTTATTGGATATTGCCGTTAGTACCGCTACTGATGTAGTTTGTGAAGTGGGCGCTGGGTAAGTTATATATCACTATAATTTGATATTTAAGAAATTATAACATAAAGATTATTATCGCATGCATCATATTATAGCCAGCCATGTTAGGATTTCTAAATGGATATTTAATATATGTGTTTATGGAACATACTAAATAAAGTATACGAATTAATAATCTCTTTCATATATTTCTTGTACGAATATCATAAAAATATTTTGAAATTAGTAAAATAACATTAATAAGTGTTATTTTGAAACGATCCCAAATCATAGAGGTGGTGGAGACAGTAATGCTATTTTGCATATAAGACACGAATTAAATTCAAGAACTAGAGATAATACGGGCAACGATTTCGAACAAAATTTACACGACCTTTACAAATGTAATTAACAAAAAATATTGAAATTTCTACGTGAAAAATTATAGTATTATTTGAAAGGTACATTATTCTAAATGGCCAAAGGATATTATGTTAGCAAACGATGCCGGCATCGGAAGGTACCAAAGTATAAAGAAACAATAATTTCATCGTTTAGTAATGTAATGTGATTTTAATAAAATCTTTTTCTAGCATATCTCGATCTAAAAGGGCTCAATAAATCTCTGTACTATATGCAAGGGCCAGTCGTATTAAAATGAACACTATTAAAGAGTCATGCGCCGTATTGGGGGGACAATTCGAAGCTCGGCTTTCTATGGGCAGCTCGGGGTTAGTTGAAACATTGAATCGACTATGAAATATCCTTTTGGCGGAACTGTCATGGTTTGGAATTAATAAATAAACAAATGTAGAGACTTAGTTTTAATCTGTGTGCTGTGTATTCCATTTTTAGGTAGTAGAATAATGTTGACATTAAAATAAAATTTAAAAAAGTATTTTATATTTGATTTAGTTTTTTTTAATTATAAATAACAATAAACTAAAATATATATGGTATTGGAATTTAAATTAACATATTTTTTTACGTTATAGATAAAAATTTATGATAAAAACTTTTAGAAAAGTAAAAGGTAACATTATAATACTTTTACTTTTCAGCCTAAGTACCCAAACATTAACCAAATAAAAAAACATTTTCCCACCATTTACTATTCCTAATTACGTATAACAAACCCAATCAAAACAATTCCGAAACGAGACCGTCTCCATACAGTCTAAGCGTTTACCAAAACGTTACAATCGAACATATTAAAATAGGCATGGCTATCCGTAATAGGAGCACGTCCAGCATATCTACATCGCTAGATGCTATCTTATCCACATTGTAATCCTTATAATTTACAATGTAAAAGTGTAATGGACTATTACTGTCATTGCGGGGTCGGTGGATACTTCTATTAATGCCGGTTTAATCCGGCTTAACGTTAAGGTCCTCCCTCACTGAGAGCGTTCGCCTGTAATGCAGCAATGTAATGTTCGATTTTGAACCATACGTTACAATAATACCGATTGCTAGGTATTCGGTTATAATGTGATACTTACAATACGATGTTGAGTATTCGCCTATAGTTGAATCAATTGTTTTTATACTGAACAAAGCTTGTGTTACAAATATATCATTATGACTGTTATGCTGTATTCTTCTCCCTCACTGATATAATGCTCGAATCTGAACATTACAGGTGCATGCTCCCGATGAGGGCGCGCCTTTATATCAATGTGTGTGTATAATTTCATCGTAAACTTTGCGTGTTTAGAAATATTTGTGATGGAAATTGTTTTGTAAATAAATTTTGTATTATACTGTATTGTTTGATATTTGTATGTGGAACCATCTTGGAATTTTTTTCAGGGATAGGTAATAAATAAGATTTTTTTTTAAGTCCTTGAGCATAATTTTATTAAATCGTATCTTTATCGTCAAAACCGACTGTGGGATTTGCAACTATTTTTTTTTTCATTTTTAATGCACAAACGACAATTTAAAATTCAATAATTAGAATTTAAAAAATTGAAGTTAGTCAAGATGTTTAAAATAAACAATGAGAAATAATTGTCAATTTATATATATACATGGAAATATAACGTTCCAAATAGTTACATTTAGAAATGCTAATGTACCAAAATACAGATCACGTACAAAAATATATATCGAACAGCCAAATCCTATTCGATAGTTTATTTATTCTATGGCAAATGAGTTTATAATCTTTTGTAATAAACATTATACAAAGAAGATAAGTCTATATAACTTGAAAAGAGGAAAATGCATAATTTGACTTACAGTTTTTGAATTATAAAGTTAAGTCATCATATATAAACTGTATGTGTTCCGTCGTGTTAAAAATTATTTATGAAAAAATAATTTATTTAGGTACAAAGTATTTACAAATATCTAAAGATATATTTTAAAGAATTTCTTTTTCTATAATATTTATATATACATTTTTCAATTTAAAAACCAAGCTTAATAAAACCTTATTTAAGACCAAGCAAAATTAAAATGCGCAAAAATGTAAAACGCTTAAAAAAGGTATACAAAAGAATCAACACAATTATAACGAGAACTAACCTTGAATTAAGAAAAAAAAATACACCAGATGTATCCAGTAAAAATGCAACATTTTGCATTTTAACAAAGACATTATTTTAAATAATATATATTCATATTTAGAATCGCATTTAACTATAATTAGAATCGCAGTAACGATATTTTTAATCTTTAATCTGAAATTAATAATTGTAGGCGGTAATTTATAGTTTTCCTTATCTAAAAATGTTTCGGGCCCGGACCTCCTTCTAGAATACGCATATTGTGAAACACCATTTCATTGGTCGCGCCGCCGCGGGCGCACAACACTTGCAAGCGTACACTGTTTAATTTTCAATTTAGATCGCAATTTGCGATGGGAGCACCGAGCGCCCAAACTTGGCTCACTCGCGGATAGATTTATACTCACATATGACTATGTACCCACACGGAATATATTAAAACGAATTAACTCGCGTAAGTTATGAGCCCGCGCCGGATTCTACAGATAAGCTTTAATGAAAATTGCGACTTTTTTTAACAAATTCGCGAGGAGGCGGGCTAAGAGATAAAAGGGATTGATCTGTCTCAATGACTAATTGTCCGCTCGCCCGATGAAGTAGGCTTGTTTTATCGTAATTGAACACGCTCGAACAATGTGTTTATGGGATATTTTTTTGTAACCTCGTAACTAAAATAAATACATTGAATTTTTATGCGACGGGAGAAGCGATGTGAAAATGATTTCCTTCTGAAGTAGCTGATGATTATGAAACTTTAGAAATCATTTGCGAGACATTTATAAGTGAGTGCATGAAGTCGTCAACACTAACAATATCGTTCGTGGTGCAATCGACTCTGACATTTCACTATGCTGACATTTTCAACAAGGGTAATTCAATCAAAAATAGTAAATTATCAGTAGTCACGCCAAACTTACTTTTACAAAAACATACTCGTCGCTGATTTACGATGGAGAGATTGACGGGAAATCGATTTTTTTTAATTACACCGACGTATATCAAAGTTGTTTCAAAAGTAGGGTAATGGTAGCCGGCGCCGTGGAAATTTCTTCTAAATGTGTGTTACAAATTAGCTACATTATAACCATCATAACGCGTAAAATCTTTAATAACCCGAAATTTTAAATTCATAATTTCTGTTCATTGACATCATCACTTACAATGTAAAACGTACGTAAAAAGTAGCCTACATTGTATAAAAAAATTTTAACTGACTTTATTAATGGAGTAGAACAAAAAACAGATTCTTGTAAGGTTAATCTTAAGGAATTTAATAAATTAATCACTCACCTTTAAGATACAGCTGCCGATGGCTTCATTCTCCGACACGGTCACGTTGTAGAAGGATTGGTCGAAGATTGGCTCGTTGTCATTCACATCTAAAACTGTCACTAACAACGTCGCCGTAGACGACAGCGGCGGGTTACCGCGATCACTAGCAACCACCGTGAGCCGCGGCATAGGATTCGTTTCACAATCAACACGTGCACGAGTCGTAACTAAACCAGATCGCTCATCGATCGAAAACCAATCGGATTGCGGTGTGGGAAGTAAGGAATATCTAATCTCGGAATTTTCCCCTTCGTCTACATCGGTCGCAGATACTTGGAGGACTGGTGTACCAGGAGCCGCAGCTTCTGGGACACTTGTTTTATATACACTCTCTAGAAATACCGGTGGGTTATCATTCACATCAGTCACGCGGAGGCTGATGATACGGGATGCGTGTAAAGGCGGTGAACCTTTATCCGTTGCAACGACATTCAGAGTGTAAGAGGATTGGGACTCTCTATCCAGTGGTAAAGCAACTACTACTAAATATATTATATTATCGTGCGTCCGTAAATCGAAGTGTCCGTCACCACCACTTAACGTAACATTGACGTTTGCATACTCAGTTTTAGAATCGGGATCGTGAACTGATATTCTCGCTACGAATTCATCCAACTGAGCTGATTCTGATATTTTAGGGGTTGCATCATCACTTAAAAATATCACATCAATCGTTGGCTGGTTATCGTTTACATCGGTAACGCGAATAGATACAAATGCCGTCGTCTCTAAAGGCTGAGCGCCTTTATCTCTGGCAACGACAACCAATTCGTGCAACTCTTTGGTCTCAAAATCTAAAGCCTTGTTCACAGTAATCTCACCTGTGTTAGGATCTATTTTAAACATATTCTCTTTATCGCTCTGTCGTCTGTTTATCGAGTACTCAATCAAACCATTTTCACCTGCATCAGAATCGATAGCGAACACTTTTAACACAGCCGTGCCAACTGTAGCGTTTTCAGGTATCATAGCTGAATATGCACTCTCTGCGAATACCGGTGGATTATCGTTAACATCTAATATGGTAATATTTACAGTCATCGTCCCTCTTAAAGGCGGCGTGCCGCCGTCTAGTGCTTCTATGACCAACTCATAGTGATCAGTGGTTTCTCTATCGAGAAAACCATTGATTTGAAGGTCTAAATAAAGCACGCCATCACGCTCTCTATGCGAAGATAGCCTAAAGGCATTATCTGTATTTCCAGATACAATATTGTACCTCTGCGTATTGAATACTCCCAAATCCTGATCTTTGGCTGGATTTAGCTTTCTTTTGACGTCTCTAGGAGTATTCTCCGAGAACTCAACGTTCATGACCGCGGCGGGGAAAGTTGGGGCGTTATCATTTTCATCTGATACGCGAACTACGACGCGGACGTTATCTCCGCTAGCGGGTATAGCGACTAGAGCGTAATGGTCTCTATTTTCTCTATCTAAAGGTACTCGAGTCCTTATTTCCCCCGTTTGGGGATCTATTTTTAGGTCATCATTGACCGCACTACCCGGGACTGGAACGATGGTATATGGTGGCGCGGCATCTGGTAGCTCATCACCGAGGTTGCCGACGAGGGTGCCGGCACGAGCGTTTTCTCGGACGGAAAATTCTCTAACATGCTCGGCCGCCGCCGAAGCGACCAGCAAGCAGAAGATTGCGCGCAACATCGCGCGTTAGTGTTTCTCACCGTTCACACATTGTCACTCACACCTGAAATGAGAAATAATTGAAATTAATTACCTAAATATTAATTAAACTCTACAATGAAGAGAGTTACACAAAACAAAGGTATATTGTAACCAGAGCACATAATATGTGAGAAGCATTTTAGTGAAAGGCCTGCTAGTTAATAAAGACTTTCTCTTCAAATTATTATTAATATCAATGCGTGCTTCGAACTACTCATTTTTCAAGCGAATACAGTTTGCGTGTTGGGCATTCAAATCTAATAAGAAAAAGTAACCAAAAAAAGGCGAGCAATTAGAGTGTCATGCCTAAACAATATCGCATGTATATTTCAAGTTAATTCGGCATTCTCTTTTTAAATATAAGAATATTTTTATCAAAATAATATCGTATTCCAAAATACATCTAAAGATATTATCTAAACTATCAGCTAATGAAGTCGTACTTTTAATTTCTTCTCATTCTAAAAACTGGTAAATAAAAAAAACACCTTAATTTCGATTTCGATAAAACTAAAGTGTAATCATAATCTAATCACTCGAAAAAGGTAAGCTTTAATGAAATTAGTTTTGAATATTTTATAAGTTCTCATCAATTTTTATTTAATGAGTCGTAATAATTGTTTCGTGGACATGAGATTTTATTTCAAATATATATAAAAGGAAATAAAAATTACGAGAATTAAATGAAAAGTATAATATTAAAAACGAGATCAAAGGTTTAAGTTTGGAATTTAAAATAAACATCGTATTACAGGAGTTTTATAAAAGGACATTCTGAAACATATATTTTTTAAGAACAAACAACATTTTTATTATAAACTTTTCATGTACAATATAAAACTCGCAAGAATACTTAACGTCCCGTCGGTCCGTACTAAAACCGCCTGACTTATTTATAATTAGAGTCTAAATTATTTGATACTTTTTTTAAGATACCATGTTGATAAGAAATACGTAACGTGGTATCTTATATATATACAGGTTTCCGTGTAAGACGGTACGCGTTCTTCGACGTAATAAAAATGTATTTTTATTGATACAGACGGCAACATTAAAAGAACGAAATGAGATTGCATTAATGCATTTAAAATTGAAGATCAAATTTTTGAACTTATATTTAATTTTTATATCAAAAACACTTAAACTTATGTTTTATGTTTATTGTACTTATCTTTTAATGTTTATTTAAAATATATATATACCGGTCTTACCAATAAAACTTTACCCGCGACATATAACGGCGTTGCTGGAAAACTTTTATTACTAACTGAAACAGTTAATATCTAAATGGTTAACAAAATACATCAGTAAACTTTAATAACGTATAAAACTACTTTATAACATATAAATGTTTATTTCTTATTTATGATCAGATAGGCCAAGATATGGTTATGAAATAAAAAGTGAAAACAATGATAAAATAACAAATGACTGAAGATGAAAATATTTGAAAATGTATACCATCTAGGTATATTTTTAATTCTTCTTATTACGTCAACAAAATACAAGCGAATCGTTTTTAGTATATTAATTTATTTATAATAATAAAAGTCAAACTATATACAAATATAATATAAATTTATTACGTATCATTAAATACATTTAGTTAAAACAACATTTTACATTGAAAATTAAAATATCAACCAAATTAATCGCACAGTTATAAAAAGTCAGACATAACGAAAATATTTTCTTCAGAAATTGTTGAAATTTCACAAAAATCTGGGTCAGTAAATATAAAAATGATCAAAGTGTCGGAAAACGCCAGCAAGTCGCGTTTCCAGGTGAATTAGTGTCAAAAATGCCGCGCGCGCCGGGCGGCGAGCGTTAACGATTCAGAATTTCGACGAGAACTATGCGCGCGCGCATGACTTATTGTGCGAAACGTACGAGTTGTGACGTTCTTTTTTCAAACGGATTTCGGCGAGGGTTGAGCGGTTATCATTTCTGATAGTTAAAATTGTTTGCTTAATTTAATTGTAAGTGTCAAAACGGAATTCCTCTGTTTTGCAATGTTGTCTTTTATGATTGATATTCAAAATTTATTTATTGAGGTTATATGGATGCTGATAAGCAATAATGTGTCAACCAACAAAAAATCAAATTTGGAGATATTCATGTATTTTATAATGCATCACCTATTTAACATTATTAAAAAAAATAAAGTCATATAAATTAAATAAGTACGAAATAAAGTTTTGTTTCGAATTTCAATCGCGTTCCATATTTTGCAATTCATAGATACAATAATTTCGAATATTTGATTTTTTTTCATTAAATAATATACCTATTAAATATATCCATCTTCTTTAAATTAATTATAACTTTTATCAAACATGAAAAGAAAAGATGGATATATACTTCTTCAAACAAATTTATTAAGAATAGGTTCGACATTTTTAGACGTCATTTTCTCAAAATCAAGTTCATGTCGCTTGACACAGTATTGCTTATCAGCGTCCATATATTCTAAAATACAACTTACAGTATTTTAGTTTTTAATTCACGACATAGAAATCTAATATATGTATATAAAATTAGTTTTGTTACTTTTGTTAATTTTTATATTACGTTTCTGTACCTGCTAAAAAGAAAACCTTTTAATTTTTTGAAACCTTCAAATTTAAACATTAATTGAAATATTATTATTCTAGGCATTAATTTTGATGTCATGGCTATATATAGTTACGATCAATACTGAAAATACTTTAGCAACACAATAGCCACTTAAGTAAATACACACAATTATACTTGTGTGTATAAAACCGATTTGCATTGAATATGATTGTTATCGATCAAAGGCTTACTATACACATATCAACACGCCTGTTGGCCGGTCGTGAATAAAGACGCTATGTAGGAACGGCATTTTAAATTACAGCCAAAATAATGTTGCCATATTCAAAAAAACTTTATCTAAATTATTATTAAAGTAAATTTCTGTTTTACCTTATTCAGCATTAATAATAAAATTCGATTTATATTTTAAATTATTTTCTAAATCTTCTCGAATGTAAGTTAAAGTAATAACATCAGCAGTAAAGTAATAGCAACAGCTATTATAATGTCGCCCAAAACATTTACGTTCAGGGTACTTACGTTTAAAAATGAATTTATAATAATGTTTTCCAATTTTGAATTAATTTATAATATTTAAAAATAGTACCTACTAACTTTTACTCTCTGTAACCTAAAATATACAATATTATAAAGAGATACAATGATGCAAGAAAAACACATAACAAGAAAGGGTTTTTTATCCCGCGCCGCGGAACACCAATAAAACCGACATAATAATCTCAAAATGGTAATACTCTTGTCAACATCAAGACGTAGGTGTTTAAAAAATTTAGTGCTTCAAAATTAAATACATTCTTTATTCTTTTTAAATAAAATTTATGACACACATAATTTGTAGTTTGAGATAATAAAAAAAAGTATTTAATTTAAAGTCTGATTTTTATACATTTTAGCAAAAATTATATAAAACCAATTAATAAAGCTTAGCCTTAACACTTTTATGCATAAACTTAAGAGGTTCATTTTATTGTTATAATCTATTAAATTTAATCAATATTAAAAACAAAATATAACGCTTATGATATTTTGCCGCTAATATTTAATCTGTTTTCTGTTCTTCGTTATCTTTAATCAAACAAAAGGAAAAATAATCGGCTTAACTCTATTGAAATTTTATTTTTTTGATGTTGTTATTTGAATAAAGCAAATGATAAAACTATAAGTGCATCACAACAGTACTTCTCGAGTAAATATATTAATTGTAAACATTAATTTTTTTGTTACGGGCAAAGACGCAACTTTTAAAAATATAACTTGTGATAGATTTGACTGAAAAATTCTTTTTAATATATAATTGAATATTGAATAATATGAAAACGTTAAAAAGAAATTTTCTAAAAACGAAACCGTTTCCAAAATATGCATAAACACAGTCCCATATTCACGGCATTGCTTAAAAGAAACAGTCACATCATACCTATTAGTTTTAGTCTTGCAAGTTGCAAATTTTTGACAACGAACTGGTTCCCCGACTTGCGCCATTAGTTTCTTGTTTTATCGACCTTTAATGCAATTAAATTTAATATTAAATTTGGACATCAAAGATTTATTTAGCCGACAACATACACAAATAGGGTAATGCATATTGTATCTCTCTAAACGTGTTTTTTGTGCATTAAAATCTAATCGACACTCGTTTTTGTGACCTCTACTTGTTTCTATATTTATAAGACGTTTAATTGATTTTTGTTTGTACATAAAAAATATGTAATATCACTAATTGATAGAATATATTAAATTAAAAGGAAATCGTTTTAATGATAGATATGGAAAAAAGTCGTACATGACAGCTCAATTTTAATTTGACTGTTTAATTTTATAATGATTACGTGGAAACAGAGAAACTGAGAAAATAATTTTGTGGTTTTAATAAATTTACAGGCATATAAAAACTATCAATTAATTAACGAGATTTTCCTGTTTTACCCTAAGATTTAAACGGATGTCATACAAACTTTTAAATTAAATACATTAAAACTCTGTTGGAATAAAAAAAAATTAAAAGTGACATATTTTGTTGTTTTTATCCATGTACTTTATATAAATAGATCAACTACATTTGCTATAAATAATGTACTATATACAGCACATTTTCTTTCATTATTTATTATAGCTCATATATAACCGTTCAAACTCGTAATGACGTAACTACTTTAGATTTACAACACACTACCAATAATTAAGGTACAATAAAGTTATTTTTTAATTGATTACCAGCCGTATCGAAGGCACAGGCTAATTAATAAAAATCAGACTAATTAATAACGAAAAATAACTTTTATCAAGGCATTTAAATCGCACTCTATAAAATATCTTCCCATTAATCTGTCTAGAATTTCGCAGAGTGATAATCAAGTGAATTTCATTACGCTTACACAAAAAAATTTAATATCTAACTAATAAATGATATATTTATTTTTCTTGCTTATAAAAATTTAATTTAATTTAATATGGGTTTTTATGTTATCGCTGTATCGAGATCGCCGGTTTTTTGCAATATTAAATTTTACCGGCTAAATTGTATATTTTAAAAATTTAATCGCTTCTAATATCAGTCGAATTTTGAATAAATTTTAATTGATTCTAATAATGCTTTTTTCGATCAATCGCGGTATAATTAAGGTTTTGTTTATTTGTAATATTAATGATTTCATTATTTTACTAACCGCCCACCGGATCATCATCAGATTACTCGCTTGCTATTTTCAACCCCCGAACAAAAGAGAGGGTTGTTATAAGATGACGTGTGTATCTGTGTGTCTGTCTTAATAAATAGATTGTTGTTTTTTTATAATTTACAATTTTATATGTCATTATATACTAAAAAAAATACTTCATTTCTACATTGGTATTAGATCTCTATTTTTCATCTACTTAGTTTCAAGAGTACCTAATATATAACAAATAAATACGATTTTTTAAACATAAATTAATTTCGGAAAAAAATATTCGTAAAATACAAAAACTAATATTCATTAATTTCATTTTTTGTAACAATTATAGAACTTATAAAGATGTCTTAAAACAGCACAATTAATCACGCATTTAATAAAATAACTAAACAAATAAAATAATTGAAAGAAGAGCTATTTATACTACTTATCATATATTATGCGAATTAATCTTTAATTTATTTGACAAAATTGTAATCATTATAATGACCTTCCATCGTACCTATTTGCTCATTTATTTTTGTTAGTTATAATGCGTAATAAAAATCAGTCTTCATTTATTTTATTACAGATTATGTATTGATATACTTAAAAATATAAATAATTAAGGACATAATACTTTTCTTATAAACTATTATTAAAAATAAATACATTATGAAAAACTTAAAAAAATTAACGTAGGCATTTATGACTTGAATATCTTAAAAAAGTTTGAAGTATCCTTTTGCTTAAAGATTTATTTAATATCTCGTTATTAAATAGAATATATGACTTCAGACAATACATTTTCTTTTACAATATGCGTGTTCTTTAAGTTAATATAATCACACATATTTGCGACGCTCATTAAATGCAATGAAATTCTTAAATTACAAGATACCCGGTAGGAATAGGTTAGCTAATGGTGACCGGGTAGAAGAAACGAATCTAGCTTAGATGAGATTAGATCTAGCTGGCAATGTTTAGAAAAACTAGACCCGTCTGTGAAAGCTGGGTAATTAAAAATGTTTAATACAGTTATGTGGTTGATAGTTGTTACTCAACCTGTTATCAGACCTGGTGAGTCGTTTTTTTTTATAATTCATTTGAATATTTATGAATACGTTAAAAGTTGTATGGATGTTATTATATCGAGTAATTGGGTTTGATTTTTATAATTAAAGATTTATTATTTTTTAAGGTACGATTTTTGATATGGATTTTTTTTTGTTGTTTTTAGACTTTTGGTCGTTATCTTTTTTATGAGTATAAGAGTTTCCTTATGTGTAAATATTTAAAAATCGATATTTGACTTTTTTTCATTTTCTAGGAACGTTATAGATTATTTCGTGTGGGTACGGAAGTATAAGGGTCTTATCTTTGATATTAACGACGATTATTTAGTAGATATTTTATACTTTGAATTAGGAATTCCGCTTATTTTATAATGAACGCTCACTAAGTTTTAATGTTCGATACAACTTGTTGTTTCTGTCAAAATTATTAAAAGTCATCAAATAACAACATTTAGCCGAGACACGTTAATATCTAGACCGATAGAAAAAATGATCCGTTACATTTAAATAAATATCGACAAGTTAAGAATTCCACAACAACTTTATATATTACGGGGAATTTCAATCAAAATGTTAATATAATATATTTTTTAATATTATATACATTTAAATTATGTTTATTTCCATAGATCGACACATCGACAATCGAATGTAATACCTAATGTAGCTCTACCTAAAAACTACCTCTAACAAATCTCTACCTAATTGCGACTATCCCGAAACGATTTAATATTATTTGCGAAATCATTAAAAGTACTAAGTACAAATAAATTTGTATGAATAGCGATACAAGCCCAGCGTTTAAAAGGTTCTAAACAAGCGCACCCATTCCAAAGAAATCCACAGAAAACCCACCTCCAGAATCCTTAACACAACACAATTTCATTCACCATAATCAATTCTATGTTTTTCTATAAACGAAATCTAACACAACACACACACAGCACTGCAATCCACACACTTGACTATATAATATACGAAATATCACTATGGAGGTTTTAGTGCAATAGTTTTCACTGAAACGTGTTTTTTTTTCACAACGGTCGCGCGCAGCCGGTCTTGGCCAGGCTTCGGAAGGCACTGACGCTGTGGCAGGGGCCGCAGGGGGCCGCAGGGGACAGGGGCCCCCCTCATAACAGGTTGCGCTCGCATACCGTTTTGAGCGCCAATTTCGAGGCTCCCTGGATAGGGACGCCGACGTTTCGACTTGATCCGTGGATAAGGTAATGATAAAAGATAAAGCCTATACAATTATTTATATTCTGTGATGTATTGTTCGATTTTTAATTTCGATTCGATTTTCGGATTGCATTTTTTTATATATTAAAATTTTTGATTTTATATAAAATTATATTGGATGAAAAATGCGATTACATTAAAATAACATGTTGCAAAAATTAAATAAAATCTGTGTTACGCGATGAAAATTATTGGTCATATAAAAGACTTCAACGAGCGCAATTTCCATTTGACCGTTCATGTCTACCAAATAGAAGCACCGCTGCATAAAAAGAAAACAAATTATAAAACATTTACGATTAAAATTTTATTACAATCAATATTTATACTACATAATCATATTTTGTAATTAACCCTTATACTACAAAATAATATTAATAAATAATAATAAATTTACGTTTTAAGCTTACACATATATTTTGTATTTAATGATCCAATAAGCTCTAAAAGTATAAATGAAACATGATCGAGTAATAAAAGTTGAAGCTTTATTAGTTAAAAAGTAAGAAGTTATTGGCAAAATTAGTCATCTAAAATAAGTTATAGTCCACAATCTATGCATATAATTTATTGGAAGTTTATACCATATTTATTTTATTAACATTAAAAATAATTATTATTAGCAAATTTATTAAAAAAAAAAAAAACAAATTTTTCAATATTTCGATTGAACGTGTTTTTTTAAACTTACTCCGTTATTTATTTTTAAGCCAGCAACGCATTTCCACGGGGGGCGGTGATTACTTAACCTAAGGTGTGTTTTTAGCGATTTAGGAGCTAGTGCAATTTTTTAAATTATTTTTCAAAATTCACAGCTGTCGTTGGTTTTTTTAACTAATCTGGTCAAGGATAAAATAATTATTTGATGATAATTAATTACTATAGTGTCGTTCTTATATATATTTTTATAGATTAGATTAGTTATCTGGATTCTTAAACAACCGTTCAACTTTTACTTTTTAATGAAGATTAAGTACAAATTTTCAAAATGACACCCAGCTACAGATATGAAAAATCTCAGTCTACATGTGTAAAGCGATCGTGATGAAATGAAGTAATGTAAAAGTGGTATTCTTAATAATTTAAAGGCACAAATTTTGTATCTGTAAATATACGAGTTTATAGGAAGGAAAACGTTACATTTGTAAGTTTTGCTTAGGGACTTACGTTAAAATAAATAAATAAGATAAGTATTACATACATTATATATTTTAAATCTTGTTTACTTGACTGTACAATATAACGCCCGCCTAAAACTAATTTATGAATATTAAAAACTTTACTCAATTACACCTAAACCCTAGCTGCCTTACTACAAAAATTTTATGCATTCGTTTAACGCTTATAAAATCCTGTACTACAAATCCGCGTCTAAAAACAGTTTTGAGTTAAACATGGTTTAGACATAGTTTAATTATGTTTAAACATACGTTGAGATGTTTTTAATAGATGCTTAAAATCTATTTCAGCTGTCAAGTATAAATTGTGATATTTTATAAATAAATTTCTTTATAATTTTACACGCAGTATAGCAATTCAGACAACATTTTAAATATTGCTTAATTTTTAAACACTGTTTAGCTAGACACCTGTTAAACATGGTTTTATTTCATATGTTGCAGTAAAGCAGTAAGTGTTTTCAGATGTTCTAAGCGTGTGCAACCTTAAAATTGTCCACACCTATTATATGTCACTGTAAATTTCTGTTTGTGTGTCTGTCAGTGTGTACGTCTGTCTTTCAACCTTTTTCCCAGGAACGCGTAAATGTATCAAGTTGTAAATTTATCAAGCGGAAAATATATTAATCTTAGAATTTAAATTTTATGTACTTGTAACAAATTAACATAGAAGTTAACCATGGTAAAAAAAAAATAATTTTACAAACACTGAGGAGAAATTTGTATCAAAACGAAAACATAAGGGCAGCAAACCTTTATAAACAACGCAATGCATTCTATATATCGCAGCTAACAAAATGATAGCGCGATGTAGCGTACAAAGTAACGCCACCTATTACAACATTATGACATTAACTGTGATATAATTCTCCTCGATTAATAAAATTTTAAAATAATGTTACCAGAGGTAACATCATTTTAAAATATTATTTAAACGCGCTAAAAATAATAAAATAAACTTTTCATGTAAAAGTTTTATCATCGATTTATAACGTCTTTACGTAATTAACATTTAATATAAGAGCTTCACACGATTTGATGTAAGTACTCGTATTGACTTAGTACGAAAATTTTAAAATTAAATTCATACAGATCGAGTTATTTTATCTTTATCTACACATATAAGTCTTCTGGTTGTTAGTAATATAATTAGTCATTTATAAATAAACAATTAGTTTTGTTCGAATTAAGGATTTCTTATTTTCGTATTGGCATCACTAATATATATTTTGATTGATAATGTAAACCTAAATATTTTACTAACGGAGTGTAGTAGAATATAGATAAAAATAAAACAAGACTAAAATATAATATAATTATGTATGTAATAATAGATTATTTTTAAACGACTTCAAAAAAAGGAGTGTTTTCAATTCAACCTTGTATTTATTTTTTTTTTTAATGTTTGTTTGCCGATTACTCCGCCATTTTTAAAATTTTTTTTTTGTTTGAAAAGGTATACTTCCAAGGTGGTCCTATTGTCTTCAGGTCAGGATCTGATGATGGGATTATGGAGAAATTAAGGGAACTTCTCAAATGTTATAGGCACACCTATACCGATTTACGTATTTTTGATAGTAACTTATGTATTTACCTTCAAAAAAAACACTTTTGGTGAAATGGAACTGACGATGATGACCACAGATGGCAACCAAAACTACTCAATAACAAGTATTTCACGGCTTTCGATTCGTTTATTTCGATAAAAATACTAAACAATTTACGCTCGTCACAATGCATATGGTGAAGTTGCGCTGATGATGCAACACCAGGAGAACTCCTTAATAATTAACAGCCCTGCATTGGGAAAAGATATATATTGTTGACGGCAATGAACAGTTGGCATTAGGCTATTGTAACATAGGTAAATCACTTAATCTTACTATATCCGTAACTCAAAAGTGTGAAATATTTTTGTTTTTCAAAAAAATAACCCAACTCCAAAAACGAACCTAAGAGATACAAATGAACTAAAAGTCATAAAATAAATGTTTTCTACAACATTTTGAAGTCAGTGCCAGTAAATAACACCTAAGAGGTTTTACATGGCGCCGACTTCGAATGTTTTACCTGGCGCCGACTTCGAAAAGTGGTAGAAAATATTTATTTTTTACTTTTTAGTTTACTTGTTTCGGTGTCAGTTTGTTTTTTTCCAAAAGTTTTTATTTATATACCTATTATTTCTAGCTGCGGTTACAAATGGTTTGAGTTTATGGAGTCGCATCCGTTGGTGTGCCCTTTGATGACTATTTTTTTCGCAAATTTGCACTCTTATATAATCTAAACAATAAATATTTTAATTATGAAACAATAAGAATAATCTAGTTATACAAAACAGAATTGTCGCTAATAATACTTATCATAAATAATCAATTAGTGATACAATTCTAAATACAAATAGGTGAATATGTCATTTAAATTCTATCGTTCGTTTCTTTTCATTCTTTTTCCATTTTGTGTCCGTTCCTTTTCTAATCTTTTTCATAATATATTATAAATATATATATTAATATATTATGCAATACAATTAATATATATACAGAACGTAACCTTTGGTTTACCTTGTAAAATCATATAACGATAAAGGCTTAGTATCCGAGATATTAGCAAAAAAGAGTGAATTAAAAAATTCAAAAGGCTCCCGACACGAACTCAAGGTCAAGCCTTAAAATCCCTGAACCAGTTTTGATCAAATATGCATAAGATCTCGTGACAAAATACAGTTTCTAATAAAAAAATAACACCATTTAAAGCTGATTGGCGTTTACGAGAAATGTACACGAAAGTAAACAGACGGTCGGTTCGTGTTTGATGATAAGTCTTTGTAAATACATTAAATATTTTTCAAAAGATGTTTTAAGGTAATCATTATTGCTACAGAAACCAAAGTTACAATATTTTTCTAATTACAAGTATAGCGTCAACGATATGATAATAATTCGTATCGTGAATATTAGTTTATCATTGGTAATATTGAGCGCAATTTTACTTAGGTCTTTACATGCGAAAATAAAAATCGAATTATAATATCATTTTAGTCGAATTTTTTTCTCTATTCGCTTTAATCTCAGTACGCTATTTACTTTTTTGTCATTGTCTATGAGCTTCTTCTATTCTTTGTACGAAATAAAGTAAAAATTTTGATCACCCCCGAATACATTTTTAATATCTGTGTATGACATATATTAATATGTTCGTAGGCATGCATGTAACTATGTATGTATGTGGGCACTAAAGTTTGAAACGACTACTTGTGGAATATCACCGTATTTTTGCAATCGACTTGACTAAAACCCCTAAGTCGATTTTAGTTATAGCTTTTTTAAATGGCTTCGCTCGCGTTAATGCATATTTCGTTATGCAGGACGCCTTAAGCTAATCTTTTCACTGGCCGGTACGACACACGTCACTAACTGGAATTTAATTGTATACCTATAATCATCGCAGTACAAACCATAAATGATAAAGTTTAGTCATCATCGAATTAAGGCAATATAAGATACGAACAAACAAATAAACATTAATTTTTACATGTTACATTTTTTTAAATGAAGCCATGTGGCGAAGTACACTAATAATACATTTCATCATATTCTTTTGAAACAAGTCCTTCTCACGGAACACAAATATTCATGTTTTAGGCAACAGGGAACCTAATACTGGCATCACGATTAAAACGAAACACTGCAAAGTTACAACAGAATAGTCTTTTAACTAGTTAAATATATTTAGTTATTTATAATTCGACCGTGATTCAGATTATATTTAGACTAATCTGATTTCGTTATTGATCAAATGCTACAAGAGTTTTGTTATTGAATTTATACTGACCAGTGGCGGATCTAGGATTTTACTTTAGGGGGATTTATTCAGGTCAAATATAGGCTTTGTCACACAAAAACTATATAAAGTGCAATTTTGCCAATCTGTGAATCGGTTTGGAAGTGACAGATGCATTCGGGGAACTTTAAATAACCCCCATCTCTACTTCGTAATGTTATATTGTAAGTAATGCGGTAGGTATTACTGCAAACGTTATGATATTATACAGCGCTAACCTTAAATTGCTTCTATTTTTCTAGGATGGCTAGTATTCACATAATATAAAGAATCACATAATACGCAATATAATGGAAGTAAACACGCGATGAAGCTATCAAATATGTAACCCAACTACTAAATTAAGATTTAACTGCGCATTTATAGCCGCGGTATACGTAACCTAGTCACTAAAAGTTTTTTTTTAATTAATTAATTTAAAAAGTTACTGACTTAGTTTTGGTTTTCTAAGATTTTTGTCTATCAAATTATGGACGCAACATTACAGGTGTCTAAAAAGTCTTTATCTAAAGAGAAAAAGAAGCAAGAAGATTTTATACCCATAAACATGATACGTTCATATTATTTAACGATAAAAATCTGTGCCGACTTCCAAACTTTGGCTAGCTCCTTAATTGTATTCTTGGCCCAAAGAAACACTCGCCTGTCTTACTAAGTCGTTTCCTGGGTGCTAGGCAACGTCTTCAAAGTCAAAGTGGGCAATTCGGGTGATAAAATCCATGAGCGTATATCTCTTTATAGTAATATATTACTATAAAGATGTTATACGCTCATGGATATTTATAGTGATATATATGCTTTGCGGTGTCTGAAATTGCTTTCCTTACAAAAGATTTGATTGACGTCATCCAAAGACATAAACCGGCAGTTAAATGACAAGCAAAGTCACCTTAGGAAACCAAAGTTTGTGACAGTGTGCTGTATATGTACATAATTATAATTTACTAATTAACCTTTCTTTTAATATGAAACGTGAAATATTTACCGATTTTTTTCGAGGTCAAACATTTATTACTATATTCAACTTAAGAGCAAAATAGCCAATGATAAATTCATCAAAATCGTTCGAGACGTTATGAAGTCGACTAGAATCATACATAAATACACGTACGATTTTTATATAATAAGATTAAGAAAATTTAACATACACTAGTTTTTATATAGATTAGAGCGGTAAATATAAAGTGAGTGCATTAAAGATAGTTTATTTTAACGTTGGCGTAGATTTTATAGCCAAGAAATATAAATCTTAATAAATTGTCTAGCTTACAAACTATGCGGCGCGTTTAACTCGAGCTTGGCGATAGTTGTTCGCCAGAGTAGAACTTCTAAGTAATGGACATTATTTTAGTACATGAATGGACTAGGGGAGCACCCGACTACTCACACACACACACTAGTATAATATAACATTGTGATTATATATTCTTTGGTATTATAAATGCGAAAGTTATTCTATCTGACCATTTATTTGTTACGTTTTCACACCTAAACAGGTAACCAAATTTATAGTTTTTCGTACAAGATATTGGAAAAGGACATAGGACACATTTAAAACGTGATGGTGGTGAAATAGGCTTTGAAAATTTACGCTAACCAAATCTCGAGAACCAGCATATCATATTATCCTTACATACGAGTAGTATAAAACAAAGTCGCGTCTCGCCGTCTGTACGCTTAAATCTTTTTAATAACAAAATTTATTTTAATTTGGTTTTTATTAATACCGAGACAACCGAGTGATTCAAGAGGGAACTTTATATGTAGGTATTATAAGTACCTGCATATTATAAAAATTAAAAATTACTCTTTTAAAATAGGCTCTTACGAGCACTTTTGAATCGTCAATACAAAAATTAAAAAAAAAAAAAACAAGAAAACACTATTAACATGAATGGGAAGCTACCATCGGTTCGGAATGTAAATTCTACCAAAAAAGAGAAAGACATGCAAGAAACTCTTTTATAGTAAAATAAGCTGAGAATTGATGTCGTAAAAACTACATTTTACCCGTGCGAAGCCGGGCCAGGTCGTTAGTAATATACAAAGAGAAATTAGGTCACAGCACAGATTTTTCTAAGGCCATCAAATGGATGCGAAACGGGTGTTTTCAAATCCGGCTTTTTACGTTATTAAGGCTAATTATCACACCAGCTAGCACTAGTTTGAGTTATTTCACCCTGAACGTGATAAAGTAAAGTAAGAAATTACAGTACTTATACGGATATACTATTTAAATAGTGTTATACGTAAAATTAAAATAAAAACGATAATCTATTCATTTTACCCTCCCTTTGAACGAAGTTGACAAGGAGTTTTGTTTTTTTTTTGGCGCTGGGACGCCCCGACGGTTAGCCCGCTAATGCTCCTCGCCTAGAGAGAGTGTTCACAAGTACTAAGAACACTCTTGCGGCCTAGTGACTAAAAAGAGAATCTGTCTCTTCCTGTCAGACTACTTCGGAGGAAGGAGATTCGCATAGCGACGTCTCCTTTCGCCCGGTCGCCGTTTGCGATTCGCGTCACTGGAAGCATCCCTCTCTCGCTCCCGTTCCGCGGCCTCCTTCAATGCGATGATTGTCTCGCAGAAGGTGGCCATGGCCGACCAGCACCTCTCATTGTTGAGCATGGCATTAATCACGCTCGCCAGCGAGAGGTCTCCTCCTATAATCGCCACTAAGGCATGGCGCTGGGGTGCCCACGCGGTGCACTCGGTTAGAGTGTGGTATACAGAGTCCTAATGCACCACACTCGTGGCAAGGACAAGGAGTTGGGCATTCTGCTGATATTTTAATATCATTCACAGTATACTAAATTTTGAGTCGATAAGACCACTAGAAGTTACTAAGATCGTTTTAACAACTAGAAAAAAACTGAAATGCTTGAAACGTCTGAACAGATCTTTATAAATTATAGCTAAGAACCATTACAATCAACTCAGGTTCAATGCTACAGACAGACGCACAGACACATATCTAGCTTATCACACCCCTCTTTTTTGGTCGCGATTTGAAGAAATTAAAAGAGGGCAAACTTTAATATATTCATTAATGGCTATGGCTAGTTGAGTCACTTATTTTTTCTGGATCCCATGGCAATAATTTAGATAAATAAATAATAGCCTATATGTACTTAGATGTTTTTTACGCCTTAGCTCTGTCATTTGTCTGAGCAGATAGCAGAATTGAAACACATAGTAGTTATAAATGTAATAAATACTACATAGTCACAAATCTTAATGTTTCATGGTAACACTAAAACAATAAATTCAATTCTTTGGTTAATGGCTTTTAGTTGTGCCAATTAGACACATGTAAATTCGCCAATGTCACGTGGAATTAAAAATCAATATTTATATTTAAAATTTAAAATGTTGATTGCAATATTCAAAAAAATATTATAACAATTGTTACACATGCGTTAGAGTTAATAGGTTAAAAAAAAAAACAAAAAACAGTTTTTTTTACCTTGTATATTTCCAACATTAGTCCTTTACTCTTAAAAAAAAATTAGTTATTATTACCGGTGAAAATATCACCTAATCAGGGTTACCACATGAAAAAACCCTAACATGTCTTCCTAGTAAATTCCATTGTATCATTTCAAAATATTTTGCAATGAATATTTAGTTAAATGCTATTTTTTAATTCTTAGGTGTTAAAAATATAAAAAGTGTAAAATGTGGTTTTTTTATTATATACTTATTGTGTGTCATATTTTTTAGACATTTTTTTATAAACATACTAGGAAAGTTATAAAATAGATATATAGTCACAGGTAAATCGCCTAGTGGTAAAAATTCGACCATACTCTATTCAAGTTTTAAGTTAGTACTGTATTTTTGAGGTTATGTATTAGATATACATTTTTGTTTTGCCCGTGTTATTATAAACCTTAACCAAACCAACCTTCATACTTCTATTTATACACATAATGCTTATTAAGACATACAATTTTTCTCTTTACATATTAATGCTTATATATTTAAGAGATTTTTCATCACCACACCCTACAATTAATATGAGTAGTCACAAAGAAGTAAATCGAATAATAAAATCCCAAAAATCTTGGAAAAATCTTAACAAAAAGTTAAAGATTTTTTTACCTAATTAAAACTAGATCAATTTTTTTGCAAATTATGAAGTAAAAATAATATTATACATATCAACAAGGACAAAGGAACAAGAACAAATATAAACAATAAGTTACAAACGCTTTTGTTGTATAATGTATATATAATAATACCTTTCTAACAAGTTAACTTTATAAAAATCTTTATTTACATACTCTGCAAGAGTGTTTTAGTTCTAGTGAATATTTATATATTACAAGAACATTGTCTTAACACTCGACAAAACATGTCTAAAAGTGCTAGAGAAAAGAACAATATCAGACCAGTTTGTAGTAACTTTCAGCTGCTATTAAAATTAAAAGGTATATTTGGCCAATACATAGGTTTACTTTTATCAGACTCATGTATAAAACTTGATAGTACAGACATCTCTAAAGCTGATATTCGTTGCCATCTGTCTCCGTACAATTCCTTCATTTTCTCTCGACTCTCTTCGACTGTAACACGCGGTTCTTCTTGCAGGTCTACTTCGTTTTCTGCCTCCATTTTTGCGTTTAGGCGCTCTCTCTCGCGTTTTGCGTCTTCCTTGAATTTAGCATTTGCTGTTAGGAACTGAATAAATTCTTCACTTACTTCTAAACCATTATCTTCATCGTCGTGTGGTTCTTCACCATCCGAATCGCTGTCTGTGCCACTTTCGTCCAATTCTGTCTCAGTCCTAGTTTCACTTTCAGTGTTTGTCGTGGAACATCCCGTGAAATGATTCCTACGAATAACGTCATGAAGCACTTTATTTTCGTATTCTAATGCTTTAGCCCGCGCTTTCCAATACGCAACTTGATGTTTTAATTGCCAAGTAGCAGCGACAGCATAGTTTTCTGCCCAAGCAGACATTGTGTTAGCGAATTTTGTATGCCTTTTCTTTGCCTCTTTTTTTGAGTTACGTTTCTTATTTTTCTTTTTTATCTTTCGATTAGTTTTGGAGGGTATGACGGTTTGTACAATTTGTGATTCTTCTTCGGGTGGTGGACAAAACATTATAAAAATATTGACTATTTTGTCAAAATGTCATAAACTACACGCCATTGCCATTTACTAAACGCCAATGTCAGCTTAGTAAGCTGTCAAACAAAAATGAAATTAAAATATTTGTTGCCATTATGGAACACGTAGAATTCAAACCAAAATTCATTGGGTTAAATACATTAATTTCAAAGATCCAATTACAATTCTACAAAGTATCTGCAAGTATCTCCTTTATCCTAACAAAATTATGTTATTATTAGTTTCACTAACGTCAGTTCGGATATGAGTGGTGCGGAGTCGAGTTTTTCTTTGCAATCTAATATGTCGTTGTTGTTGAAATCTGAAATATTCTGTAAATAATAAAAATCCAATGCCCAATCGCCCCATATTGTTTATGAACTTTGAAAGACTTAAAACATACGATCTAAGATCAAAGTAATTCCAAATACGATACAAACGTCATATGTCAATGCCATATCGAATTAGGTTAAGCAGTGCTAGAAAAACTGAATCAGATAGATTGAACGATAAGATGATTAGATGAGACACTTGATGCGAGATAGATTTTGTAACCGACGAGTACGAACGAGAACCTATCATTAAGTCTAATATATGTAATATAATCTTAAATTTTCAATTCTATTGACAAATACTCTAACTACAAAAAAAATTAGGGTCTCCAAGCAAGAAATGTTTATTCAGCGTTTTATCCTTTAGTCCCATTCCAAAAATGATAATACATAAAAGTATCAAACTTGATTTTATTGAAGGGCAAATTGTAAAACAAGAAAAAATTAAAACCGGCCGAACGTAAGTCGGGAGCAAGTGGTGCGAAACCTGTCACGTTCCGTAATGTGTGTCCGATTCGCATTTTGCCAATTCTAGTCAAGTTGTAGTATTGTCCTTCTACATTTTTCTATGATTTTAGATAGACAGCAAATATACAAAACCCGCGGAAACCAAAAAACTAACGATACCAGTCTGACTGCATATTGTGACCATTAAGCATTTTATTTAGAGTAGCATTAATAGTCCAAGTGCATGTATTAATTATTTTTAAAAATGTTTCAATCTTCGCTTTAAAAATAAACAACAGATAAAAATCATTAACAATTATTCTACAATTACTGGTACTTCTATAGACCCATCATAATCAAATAATCTTCTAATAATGATAATTATACCATTGTTGTTATATTTTTTATTTAAAATAAAATGGGAAACAAACGAGCAGGATAGCTGATTGTAAGTACACTAGGGACATTCGCATCACCAAAAGCCATAAATGCGTCACCAGCTTAAAAAGTAATGAGGGATTAAAGGGAATAAGGAATTATTACGTATATAGTATTGTCATGAAATCGTTGTAGTATATTTTTAATATTTATGCCGTAATATTTAACGTATTTCTTGTTGTATATTTAAATGGTTACTCAACGTATTTCATTTTTATTACATTTGGTTTTAAGTCTCTAGTTTACTTGTAATTATGAATATATTTATAAAGCAATTATTCAAATATTTATTTATATTAAATTTTATTAAAAATTTGTCATTCTAACATTATTTTTTATTAAATTTTGTATTAATAATAATATAAATAGAAATGAGAATAATGTTTTATATTCTAAATTGTGCGTCTTTTGTACTTTTGTTAAGAATAAAATGCTTTATTTAAATTATGTCGACCGGAATAACGATCACTTTTGACGACGTTGGCTAGCAACCAGCTAGTGACTGAGTCTAATAAAAAAGGTTAGCTTTGGGCCAATAAATCAATTTACGATCTTGTCAAAGTTGGAAATAGGTATAAGTTTTTAATGCTTAATAGTATGAACATAACATCTATAATTTTAAAATATCATAGATTTATTAACATATTTGAATTTTTAAAACTAATTTTTTACAACGGGCAATAATATTACGTACAAAAATTTACTAAGAAAATTCTGTCAGATTCTGTCAATTGTTAAGAATTCTGTTTTGAAAACACTAAAAATCAGATAATTTAAAAAAGCTACTGTGTTATATACTAGTCTTTTTTGTATCAAATATGAATTACAAAGACTGTTGCAGAACTTGTTTAGGCAGTGAAAAGGAGATGCGACATATCCACACAGTTTTATCAATCGCTGGTGATGATGTTCGCTTATCTGATGTTTTACAGAATTTCTATAATTACACGGTAATAATCATTTTAAAAATATAAAATCAACTTTATAAATAGTTTAAACATTTTAATTTTATTCTATCAACTTGTTTTTAGATAACGAACGACGATTCGCTTCCAGAGAATATTTGCATAAATTGTATTCATCAACTAACAATAACATATTCTTTCAAAACGCTTATTGAATCTAGCGCCAAGACACTCTCTGAAAATTTAACCCTTGTCGATTCTACCAGTGATAATTGTGATGCTAGTTTTGAATCTGACGATCAGAAGCCTATAAAAGTATTTCGTAAACCGTATGAACGGCGAAGATTCGTTAACAGATTACAAAGACAAAGAGAGGAAAAAACGGATTCAGAGAATAAATTATTATTTTGTGTCGAATGTAAGGAAAAGTTTCATTCTGTGAAATCTTTAAGCGAACATTGTGTGAACAATCATCCAGCAAAATCCTTAGTGGGACGGGATTGCGATTATTGTCACGAAAAATTCGAAGATTTCCGATCACTCGTCCTTCATAGAAAATCACATTTAAAACCATTTATTTGCGAAAATTGCTGGGAAGGATTTTATAATACTGAAGATTTAAACCGACATTCATGTCAACCAAACTCTGATAGCAAGGATAAAAATAAATCAGAAAAAGTTTTACGACAATGTGATCAATGTGGAAAGTCATATCCACCTGGTTACATTAGAATACACATGCTAACACATAGCAACGACCGGGCATACAGTTGCAAATTTTGTCCTAAAAAGTTCAAAGTACCAGGTGGTTTGCATTCTCATGTATTATGGAATCACAAACGGACAAGAAATCATAAATGTGAAATCTGTGATGCTACTTTCATTTCATCCAGTTCGCGAAGCTCACACATACGTAAAAATCACTTGAAAGAGAAGAAGTATGGATGTGAAAGTTGCGGTAAAAGGTTTTTCTCCAAATCGGAACTGCAACGGCATTCTTTAACCCACACTGGAGTTAAGAATTTTCATTGTCATATGTGCACAAAGTCCTATCAAACTAGATATGGATTGAATGTGCATTTAAAATCGCACACGCACACACAATGTGGTGTTCTAAGTTAGTAAAATATATATAAATTCTATAGACTGAAAAAAAAATATTAAGTACAAAGTAACTATTGTAAAAATGATCTCATATAATTAGTTTTAAGATTGAAACAATAAATATTTCATTAATGTGTAGCATTATTTCTTTTATTATTAGTTATTATTTTTTAAAAACCCTAAAATATAAATATATTTTAAAAAAATAACTGTAATAATTCATTTAAAATTTTGTATTTATTACTTAATCTTTTTTGGTTACTATACATTTGAATATATTTACTCTTATGAAAACTTTTCAACACTATTTTATTATATAATGTTTATGTTCTCAATTTTTTAAATAATATTTTCAAGCAAGACTTTCTATCAACCAATTGTTAAATCGCCACACTGAAAAATAAAACAGAAATTTTAATTTAAAAATTTATTAACAGTGAGAATATAAAAAACAAGATATGAACAATAATAAGACTTCCCTTTAAATAATTAAACAAATAAATACAATAATAAAATGAGTAAATTGACATGAAGGAAAGTTAAATTACTTATTCCATATGCTAAAACAGGAATATTAACAGTGTTACATATAACTATTCAATTAAATTTTCAAACAAAAAATACTTAGTTTCAGTAGGAAAAGTATTTACCAAAGTATAATTAACTTGTTTGTTATCTGTGACAGAACAATTTATATTTAAAAATAGATTTCGAAGTTTTAAAAAATAATATCCAAATTAAATCACTGTGGTATTAGACTTATTTTATTATTTTTTCAACCATTGGGCTCTTGAATTAAAGCTAAAGACATCTAACAAAAACGACTTGTTTTATTATGTTTTAGGCAAATGGACAAATCAGTCACAGTGTTGGATGGACAGGAACTTTAATAAATGTTCATATTTTATAGTATGACTAATGCATGATAATTTGTTAAAAATATAAAAGCAATATTTAATGATAGACCTGAAGTTTTAGTCGCTTGATTAACGCCATTCATAATAAATAAATTATTAAATTTCACAAGATTTAAATTCAAACAACTCATTTCAGTTACTTCGAAAAAATAAATCTTGCAAGTCTTGATCTTGTATCATACAATGAACAGCCCTAATCTTTTAATGCAATGGCTGATTCAATCATTTACCTACAACATCTATATAATTTTAATTGAAATAGTGCGTTATTTATATAAAAATATAAAATTATCACTCATCGCAGTCTCTATAATACCTCTTATATAATTATTTATAATACATAATACTACGCTAGAAGCGCCCAAACGGTTTTCGTCACTATAGATATTTGTAGTCCGTTATATTCGAGTGTAACCTGCAATGGAAAAAGAACCTTAAGTTGTCTATGAATAGAGTTAGTTTTTATAATCGTTTTAAATAGAGAACAATCCGTATCTAATAAATAAAAATGTTAAACAATATTTTTAAACGATTTTTAATTATTAGTTATTCTAATGTAATTATCCACACACAGTATTTATTACATATATTGTTTTTTTTTTTATATAAAATATTTAAAGGCGCATTTGAATGGGACTGAAAACAATTATAATGGCAAGAAGCGAAATACTATTCGGCCAGTATCGCGTTAACTTTAAATTTAATAGAAATTACACAATCATTTTTATTTCTTTAAAAAATATTTTCACACATCAAAAAACTTGTTATCATTTGTGAATATTATTATTATTAACAATGCAAACAAACATGCAATATATAACGGAATGCATTTAAATAGAATTAACACATTAAAAAAAAAGAAAAAAAAAAATGTTACAATTAATGTTAATAATAACAATGCAAGACCTAATGAGCTTAATTTATCATCATTTTATGCAAATTTAAATATGTTTTTAAGTAGTATAGACAGATATGAAGGTCTTTATAATAAATTTTTATTTATTTCTATTTCTAGGATTCTTAAGAATAAAAAAAAAATATTCACTTAAAAAAAATTTCTTAATAATAAGATTATTAATATATTTTAGTCTACAAGTTTTATGAAAATAGTTGCGCGTCAGAAATGCATTTCTTGAAACATTTTGTTTTAATAATAGCACTCTGTTGACTATATACATACAATTAGCTTTTGCACATCATATATAATAACTATATAGCTTTGTAAATTAAATATTACCATATTTAAAAATACAATTTCAATAAAATAATTTGTACTTTTTACAATGTTGGATAATTAGGATTAATATAATTATAATAGTTTATATGAATTCCTTTAGACCCTCTTAATGATCCATTACATAAATATTGTGATAAGAATTGACGCATCTTTATACTAAGCAAATAGTATTACTGTTATAAGTATTGATTTTCTAGAAAAGCGGTCCGTTATATTGCGGACGCTATATAACGGACGTCAACAAACTGTCTTTACAATGTCAAACAACATGTTCAAGGAAACCACGTCTTTAATTTCCAGAATCCGCTAAATGACGCTTACCGCGATTCCAAGAATCCAAAGGTAGTGAAAATATTTAATATAATTATGTATTAAGACCCTCACTTCTATTTGTTAATTATAATAATATATAACTTTTCGAAATCTTTTCTTATAATATATGTTTTTTTTTTTTAATTTAAAAATATAGAAGATATACAAACAATAGAAGCTTAGCTTTTCTGAAATTATATATAGTTACAATTGTAAATAGATTTTATTGAAATTAACTTTGAACGTTGAATGCTACAATTAACAATAATATGTTTAACTATATTTAACTTAATGATTATATTATTAATAGTTCCGTCCATTTAAATAAGTTGATTTACTTGTATATTTGAAATTTATGAACTTACGATATTTTTCAATAAACTATTTCCTTTTTGCTATATTTCTTTTTTTATAATATTATATAGAAACTTTTATCCCCATGCCTTAGGTAATTGTTATTAAGGACAAAAAAGCAAAAAATATTTTATGGCATTAACAAAATGGTTTCATATTATACATTTTGTACAAAATATTACATAAGTGCCTTTTTATTAGTGTTGAGAATTATGTACATTATTATGATATAATTAGATGATTGGCATATCAATAAACAAACAGGTTCAAAACGGTTTATAAAAATTGAATAACTTTGAATTTCTCAACAGAATGCTTTCCGATTATATTATAATTGAGTTCCACACATGGTTAAATTAGAAAAATAAAATAAAACAAAAAAAACTTAAGCCTCATCTGTAAAAACTCTCAATCAGATGTTTCAATAATTAATTATCAATTGTTTTCCTATCTGAAGTATACTTTGTTTCACTTGAAACATTTAATGTATTATATTAATTTATACCAATATTTTAAAGAGGTAATTTTTGTTTGTAAGTTTGTATGTAAGTGGTTATCTCTGAAACTACTAATCAGATTTGGAAAATATTTTTGCGTTTAAGGCTATATTACATTACGCTCAGACACAGGAGCGAACCAGTAACCTTAAATGGACGCTGATAAATAAGCAATACTGTGTCAAGCCACACGGACTTCGTTTTGAGAAAATGGCGTCTAAAGTAACTAAACCTATTCTTAATAAATTAGGTTGAAGACGTATATATTCATCTTTTCTTTTATATGTAGACAAAATGATATATTTAAACTAAAGCAGATAAATTTATTTAATACGTTATCTAATAATAAGTTTTTAAATATTTCAGATTATTTTATAAATTGCAAAATATGGAACGCACCTGAAATTCGAAACATTGAGTTAAGAATCTTTTTACCATACTTATTTAGTTTAGATGACTTGAAATTTGTTTGGATAATGTTAAATAGGTGACGTAGTATCAAAATACATCAATATCTCAAAAATTGACTTTTTGTGGGTTGACGCATTATTGCTTATCAGCAATACGAGATATCTACCAAATACGAGTGAAACCGCGAGGGGAAGCTGGTGATTAATAAAAAAATATCCATGTTTAACCTAATAGCACAAACCGATAGCTCTTAGCCACACACGTCTCAAATTATAGAAATTACAAGATTTAAAAAAACGGGGAGCCGACTTCAAAATCATAATACGTAATTTCATTTACTTAAATGACAAAATTATTGCAGGCATTTTTAACCGAGTGACTAAAGCAATTTTGATGAAAATTCTATCAGATCAATTGAAGAGTACACCCGTTCTAACAAAAAAAAAAACATCATCCCAAACAGTTTAGACATTTTCTAGTAATCGATAAACATACATACGTCCCCAACAAATTAAAAAACCCCCTCCTTTTTGAAAATCAGTTACAAATTCATGATAAAAAAAATTAAACGAATTAGTTATTAATTAAAAATTTATATGAAAATCAAAATTACACAAACATCTAATAATTTTCGATAACCTATTTTTCTGTAATTTTATTTACTAGCGATGGAGTTTCAACATAAACTCTATACGAATTATGTCAAAATACTATTGCTAGTATCAAAACTTACACATAAATAGATAATTGATACCGACTTTATATTTAATGACTATAGATATGTTACGTTCATATTATTTGACATTAAAATCTGAACTTTGACAACTTCGTTTATTGACTTGCTTGTCTGGTTACTAGGCAACGTCGTCCAAAGTGGTCAGCATTCTGTATGCCAAACTCCATGAGCTTATAACATATATATATGGTTATATAATATTGCTGTACTATAAATTAGTAAACTACATCTAGAAAGCGAGTACTAAGCTACCGTAATAAATTAACGTGCCTTAGAAATTCATATCTAAACCTATTTGATACATAACTTCCTCCATGTCCGTTTGTTCGTCGGTCTCTACATTACCATTGCTCTGGGTCTCGGTCTGGGCATCTGTCTGGTCTGGGTCTGGGTCTGGTCTGGTGCTGACTGTGGGAATACCCAGAATTATCCTGATCTGGTCCGAGAGGTGGGGAGCTGATATTATTTGATGATAGATTCCTTCTGCTGTACTTAATATTCGGTCGACATCCAAACACATCGATAGGTCGTTTACATGCTGAAATATAAATATTTTGTTATTTTTTTTTATTTATTGAAACCATTTTTATCTTTAATGTAGTGTTAGTGAAGAAAATAGATACAGGTTTATAAATTGTGAGCTTTGAATCACAAAGTTTGTTCAAAATCAGTCTAGTCTTTGCGTAATACGCAAACAACACACAATATAGTTCTGTAATATAACTACCATATCTGAACCATACTACATGTATAATTCTAGATTACTATTATATTTTTTCTTACCTTCAATATTTCAGTGAATCCGTAATCTTTGCTAATTAGCACATCTTTTTCAGAATCGAGTATGGCAACACAGATAAGCAAATGGAAATTAGCACACGGCAACCCCGTCCATAGCACCTCCCATAGCCTGAAACCATTATTTAAAATTAAATATTACTTAAGTTATTCATATACTAGTTGCCCCTTGCGGTTTAATTCGCATTTATGGTTACCGTTTCCGTGATTCATAGTGTGATGTAATATAGCCAATAGCTTTTTTCATTAAACGGTTATCCAACACAGAAAGTTTTTTTTCATCGGTAATATAGCCTTATTACGTCACGGTACGACTCATAGGAGTGAAGCAATAAACATAGGTGCCATTAGCCGTTTTTAATCGACTTCCAAAAAGGGGTTTAAAAGTTTGACGTGTGTATCTGTGTGTTTGTCTGTGGCATCGTATTTCCCTAATAAATGGACCGATATTAATGCGGTTTGTTTTTGTTTGAAAGCTAATGTAATTGAGATAGTTAGTAGCAATAATTCATGAAGATCTGTTTAAACATTTCAAGGTAATCTGTTTAGACGTTTCTGGGTGTTAATAGAATTTGACCAACTTCCACTTGGTGTAATTGACTCTAATTTTATGATACTGTAAATGACGTCAAAATAACATAGTTGCATAATCTGGAAACAGCAGGATACACAACTCCTCACAAATCTACAGCAGAGTATGATGTTGGGGCTCGTTGAAATGATCTCAATGAGTACATATGGACGCTGATAAGCAATACTGTGTCAAGCCACACGACTTCGTTTTGAGAAAATGGCGTCTAAAGATGTCAAACCTATTCTTAATGAATTAGTTTGAAGACGTATATATTCATCTTTTTTTTCTATTTTGATAAAATGTATATTGAATCAAAAGCAGATAGATTTATTTAATATGTTGTATAATAATAAGTTTTTAAATATTTGAGATTATTTTATAAATTGCAAAATATGGAACGCACCTGAAATACGAAACATTGAGTTAAGAAACTTTTTTCCATACTTATTTAGTTTAGATGACTTGAAATTTGTTTGGATAATGTTAAATAGGTGACGTAGTATCAAAATACATCAATATCTTAAATTTGACTTTTTGTGGGTTGACACATTATTGCTTATCAGCATCCATATATATAACAACTTTGCAACATTAATATGATCTCAATGAGTACATTGTATGTACAACACACCTGGTATTTGATATTTTCAATTTTATCGATTTTATTTTATCTAAAGTTATATAATCATTGTCCTAACCTCATAATATCCCGATGTGAGAATTCCCGTTTGAACCAGACCAAGAGCCATCGGAAGCAAAAGTACATGTTCCCGGAGTCCTTCGAAGCCAGGTGTCTCGCTAGATCGGGACTCGCAAATGTCAATAATTGTTGTAAATTTACGAGCTGCTGCTTCATACCAGCTTGGTCCATATCGAAGTTTGATGCCTGAAAAATAATAATTAAATTTGTATTTCTTAATATTATAAATGCGAAATTTAGGAATTCACAATTGTAATTAAGATAGTATAAAAAAATGAATTCAAAAGTATATTATAATTCGTTTTCTTGAATGACATACTATTTCCAGTTATTTTGTATTAAATAATCAATCTATAACTATATCGCGCTCCGAAGAGAGGCGTCGCCGGGGTCATGAACCTCCCAAAATCTTCCACGCTAAGTTGATAAACCTTATAAAAATTATTAAAAAAATCCTGACCTTAGAGGCATGCATTTTATTTTGAAAATTCTTCCAACTCAACCTTATAAGAGGTGCGATGTCAGAAAGTTCATTTATAAGCTAGGGTTTAAAAAATACTTGGTTGAGAGTAAACAATAGAGTCTTATTTACTCTTTATATTTAATTATTAGTGACCCCCTTTAGTGACTTGAGGCTGGGATCGCTCCAGACCCATAAGTACTTTTACATAATCCACCCATAACTATTTAAGCAATAACTATCCTTCTTATACATATTCAGTTTCTACCATAGATTAAAAAAAATACAAAAACTTACAATCTTCTCCATAAATCCAACAAAGCACCAGAAAGTATCCACCTCATTGCCCAGAAGCAACAACAATGGCGCCAATATGTCGCTCATTCCTTGCACATATCCCAAATCGAAATTGTACATGACATATGTCATCAAAATGTCTTGCAAAACCATCAAATTAGGATTATTATCGCCCGCAAAGAATGGGTGTGTCCTGTCTGTTCTGTTCACATCTTTTTCTACTAAACTTTTCCTGTCTCTGTATTCTGAAAACCTTGATTCCTGACCCTCCGTCATGGATCTCCATTGGAGTTTCATGGAGAAATATTCTTCTGTCTTTTTCTTTTGGAGAACTTTTATTTCTGTGTGTGTCATCTTCCAAGGGTGATAGTCTAGAAGATATTTCCATACCGAATTCCTTATTGAGTGTGCGACGCCCTGTGAATATATAAAATTTGATATTATGCCATTTCTATGGTCCTCTGTTAGTTTATTTTTTCTATTACATTGATAATCAATTTAGACAACATAATGTAATAGGAAAATCGACTTTATAAAATTTGTATCGATAATATCTAGGCAGTGTGACCTAAAATTTCAATTTCACAAACGAAATTAATGGTATGACAATTGACAATCTACACGTAAATATAATAGAAGTAACAATGGCAGTAGAGAAGTAATATAAATATTTTATTAAGCAACACTTTTTGAGACTCTATCTTGTGTTATACTGTAGATTAAAATATTAGGTATTTTATATTCCCGGATTATTACTAAAAAGAAATTACTCACTCCTCTAAATATTAGCTGTTTCACACCTTCTACTTCTGTGACTCGTCCCTCTGGATCTTGTAAACCTTCCCATTTTTCTGTTGATAAAGGTGTACCTCTGTAATAAAAAGAATTATTAAATATAACATTATTTACTTTTTTATTAATTTAAAACGTAATGTGTAATTACTAACAGAAAAAAGGAGAACAATGTCTTTCATTCCGATCTTTGTAATTTCACACTATATTTTTGTAGGCTGGAAATGAACTTTAATCATTTTTTTTTTCATTTCTTTTTGGAAGAATTATATAACTTTAAAGAATAAGAACAACATTATTAGCGACAAGAGTTAAGCGTACAAATTTAAATAATAGGTTGATCCTTCATGTTTCTTAAGAAATACTAATTATAAACTAATATTTAATTTATACCTGGGTATACAAGGTCTCGGTGGCAAGGTGGGTTTAACATTGATGACTTCATATTCATCACTTCTGGTGACGGTGGTGGTGTCTTCCAAAGCACTCATACTCTTCGTCAGCAAATCTGCTACTTCTTCAGATACATCCCTCTTACCGTTCATACCTTCGTTGCCGTAATAAACTTGTGAGCAAAGATTATTTTGTTAATGATATGTGTAATGAAAAAAATTGATCCGTTTCTTAAAATCCGTACTAGCTGGATTCTTCCCCACGGTCATCTTCCAAATAAAATAAAATTAAGTAGTCTGTACTAAATGTAATGGTTGATTAGAAAATTATATTTTTATGCACAGAAAACCTTGTAAGACCTCTACAGCCAAGATTTCATCTAAACCGAGCAAAGTTATTTTTCGTTTAATATCCTGAACTACCCGCATCTCAAATTATATTGAAATATTACACTGTAGTACATTTGATGTTGTACATACATATATTCTATGATGGATTTATGAAATGTTGAAATTAATATACTCACCAATATCAGTAAGTTTAGAAAACGCTTCCATAGTTGTTTCGTAAGGCCTCTGTTTAAAGTTAGACACCAGATTCCATACAACATCCGTCGTGTTCTCAGTGAAGATATCCAATTCAGCAAACGACCGATTCAAAACCTGAGACTCAATATTCGGTTCAACCACGACATAAGTGTTCCTATCATGTCTCGTCTTAGCTGTTTTTACATGGTTCTTGAGATATGCGACGAATATCTCAGCATTTCCGTGTTGAAAGTAGAACGTGTTCTGCCAGACTCCTTGTTTCGTTGAGAACTGCATTTGCTGGTTATTTCTTGATGATTTGAAAGTTTTCAGCTCTTCTAGAGGTATTCTGATAATTCTCGCTCGTGCTGCCGCATAGTCTGACGTCATGTTGCCGCTTAGAGTTCTTTGACGACGACCTGTTTAATATGAGATTTATCATTGTTTCCATGATACATCTATGAAATATGGGTTTAAAGATATTTTACTAACATTAACAGGAACAGACAGGTAAAACAGCGATAGAATTGTGAGTGTGGTTATAAAAACATTTTTCATTTATACTTGTAGTGAATCTATGTACAGGTTTTATCGTAACAGAATCAAGCTGTAGGCGACTGGATACACCTAATGCACAAGCTGGTTTGATTAAGGCAGTATCAACTATCACAGAAATTCAGTGTTAAGTAAATAATAAAACTGCATTTCATAAAGTTTGTGAGATAGCTAGAAACCTTACCCCTCCCCCATTCTTTTTCTTAATTTGTAATCACTCAAAACTTATAAAACTGGCAAACTTATACTCTTATATTACAGTATGGTATAAACATTTCATTAAAAACTATGTTTTCCTGTTTACATCTTTGCTCTTTCTTTTGACGTATATAAAACCTTTTATTCATAATGTATATAATTATAATAAAACTTTGAATGAGCCAAGTGTATGACATATTCACTTATATCCATATTTATATGCTGTTGTATAGCCATGGTTTGTCTCTAATTGTTCTTTTTGCAATAAAATAATAAGATCAATATATTAAAAGAAAGTGTACTATTATAATAATTGATATGTTATTTAATGATCATAATGTGATCATTATATTTAAAAAAAAATTGTGGGTAGATTAAAAATAATAGCATCTTCAATTATTTCATGACTTCACATGTAAATTAACACACATGAATACATTAAATTTCCCTTCTTGTACTAAAGTTGCATAAAGAAAGTTTTACTTCTCTATTCATTTATTAAGTAGCTAATCTTACTTGTGGATTAAATTTGATTGTATTAATAATACCTATTGTGTTAACGACAGCCCACTCCTGGTCTTGCGTGTCGGAGTCAATAGTAATTAGGTCATTTGGACGCCATTCTATGCATTTTGTTCCATCAGAGTTTTGAACAATGCAGAGCATGCCGATGGAATTGAGATCGCTGATTGGACGACCCATGCTCGCCTTGAGTAGGACCCCATCTTGTGTAAATAGGTCCTAAAAAGTAGTTTTTTTTAAATGCTTCACTTCATAAAATCGTGCTAATATTGTTAAAAGTTTATAATCTATTACTTTGTAATTCCAATACTATATCTTTTATTTATATTCATTATAAATTTTAATTTAATTGATAAGTACCTACAATTAAAAAAAAAACTATCTAGAAATACTATTACTTGTAATGTTTTAGATGTATTTTTATAAATGCATACTATACAAAATATAGGACTTTAATGTCAAAGATAAATATAAACTACCTTGGCATAAACAAACAAAGGACTACATTGTACAAATATTATGAAACGACAATTTCTTTAAATATAATCTGTTCAAACGCTAAAAACAGATTACGTGTCGATAGCAGAGCTAAAACAATACGTATTAAGCTACGGTGTTCAATAAAACACAAAACATTGTCTTTGCAATCATAAAAATAACAATATACCATTGGAATGTGACGCAATTTTAACAACAATCAAGGCCAGAACGGTTAAATTTATTTTTCATGTCACTAAAAACGAAGGTTGAATTAAAAAAATATATAAAATAAGGATAAAAGAAACAATTATTATTGCAACTCACTTTACATTGCTCAGGTATATCTTCCACGGAACTGCTAGACATCTTGTTAATAACAAGTCGAAAGTATTATTCACTCTATCAATTTAGATCGCTTTTTGAAGATTTTAAACCATATTTACGAATTAATTTTATAGAGTGTACACAACTATTTGTTTCACAACACAACTAAATAAAGTAGGTATATATTATAATATAGAGGTATCAAATTAATGCATGACAGACATTTGACATTTATCTGATATAGCAAAAAAACAACTAGAAAACACAAAACACCAACGTGATGCAGCTTTCATAGTATAGAGTTGGTATAGAGCTCAGCTACAGAACTAAGAAGAGTAAGCTATCATTTAATGGCGTTTTTTTTTATTATTTTGTGCGCAAAGGCAGCAGGTACGCAGCTGCGCAGGTACAATAAAATAAAAACAATTGCAATTGAATTAAAAATTTATCTTAATATATACTAATTTAATAATGTTATAGTTCCGTTAATCTAACATTAAATTTGTTCGAGTATATCTATATAGTAAAGGAACTTTTTCATATGGACGCCTCGCCTCTTCTTATGTAGTATTTTGTACTATTTGTTCAACTGTACATATTAAAGGTGGATTCAGCTACTACATTTTATGAGGCACTTAATGTTTAAAATAATAATACTAAAATGACAACACTAGTTTAACTTTTGACTTTGGAGCTGTGAATTACTCAAATACGGTTTTGAAACGGAAACGCTTTGAATAAATATCCAGCGTAATTAATGTGTGTAAACGCTATAAGTTCAGTCATTTGATTTACATATTCTTATAACGAATAATTAATTGTGTGTGAAAGTGCGGCAAATCCTTGGACCTTTAAAATGATAATGGTCTAAAGATAAATCATATTTATATTGCCTTGAATTTGCCGCCCGCGCATTGTACATATGGTTGCCAGATATAAGTTCATTATTTCATTTAAAAAAATACCATTTTTTAAATAATTTTCTAAAGAGCGACTGTGTCAGTGAAAAATAGGCATTTCGTATCACATCAAATCTGGTAGACATCCAATATATATCTGTTTTGTACGGCGAATGAGGGCCGCAAACCTATATTCCTGTCCGTTCCATTATATTACATCCTACTAATATTATAAATGTGAAAGTTTGTATGTGTGGATGGATGGATGGATGTTTGTTATTCTTTCACGCAAAAACTATTGAACTGATCTGATAGTTTGAAATGAAGACGGCTTATATATCCTGGACTTAAATTTACTATTCCACGCGGACAAAGTCGCGGGTGAAAGCTAGTTTTAAATAATGCTTGTTGGTAGGGTATTTATATCAAAGCTTTGTAAATACAATAAAATACACACGTAGAATGAATAAAACTTGTATTTATAATTTTTTTTCTAATTAACACTTGATTTATTTTAAATCTTTATAGTACATAAAACGTTATTGGTTATAAATTAATATAAAAAATAAACTTCACCTATATTAAAACAAGTACCTAAAACTAGTATCTGCTTAATCATTAGTAATACTTTTAAGCATTTAACATAAAATGAAGACATTAATGTTCAGTTTTGCTAAACCATACAAAACGTATTAACCCTTTATAGCCTGATTTACGAAAGTGTTTTATTTTAAATATTAGCTGTTAGTGTTTGCTGGAAGGTCTAGATGAAGGGAATAGTTAAAAAATCACAATATTAATTTTACATATTTATTTAGAAAATAAAACAGGTATCAATTTTGATACTTCAGGCATAAGGCCATACCGAAATCAGATATAGCTAGGCTAAAACTAATAGTAATGTAAACATTTGGTTTAAAAGATTGGTATCAAAATTGATACTCTAGGCTATTAAGGGTTAAATGTGTTTATATAAAAATAGTGTATTTCTTAAATAGCCTCAAATGTGGTTGTTTTAAAGTTTAAAATTGTTTGTATATTTAATACACTAACTTAGCACTTAATACTGTTACCATTGGTTGAGATCAGTGTAATATTGGGTGAATTCGAAAGTGATTTAAAAAGCCTATTTGAATAAAATATATTTTGAATTTGATCATTCAACAATTGTAATATGAATACAAAAAAAAACCAGCCAAATAATTGATATTTCTCACTCAAAAAAATTACTGATTTGTTTATGAAAAGTTGCTGAGGTGTTTGAAATAGCTTTATTAAAACCTGTCTCTTATTAACTATAAATTATATTTCAGAGCAAAAATCGCTAGCATCAAAATTGTAAAATCTGTGATGGTATTACTTCACAAGTACTTGGACATATCCATTTTATAGAATACAGCAATCTGACTGAATTTAGTTTAGTTGTAATTTTATTGAGCACATTCTCTCATATGTGACTTTTTACAGTAGAGGGTACAATAATACCATTAACTTAGTAATAGAATAAATCTTTTCTTTGAGCAGTTTAGACCAAACTGATTATCTAAATAAATATATATTATCCATTCATTTAACGAAATTAAACCACTATATATGTACAATAAAATGAATACATGACTAAATATAAATAAGTTAAATGCTTTTATAAAAAGTAAAATTTATTTAATTTTTCCTTGTAACTTTTTTAATCTTAATTTTAAAATTTCCATTTCTAATTTGTATTTGCTGTATTCCATTTTATTTTTGTTTATCAAGTATTGATTTTTTATTTTGGCATTTCTTAATAAGAGTTTAAAATATTGCTTTTTAATTGAGCCCAGACATTCTTCATCATCTTCCTCTTTCATTCCTTCTTCTTCTGAAATAATAAATACAAATTAATCATTATACTTGAGCGGACATTTATAATAATTTTTTTTAAGTCTTAAAAAGTTACAGACTTAGACCCTAAAATTGATGAGGTCAGAAGCCAGTCTCATTAAAAAAATAGTAACGAAGAAAAAATTAGACAAAAATGTAATAAGACTAATTCAGTTATTTGAAAAACTGGAATTAATACAAGGTTGAAAAGTATAAAAGTCATATTAATATTTTTAAATGAATTGAATGAACAAAACATTACCATTCTCATTGCTTTTCACTGGATGCACTGTCAGGGACACAGAGGGAACAGCAGGATTGTAGGTTTCCGTCGATAGTGCGTCATCTGATAAAAATATTTTATAGTTTTATTATCTTCAGAAACCTTATACAATATACAGCTATGGGCGCAGAGCTAAATGGCTAATAAAATACTCAAAAGCGTCTCATATCCAATCTGATAAAACAAAAATTATATTTTATTTTTGAAACATTCCAAGCCTAGAAATGGTTTCAAATAAGGATCAAATTCTGTTTGTTTTTTTAAATAAGGCAAGTCAATTTTTAACAGTATTTAAACATTTACTTATTATGTACAAATAAATATACATACCATGATAGTATGTAATATATGGAACATCACCCTTCTCTCTTTTATATTGTTGTTTCTGAAATAAAAATGACCAATAATTCACGTAAAATCACCATAAACATCACTTATTATGAAAGAAACTCACAGAGAAAAATACGTTTTCGGGAACACCATTTTTTTTAGCTCTCTGTTTGATGTTCTCGTACAGGTGGCGGAGCTGAAACCAAGTTCTGTGTCCTGTCGTAGCAACTGCGTTATGCTGCTTGGTTATCTCTTCCCAGGTCTCACGCTTTTTCATTGCACTTACAGCATTGGTTTCCTTACTTTCTATAATGTCTTTGTGTCTAAAAGACAAAATAAAGGTATAAAAATAAAAAAAGATTTTTGAAAATTTTATTAATATGATATGTTTACCCACTTAGATATAATTTCTAATAACATTTGTTTTTCTGTTGGTGTGTAATTGCAGCCACGACTCCTTTTATTTTTCATTATAAATTATAAATAAATAGTAAATTGTTATTTCCTTTCATAAGGCATTTAAATATATAAACGCTGTTTAAACATCTATAACGCGGTGATTTATATAAACAAAACAAACTTCTTAAAACCGTTTCGTTATACGTAGATGTTAATTATACATAACTTTCAAAGATATGGTTTTTTATGTTTATGATGTTATTGTTTCTGTTGCTTATTGATTACAAATACATATATATTAAGTTATAGCAATAAAAAAAAACCTTTTTTATTTTTATTTTGTATGAAAAATATTTATAAAAATAAATGTGTAAAATAAAAACATACATATAAAAGTAATTGTAACCATCTAAGGCGAGGCGTGGATTGAAATGAAATTAAAAATAAAAGAGATGGTTATAACGAAATTATAGAAAATTTATTATTTAATTTTTAAACTCGGGAAATATTTGTGAATTACAATCAAAATAAATATTCTTTTTATCTTTTACTATCTGTCTACCTTAGCAAACGTCAATTTCTCTCTCAATATTTAATTGTCAAATATAGAATACAGTGCAATTTTGTTTGACTACTTTGTAAAAGGCGCTGTTGTATTTATAAAAGCCTTTTGGGTATTGGAAATGATATCAAATATTGTATTGAAAACCAATTCATAAGTTCAAATAACATCCTTATTGAAAATTTCTATAAGTCTCATTAAAATACCAAAATGACTAATCTTGATGTAAGTGTTTTTTGGTTTATTTTTCATAAAGATATTTATTTAAGTAAGGTTGATAAAAAGTTAGCAAATGTATTATTTAAACTAATTAACACAGAAACAAAACACAAATTATAGTAATATTCTTTTTCTTGGATTTATTACTAATTTAAGTCATGCTTTCCAAACTAATGTATCAACTTGTATTTTAGGTCCATGAATAAATTAAACATTTATACTGTTATTTTTATAGCCAAGCTTTTCATACATTAAGTGTTTTAAGAAGACAATTTAATGTAATTGAAATCAGACTTGATATAGTAATAACAATATTATTAGTAAAAGCCATTTACTGTGCATAGTATATGCGTATGTTATTCATATGGTATGTTTTCATTTATATATTAGTGTTGGTTTTAAGTGTTTTATCAAAGTAATATTGTAAATTTAACAACAGTGGGTCTATGAAATTGAGCATACCGTTTTTGTAAGTGATAAGAAATGATACAATATAAGGAATATTTCATGTTAATTTCAAAAATGCTATTGATCTGAGTTTATGTTTGAGTTTTTTTATTGTTGTGAGGAAATACTTTTTTTATGCTGCTTTTTTTTATTTACATTTTTTTATAAATATTTTTTCTTTATTTCAGGTCAGCAATAGCAGTACTGACAGCAGTTCTGGGTCAACATCTGATTCTAGCACCAGTGGTACATCATCTACCAGTTCGGGATCAGGATCTAGTAGTTCTGATTCCGAATCCTCCACTTCTGATATTCCAGCAGCAGCTGCCGCAGCAGCACCTAAATCTCCTAAACCCGCACCTGTAGAAGAACCCAAACCAGTCGAGGAACCAAAACCAAGACGCTCATCCAAACCAAAAATATCTTCATCAAGTGATGATGAGACACCTAAGCCTCCAACTCCAAAACCCGTTCCTCAAAGAAGGCGATCAACTAAACCCAAAAATGCAGCTGTAGTGCTTGCTAAAGCAAAACAGCTGCCACCGAGAGTCGCTACTGGAGCTAAGTCCAAAGCAATATCTAAAACTATTCCAAAAGCGTTGAAACAAGATGCTAACACTTTGAAAAAGAAAAGTATTTTCTCACCTGACAATAGTTCAGAATCAGATTCAGAGAGCAAGGAAAGTAAAACATCGAAAACAAGTCCTAAAGCCTCACCTCGTAATAAAAAAACATCTAGAAAGTCAAGTGAAGAGAAAGACACACCATCTTCTCCATTGACACCAGTACAAAATGAAGATTCAAATTCTAATTCCAAGGATAATACAAAAAGGAGAGCTAGTAGATCGAATGGGCCACCTCCTAAAAAAACAGTTGAGGATAAAAGTGCTTCATCATGTTCTTCGAGTCAATCTTCTGTTGAATCAGTTTCATCAGAAAGTGATAGTGAATCAGCTAAGAAAGAAAATTCCAAAGCAGCGAAAGCAAAGTCGCCTTCTAATGCTAGTAGTAAGGTTAGTGTTTGTAGGTTTATCAAAGATATTTTAAATTTGAAAAATAAAAAATCAATGAGAGCTAACCGAACTGTAAAAAGAAGAGTCAGATTGTTCTGTAAAACAAATAATAGTGCTGATTTTGATTTTCATCATTCTACTATATTCGTCGTTTTTGGAGAGCCCTAAGAGTTCTTATTAGTACTATGTCTATTTTTTTTGTTTAATATTGGATAAATGACTATGTCTAGTATGTGCAAAAGAATCTACTTGGAATTTTTCAAAATATTTGTTATTATAGTAGATACTCTAAATTTTAAAATTGCATTTTGGTGTCACAACATCATACTCATTTGGTGTTTATCAAACAATGCTCATGACTTTTAAATCAAAACTGAATGAGTCCATCGCAAATAATAATAGGTTTTGGTTCATTTATAAACCTCATCTATACTAATATTATAAGAGGTAAAATTCGTTTATAAGTTTGGATTTTGAGGGTTGTCTCTGAAATTACTTGTGTTTGAAAAAAATATTTTAGCTTTGGGTACTCCGTTTATTTAGGTATGTTATACACTGGAGCGAAGCAGCCATAAACGCGGATAAAATCAGGAGGGGCAGTTAGTTAATAATATTTCCAGTGCGTGATTGACTCGCATTTTAAGTTCTATATAAATGTAATATACGATTCTCCTTTTACAGCAAGAGACAACAGGTAAAAGTGGGGATTCCTGTGATTCCCTGACAGGAACAATGCCTCGCAAACTGACGCGTTCACTTTCTGCCCGAGTATCTCGAATGGCAAATGCGACTAAACCGACAAACACTGACACTGATTCGGAAGCTGATGACAAGAGTAATGAAAAGAGGTGGGAATTAATTAAGCATTATTGTCTATTGATTTAATATGGTACAGATAGCAGACAAAATTTCAATATTAGATGTATAAATTTTTTTGAGTAAATAACTAAATATTTACTTTAAATACTTATAAATGAAAATCTCCGTATGCGAAACTCCTAAAGATTACAAAAAAATAAAAATCAATTAATAAATTTCTTCTTATGCTAATTAAAAAAAATTCTTAAAATTAGTAATTAAAGTACAATATAAATTTGGATATGGGGTTATTATATTAACTACTATAGCTATAGAAAATCATTGTCCATATATTCTTAACATATTTTGTCTCGATTGAATATAAAAATCTGATACACTCAGCAAGAAAATATTTTAACCTATACTAATTGTATGACTTTTTGTACCTTGTGTTGTGTCTATGAGGGTTTTAAATATACTCTAAATAAATAATATATAATTTCAGCAAAGACGACATAAGATTAGCGAAAGCACGGGCAGCCATCACTCGATCCCCTGCATTACCCCCTAACCCCATCACACCTTCAGAACGACGGTGTCCCGTCAGAGACTGTGATTCCTCTGGACATCTGGGTAAGTAGGAAATAGAGTTAGATAGACAGTTATTAGTTATGTATAGAATTGATAGTATCTATAGAATAGTTTTAGAAAGTTATATTTATATCAAAATAACTGTACTCCATATATGTTGCAATGCCACTAAAAGTATATCGATTTTTTGAGTATGGTCTCACCCACTGTCAGGCGTTCACCGCTGCAAAACAACAACCTGAGTCTGCAGCGGAGAGTGGCCATCCGCATAGCGATATTACGCGATATCCTTTGAAGCGGCAAAAATTCTAGCATATTTTCCGCCGTTCGATATTCTGGAGGAAAAGGACGTGACGTTCTGTGATGAGATACCCGTACTTCCTCAAAGAGATGATAGTGCTTCCTTCCCTCCCAGTTCCTTTTTGAAGTGGCAGGATCACCGTAAGACTCTAGTCACGGAAGTGGTCCTGGCTCGAGGCATGGATGAGGAGGAAGCGACTAGTCACCTTGCGACTTACACTGATATGGACCGGTCATGGTTCCAGGGGCGGATCCAGCCCTCAGGAAGTTGTGATCACAGCTAACCGAAAATCGGCCAAGTCCGAGTCGGAGTATGAACTAATTAAATATGAAAATATGTCTTTATGAATCTGAACCACGCATGATATATAAGCGAGATCTCTACCTGCGAGCAGTCGTGTTGGCGATGCTCCGCAAGAAATTGGGTGGAAGGCTGTAGTCAGAGCCGGGAGAAAACTGACGAGGATAACCGAAACGTCGTCCTTTGGGCCTTTTAGCTCTACCAACGTCCTGGACGTAAGAATAGCAGAATAAATAAGCAATGCCCTCGAGCCGAGGGAAAGTGAGATGGGGATCTCGAGGATCCGTTTATATGCGTCCCAAAGGAGGATTGCAATCGGGATGGTTTCAAACTATGCCTTCACCAGCGAGGGGTGCGGGGAGGACAAAACCACATTCTGTCCTCGTGAGACGAGCTCCGCCAGTCAATTGTAAAGCGGAGCACGGGAAGGGCAACGGATGCGCAAGTTATCCCTTGGACTCTCCATTTCCGTGATGGTGACGGCCATCGTAGGGACTTTAGTGTGTACATATCATATAATAACCCGATCCCCGTATGAATCGCTTATCGAAGATCCAAAGATAACTCTGGAAGAAAAATAAAACTAGAGATACAGATTTCAATGTTTAGACAATGAACCCAAGGCATTAAAACATTATCAAATATTCGTTCTCTAAACGTTGGAATTTTTCCCTAATGAAGTATGAATTTACGTTAGGTGACATTATTTATAAAATCGTCACATAAACATTTCACGTGGTACATATACCACAACGTAATTGTTGCATGGTGGGCGTAGTATTTACATATGGTTCGCCGCTTCTAACACCAATAGTATTATTTATAAAAGCCTTACCTAATGAAACGTCCTTAGACGCAGGTCATAAATAAATAAATAAACGCATCACACTCAATGGCCCACATGTGGTCTTGTGTCGGGGGTCCGGAAACACACACAACACTAACACAAGCCACGACAAATATCCGTATGGCCAATACAGACGTTTGCCGTGAGCGGGGATCGAACCCGCGACCGTTAGCGCTTCAGTCAGTTGCAGTGACCACTGCGCCAACGTGCCTGTCAAAATTCATATTCAAAATCATTCATAAGGCTTATAAACACTTCACATGGGTCGTCTGCCCCATAAATCACAAAGTGATAAGAGAACGTTGGATGTGAAATTTGTAAATTCCCAGACTCTAACACCAACAGTATTATTTATAAGATTTTCAACCAATAAAACATTTTTACAAACAGGTGGTAAAGCATCTAAACACTTCACTTGGGATGCCTGTCCCATTTACCACAATGTGACAGCCGCATGGTGTGTGGCAGCAGCTGAGGAACGAGCTGCTGCAGCTGCCACTAGACGAAGAGCCCTCACCGCGTTACAGCAACGCCCACGAGCCATGCCCACTATTGAACAACGAGCTTACCAGCTGAAGGTCAAGGTGAGTACAAGGAGAGACAAGATCGTTGAAGGAGAGTGAGTGGAAGAGTTGTGATGGTGTTTTCTTTTTGGACCAATTAAGGTAAGTTTAGAGCTACTACTACACTATTGAATATCGAGCCTATTAGCTGAAGGTCAAGGTGAGTCTAAAAACATGGTTGAAGGAGAGTTGGTCAAAAGAGTGAAGATAGTTTTTTTGGGTTGATGGCTATGTCGAGTATTTACCGGGAACTGTAGATGATTGAATTAGTGTGTCAGGAGAAGTATTATGATGCTGTTTTGGTCGTCAAAAAGTAGGGGATAAAGATGTAATAATTATGTATATAAATGTATCTTTAGAAAAAGTAAATAAACCAGACCAGATCCTGTTCAAGGTATTTGTAACTGTATTTCCAAATGTGTGGCAGATTTATGCTGGAAATTCATAGATAATTACGCAGATTTAGATCAATACCATTTTGTTTATAACGATATGTGATACCATTCTATTTTCAGGATATGCGATCAAAATGGAAAGGCAGTCAAGAGCTACGATCGATGCCTACAAACGAAGAAATGGGAGAAGAGAGGGAACCAGTCTTAGAAGGATTCGCACCTGATTACGATCTAAGATTGTTCAGAGACGCACAAGCTCTAGCTGCCGTCAAGATCGAAGAGGAACTAGGGGATATATCGACGGATAAAGGAACGAGGTATCGTAGTTTTATACTTGTATTTTGACGATAATGAGCAATACTATGTCAATCCACACTTCATTTTGTGAAAATGGCGTTTAAAGACGTCAAACGTATTCTTAACAATTTTGTTTGGAGATGTATATACCCATCTTTTCTATTATTTTTCGATAAAGGGTATAATGAATTAAAAGCAGATTGATATAATAAAAAGGTTTATTTAAAAATAAGTTTGTCCAATAGATATATTGCAAAATATTCAGCACACTTAAAAAAAAATTAAATTAAGAAACTTTTTTCCGTACCTATTTAGTTTAGATGACTTGAACATTGTTTACGAATGTGGAAATTGTTAATAAATGTAAATGTTAAATATAAATGACGCATTATCAGACAGTACGCTCAATGCATTTTTTTATGGGTAATTGACTTTGTGGGTTGACACATTATTGCTTAGGGGCTGTCCATTTATCGCGTGAGGCTAAAACGGGGATAGAAAGTCCCGGACTTTCAATCACCTAATATCGCAATGGGTCACCTCGTGAACGTGTGCAGGTACGTGGTGATGGGCAAGTACATGATGGAGGTGTGGTACCAGTCGCCGTACCCGGGCGACGCGGCGCGCGTGCCGCGCCTGTTCGTGTGCGAGTTCTGCCTCAACCACCACAAGTGCGCCGTGGGCGCCGCGCGCCACCGCGCCAAGTGCGTGTGGCGCCACCCGCCCGGCGACGAGGTGATACATTATAGAGAAGTACAAAGCCTAGAAGTGTGCTTGCGGACTTAGAGGCCCGCTTTTAGATCATAGCTGTAAGCTCTTAGAGTGTATTTAGAGGTTGCGTACAGACCTAGATATACGGTTGTGAATTTGGAGGTTGCGTACAGACCTAGATATACGGTTGTGAATTTAGAGGTTGCGTACAGACCTAGATAAACGGTTGTGAATATAGAGGTTGCGTACAGACCTAGATATACGGTTGTGAATTTAGAGGTTGCATGCAGACCTAGATATATGGTTGTGAATTAAGAGGTTGCGTGCAGACCTAGAGATATGGGTGCGTCTTAATAGGAAGCAAATACAGGACTTAAAGGCGTACGTGTTAAGTATACCAGCAAATTATTTGGTCCCAGACTCAATAAAAGCTGTCATGGAGTTGACAGATTAGATAATTTTGATAAAAAAACCGTATAAACTAAATATGATAATGAAACTAAAACAAAAATACACCAAAACAGCAGATTTTATTCCACTGGTATATTTAACGAAATAACGTTAAATGAAAAACCAAAAATAAATAAGTTAATCTTTCACAGGTGTACAGGAAGGATAATCTCAGTGTTTGGCAAGTGGACGGGCGGAAGCACAAGCAGTACTGCCAACAGCTCTGTTTGCTGGCTAAATTCTTCCTCGACCACAAGACGTTATACTATGATGTGGAACCCTTCCTTTTCTACGTGATGACGTGCGCTGATGAAGAAGGATGTCATATTGTTGGATACTTCAGCAAGGTAAGTGCAAGTACTATTTCATAAATTTGTCTTTAGCAGGGGTTACAAAACTGATGAAATTTCATAATATTTTGTACAAAATGAAGCTTTTTTTTCAGTTTGCTGTATATTTACCAGAAGTTTATTCTTCTTATTTACACAAACAGACTGTGTTTTTCTGTGTTTTGCTTTTCAAAATCAACGGGCTTGATTGCTGGATAGGAATTAATTTGTCAAAAAAATATTATTATGCAGTTTTAGATTGTATACAATGATGGGAAATGTAAAATCTTTTCTCTTTTGGAACTTACTGAAGTAACGAACATAGCTCTAAGGCTGCATAGTTGATCACTATACACTATAGTATAGATAAAACCAGTGGTTGTCTACTGCTGTATATAGGCGTCCGGGATAGAAGTCCAACGGCTATTAATATTAACTTCGTGGTATTATGTAGTGGGTTGGTATATTTTTCGTTGTTGTTTTCGTTGTTAAGTATCCTGATGTTATAGAGCATGTTATGTCACTGTTGTCCATAAAAAAATGCTGCACCATTTAAAAGGAATAACTCATGAAAAACAATAGAAAGAAATGGCAAGGAAAAGCATGAAAGGGAAGAAAGGAGGGGGGTGGAGGGGTGGTGGTTTCCTCACTCACTATACGAAACCTATTGTAACTAATTTACGCCGAATTTGTGTGCTGTATGATATTACTCTGGTCGAGCTCATATACGAGCTGTAGTCATTCGGCTATTGTTTGACTTTATCACAATAATCTTGGATCTCCTACGACCGTCGGTTTACCGAGCTATTTACCTTACCCATTGCCACTTCAGTTTCGAGATACGTTATCATTGTCTAATTTTTGATTCGATCGCCTAATAACACGCCTAGCTTGTTCCATTGTCCCACTGGGTGCATCTAAGTTTTTTTTAAGCTTAATCTATACAAGTATGTTTAAATTCCTCTAAGTTATATAATATTGTTGCTTGCGATATTGTGAAGAAAAGAGAGAGGGTGAGTTAACTAGCATATATCGAAAGTTATTCTGAGATGTGTATGTACATCAATCTGTCGTTGAACTATTTCTTGGATTGAGTTCCATATTTTTCTCCCAAATAATTTAAAGACTAGATGAAAAATCATATCTAAGAAATAAAAAATTCGTATAAGTAACCTAAAACAGTTATAAAATTCCGCGGAGCTTAATTTCATGAAGAATGTAACACGAATTCCAATATTTGTGGGAATCTTATAATTTTTTCCGATCAAATTAAGCAATAGTTTGTAAAGAAACTCTTTTTTTGTATATCTAAAGAATTAAATTGCTAAATATCTAAAGAATCTGAAATACAAACTAATATTCTGTGTGTCTAGTGCTAGTTTTTTTAACTACTAGGCACACTTCTCACAGCTTATGAGATCTCGAATTGAGGTATTATGTACGTCTAAGGAATTATACTTAAAAGGTTTGCTCTCAAACTTTCGTCGACGTTCTTTAGAATGACAAGAGTACTGTATTTTGGAACATACGCTTTAATATCTTCTACGGTGAAACTATGTTATAATACAAAGTATAATATTATATAATAGTCGTATAATATACATATACGGACGCTGATAAGCAATACTGTGTCAAGTCACACGGACTTCATTTTGAGATAATGGCGTCTAAACATGTCAAGCCTATTCTTAATAAATATGTTTGAAGAAGAATATATCCACCTTTTCCTTTATTTTTTGATGAAAGATATAATCAATTTAAAGCAAATTGATATATTTAATTTTCTATCTAATAAAAAGTTTTTCAAAATTTAAAGATTATTGTATAAATTGCAAAATATGGAACGCACTTGAAATTCGAAACAATTAATTAAGATTTTTTTTCTATACCTATTTAGTTTATATGACTTCAAATTTATTTGAATAATATTAAATAGATGATGCAGTATAAAAATACATCAATATCTCCGAATTTGATTTTTTGTGGGTTGACACATTATTGCTTATCAGCATCCATATGTATATTGCCTCGCGCTCGCACTAGCTTCTCTGTATTTTTGTCCGTCCATGTGTCTGTCACCCGTCTAATGTGTCCTGCAACTGACAAAACATCTTTTTTTAGTATAATATAGAAAATTCCGCTTATATACTATGACGTAGTTCAGTTGTCTGTCGAAGCCTTCTACTCGAATAACTGTCTCAGTGTTACCATGATTGATATCTGCTAAAGCTACCTCGATTGCAAGCTTCATAGTTGGCCATCGTCCTTATCTGTGTTGACAATACTGTCAAGCTTAGCAACTTTCAGCTTTTATAAAATTACGAAGTTCCACGTGATACTGACGGAATAACATATGTCTAATTGGCGTAACTAAAAGCCATTAACCAAAGAATTGAATTTAATTGAAAATAAGGAAGGTCTAAGGATATTAGACCATTAATTTATTTTAAACCATCCCTTTTCTAAGAGTTGTATTAAGTCCTTTTATTTTTTAACATATTTTATGGTCATCCGTTTTAAATGTACCACGCATTCGAAATTTAAAATTCTTCAGATATCTGGAAGTGGGTGAAATTTTAAATAGACAAAATCCTTTTCTTTAATTTAACATAGTTGGATATCTATGTGGCGTTTTCAAAAAGATCATTATTTTAAAATTTATTTTAAAATTACTATAGAAAAAACAAGTAGATATTTTTATTAATATAGTCGATCATAATCAGACCCACATACACACACATAATTACAAAACCAGTAAATTACGTCCACTGTTCGATTTATGGACTTGGCTCACTAGTAGACGAAAACGAAATATTATATTTAACTTTACGATACGCTAACAACATAGTAATCGAAAATACGTTCTCATTAAAGTTTTTACCTCGTTTATAAACATATTCGTACGTTTTAGTGTACTACCATTGAGTCGCGTCAGCTGTGGGGTCGACGACCGGGCACGCCCCCGTGGGGGTGGGTCTAGGTTTTTCGATGTTTTATTGTGTGCCTAGACGCGACGGACGTTCGTCTGATTTATATTTGTTGGTATTAATAGTTCTAACGTGTAATGTTAAATCTGTTTTCTTTGTAGATTTTTTTTTAATTAATTAAAAATATTGCGAATAAATAAAAGAATAGTATTGGTTGTATTTATTATTTTTATTTTTTTAAATCAAATTATAAGTTATAATATTTAATTTAGTTAACGAATAATAATTAATTTAATTTAATTAAAAAAAATTATAATATACATATTTATATACTGTAATAATACATTCAATAAAAATATTTATTATGTAAACCTAAAAAAATAAAATATTTCTGTTATTATAATTATCATGAGACACAAACATTTACTTCAATATTAAATTGACGCTGATAAGCAATACTGTGTCAAGCCACACGGATTTCATTTTGAGAAAATGGCGTCTAAAGATGTCAAACCTATTCTTAATAAGTTTGTTTGAAGACGTTTATATCTTTCTTTTCATTTTTAATTTGATAAAATATTTAATGTATTAAAAAAAAGATTGGTATAATGAAAAGTTTTATCTAATAAGTTTTTCTAATACATGAGATTATTTTATATTGCAAAATATAGCACACACTTCATTATTCGAAACATTTAATTAAAGATTTTTTTTTCATATTTATATACTTAAGATGACTTGATTTTTTTTAATAATGTTAAATACGAGATGAATTATCAGAATACATCAATATCTCTAAAATTGACTTTTTGTGGGTTAACACATTATTGCTTATCAGCATCCAAATATATCAATGAGTATAAATAATCTAAATTGATATTAATTTAAACTATATTACACGCGAATTATATCAAAAACGAATCAATATCAAAGGAACTTACAAAAACACCATCAAACGATCCCGTCACAAGGATCATAACTGGATGCTGATAAGCAATAAGGTGTCAACCCACAAAAAGTCAAATTTGGAGATATTGATGTATTTTTATACTACGTCACCTATTTAACATTATTCAAAAAAATTTCAAGTCAAAAAGTTTCTTAACTCAATGCTTCGAATTTTAGGTGCGTTCCATATTTTGCAATTTAAAAAATAATCTTAAATATTTAAAAACCTATTATCAGATAACATATTAAATAATTCTATCTGCTTTTGCTTCATGACAAATTTTATCAAAATAGAAAAGGCAAGATGAGTATACACGTCTTCAAACAAATTTATTAAGAATTGACATCTTTAGACGCCATTTTCTCAAAACGATGTCCGTGTCGCTTGACACAGTATTGCTTATCAGCGTCCAACTAATGCAAATCCCCCAAAATAAGTAGTTATGTAGTTACATAGAATACTGATGCTGTCTGCACAGCCAGTCGAGACGGAGCACATACAGCGGTATAACTGACCTAGGCTACCGAAAATAAACATAATCAATAGGGGGCGGCGCGTCGCGGTGCGTACACGGATCGGGGTAGCGCTTTTTGTGACGACTTTGCGTTTTTATTGTTAGATGTGTGTGAATTAAATTGTCTGTTAAGTGGTTATTTGTATGTTGCATTTATGTCTTTGTTTTCTTGTTATGTTAAACATGAAATAATATTATAAAAACGTAAAGATTTGATTATTTGAATGCTGATAAGCAATAATGTGTTAACCCACGAAAAGTCAAATTCGGAGCAACCTGTGCAACATTATTAAAAAAAATCTAGTAATATAAACTAAATAAGTACGGAAAAATGTCTTAATAATTGTTTCGTATTTCAAATGCGTTCGTATTTCAAAAAATTTTGCAATTTAAAGAACAATCTGAAATATTTGAAAAACTTTTTATTAGATAATATATTAAATATATCAATCTACTTTTAATTCATAATACCTTTTAAAAAAAGAGAAAAGAAAAGATGGATATAAACTTCTTTAAACAAATTAAGTAAGAATAGGTTTGACATCTTTAGACACCATTTTCTCAAAATGAAGTCCATGTGGGTTGACACATTATTGCTTATCAGCGTCCATTTGTTTGTTTGCTTTGAATAGGCTCCGAAACTTCGAGGTCGATTTGAATTTTTTTTTGCGATGGTTAACCCGTTTATTGAGGAAGGTTATATATATTACATCACGCTACGACTATTAGGAGCGAAACAGTCACCATAAAAGATTTTATAAGTTTACGTGGTTGGCTATTTAATGAAATGAAAAACACTTTTTTGTTTGTCTCTTAATATCAGTTACGAATAACCTTCTTAGTTTTAGGAACTTTTGTATTGGACTTTGCATTTTGCATTGGACGACTTATTAAGGTGTGGTATAGGTTAGATTTGGTTTTAAATTATTGCGGGAATTTGAGACTAAAAACGTTATAACTATAAAGAACACTGGCGAGTGTTAAAAATGTGAATTCTTAATCAGTAGGTATATATTAGTAATTTACAAATAAAGATCTTTTTGAAAAAAAAAATGATTAAAAAATAAATTTAATAATTTTCCTAAAATATTTCTTAAGTTGTTGTATTATTTATATATTTTTAAACTGTTGGTAACATACAAAAAGGTAATAAACATTTTTATATACAGACTCGTAATCTCATCCGAACGTCCGTTACAAATACCTCCAGAGATAGTCTCGTATTGTGAACTAGGCATTGTGTGTTATCAGTTATTTGTGCAGCGGTTTCAATTACACGGTAGTTTGGGTTGATCTCGATCGCGTCTGGTGAAAGCGTACAGTAGACGTCGATACGGCGAACGGCGATAAGATTATATTGTTGAGGCTTTTACATTTTACTATAAAGTATAAAAAACATTATATTGATTGAATGATAGAAGATACTTTTTTTAATTAATTAAAATTTAATTTTCCTTTTACTTAAAAAGAACATTTAATTAAATTAATTTTCATAACTTTAAAGAACTAAAAAAAGCATAAGAATAACAGTAGAAAAATGTCTAAGTTAGTCATATGTAAATAAATAAGAATGGCACATGTTAAATTCGCCGAAACTCACAAATGCGACATTTTAATAAACTTTGACATTTAGAAAAAAGAAGACCGTTTCGTATGCATAGTACACGGCCTTTATGTAGATGCGAGTACATAGTGTACTTCAAACATTCTCCCATGCGTTGGGAGGGTCGCCCCGATATTAAAAGATTGGAGCTCACGTTTATTGAGCTTGTTCCAGCGGAATGACTTTTTTAGAAAATTTTGAAGCCATTTTTCGATAGAACAAAGCTTTTTTATTGTAAAATTAAAAACACTGTATTATTTTTGTTTTCGTTTTTATATTTTAATAGTATAAAACAATTTTCGAAATAGTCTTTATTAAGTATCTCACAAAATTTAGGGTTTTAATGACATATTGATGCGATTTTGTTAGTCATTTGGATACTTTAAAGCGACAAAAACATTTATGAAAATATATGTCTATGAATAGTTCAATCTTTTTTAAAATCGAATTTAATGATGTTATGGATAAAATATTAATAGCTTTTTATTTATAATTCGAATATAAATAGTCGTATTAAATATCGATTAAATTATTAAAAAACATATTGTTTTAAAATTTTGATTTCTTTCTACATACAAAGCAATATAAATTCAAAGTTTTATGTAAATAAAATTATAACATTTATACTTATTTACATAAAATTAGTTTATATTATCAAATGAGCATAAATATAAAATAACGTTGCCGTTTTTACGCCCATTAACAAGCTAGTACGAGCTACGGCGTAGCGTCGTAGCACTACGGCAACGTGGTTCTGACAGCTCGTAGACGCGCTACGCCGTAGTGTACTATGAGTGAAAAGTGTATAGTAAACCTATTGATTACGTAGTGAGATTTAGTTTTAGTTGTGAATAAAGTTTATTACGAGTATTTGGCCTTTTCACTGTTTATAAAACCCATGTTTAATCGATTATTTATTTTTAGAGAATTCATAATTTTGTTTACACCCAGGCTTGTTTTTAATAGACTTATTATTATTGTGACGAGTGTTCAAACATTACATTAATTAGGTATTTAGTACTTTGCTATTATATTAAACACGTTTTCAAACATTTTGTTAATATGTTGGTTATGTTAGAAAAGTTGAAGAATATTATGTACATGTCACATCAAATCAAATTTCATTAAAAACTGTTACACATATTTGCATTATTTGGTCACAAAAGAACATTCCCAAATCTAACAGTTTTATAAAAATTCGCATTGAAATTTAAATTAAGAAAGAAAGCTTCAAAGCACTTTCGTACCGTCAATTCAATATACAAAGACTCAATATACAAAAACGGATATACAATGATCGTATAACAAACGCACTCGAGTTTATCTCCCTCGGATTAAACAAGATTTCGGTGATAATTGCACGTCGGCCACTCAGACATTTTGGAATCGATAGTAAGGAGCGTACTATGATAAGTGTCTCGGATGGAATCCGTATATATAAAACCGGAGACGTCGAGACAGCTGAGGTCGACGCTCCCGCATCCGGACACACGGTTGTTGTAGAACCGGAAATAGACGAATCCCAAATTTCGAATTTATTTCCCCCCGATTAAGGGATAATATGGTATCCATATTATTATAATCGTGGATGTAATACTGCTTGTTTGTTTGTTAAAATTTCTCGCTTACCTTTGGACAAATATTGAGGAATTTTGGTATAAATCGAGATTTGACCTTGGAAAAGGACAGGATATTTTATGTTGGCAATAATAAAATTTGAAGAGATTTATATGGAAACCCATTATTACATAAATAATTAGAATAAATTAAATAATTCTATTAAATTATTTATTCTACGCAGATGAAGACGCGTAATAACTAGTAATTTATACGTGTACAGTAATTATTTAAATATTAGAAAAAAGTACATAATGAAATAGTAGTTTCTTTGTTCTTACTAAATAAATAAAGGTTAATATGTAAATGTTATAGTAAAACCGAAAATGACAAATCAAATTTTTTCTCCTCCAACCACTCAACCATTAGAATAGTTTATATCCGGTTTATGGATGTTGATGAAAACTTAAAAATCTTAGAAATAATGAAATAATATTTTATTCTTCTATTATTAAAAAAATCGATAGGTAAGTTAAACCACTTGCAGTGGGGTACTACCGTTAAAGGTTTATATGGAATGTGGAAATCCAGCATTACAAAAATAATTGAAACAAATAAAATAAAATATTAACTCAAATAATTTTACCATTTGCATCTTGATAGTCATAAAAATATATTTCATTAATTAAGAATAATAGGTTGAAAAGATCACAAATGATAGTCTGAATCAGTAATTACTTTATAATGGTTCTTTATCATCTTTTAATATTTCACGTTGAACATTTATTAAGAAAATAGCGGTTAACATAAATAACATTTATAACTTTTTTGATATTAAAACATTTTTACAAAAATCTACAGTCGCTTAAACAACAAAGACTACAAAACAAGTCTAATCCTAAAACAAAATTCAAAATAAAAAACGCTTTAATATAACAAAGGCGAATATTTCCGCTACCTCCGTAAACACAGACAGACGGACGCATCGAACGATTATTTCGCACAAGTTGTACGAAATGTAGACGGCGGGCAGACTGGCTGACGGGTCGTCGAACCGGGGGGAACGCTTCCCGAATCTTTGACAAACTCTGACCCGTCGGAACTTTAGCCTTTACAAAGGTATTTTAAATATTAGTTGTTGTAATTTTTTTATTTAAAATTTATTGGTTAAATAGTGTAATTTATTATTTTATTCTTTGTTTAAAATAGTACCCACTTCTGTTTGTTGTATTGTTCAATTAGCGGCGTCTTGCAGTTTTACCTAATTGGAATTTTCATTGTTGCCTGATTTATTGACTTATATGGGTGATGATGTTCTGTCATACTCGGATATTTTATATCTTATAACTTTATCAATAAATGACTTATTTAATGTAAAAATAATTTTCAAAATCAGATGAGTAGTTTCTGAGATTAGCCTTTATTATATCATTATAACTAGTTCAAAAGTCTATCAATTGCTTAATCAAATGATTTTAATTATAATAAATCAAATAACGTTTTCGAACAAATATATTTAGCAAGAGTTACTATACTCACAGCCTAATAAAAACCACATTCCGAAAAATTACAAAGCATTTTACCATTTCATCCATACCAAATTCACCGTCGGATACGCTTTAACGACTTATTTATACTCATACATCCTCATGAAGCCCCCTCAAAAAGACATTTCAACCGTCCCACATATAATATAAGGGTACCCTCTCTCACCCCAGTGACAATTTACGGATGTAAACACGTTTCCCAGACGTCTAGACGGCGCTGGTGTAACGCAATAAATCTAGACGTCTGTTCCGAGTCTTCATTAAAACCCACGAGGGCCGCGGGGCGATACGAAATTGGAAAGTTCTTTGCAGTTTTTGGATTCTTTCGAACGTGGGGTCCCTTGTAAACGTCGATGCTGTTTTGTCTTGTTTATAGTTAATGGGTATTGATATTTGAAAAGGTGTTTATATTTAAAATACTAACTTGTAAGGACCATTCAAAAGTATATTTTGAAATTGAATCTGTTTTTTTTTTTCTAAAGATTAATAAATTCACGTGAAATATTTTTATCTAAAGTAAATGACACGTTTTTCTCTGTGACTCTAATTGGAAACTTCACGTAGCGGTTTTGACGACGATTAATTTTAGAAGGTGTTTGTGTGCTGGAAATAACTTTTGTTATTTACATATGTATAAACATAATAATATTTGAACATTTTACAAGATGTTCTTCCAATATATACTAAGCCTTACTACGTAAAATCAGCTATATCTCTGTTTCATTTTACAAAAACTAGTGACTACTCTTCCTGTTGCAAGGCGGAAATATGTTTGGATATATCCTTGGAGTATATTTATGTACAAATATCTAATTCAATTGCCATATACCAAGACACCCATAACGCAGCGGAAGTATCACACGTTGTAGAGTATTTCAATTTATGAATTTATGTTTGTATTTAGTACTAGACCACATGTCTAATGGATAGAAAGCGTTTATATCAATCGATAGTCGCGACTTCGAATCTGAGTTAGAAGTTTAGTTTGTATATATTCTTCAATACAAATCGTAATGTAATTTTTCTCTAAATACTCTAATTTTGTCGAAAAAATCGGATTTTTTTTTTAACTTAGCTATAATAAGTTAACAATGACTGGTCTCACTTTTTTAGGGTGCGTTTAAACCAAACAAACAAAGAGTTTTAGTTGAAATGAAAGCTTGTTTTCAGCGTTTACACCAAAATTTTCATCAAATCAGCCGAAAGTATATTCTGTCGAACGAATTGCTAGAATATAAGAAGTCTTTGTAGAGACCGCTTCAGGAAGCGAGCACATCCGAACACGCAAGAACGTTCAAAGCAACTGTTCGCACGCTCTAGTGCCGTTTATATGGCAAGCGAGCATTCTTAGAATATTCCATAAAATCTTTGTGAACGCAAACAGAACCATGAAAAAAGTCTGTTTACACTCAAAGAATTTTATCGAGAGCTCTCTTACAATGTGATGTACGATAGTTATAAGTTTGTTTAAACTATTTTGCTTGACAAATCTGTAATAATACATCTATAGATGAAAAAAAAATAGAAAGATATATGTATAACAAGTTATTTTCCAATAGTTTTTGGCGTTTGTCGCATCAGAAGGTAGAGTCGGCGAATCAGTTTCGCGACCGATGCAGACGAGTTCAATGAACTTCGAAACTTACGCACCTATAGTCAATTTCAATGGAATTGTATAAACGGTAGTTGCTACTAAAACTGTCTCCATTGTCTAACTTTTGAAAAAATGAAGTTTTATATTAATTTTATAACTAATAACGTATATTGTATACACACTTGTATATTGTAATGGTGTAAATTGAGGGTATATCAATGTTTTCGTATTTGCACTACGTGTATATTTCGTTGATTTTTAATTTTTTTTTCTTAAAAACATAGTTTTAAAAAGAAAATTAAAAGATCAGTAGATAATGCAGTTTCCATCGTCCATGACTCGACGTAAAAAAATATGAGCAATATATGTAACGTATGTATATCGAGTTGATATCATACTTATTCTGTTTATTTGATATAGCTCAAAATAATAGTTATATCATATTTGTCAACAGGAAAAGAACTCGTTCCTAAACTACAACGTTTCCTGTATACTAACACTGCCGCCGTATCAGAGACAAGGCTACGGGAGACTACTTATCGACTTCAGTAAGTAAAGTACTACTTTCTTAATATTATATTACTTTAGTTTTATCTGTAGTTTAGTCTGTTCAATGTGTCTCGTTTGTGTCATTATTTTAGCTCACGATCACCTGTCAAAGATGAGCAGAAGTTCTTTTATTTTAATACTCATCCGTACCGATTAAATTCGTGTCTTCTCCATCTTACGCTATATTGTCGAAATAATCTGTACTCATATGGCTCAAATAAGAGCCCTTAACCTAAGAATTGAATTTATTTTAATAAATATAATATACTCGTAAAATATTGATCACATGATATCAATATAGATATTGATAGCGAAAAGATAAAACACAGGATTTCGTTTAAATTTAAGCCTAAATTTAATAGTATTTATTATTCATAAAATATTGGTCACCTCAAAAATATACTAATGGTAAATTGATAAAGTAAATTTTGAGGTTTCAATGGTAAAATACAAATCCACAAATATTCTATTCTAAAATACAAGGGTGACTATACACTGTGACTTGAGTCACGTCGGAGGACAGGAATTGATGCAAAAAGGACATTACTACATTCTAACATTCAAAGCAAACGATTTCAAAGCAAATTAAGTGAGATATATAAAAGCTGTTAACAATAACAATAATTATACATTAATATCTTTCTATACATAATAAAAACTAAAGTGAAGAAACAGCGGCAACAATTAAATTAGGGAAGATTCGCAATTCTACCTAATTTTTCTTTACTAGATATGTTGGTCACTTGATGATTATTTTTTATTGAATAATTTATACTTCGAAAATACCTAAAATTAAAAATTTATTAAGATCAACGCAAACCGTAAGAGCTATGACTTTGGAATTCTTTAATCGATGACATAAAGTCGCTTCTAATTAAGCAGTCGTTGTGAAGACATAACTGAAGAGGGACCGACGATGATTCGATTGAGTAGCAGGCTTCTAGAATAGAAGAAGTTCCTAGTAGAGATGTACGGAAAATAATGCTAGATAAACTAAAGATTTTATATATGTAATTTTTGATAACAGGAGGAAGGGGAAATATATATCTTTCATCTTCTAGAAATTGTTGATGGGGTAACAATAAAAATCGTATAATATTTACTCTAGGAAAAGATTTATATAAGGCTTCTAATATAAGTGGAAGTAATCATTTATCAAATCCTCCTTTCATAGTAATATATTGTAATGATAGCCTTATAAATTTACCATCAAATGATCATGGATTTCCAAATGCAATTTGAATTAATAATAAAATTCATATCAAGAAGGCCGACTCAGCCGAAAAGCAATTAAAGAGTTTGATCTAAGGCAAGAATTACACTTGTAACTTTTGCTCACTTTCATAAGATTATACATACATACATTATTATTGCTTTTACCCTTAATTGGCAGTGAATGCTCATTAGACAATCACATCATTTAATGTCACCCAGGTAACGGTACCACCTTGTAATGTTACGAGAGTAAAACTTGCCTAATTCTCGCCTAATATAAACTACATGCGACTATAAACAAAACAATAACGTCACATCATAACAATCAACAGTCCAGAACGTGATTCGTATAATTCGCTCAGGTGAGCGGTCAACACCGCGCGGGGTTTGTTTAGCCGGGGGTGGCGTCTCGCGGCCGTCGACCCGACCTGGATCGATGCACTGCAGTATGGATCGGTCTGCAGTCTAGACACCCCCACGCCCTACCCCACGGAGGTTTCTAGATGCGCGGAATTTTGATAGCCGTGTTAATTTGTTACGTTCAAGTTTTAACTTATCCTCTGTAATTGGTTTGTTAGGGGTAGGATTTTTTTTGGGTATTCGATGGTCAACGGTTTGGGAAGTATTGGGATTATCTGTGTTGCTGTTTTTTTTGTTTTAACTAAGATTTTAGTAACAAATAGGGTGTCGTAAAGTCGTCTTATGATAGAAAATTGTTCTTAAATTACTATGAATTATAACGAAACGTGCTATGAGTACGTATGGTAAATAATTTTACAGCATTTGTAATAAAAATCATAACATCGTGGTTGGATTTTAAGATTAATAAAAACATTAACTGTTATAAGCAGTGGCATGATTTCGTTTTTAATGAAAAAGTTTAGTCTTTCATATATCTAATATAATAAACATAATTAATCTAAAATCAAAATAGCTTTTGAATTCTGCTATTTTATGAAGGTTATATAAATGATTTAATAAATAAATTATAAATCGATACAAGAAAACTTTTTTAACAAATGAATAATAAAAAAAGAACTTTCAAATTAGGTTACGTTATTAATATTTACTTTATATTTTTCCATGAACTGCTCTCTAGAGTAACGTACACGTTTGTTAAGAATACCAATATTGTGTAGAAGTGAAATTAAAAATACTTTTTACCTATTCAGGTAAAAACCGTTTCTAGTGCCAGTAACTTAATTTAAAGTTAGTAATTTGGTGAAAAGCTTTTACGAATAAAACTATTATATTTCATTGTAACGATTGTTCTATTGCTTTGTTTTTATAATTTTTTGTTCTTCATTTTTTTATTTATAAAGTTATGTACGCTTCATAACCAATATCAGTAGACCCATCAAAAAATATTTATTTATACATTTTATCAATTGTTTAACTTAAATTATTACCACAAAAATAATTTAATAATATTCAAATATACCAAACATAAGTTACAATTGTTTATACAATTTAACAAACGAAGTTAAAGTGTTCAGCAAATAACTTCAAAAGCGTGTCGTGAAACCATTACACGTGACCTATACCAATATATTTTTTTGTTAACTAGGTTATCTCCTCACGAAAGTCGAGGGTAAAGTTGGGTCGCCAGAAACGCCATTATCGGATTTGGGTCTCATTTCCTACCGGTCGTATTGGAAGGAAGCTCTGTTGAAGAGGCTCTGTTCGGCGCCGGGGCCCACACTGTGTATACGAGACCTTAGTAAGGATTTGGCGATCGCGTCCTCTGACATCGTGTCGACCCTGCAAGAGAGGGGGCTGATGAAGTACTGGAAGGGAAAGCATATTGTGCTGAAGAAACAGGTACGTGTTTTTATGTCCACGATTTCTTAGTACTTTGGAAGAATCGGGTATATTTTTATTGATGCGGAAATTGTAAATGTTTCAATTATAACAGTTAATTTGAGGCAATTGCAGCGATTTTCTGATTCAGAAAAGTGTCTTTCGTTGTTATTTACTTTTTGTGTTTTCGGCAAAAAAAAACAAGATAAAATATGAGTTTAGGGACTTAAGTTTTGCGATAGGTATGTGTACCAATTTGCAGTTATTTTGATAACTTTTCACGAAAGGCATCTTAGTAGTGGAAAGAAAAGTGTATTAGTAATTAAGTGATTGGGTATTCAACGAAGTCGTTAAAATATTCAATTAGGAGAAACAACCTCTTCAGATTTTTTTTTTGATAAAAATAGCACACAAACAAATAGTCGGGTCATACGGTCTTAAGTGATTACAATTTTTAATTAAACAGAAGAGCTAAAAATGCATTCTCAGCTTAAAAAGAAATAAGGGATGTAAGGGAATAGGAAGTAAAAGAAAGAAGTGGGGGAGGGGTCAGGGCTTCCGGCTCTCATACTAACCATACGAAACAGCTATATCAGCTCCTACACGCCGATTTTCTAAAAGAGTGAAGTAATGCCACGGTCGAGCCAGTCTGTATATGTACTGGTGCTCCAAATGTCCATGCGACGCGGTGGTAATCACTTAACATCAAGCGTCACACCAGCTCGTTTGTTAGTTACGACGTATGTGCAGGAGGTGCTGGAGGAGGCGACGCGCCGCGCTGGGCGCGCGCGCTGCGTGGACCCCGCGTGCCTGCGCTGGTGGACCGGCGGCGCGGCCCGCTGACGCCGCGCCCCGCGCGCGCCCCGCGCCCGCCGCGCCCGCCCGCGCCTCGCCGTCCCGCCGCGCCCGCCCAGCAGCGCCGCGCGCTCGCTGCTCTAGCGCGCGCTCGCCCGCACCGCCGCAGGTACCGCGCCGCACGCACCGTGCCATACCGCACCACACCACACCTCACCACACCTCACCTTAACACCAGACCTTATCACACCACATCACACCAGACCATATCATACCATATAATACCACACCATGTCAAACCATATCTAACCATACCACATACACTACATGTGGATGCTGATATGCTAATAAACACATGAACTGACTGACAAAAAAAAAATTAAGTCGGAAAGTTACTAAATTTTTTGTTTCGAATATTAAAGTGTGTTCCATATTTTACAATACCTATATAATAATCTGATATATTAGTACAACATATTATTATTATATATCCATCTTCCCTTTTCAATTATCAAAATAGAAAAAAAGATGGATATACACTTCTCCAAAAAGATTTTTTAAGATTAGGTTCGACACCTTTGGATGCCATTTTATTAAAATGAAGATAGTGTGGCTTAACATTGTATTGCTTATCAGCGTCCACATACAATACACGTTGCACACCACACACGCACTTCACGTTTTTTAAAATAATATCAAAATATAGTTTATTCAAGTAGTTATACATCGCGGTAAGATCTTGTGGTGAGGGCATTTCACTGTTCTCACATACGACCCCACCACTCTACTATTAACAATGTAAATAATGAATATAGGGCTAGAACGTAATAAATTAACCACTGTGAGAATGTTTACATGTTAAGCTGTTTCATAATTTTATCATTTAATTCATTGAACGGAAATCCCTATGTTGATTTTCGATTGGAGTTATTCTAGATTAATTGATTGGCCTCGACATAAGCTGAGTTATTTACCGTGTAGCAAAATCACATTTTTTTAAATTAATTCTGTTATTATAAAAAAAGCTTTTTCATTCTTTCTTCTTCTAGATTATAGTCAAGAAAATTTTGTATTTTGTCTCTTAATAATTGTCTCTGTCGCAGATGAAGCCTGGTTCTTCTGGATGGCAAGTGACATGGGCGATATATATTTTACTGACTATTTTTAAACTAACAGTTTTTAACGATCTTGAAAACATTTTGATGATTTTATATCCAGGTGTCATGAACAGTTATGTGAACGTGTATGTGGTTCTCAATCTTTCGAATCATAAAGTGAAGTTGACGTTATAACGAATTTAGTTTATAAATAATGACTTTGGAGGTGTTGAAAACATTTGGTGTAATTCTTAAATGAAATATGGAGTAAATAAAATTTAAGTGAATCTTTATGTTTCGATGCAGAGGTCTTTGTAAAGTGGTTATGGGACAAGGGCGTCATCATATCGAACTATTTTATATATTTAGTAAGTTATTTCAGCAGCAATGGGAAATATGGAGTCTCTTGTATAAAGTTAGCATTATTTATATATGTTGATCTTCTGTCCTTGGAAATGTGAATGTGTAAAATTATTAATAAAGTATTAAAAGGAATTTAATAATGTACTTTTAGATATTTTAGACTTTTCATGTTTTAAGTAGGTTTAAATTAAATTAGTATTTAGTTTTGTATAAAACTTAGTTTATTGTAGTTAGAATAATTTTGTAAATAAGGAATTATTTATAACGACCTTTAGTTCTGACTTATCGATTTATTGTTTATATAAACTGAAAATAGAACAATTTAGATCTAGGCATATTTATAGGATTTATCAAAACGCAAATAGAAAAAAAAATTGTTAATGAATTTAAGGATTTCTCTTTAACTGGGTTTTATTATCCCTTTTAAAAACGATTACCGCTAAATGAAAAAAGCATTCTTTTGAATTTAATATATAAAAATGCGTATTACGAATGAATGTATAATATAGCACAGGAATGGAAAGGTTTTTGTTAAATAAAAAAAATTAAGGATGACTTATGTAATACTGTCTTTTAGACTTAGATGTTTTTAATAACCCATTTTTTTTAATTTGGCGTTTATTAATAGGATGAATTGAAAGTAATTAAAGATAAAATATGTTGTAAGTATGACGTAAAATAAATTAATATAATACCTTTCGTGTTCTCGTCGTATTAAAAACTAAAAATTCTCATTATCTGTAGTAAATCTAAAAGAGACGCTATTCTTATGGACATCTTTGCGTAGTATAGGTTTTCGAACTTTTTATTCCTGATATAACATAAACAAGTATTCCATAGAATATAGAATAAATTCATGTGCTAAATAATCTATTTAATATAAATGTAAATATATTAAAAAAATAGTTGTCAAAGTTGTGTAAGATATACTTAATAAAAGAAAGTAAGTTATATCATTTGCTCTATGTAATTTAATGTTATGTAGTATTTTGTTACTTGTCTTATTTAGTAAACAGATATGGCATACTTCTAACCACACATATATATATGGATGCTGATAAGCAATAATGTGTCAACCCACAAAAAGTGAAATTTGTAGATATTGATGTATTCTGATAGTGCATTTCGTATTTAACATTATACAAAAAAAATTCAAGTCATTTGAACTAAATAAGTACGGAAAAAAGTTTCTTAATCAAACGCTTAGAATATTGAAGTAAGTTCCATATTTTGGATTATGCAATAATTTAATATATTTGAAAAACATATTATTAGATTAAAATCTTTATTAGCCTACCTGCTATAAATTAATTATACTTTTTATCAAAATAGAAAAGAAAAGATGGATATATGTTTCTTCAAACAGATGTGTTAAGAATAGATTCGAAATCTTTAGACGCCATTTTCTCAAAATGAAGTTCGTGTGGCTTGACACAGTATTGCATATCAGCATCCATATTTGAATTTATCGATCGAATGATTGCACTGAGTCATTTATATAATGAAAAATTTTAATGGAAAATAATGTTCGAAAATTCTTGATTATTGTTACCAAATATGACAAGTTAAGAAATTATTCGAAAGATCGAATTACAAAAAAAGTTACCTTATTCTGTTTGTTTTATTAAATAATGAAATGTTTTTATGCATTAATTCTAAAAATAATATTGTAATAGATCTGGATTATCATCAAATTATCAGATGTGAGAAACGAAAATATATTCACTATAATAATTAATACATAATTAATTTGATAATGATAAAAATCACGAAAATCTGCGCCTAATTGTGTAAAATAATTCATTTTATGTTATACCATTTGTAAATACTCTAAAGATGTTGTTGATGATTTTTTTTAATATTAGTATTTTTTATTAGCATATAACGCACGCTTAGAATTAAAGAGACAGATTTTAAAATATGTGTGAAACGAGTTAGCTACGTTTTTAATTACAATTTAGTTTCATATAATTATCTGTGTTCATGATCTATGATTTTGAAAAAAATAAATAACTATTTTATTAACATTTTGTGATATTAAATTCTAAATAAACGGCTAAATTCCCAAATTTAAAACCGTTTTTGCGTTTTGTGTCTTAAATGTAAAATTTTGAATTTGGTCCCTTTTATACTAGCGCGTGAAAAGTAAGTCAAATAAAAATAAGGTAAAGTAAATCTCTTTTGTACATAAAATTATGTAATAATATGTAAGAGAAGTTTTTTGAAATGTTTAATACAGTAAAATATAATAGCAAATATCTAGAGTAAATTTAGTTTTAGAGTAAAATTGTTTTTACAATTACAATGAAATTATATAAATATAGATATGATATAAGCTCATGAATTTTGGCACACATAATGCCGACAACTTTTGACGACGTTGCCTAGCAACCAGCTAGCGACTGAAATTATCTGTGGACCATCAAGTCAGTTGATGAATGTGTCAAAGTTGGAAATGGTTACAGATTTTTAAAGTCAAATAGTATGAACGGATTGTATCTATAGGTATATAATATCATTGGTAAATTTCGTTTAATATGTATTTTGAGTATCTTTTTTTTAATAAGAAAAAAGTAGAAAATATTCACAGTTTTAGGGCATTGTTGTATTATATTTGTATGTCAATTGATATTATACGATAAGAAATTATATTAACTGTACAATTTTAAAAGCTAATAACAGCCACTATTGTCTTAAAACTTTCTTTGATAATAATATACGAAAAGAAAAAAAAAGATTACGATAAATATTTTAGTAAATTACCAAAAATATTTCCAGAGAAGCGACAATGTGTGATATTAATAAAATCAGCTCTTAAAAGACGCATATTATCCGACTTCGTAAAAGGGGATGGTTTTTTTGTTCGGCTGTATATTATTTGATTACACCAAATTGCTATAATCGAGTTAAAATATACATTTTAAAGTCATTTCCATACACTTTGATTCGTCTAAAAACGAATAAGTAAGTCGTTACATAACTTTAACTACATATTATGAAATAATAATATTATTATTTTACATAAAAACAAAATTATTTATTTTTTCATTTTCTTCTACCTTCTTGTTTTTAATTCTTTGAATACTCGTTAATTATAAATATAATATATAGTTATAAATTGTGAAATATTTTTTATTTAAATTTAATTATTATTAAAATTGTACAAAACATAGATGTAAGGTTGAAATGAACCTCTTATAATATAATATATAATAAAATATTTGTTAAATATTAGTGATAATGTTGTTATTTTAATTTACGAGAAAATAATGTATTTTTTATTTTTAATGTAATAAATGGATCTTCTTATTTATTTTCATACCTTTTTTTATAATTTTTATGCTTACTTTTTTTTCATATCAAAAGACAGCAGACAATTTTATAATTTTTTTTGCGACCTTTTTGTAATGGTTTATTTTTTAAAACCAATCATCGGCTTCGTTTGTCAGATAAATACGTGGGTACTATTGCGATCGTAAAACATTCTATTAAGGTGTTAAAACACCTTAGGTTATCACCACATAAGATTTTCTCCATCTTTTAGCAAAATTTACGATGATGGATTACATAACACATTAGACGATGCAAATAAAGTCGTGGACAAAAATTTACTAAAAAAAAAACAAATATAATAAGTTTTAATTCATTTTGTTATATACATATTATTTTTAATTTTTTTTTAGTATACAGTCCTTTAAATTGTTCGAGAGGGAACCGTGCAAATACATACTAAGCATTCTGAAAACTAAACATTACTTTTTGGATAATTAATGAAAAATATAAAATGTCACTCTAAATACTTCCCGAGCTCCCAGATACATACAATTGAAATAAGTTTGTAGACAAGTCACAATTTAAGGAAATAACATGGAGGATCACGTGATTAAACAATTACGGAGGATCACGTGATTAAATGATTAACTCAATTCCATACATTTTGACTTGTGTACGATCTGATTTGTCAATTATTACATAACTTTGTTTAACTCGATTGAGAAAATTATAGTTACGTGCTAGTATAGATCGATGTCTACGCTTTCTTCAATACATCAGAAGTTATTTAATGTGCGTGCTTCACGTAAGTTTTGAATTGTGATTTGTATTTATCTGATGAATTAGAAAAATAGGCAGAGTGAAGACCGAACTAGTTAAGCGGTGATGTACCTTTAACATCGTTACGGGCTCAATTCCAGGATATATTTGTAATTTCACAAATATTTGGCTCCAGGTACACGATCTCACGTGGGTTGACTGAGACTAGAGCCCAGCCGTAGCACACTGACTTGACCTGGGTACCTCACTAACAGAAGCTACTAGCTTCTCAAACGAGAGGCGACACTCGCTAAACATTTGACGGGATTCCTGATGTTAAGTGAACATCGCTGCCCACGGACATTACCAGCACCCGAGTTCCCACAAATGCGTTGTCAGTTTAAAAATTAATAAGGAACGGAAATGAAAAAGAAGTAAGGAATTAGTGAGGGAGTTATGCTTGCGGTTCTTCCACTCTCCGTATATGTATAACAGTTGTAAGCTGTAACATTACGACCTGAGTATCATGAACCCTAATGAATCCGACAAGTATAATAAAAAAATTTAATATGGACAAAATCACGGGATGAAATTGGTATAAATATATATTCAGACTAGGTGCAAACCAATTTCGTTTTAATACGATTTCTTTTCAAGAAAAATACGTTTTTACATATAATAAATTCGGTAATGAGAAATTTCCGCTTACCCCGCGGTGCTACTTGGATTAAAGGTTTTTGAAACGTTAATAAATATTTATATTGAAAATCTAGAATTAAATTTATAAAGCACTTGCGATTTTGTAAATGTATTAACTTAAAGACACTTACACATTATCAAATAAGTAATTAATTCCGCATAATTTTATTATTCGTTTACTTAGTAAGAATATAATTTTGATATGTACACTGGTAAACGTTAGTGGTTGCGGGTCTTACAAGTTGTAAATTAAAATAACTTATAACTAACTAAATATCGCTGTTTTCTATCTATACTAATGTTATAAAGCTGAAGAGTTTGTTTGAACGCGATGATCTCAGGAAGTACTGATTCGAATTGAAAAATTATTTTGTGTTAGATATTTTATTCATTGAGGGAGGCTACAGGCTATAATACATCACGCTACGACTCATAGGAGCGATGCAATAGCCATTAACGCGAGTGAAATCGCAAGGGACAGCTAGTATAAAATAATAGGGATTTAGAAGTTTAAAAGAAGACAATTTCTGTTCGCTTGTCCGCCATTACACAAAAACAGTTGCCTTTGAATTAAAATAGACAAAAAGTGCTACAGTCAATAACTCCATAAATATAAAAATATTAATGTTTATTAAATTGGATTCAATGAAACAAAAAGGTATAGAAAAGTGTCACTTATATTTCTTTTATACTAATTTTCTCAACAAAAGCGATAAAGTAATTTTCGTTGGCCTAGATTTATTTGGCACAAGTATTGTCTCGTAGCCTATATAATGAAAGAAATCCAAAAACATAATTTTCTTCTAATTCTCATTTGCAAACGTATTTATTCCATTTGGTTTTTTTTCATGATTTGATAAAAATATAATTAATAAATAGTACGATGACAGAACTCACAAAATCACAAAAATAGTAGATATTTTTTTTTAACCCTACACAATCCATGTTGCGTGACATGTTCGTGTATATAAAAAATGGCGCAGGTACAACAGTTTAGTTTGGGGGCGTTAATTTATTACGTAACGCAATTTTTAAAGATTTTTGACCCCCAAATTTTGTAACGCGCTGTAACGTTTTCCTTCCTCTTCTTAAACGTTACATAAGTTACCATTTTTACCTAAAAGCCTTTGTTATTGTTTTAATCCCGCCCCTGGAGCTAATCGTAACTTTTACAAGACCTCCAACCCTCCTCCAATTGTGTTACGTAATATTTGAACGCTTTAAGAATATTAGGAACCTATAAAAGATTCCATAAAAAATCATTGGCTAGGTATTCCTCAAATTATAACTGCTTTCGTAACGGACGTGAGTTCGGTTCTATTTTACGATACAACTAGCTATCCCTTGCGGTTTCAATGGCATTTATGGTCACTCGAATCGAATCGCCTCGATGTAATATAGCCTATAGCCTTCCTCAATAAATAAACTATCTAACACATAAAGAATTTTTCAATTCGAACCAGTAGTTCCTGAGAGTACCGCGTTCAAACAAATAAACCATTTATATTATTAGCATTGATACATAAGGCCAAAACACATTACCGGAAAAATCGTTATCGTTTTTACAATACACCTCGACACGTTGCGTCGTGGCACGTCACGTCATTGTCGTGTGCTTGTGTTTTGGCTCATATGGATGGAATGGTTGTATGTATGTATTTGGTTCCGGATCAGCGATAATGGGTATCATCCTGGTGAGCTTTTAAGTATGAGATCTTTAATTCAGTTAGCTCCGTTAAAAAGTAAAAAAAACCGACAACGCATTTCGTAGCTCCTCTGGTGCTGCAAATTTTAATGGGTAGTAGTAGTATTCACTTTTCATCAGATGATCTGTCAGCTCGTTTGCCCCCTATTCTATTTAAAAAAAGTTTAAATATAGTTAAATTCGTTAATAAAAGGAAGTATTTTAATTATACTTACAACATCAGTGTAGTGGTGACCAATATGCATGTAGCCCTTTTTAAAATGCTTTTTTTCTATCCAATAGCGTCGGGTCACAATGGTTCAGTGATTTTAAACTGTTACCGTGTTGACAGTTGATTTTATAGGTTCTTTCTTCATTAATTATACTACTTATTTAATTTTGCTTTTTTATTTCGAAGGATATACTTTTATATTAATTATATAGAATGCTCATTAAAATTGGTTCAGTAGTTTTTAATGCAAATAACTAAAAGTCGTCAGTCATACAAGTTAACGAAATTGCGATTATTGTTTTCGTGAAACTATTCTGCTTTTTTGTTTATCTTTGAATTCTATTCCATTTTTAAGATATTTCCAATAAGGAGGCGGTTCTCAATTCGTCGGGGACTTTTTTATGTATATAATATAATCACCGATTAATTGAAAATGGCTAAACCGATTTAGATTATTATTTTTTTTATGTACAAGGGTATAAGGGCTCTTTGATTGGTCCCTTAGAATTTTTATCAAAATCAGTTCAGTACTTTCGTTTTAAAATCAAAATAAATGGAATAAGTTTGTCATTCTAATAAACGATACTACGTATTTTGCATTTGTTGTCGGTTCCCCCTTTTTTTTTTTTTTTTTTAAAAAGTTTTTGTATTCGGTAATACAGTGAAGATAAGAAAATCAGTACAGATCTATAATCACCATGATATTTATTTAACTACTTGATTTTCTCCGGTCTATATGGCTAATGTTATCATATTATTCCTACAATTGTAATTTTCTCGTCCATTCATTCGTGACCTAACGGTAACATACAAAGAGCATAATTAAATGTACATAAGATTCGCTGAAGCGAATACAACTGTTATTTCTTTTAGAAAAGCCGCTCAAACTTAACATGAAGGTCTCCGTAACATGGTACAAGACATATCCAGCGCTAGATGGCCATGGATTATGGGCACTAGGGGCTAGTAGCTGGCAAAATTTTGGATATGAGATATAATTTTTTTCAATCAAAACTTATTATACTCCACTAAATATTTGTCTTTATTTTTAAAAAGTGTTTTTTTCTACTACTAAATTTACACAGAAAGGTAACGATTTAGGTAAACTTCACTGTGTCCCAGGGATACTTAGGGTAAATCCGGCCCTGAATATACCTTATGTAGATGGCCTAGGTTAGAACACGTTGATCTGAAACGATGGTCGTGAGTTCAAAGTTTCAAACCCCGACTAGCACCGCTGAGTTTTTTAGTGCTTTCGTGTTTAAATTTATTTCTTGCTCGGCGGTGAAGGAAAACATGTTATGACATGTGACATTTTACCTGGATTTGGATAGTCAAATCCGAAGCTATGGAGAATAACGAAAAAACTTAATTAGTCGCGATGACGATTTTGATGAAAATCATTAGTATTTTGAAAAAATATGTTCTTAGTCAGAAATAGAACCAGCTGATTTAAAAAAAAAAACAGCACGTACATTTTTTATTTATTCGACTATTTCAAAACAATTTGAAGGAAATTGTTAACATAACAATTTTCGTGTTATTTTACTTTTGATGTTTTTCGGGTTACGATAAGTCAATGGTAAAATTAAATTTTCCAATTTATGAACATCTCACGCGCATGTAATTAGGATGTCCGCATCACGGTGGGTACACACCGAGCCGGCGTTACGTATAGAACTTTATTACATTATCTTATCTTTTTGATATTTTTATTGTTAACTGGCTTTTGGTCGCGGCTCCGCTCGTTAATGTGGATACTTATTTTTCTGTCCGGTTTACATCTAATGAAAGTAGTCTATACTTTCTCGAAAGAGCAAATAATAAATTAACAAAGTTTTATCGTAGTCGGATGAAATAGGTGACATATAATATAGAAAAATAAATTAATGTCATTTCATGTATGTCTAATTTTTATTTGTAATAAGTTGATATAGATAATTCAATGGCGTCTCTTATCTATATCAATAATATTGCATAAGATACGAACAAATATGTAAGTGAGTTTGTTTATACAAACATAATATTTATGTTTTAGATGGCTAATGAAAGATTAGATGCAATATTAGGTGAAATTTAGTTAATAAATCTGGTTAAATTTTTTCAAGGTAATAACCTTAAATTCAGTTACGTTGAAATCTGAATTAGGAATGTATATTAAGTCACTCGTTGAATAACTTGTAAAATATTTTGTTCACCTCATTATTACAAGTAAGTATTTATGAAACTAATAATGTTTTACCAAACCAAAAAAAAAATTAAGTTCATAATATGATATCATATTCATAACCCTCTATGCTGCGCCACTAAAGCGTGGCCACCCGCGGAGCAGGTCACTGGACTTCCCCGAACTGAGGTGCTTGATCGCTCCGCGAGTGTCAGGCGAGCGCAGGTTGATGTCCAGATCTTCACTCCAGGAAATATAATTTTCCCTACCCATAGACACCCCTGTATTCACAGGCGGCGACGGGACACCGCAACTTAGGCAAGTTGTCAGGTTCTGCCTTCGCCATGGCCTCACTACCACAGTGAGCCATGTTGCGATACATAGATTCTGCAGTCATATACATAGTATGATATAAACTGACACCAATACAAAAAAAAAAAAACAATAAACGTTGTTGTTTTACTTTGTCTTTACTTTTTTGCGATGTCTTTTTACGTATTCATTTAAAAGGGTTTAACCCATTTTAATAAAACTTACAACTTTCAACTATTTTTGTAAGCATCGTAGATAAATTGACACAGTTGAAATTGAGCATAGTTAAGTTCAAGTCAAATCAAAGTTTAAAATTTAATATGTTAGAAATATTGCTGCCTCCAGATAAAAAATAAAAACTGTTATTACGTCATTTAGCTTTCACATGCAGTCCATATGGAGAATTATTTCATTTGTACCGGTTTTTAGCAAACATCTGCTTATTAATTCGACAAGATAAATTAAGAGCAAAAGTAAATTAAATTAAAATCACTTTAACACCGAAAAGACTACTGAGATGTAATTGACATTTAATTTATGTATTGATAAATACCTGCTAAAACATGTTTATAGCAGGACGTGATATGACATGATTAAATTATGAAATTGTATCGAAAGATAAGAAATAAATATTCGTAGATAGAGCATTTTAAAATAAGTATAAGGACGTCTCTACGTGTAGTAGTTAAAGTAAAATACATTTTAATACATTTATTAAATCAACCTCAATGTATATATGTTTCATGTATATGATTTGATGTTATAAAGAATAATTATATTATATGTATATATGTATGTGTAACAAAACAATTTATTAGTGTAGGTGGCATGTGTTATTAGAAAAACTACATTCTTATTATGTTATACTGTTGTTAAACAATGTTGTACAAAGTTAACGAGTTATGTAGCTGAAATTGTAAAACATGACGAATAATTAGGACGCACCATTTAGCTCGTGGGTTGATATTGACGTCAATTGGATCTTGATATGGGGCTCAAGATTAATTTGAGTTTCAATTATATCTTTATTTTTGTCTTACCTTTTTAACTTTCATATAAGATACTAGATGGTGCCTGCCACCGATTTTGTTGATTTTATCATCCATTTTTTTCACTTTTCACGTTTTATTTTAGCAACAAAAAGTAGACTTTGTTCCTGTGCCAAGCCAATCTTTATACCAATATAATGTTTCGAATATTGAAGTTTTTTCCATATTTTGCAATATCTAATAATCTTATATTATTGAAAACCTTATTATTCCGTAAAACTTTATACTATATCAAAATAGAAAAGATGGCCATATACCTCTACAAATCAATTCATTGAGAATACCTTTGACATTTTTAGACGCCATTTTCTCAAAATGAAGTATGTGTGGCTTGAAACAGTAGTTGATCATAATATAAATCCGCCTTTAGTTAAATCTGTTTAGTGTTCGTGTCCGGCGGTGTAATGTAACTAGTTTAATGGCGACACAGCACGTTGAACTGGTGATCGCGTCACGCTTAATTATGGCTTCGTTATCAGTTATCATTGAAATGTTTACAAAATAATATATTTTTTAATTAAAACAATAAATATATGTTTCAATTTTAGGGGTGGAACAGTTTTATTTCTGTTCGATGATGGTTTATCTATTCATTAAATATAAGATCGTTAAACAGTAATTTAAAATACATATACTTTAATAAGATAATCCACAGAAACAACCGACTTCAAAAAAGAGGAGGTTCTCAATTCGTAGCATTTTTTATGGTATTTACCTCAGAACTATGTCATTTTTCAACCGATTTTGAATATTCTAATCTAATTTTTTATTCAAAAACATCTCAAGTTTTTTTTATTTGATTGGCTGGTATAGTTTCAGGCTGGACCAATAGAATTTTTATCGAAATAGGTTCAGTAGTTTGATTGTTAAATAAAAGTGACGAGACGAAAAAGAAGTCGGTTTATTTTTTTAAGTCTTAGTTACTTTTATTATAGTCACGATGTCACGTAACGTTGAATAATTTTCTTCACTTTGCAAGTCGGTTAAATTGTAATAAATCAGAATAAAGGCTGTAAATGTGCTTTAAATTGAGAGACAAACAAACAAACAGATAAAAATTCTAACAATTATTGTTTTGGGTCCTATTGCATTGATAGAGGCACCCAAAAATATTTTTTCTGATATACCTTTAATGTACAGACAGCCATCCGTTACAATTGTATTATATGTAGAAGCATAATTTCCCTATTTTATTCGGATACAAACAGACAAACAGATGAAAATTCAAAAAATATTGTTTTGTGTCCTTTTGCGTTGGTAAAGGCCCCGAATAATATTTTTTTCATATATCTTCCATGTACACACAGCGATCCGTTAGAATTTTATGATTAGTAAAGATTATTAGCTTTATACAATTAAACGCAATAGTTAGTAGTTCCAGTTTGCAGTGGAGATAGCTTTTAATTCAAATACATTCAAATGATACGTTATAGTTCTATTTTCGGGGTCATGCGGGTAAATGTATTGCAATATATGTTACTCATAAAGCCTTTGACCGATTTTAGGCGTACGTCTGAAAGACTCAGAAGGCAATGCTTGCATTTGACCCCATCAAAAAGTCAACGTTACGATAGTTCGCAAAACTCTTGTGAGTTAATGAATAACTTTTATTCTAAAAAATTCAAATGATATATAATGTACATGTGTATGTATAAATGTGTATAATAAAACGAAAATAATATATAGATATATAATTCACATTACAAAAATTACATCACAATCTGTTTAGTAGTTTTTATTTATAAGAACAACAAACATTCATTCTTCCAAACACACAAACATTTACACATCCCCACAAACTTTTGCTTTCATAAGGCGACAGTTACATTTGTCAGTTTTATTCATTCATTCTTTGTTTTGTGGCTTTTAGTGGTGCCAATTGTGCACATATTATTTCGCCAATGTCACGTGGAGCAAATTTGTCAGTTTTAATCTCGAGAGCGATACGAAAAAATTGTAACCTGGTAACAGATACGTCGTAAGTAGGTAGTTGTGAAAGCTGGGAATGTCAAAAATAAGGCACTGACAGGAAAAAATTTCAGATGTAAAACAATGAGAAATAACTTCTCCGTAAAAGCCACAAAACAAAATAAAGAAAGAATAACTTCTCCACGTGACATTGGTGAAATAACATTACAACTAAAAGCCATTATCCAAAGAATTAAATTTAATTGAGAAATAACTTATGTAAATATTTATAAAAGAGCAAAATTCACAAGTGTATGTCTCCCCTTATAATAAGATAGTAAGAAAAGATTCACGAGCTTGTAAAAAGTACCTAAGTAATATTTAATTATATCAGGAGTTACTTTTCGGAATTCAGTTATCAAAAATCACAAGATTATTCTGCTGTAAGCCACTAAACTGTGTCTGTGTCTGTGTGGGGTCTTGTGGTTTCGATCCTTGCTTATGTGTTTGCATATGTGGGAGGGCAGTTGCTGTTTGCTTGCTTGTGCTCGATGTTCTTGTGCATATGTGGAATACCGAGCGTTGCTTGCCTACTTGTGTTGCATGATCATGTACATACATGTGTAGGAGGGTGGGCAGTGCTTGTTTGCTTGTGCTTCTCGTTCGTGTGTATATGTGGGAGGGTGGGTAGTACTTGATTGCTTGTGCTATGTATGTGTGTGCACATATGGAAGGGTGAGCGGTGCTAGCTAGCTTGGGCTGCATGATCTTTTACATTTGTAAAAGGGTAGTGCTTGCAATGCTTGTGCTGTACGTTCGTGAATATATGTAGGAGGGTGAGCGTTGGTTAAGCAAGCAAGCGTTTGTGCTGCATGTGCGTGAGCGTATGTGAAAGGGCGGAAACTCATTACACAGCTGTATATTATTTCGAAGGTTATAGCAATATAATTTTGTGATTATTAACGCAATAAATCTGCAATAAATTTATAGAGCCAAGTCACGACTAATGAATGACAATGAAACGAACTAATCATAACAAATAATTCAAACCGGGGTGAACAGACGCACCGCGGGTCGCGTCAGGACATTCAAGACAATGGCTCAAGGACGAGTTGACCTCGGGGTCTCGAGGTGTTTTTTCAGAAGGTTGAAAGGGCAAGGGCGGTTAATATACTTGAAGCAATAACCTTACTGAGTAACGGTTCTATTTACGAGATGGTTCATCTGATGTTAGGTAATCATTTAGTCATTATAAACCAAAACATGTAGCACTGTTTTTTTGTTGAATTTTAAATGAAAAATCATATCATGGTACCACGACGTGACGTCGCTTCGCGTAAATGTATTCATTGTCAATCCTTTCCAATAACCAATTTTGAGATTAAAACTTACATTCTTTACATCAAAACTCAGTAGTATCAGTACAGTACATTTTTTCTTAACATACAAAAATTGATGAGCATTTGTTGCTGCATCTTTTTTGTGTCAGTCATCACCTAGAAAAGAATACCAAAAATACTGAATCCAAATATTCGCTTAGGTAATTGAAGAGTTTATTTTCATATCTCATTGTAAGTATAAAAATTAAACCACTGTAATACCTATTATTTGATTATTTAAACAGTGGGTTATGTGGGACGTACAAACATTGACTAATCTTCTTGGTACAGCCGAAATTCACAAGGACGAAGCTGCGGGTAGGAACTCTTGTAAACTCAAACTCAAAATATACTTTATTTAAATAGGCTTTTAAAGCACTTTTGAATCGTCAAGTTTCGAATGTCATTGCCACGGAATGCAGTCTGTACCGAGAAAAACTGGAAAGAAACTCGATAGTAACTCTCCTCAAATCATTTATACATAATGTAATTTTATTACATTTTAATTATGTTATCCTGATAGAAAATTAACGCGTATCATTTATTTAAATCATAAGATATTATGTCGTATATTTTTGGAGTACTTTCTTCTTTTATGATTCTTCCCAATAATTAACAGGTAATTCTTTGTTTTCTTTTGTTTTATATAAGAATGTATAGCTTAATAAATATTCAGCCCATCTGACATATCAAGACATAAGTCAGTATTCCACGAGAAAATGAACACCTACTGATTTGGTACTTAAAATTACTTTAAGACATCTAGGTAAACTAACCTACACATTAACAAAGTCAAAACGAACAAAGCTATTATAAATAGCTTATTTTAACCTCCCGAGACATTGAAAATAGACACAATCGATCGACTGTCTGTGTGTGGACGATATCATCTTTCCAAATCTTTGAAGGTATGGTGAAGTATTGATGTTTTGGTCGGATATCTGTACATACGTATATAATATAAATCTTACTAAGATCGAAATATGTATGTGTGAAGTAAACTCTGGAAACGCTGAATTTATTTTTTTTTAATTATAGTACTATATCAAAGGTACCTTAACGTTATTCGAAATGGTCATATGTTTTATTTAATGTATATATGCTTATTATTTAAAAAAAAAATCTACATAAATGCGAACAAATCCGCAAGTAAAAGCTTGTCTAAAATGTAAATAAAAAAACAATAATATAAGTAAACCAAAAAGGCAAAGAAATAAATATTTTCCACAACATTTTGCAGTCAGATTTAGAATTTCACACGAGACATTGTTGGCGATATTAAATTTGTGAGAATTATTTTAGACCATTAGTTTCGTAAATTAGGCTTTATATTCAATATGGGAAAAGGAATTTAGTAAACCACATAGCAAATGTAAACACTGCTTTACTTTAACGGCACTTCAACTAGATATTTTTTTACGCTTAACTTAATATATGAATGTAAGGGCTCGAACACACTCGCAAGATTAAGCGAAATATTTATAGCAGAGATATATTTTACGAGTTTATTTTTGTAGCACAGTCGAATTTGAATAATAATAGACCAAGAAGTTACAGTAAAACTACTACACTTTTACGAATTGATTGTCAAATAAAAAAAAATTATATAATTGGAAACCTCCTAAATTTTGCTTACACACGCTGGCCGGTATAACATACGCGCCTCCTATAGGAAGTCAATTGTACTATGCTTATAATTTTTTCGCAACTGCAAACATTAAGTTGACAATGTTTCATAGCTATCGGATGACGGGTATGGTCGCATAAGAAATAAACATTTAACAATGAAAATGAATTATAAAAGAGAAATTCGGGACGTTTTGTATGAAAGAATGTTTCAATAATTATACAATCCATAAATTATTTCATACATCCTTTAAATTTTTACGGAAAGAATATTACGTTTTTGAGAATCATGTCGTAAAATAATTCATTATCCAATCACAGAGCATAGCATTTATATCATTTACTCAACTAGAACAAATAAGAACTATCGCAAACGCATCGCTTCGCCAGATCATGTTTATGTGATCGATTCCTAACATTTTAAAGATAATTTTTTAAATATAATTACACATATACATACATATTCTGATAAATTATGTCCGAGTATTCGCGGTAGTCAATTATGTAAATACATAAATCTATATTCTCGGTTCTCAGAACGTGCTTGTCCTCCTTTTCGCTTAGATTAATAATAGTCAATTTATTTGCATTGAGATGTTAAGATTGAAACCTGTGCGCCTAGTGCGAATATTTCCAACTACTCGTTTGTTGTCAAGTAAACGTAGGTTTATATGAGTTTAGTATGAGAATAAGCGCCATCTCGTGTTAACAAGGAGAAAGAAAATTAACATAGCGAATAAAAGTAAGTACAATAACGCATGTGATTGGTGGATTCTTATATTTTGTGAGTGCGAGTGATAATTTAGATACGTTTACGCAAAACTTTATGGAGTATTTATCGGAAACCTCCTACTAGTTACCTGTAGCTAATAGCCAAAACATGTACACACGTAGATTTTCAAGACGTTGTCACGATGACAACGGTGGCGTAACGTGCACACGACGCGATGTCGCAGTGTATATACACGTGTTTTTACCTTATCCTAAATATGAGTTTTAAACTATCAATTTGTATGAGCCAAATATTTTTTCAAGATAAAACTTCGAACACTCCCCTTTTTGAGTCAGGTGTTAAAAAAAACACGATGGACGTCACATTGTAGCAGCGTGTTTTGGCTAACAACATTTAGTGATAAAACTCCCTAAAGATACGACCTTATATTATCTATACTAATATTATAAAGTTTGGGTTATCTCTGAAACTACAAATCTGATTTGCAAAATATTTTTGCGTTGTATAGCTCGTTTATTGAGGAAGGCTATGTTACATCAAGCTACGAATCATAGGAGCGAAGTAGTAACCATACACGCAGTTCGAAACCACGAGGGGCTGGTTGTTTTACGTAATGTTATGTTAGTAATATAAATATATATAACTCAAAGGTGACTGACTGACTGATTGACATAGTGATCTATCAACACACAGCCCAAACCACTGGACGGATCGGCCTGAATTTTGGCATGCAGGGAGATGATATGGCATAGGCATCTGCTAAGGATTTCGATTATTTCTATCCCCAAGAGGATAAAATAGGAGATGAAAGTTTGTATGAAATTTTAAGCCGATCGGGCTGAGACTTTGCATGCATAAAGCTACTATGACGAAGGCATCACAAACATCTCCAGACGAAGTCGCGAGCACCAGCTAGTAAAGTATAAAGTATAACATCACTCGATTGTCGTTAACGTTAAATGATTCACTTTTATTACGGCGACTTCCATATACTTTATAATTTATCTTTATTAGTGAGTATAATGTTCTAAACTAAGTTGTAATTATATTTTTACGCGTGACATGGCGTGCCTCCTTTTAATGTTATGTTATAAATTAACTAGGTTTTTATCAACTGTTTGTGATATCAAGCGTAACGGACGGCTTAAGATACCTGTTTAACCGACGTAAAAAAAGTTTTTCGGGGCTATTTTAATGTATCTTTCACGATTATTCGAAAACGGCTTGACCGATTTGGCTAAATATTTTTCGTTCAAAAGGATATACTTTTCGATTGGACCCTTAGAGTTTTCTTCAAAATCGGCTTAATAGTTTAATTTTACAATCAAAATAACTGAAATAAGTAAGTTTTTCAAGTAAAAAATTTACGTGTATTGCTCTTGAATGTGAGGAATATATTATAGAAGTAAGAAATACCGTATTTCGTTGATTATTTAGTTACTATTACTTATCGTCAGCACGCATCCTCTAGGAAAGATCGCTCGTCTTCTCTCTCATACATATATCCATAATTGTAAATAATACATATATCCATAATTGTAACATAGTCGTGCAACCTTGACCTGATACATCATTCGTAATCAGCAGGATATACACAACTCTTCACCAACTTACAGAAGAAGTGTCGTGTTATAGCTCGTTGAAATAATATCAATATCATATAATATCAGATTTCTTTTTAATTTTTAATTTTATGTTATTTAAATCTTGTAAGAGGGTACGATTTCACTTTAAGAGATATGAGATAGACGGTCATAATATCAAACGGTACTTAATTTTAAGTATACTTTAAAAGCCATGTTATCTGTATTGAGTGGCAGCACGTAATTTAGAGGCTACTTAGTGCTAGAATTTGGAGATGGTAATGAATAAAAGATACGATACGAGTTTAACTGTAGATAAGTTATAATATTTCAACATTCATTACAAAGTATAACTTAATTTTGGAAATGATAGCACTTTGATTAAAATATTTTACAAATGGCGCGAAAGAAACTTCCGTTCGAGTAACACGTGACAAATTGACGATTTTTTTAAACTTTGTTTTAACTAAGCTACATATTAAATTTTAAAATTCTAGATAAACGGAACAACAGTTTTATGTGTATATACCCAAAAACCTTCAGTCGTTTCTAGGAAAAGGGACCTTGGACAGACAGACGGACAACAAAGCGACCCTATTAGGTTACGGACTTTTTATTTCGCTCTATGAAACAAAAACAAAACAATGGACAAGATTTTTTTATTTACATATAAATAAACGAAAACGGCCTGACTTTTAGATTTCAAATGTCATTAAAAAGTACAATTCCAATAGTCTGACTTTTATATTTATTTACATTACGAAACTAGTAGTATGAAATTAATTTCATGTCATTACCACTACATATTTAATCAAGTTTTACAATGCATATTTTATGACGCTGGAAAAGCTTCACGTCATGCGTAATATTTTGTTGAGATTGAAAACCCACGCTTAAGAAAAAATTTTAAAAGTAAAATAAATCTAAGAACATAGTCGATTAAGTCCAGAAGCCGCTTAAACTAACTCAAACTCAAAAATTATTTTATTTAAATGGGCTTCTTAAAACACTTTCGAATCATCTAGTTATATGATTTTTTTTTTCAGATTTTTCTATAGTCACCCCCGGTTCGGAATGTAGTCTCTACCGTGAAGACCCGGCAAGAAACTATGGTGTAAGTGCATACGGGCGCATGAGTGTAGGGGGCGCCGAGCGCTGAAATTATGATGTTGTTTTCTTTATGTATGCGGTTGTAGTGATGTGTATTAAAAGTTTTGGTCATAGATTTATGCGCAGTACAAGTCCATTAGGTGGATGGTGTAAAGTAAGTACGTATTCTGTTTTAACCACGCGTCTACTAGAGGGCGCCTGGGTATTGATTGCACTCGGGCGCTACATTAGCTAGAGGTGCCATCGATAAGTCACAATTCGTACAAAACATAAAATAAATAAAAAATAATTCGTTTGTATGACAGCGATGTGATAGACATACATATAAAACTTAATTTATTCTTCTCCTCTATTTACGTCAGGAAATAAAAGTACAGAGTCATTAAAATAGTTACAGTTATTTAGCTTTACCAACTATATTGTAAATCCTAAGTTTTTCTAGTTAATTGCGCTCGCATGCTCTCTGTAATGTAAAGTAAATTATTTGACCGTGACGATGGAAATATGTATAAGAATTTCTAATTACCTGTTAGGTACATAAAAGTCATTTTGTATGGAGTTTATATTTGATTAGCTGCCATTCGCGTTGTCACTGACGTTCATGGTTACTGCTTCGCTCTTGTGAGTCATAGCGTGATGAAATATAGCCTATAACCTTCCTTAATAAACAAGTTATCCAACACAAAAAGAATTTTTCAAATCGGATTAGTAGTTTTAGAGATTACCCCCTACATACAAACTTACAAACAAACTTTACCTCTTTATAATATTAATATAGATAATTAAACGAACTTATTTGTACGTGAAGTCTAATCATAATTACATAAACAGCTTCGCTCGAAGAGATTAGGAGTTTTTATTTTACCGTGTTTTATAGTTTCGGCACTTTTTAGAGTTCCGTACCTTAAAAGGAAAAACGGAACCCTTATAGGATCACTTTGTTGTCCGTCCGTCTGTCTGTCTGTCTGGCTGTCAAGACTTTTTTCTCAGAAATGCATGAACGTATCATGTTGAAATTAATATCATAATTCAAGTCTCCGATGACATGCGGCTGTGAAAAAATTAAAGTTCTAAGTCAACGTAATCAAAAGATAATGGCAAATATGTCGAATATTTTGACCATTTTTTGTGTATATGCTAGATAGGTTGACGTTTAGTGGGGCTTGGTCAGTAGTGGAACCAGGTTTTCAGTTTTAGGGGGGTTCGTGTCCTATGTCAAATTATGGTTAAGGATAGGCTTAGTCAACTTTGAGACTAGTCAGTGAACACAGACGCATTTGCCCCACCCACACCCAACGTGAGTAATTTAGCCTCCCCCTGGATCCGCTAGTGCTGATTATGGTTTCTGCTCTGCTTTTCTTGGTCGTAGCTGTTTTTATAGCCCTTTGTAATGAATTTTAAATTCTTTCTATTAATCTTTCCGCAGATTACCGCTGTAAGCAAAAAAAGCAAACTCCTTATTTTTTTAAATTTTATATTTAAGTTGTCTTTGGCAAATAGAGGCATTTATCCACATGTGGGACACTCATTGATTATAATTTTAAACATCGATCATAGTTTCTTATTTATTAGTTTAAATTAATAATTTAATACTTTTTTATATCCATACAAATAAATAAAATTAAAGTCTCTGTATGTAATTAGAAATTAACAGTAATTTACACTTACGCCAAAAATCTATTTTTAAAGTTTTATTCTGTGTTTAAAGTTTATTCCGGATAATCTTTGAAACGGCTTGACCGATTTTGGCGGGACTTTAATTCGCAGATAGATAATGTTATAGGAAGTAGCTTAGGCTATTTTTATTCTAGAAATTATAATCCTGCGCAGACGACGTCGAGGGCGCCAGCTAGTAATGTAATATAATTTGCTATTTCAAGAAAACTTTGTATTGTAATTGGATTATTATCCTTATGTCTTAATCGTATTTCCTGACTAATAATATTGAAATCATTAATTATTACGAAGATGTACTAGTACATTGTCTGAAGTGCGGTGTACTACTTTTAGTATTTTATACTAATTCTAGAGTACTTATATAAAAATCTTTAAGAGGTAGAGACGTCATACAGTCACGGGTGATAAGATAAAAATTATTATCGTGATTCAGAAAACGTCATTTCTTATTTGATGTTATTTATTGGGATACATATTCACAATTAACCCGTCTGAGACCGTTTCTTCCTTCTATATTTATTATAAAAATATATAAAGCTCTTATTTTAGTCTATAACTTTATAGTGTATAAATGTTTTAAGTATATGTACAATAAGTAATATTGAAAGTATTAACATCACACTTGTTAATTAAGATTTTATTGGTTTAATCATAAATCACTTGTTCGTTGACTCTGCGAGTGTGGATGAACTGATGAATCACGCGTGCTTCGTTAGCAGCATCGTATCTATCGCAATCAGCGCGCTGCTCGTCTGCCTCGCGGCCGCGTCGCCTGCACACCCGCACGAAATGCGAATACGTTCACGTGTAAAAGTTCTGCCGTAATTCAGTTAACGCGAACTTAATGATTATGTATCGCTGAAAATTTGTTATCCTCACATTGCTCAGACTTGATTTAGACTCTACGTAGAGCCTACACAACATTTTCGTTCGTTGAATTATTGAGGCTATTCGCAAATGTGAAATATTTGGAGTCATTTAGCCACGAGTGGCTCTCGTAAGATATCAGATGATTGAGGCTTCGGGCGGCATACGCAAGGAGTTTACAATCATTCAACGTCCGAAGTTGGTGAATGTCACCGCGGGGGGATAGTCGTCGGAGGGCGTCGCGGCGGAGCGAGGGCGGCGCGGCGGAGTGCAGGGTGGAGGGGAGGGGGCGCCAGATTCGCGAGGAGGCTTCCGCGGGTGGGGTCAGCGACCTAGCAGCCGGCGGGGGGCGGGGCGCGGGCGCGGGCGACGGCGGGCGCGCCAATGTCAGGGCCGGTGCAGCGGTCAGCTGACGTCTGGCGACGCGCGGGGGACGCGTCGCCGGCTCCGAGGTGCAGTCGAGTCTCGCACTCCGCCGGAGACGCACGCCTCTCCATTCCGCGCCGCGCTATAAATAGGAACGGGCGGCGTCGCCGCGCGCTACTCCGGCGCCGGGGCTGTTCAACGAGTCAGGTACCTGAAGTAGCGCGCGGTGGCTCCGCTCGGATCAGCAAGCCAGCCGAAAGGAACAGCACAGTGGCCGCCGCACGCCCATTGTACTTCATCAGGTGCTCTGGTGATAATGGTTCCAGGCGCTTGTTGGAGTACACTTACCGTGTCGGCGGTTTTCGACGTGCAGTGCCGACTTGCCGAGCGAGCACGTGGTGCAGCGAGCGCGTGGCGGCGGCGGCTCGGCCAGGGTGTCGAAGGTAAGCCGTGGGCGAGGAGACAAAGAGCGGTGAGTCACGCGTTAATCATGCCGGTTGATGACCCCCGCTGCAGGACACCCGCTCCCTTCTTGCACCCTCGCACTCGAATTTCGCACTCAGGCATCCACACGGTCGCATTGGTCATCGAACTTACTGCCAAAAGTCTGAACAAAGGCGGCTCAAACTGGTTTTCGTATTTTTCGTCGGCGGCCGCCGGCGCCGTTTTCCTGTACGATTCTTATGAGCCTATGTACGTGTGAGCGATGTGATTACGATTTTCAGCCGTGTCCGCGTGAAGGCCCTTTAAAAGTGAAATCGGAGGTGTTCAAGGTATTTTGCATGTCTAGACAATAACGATTATTCGAGTATGTAGATGTCTCGGACGGAGATGTAGGGAGTAGATTCAAGAACAATGCTGCTTACAAAAACTAGTGCTAATAGATTATTCTATAAAGCGGTATTTTTATTTGATAGCAGGTTTTACACGCGAGTCACGTCCGACGCGTTGATATAATTTCGTTAGCTATATCAATTCTTGGTGATTTCGAATCGCCATCGCTTTACTTTCGCGTGTAGAGTCGTTTTGCATCGATAGCTCACGAGGTGCGCGAATTTTATAAATTGAAACTTTATGCCCAGTAGGTAAAGTTAAATTTACCGTGACTGAAAAAATATTATTGTCGTGATATTTAATGCAAACAGCGAATAAAAGTACAAGTTACGGCTGGATGAGTCACAGGAATGCGTCTAATTGTCGAAGTGATCGCGAAGTATCCTTCGTGTTTTATTTCAAGTTGAGTGAAAACTTGATCATTATAAGTTTTATTTTACATGTTTGATAGGATTTTCGACCGTATTCAAGCACATTGTTTCGTTCTTATCTTCGTAACATTGATTCTGTTTTGTAAAACAAAACGGTTTGTGAGACTTATCTTTTGTTTTTTTTTGGATGCCTTCGACATGACTTTGTGTTATTTTTGTTACTTTAGCGAGCCTAACCAATGAAGTCACTTAATATTTCAGTTTTTTTTGTTCTTGTACACGAATTCCTGCGGCAGTGCATTAGCAATACCATGTTGAGTCACCCAGTGAATGGCTCCATAGTTAGATTTCTAATATCGGCCTTAGATATTGACCTTGTGGTGATACAGACGGAATACTGAGAAATTTTGTTTTCAAAATGCTTCCAAGAATTCAACGAACAATACGCATCCATCGTTGAGAACCTAGGAGGAAGTCTTCGCAAAAATACTAGACTCTACATCGAAATACATTTGTGAGATAAGGAACAATTAAAACCTCAATTTAAAAGTATATTTATTTATTTATAAATAGTTATATAAAAAAAAATGCACATATTAATAAATATTATCTACGTACATATATCATTATTTGAATTATGGTACCAATTAAAAAAAATCTCATAGGAATCTATTTAGAAATACCATAGACAATTTTAGTTGACAGGATAGATATTGTTTGACTACAGAAGACGCCAAAAGTGATTTCATTGTTTTTTATTACTCATTGTTTTGTTAAATACGATATCGCTCATTAGTTTTTATTGAAACATAAATTATCAATAAGTGGGCGTTCTTAAAAACTGTCAACGACTCAACATGACAGTATTATTTAAAGTATAATATAGTTAATCATAGACAAGAAAATATATGTATACCTTATATGGACTTTTAGATATTGATATTCTATGAGTTTATTACGTACCAACTTTAATAAGCTTGTCAATTGACTTGTTGGCCCAAAGATCTCGCCTCATATACTCAGTGGCTAGCTGGTAGCTAGGCAACGTTTGGTGACATTCTAGGTGCCAAAATCCTTAAGTTTATAACGCATCTATTGATGTTATTATAATATCATTGACTTTTGGAATTTAAAGTTATTTTTTAATTAGTTTTGAAGAATATGTGGAACCTTATATGATAATGAAAATTATGCTAATGCCGTCCATAATAGGCGCAATTATTAACTTAAATGTCTGTTTTTTCTTTTGTAATGTTGTATTTAATTGTCACTTTTTATCCGAATATGTTGAAGAGATTTTGGATAACATTTACATAACATTAATATGATTATCTGTTTTATCTTTTATATGTGAATATTATTAACTGTTCCACGGAATTCTCGTTTTATTTAATAATTACTTTATACAGAATTCAGTCTAGAATGTTCTAATATTTTTGTTATATGTTTAATCTGTGATATCAATTTCTAAATGTTTTGTGCATCTACGTTAGTGTTGTTTTTGTTTAATGTGCTACGATCATTGAACCCTATTTCCACTCCCTAAGGGTGTCACTTTTTAAAACATATTTTACCTATTATTTTGTTTGACTGATTTGTCTCCGAAAATATAACAGATTTATTTTTAAATAAATGTTCATGGCTCCCATAGTAATATTCTTAATGTCTATGGTTATTTAGGTGTACCATAAATTATCTCACTTTAAAAGCTGCGTGTGATCTCGTATTTATATCTTTTGCACACGCCTTCATTGCGCGAACTCTACAAGTATTTTTTTTTCTTCGTCACATATAAAGTAATTTATTCTTAAGTTCCTTACTTTGAACATTGGGCCGTGAAAACATAGTGTAATGTACAAAAAAAAATTATGTGTTTTTTTATACAGTCGGCTTCCGTTTAATGGTTGTTTTTTTAGTCATTTCAGTTGGAAAAAGTTTTAATTTATTAGGATAATAAGTATTATATAATACCATATACATAACTATAATTATTATTCAATTTCGAATTTGTTTCTCACATAATTATTGATATATTTCATAAAGTTATTGTGCTTATGTACTGTTCTTTAAAAACAAAACATCTTATCGAATATTTATTTTGTATTGATATTATAAACAATAAGCGTCGCTATGAAAAGAATTCATTTTTAGTTTTAGTAATATTAAAAAAATATATAGTTTTTTATGATTTCGTTTGGTAAATATTGGGTGTATTTTAAGTTGACAAGAATAGAAATATATAATTAAATTATAAGAAATGTTGGTTATCTTATCTAAACACTTGGGATAATGTAAGGATTCCAAACATAAGTTTAAGGCTTATAAGTTAGGATAGATTAAAAAACACGCGCGTACATAGTTACTTATATACATAACACACCTTTTTGTTAAGTCATTTAAAAAAAACTTTAAAAAATATAACTGCAATAAATACTTGGATGGAAATTAGTCTTTAACTAAATATTATCTATTTTTATAAGTATCAATAAACGCGTATCTTTCAGGACTGATAAAAATACTATCCATAGATAACATTTACACAGAAACATAACATATTCGAGTATTTCAGTTGCTAAGAAAATAAAAAATGTTAGCAAAAAAGATTTACATGTCGAATGTGGAAAGAAAATGCCGGTCATATTTCATAGGTTAAATTTAACGATAATCAAAGTTGAAATTTATAATAAGAATAGAGTAAAAAACAGAGTGTCTAAAGTATTATAAAAATATATGCACCCTATGTTCATTCCGAAAGTTAATGAAATTTATCGTTCATCAAGTCTAACCTATCTTTTTATTTGAGCTAAGGTAAATACCAAAAAAACTAACGTTCTGGTCTTGTTTCAGATTGTTGGATAAAAAAAATCAGTTATTTATTGTATTATTATTTTGTTTCTTTAAATTTAGGTTAATACATAGGCTTCATTCTTCTTTGTTATAATTTTAATTTATTAATGGTAATTAATAATAATTAATCACCATTTTAAGACATGAGTGAAGGATGGTGTTGTTGCATTTCGGATTTTTAAATAATAAGCAAGGATAAAAGCGTTATGTGTATACAAACAATTTTAAACCTTAAAACAAAAGCATTTGAAGCTATTTAAGAAATACACTATTTTTGGATGAGCGCATTTAATACGTTTTGTATGGTTCAGCAGAATTTTTTGTCATATCAACCGGAATTTGTTTAGGTTACAATATAATAACCATATATATGTCAAAAATAAAATAAATAAATATAAACAAAGTATACTAACCGCAATTTGAAATAATATAACCGTACAAATCATGATTTAATGGGGTGGATGGCGGCTGGAATCTGCATTTCTCCTATACTTCCTCTTTAGGTAGTAATTCACATTTAAAAAATGAAATAAGTACATATTTAAAACTGCCTTTGCTAACCAAAATTTTACTTAAGTAGAACCTACTATCTGCTTATCCCACTCGCTCCAGCTCGTATATTGGCTCGACGGGGCAGTCCATCACTCTCACAGAAGATCAGTGTGAAGTAGTTAATATAGCTACATTTCTTACGGTTGACGGAAAAGCCGGAAGCTGCCCCTACATTTTTTTCCTTAAATCCTTTTCCCTTTCATCCTATGTCTTTTTAAGCTGTGCTGAAAATGTTCATGGGCGGCGGTGATTACTTACCTATTATTAGGTGTCCCGTGTTCGTTTGCTTGTTATTTCAAAAAAAAGTCATATAAAAATTAATCTTTGCTTCAGAAGAATCTTAGATCTGTGCCTATAAAACATAAATTACTTTCTAATTAGACAAGCACATAGATAAACACAATTATTTAGTTTTATTACGATTTAAATTTCCATTAAGATACACATTAAAAATGTTATAATTATAATATTTAATTAACTATACGTCAATACACGTAATATAAGTATATTATGATACAAAAAAAAATATTAAAAAAAACATTATAAAAAATATTATGAGATCGCTTCTTTTTATTCTTTCTTGTAACTCTTCTGTAAGATTTTCAATTATGAATAAAAAAAATAATAACTTTTGGCATATCTAACTCCATTATAATTACTTTTTTATAAAAATTGGCGGGCAAACGAGGAATGAGGAATGGAAGGCATGAAGCGCAGCTAAATTGATAAGCTATTAAATATATCACGCCGATTTAATCTGAGAGTGTGGTACTGCCCCAGTCGAACCAGCCTGCACACAAGCAGTAGTCATTGGAAAACAGCTAAGCCACACCACAGTGAAATTACTTTCAGCATCACATACACACGTGTGTTTAATAATTCAGAAATGATGAACCGAACATTCTTAGATTTTGTATTTAGGACTGTTATATCTTACATTCTGATTGACTTATGAGTAAATCACGTATCAACAATAGATTTAGATTTAAAATATGAAAATAAATATATAACTAAGATAATATACAGATACCAGAGGCCCCTTGCGGTTTCACCCGCTTTTACCGTGACTGCTTTTCTCCTATGAGTTGTAGCATGATGTAATACAGCCTATAGCCTTCCTAAATAAATAAACTATCTAACACAAAAATATTTTTTCAATTCGAACCGGTAGCTCCTGAGATTAGCGCGTTCAAACAAACAAACAAACTCTTCAGCTTTATAATATTAGTAAAGATTAGTAGGAATGTCATTGAATTACGGACTTTATTGTTTTTCCCATTATCCCATGCTTTCTTCTTAGAAAAAGGCAAATGTACACTACAAACTAGTCCTTTGTATCTATTCAATTTATTTCAATTTAAAATTGAAACGGTATTTTTTAATTGTCTATACATTCCCACTTCGATTCAATTCAATTCTTTGTTTTGTTGGTTACATTCCTACTTAATCTTGTACATTCCAATTTAATGCCACTTAAGACTATTGTGATAATTTTTTGATGGCCTTTAACATATTTTGCACATGGTACCTTGACTTACACGTTACCGGAAGTTAAATTCATATTTAACAGAAAATCTAATAATATATTTTGCTCGCGAGGCCTTGTCATTGGTTTTTTAATATAAATTGTAAGTGTGTAAGTATAGATACAGCCTCGGAGGCGTTGAATTAAAAAATCATAAAATCTTAATTGGTCTAGCTCGTTGGTGGCCTTATCACGTTATTATTAATTAAACTTTGTCAGAGGATAGTTTGAAATGGTAATTCGCATGTCGGGTTTGCGCAGAATAATTTACGTTTAAATATATTTAAATATATTATAAAATAACGTAAATAGAATTAGAGATTTCGAGTTTTAAATAAAAACTATTAAAAAGTATTCTGTTTAAAAGGATTTTAATATTTTTTTTTGGATATGGCAATTAGCAGTAAAAGGTAATTTACTTATATTTTTGTTGGAATTTTAAGAATATCGGGGTTTTAGTCGGTTTTTTTAGTAAAATCTACAATTATGCATCTCAAACAGATAGTAAAAATATATACAATTTTTCTATTGTTATTAAAAAAAAATATATAATAAATAAAGTAAAATAAAATATAATAGTCATTCGTCAATAGAAATCAAATCATCAGAATTAAATAGAAATGATATTGATGTCGAACGATAACTGATTGTAACGAAGTTAAAAGATAACAGAATTCTAATGAAATATGAGAAATATGCTCTGACGTAAAACGTTGATTGTAAAATCATTATTATCTATATCTGTGTAACTATAACTGACAGTGTAAGTATACATAATACTAGAATGACCTAACGAACCTCATACGGCCTCAAAATCAATAAACGTTAAATATGTAACTAACCCGACATTATTATTCTTTTATATATAAAGAAAATTTATATCATTATCATAAAGGTGTGAATAACAAAAAGACTTTGTATTAGTATTATTGATTATATTTTCCCAATCACAATTTTGAGATTAGTAAAAAACACAAAAAGCCAAAATTTATTCTTCTATGTTTACTTTGATATGTTATTTATTAAATTCATTTCTTATTAACGAAATAGTAATTAAGCAAATTAAAATTATTTTATTTTAAAAGGGTATCGAACTTTTTATTTATAGATTTGTAAGGCTACCTAATTTTTCCTAATATATATGTATGTCTAACCTTCACACTTAGAAGAACACAAAAACAATATGATTGAACGAATCTGTATATTCTGTATTCAAATAAATTTCAATTAATAAATATGTTATTTGCAATAATATTAGTGACACCTTTGTTGGTATTTCTCAAATAAATCAATATCAAATTCAATATTGCCACCACATTTTCCTGTCACGAATTTCAAGGACTCATAACATTACGACTGATTATAATGACAATTTGTCTCAACTGAGGGCTCTGTTAAATGCTCATTCTTGTACCAGTTCTATCAATGACGTCAGATTAACGCCAGATAATTTTTTCAGACTGACTAAGCTCCTAACCCTATATATCCTAGCCTCATAGTCTCTACTAGTGACAGGAGATCTGGTGTTTTTTTGCTCAGAGAATCGAAATTTCATTTCAAAGAGTCGATTTCATTCAGTCAGTTCGATTTAAATGCTGTTAGCATTTTTTCGCACTCCCACGCAGATATAGTTTGTATAGTAATTATTATAAATTGTAAATATTAAAGTTTTTTTTTGTAAATACTGTATTGTTATTTTGTTTTTATAACGTATTTATTTTTTATTACTTCAGTCAATCAATCGTTCATCAGTTTCTTCGTGATTAAAGTGACTGATTACTATAATGAACGCGTACAATCTACACTAAATCTATGGATAAAGTTGTATTACGATCCTAACAACGTTTTTTCAATCGTTTCTCGTAAACAGAAATAACATTACGATAAAATTCCTGACGCGTGCTTTTCTAAAGATCCATTCACACGATACATCCGCCATTGTGATGCGTAACGTGACTTCACACTATCCTATTTAAAATCCATATCCTCTAAGGCTATGTATGGACTGTGCGTTCTCGGGTACGCGTAGTCTGTCATGTTGAACGCGCGTACATGTATAACATTTGACAAGCTTTTATGTACTGGATGAGACTGAATGTGAGGCACGCGGTTTGATAGATACTCGTAGTTGGAAGTATAAACAGTGCCCTATTACGAGTTGCGGTAGTTTTCAATAATGTAATTCACGATCAGTATTCTTTGACTAATTTTGCATACATTGAAGTTTCATTAAAGACAAGGTTAGTCAATTATGGAAGTATACCGATCGAAAATTTCATATCGTAAAATATCAAAAATCGTTTTATGGTATGCGTTTCAGTGAAGCCAACGTGTAGGTACTATTTTGTGTTGTGTGTGTGTGTGTATAATAATATCAATCGACTAGTTTGTGTGTGTGTGTGTGTATAATAATATCGATTACTCTTGTTATTTAAATTATTATTTCCAAAAATAAATTTTATCATATTTTTTTAATTTTAATTTATTTATACAATTATAATATTTAAGAAACCTTGTTGATAATTCAGGTAACGATTTTGTTTTAAAATTAATTACGTAAGCTTCTTTTTTATATTTTTAATTTAATTTGTGGCCAATTTTATAATAATGAAGGCTGTCACTGTTAATATTACCTTGTATAAATAATGTAAAAAATACCTATAGTATTAAAAGGCAATAGCAAAACTATTTGGGTTTTTAAATTATTCTGTATTTATTTTAACGCGTGTACTAATTCATAAAATTAATTCCTCGATGTTATTCCATTTCACTGGCGAAATGAAAATACACAGTCCAAGTATTTAGATTAAAATAACAAGAATTTACTAATAACATCAATTTTAATATTTAAATCAGAACTTAGAAAAAAACCTAATATCCATTAAAAACGATGAAGAATAATTTATAATTAGTCAAATCCAGAATGTTTAGACTGCGAAACGGTATAATGACCTCTGTATAAAAGTAGACACAGAATGGCGGATCGCGATACGCAAACTTGTTTTTAAGGGCGTTTCGAGGTTATATTATAAAAATTCCCTGTCGTCACCCTCGTAGACTGAGGGAGCCCGCCCTGTTACGACCTTCCTCAAGCCGGCGACCTTCCCCGCGTAAAGGTCAGGTCTCAGACGGGGGACATTAAAATTTATCTGTACATTCGGCTAGATCACTCCGAGCCCCAGTGTTGCTAGGCGAGTAATTACCCGCAGTGAACTGTTTTATTGCAAACAATAATAGGGTATATCATTTATGTTAACGTTTTTATTCGTAGCCTTAATTTATTATGAATTATTTATTAGTAGGTACTGTTGTGTAAATAAGTATATCTATAATTTTTTTTTATAAATTCGGATACATATTGAAATATCTAAAAGGTTTGGTATGTAATATTTGTTATTTATTTATTAATGCTATATTACCCGCTAATGTAAATTAAATTCGTTTATCCTATTTTAACGTCTCAACGCATTAAGTGATCATTTTTTATCATAATCCAACGAGTGTACGCAACGTGACTCACGAGATTAATATTATTATTTTTTTTATCATTATTTCTTTTTATAACTAGCTTCTGTTTGCGACTTCGCTCGTTAATGTGGATTGATGAGGGACAACTGTTTAAAACTTTTATTTCTGTCTGGTCGATACGATACGTGCACTATTGGAAGTAACTATTATAATCTTCTCGGAACAAAAAATAAGATGACAAAATTTTATCGTAATCGGTATGGATGCGATGAGATGCGAACAAACAAATAAACAAACATTAATATATTATACTTATAAACTTTTGTACTCATAAAATTTTCGTCGTCAACCTAAAAATTACTAATAACAAAGTACTTATCTACGTTTACGTATATTTTCGTTGGCTTTGAACACGATGCTCTTATATGAAACGTCTCCACTCCAACCTTGGGAGTTCCTGCGTGTAATCGACAAAAAGCTTTTAGCTTGTAACTGCCGGAATGTCCTTAATAACAATTATTCACTTCGACTATCCGATTTTGTCGCTGCCTCGTTTACAAATGATAAAAATAAAAAGAATAGCACGGAAATTGTTGAGTCTTCCAATTACTGACATTAAGTAATACATATTAATTATATTAATACACAATAATTAATTATACAATCAATATTTTTTTATTCGTTAAAAGTTGCCTACCCGGCTTGACACGAGTATACTAATTAAGAAAATAAAACCATTTTTTACAGTGCAACCATGTACCTTTTTAACGAAAAATTGTTCACTCTTCAGTACGATTTTTCGAATATTTTCTTTCATACGAACCTTTGCCTAATAATAACACCTACATAACAAAAAAAAAAGCTTTTCTCTTTAGTTTGCTGTATAGTATTACTTATCAGACGTTGATCGGCACATGTGACACTATTAGACGGTGTAATTATACATAGTGTGTTATTTGTTTCAAAATCATGTGCTTTCGATTCCTGGCTAGGAAACTAATTTCTCAGAAAAACAATCATGCAGTTTTCGTTTTAATCAAAATCGCCCCGAGACTTCCTTAAGCATTTAAAAAAATTGAACCTGTATATTTCAGCTTACATATATTCGATATTTTAGTTAATCGGCATACTCATTATATAGATATTTGGAGTTGTATTATAAATGTCTCTATCATTAATTGTTTTGTTATACGGCTAAAATATATGAGCCGAGATGGCCTAGTGGTTAGAACACGTCGATCTTAACCGATGATCGTGGGTTCAAACCCCGGCTAACACCGCTGATTTTTCAAGTGCTAAATTAGTGTTTAAATTCATCTCGAGCTCGGCGGTGAAGGAAAACATCGTGAGGAAACCTGCATGTGTCGGAAGAAATTCTGACACATGTATATCCGCCAACCCGCAGTGGAGCAGCGTGGTGGATGAGGCTCTAAACCTTCTCCTTAATAGGAGAGGAGGCCTTTGCCCAGCAGAGGGATATTTACAAGCTGTTACATACAACTAAAATTGTTATTTTTTATTTTATTTTATTAAAATGTAACACGAAAGTAAACAAAATAGTTTAAGAGAGGGTAAAAGTCGGAAATAGATATTTTCATTGAAATAAAAAAAACTTTATAACTTTTTACCCTATAGTATATAAACAAATTTAATTGATAGTACAAAACACTAATCCTATTAATTTCAAGTAAACAAGCTGTTAAAACGTTAGTATAAATTATTTTACATCTTATTATCTGAAATCAATACGGAATAATCGCCTTCGGAGAACCCCTTCATAAGACCCTTCATTAGTCCTGTTGCTACGCCGATCATAATGGCTTATGTAAGCCAGACTGGCTAGCCACGTGTTGGAAAACGCTCTTTTGAAATTCGACGCCATTTTTAAGATGGCGTTACGAGTATCTGTATCCACGTGCAGTTTAATAATTTCTGTGAATTAGAGGAAGTTAAATGCTTTTATTGCCACAAAATAGTATCAAAAATGCATTATAAAAAAAAATCAATTTTTAAATACACTTGTTAAATGAAAATAAATAGACTTAGAAGATAAATATAGTATATATAGTATATATTTATCTTCTAAGTTGTTTGTGATGGCTTTACCCGCTTTACTTTACCTGAAAGAGTTTATTGTCAGTGCCTTTTTGACAGACTCAGCTTTTTAGGTAACCATGGTTACAGGGTTGTTTTATATTACTTACGAGGACAAAATTTACAAATGTAATTTTCACCTAAAATTAACTTATTTATACTTTTTTTTTATAATTTATGTATTTGTTATTTTATGTACACAAATTATTATTTTTATTGTATATTGTGATATTTCTGCATATCACTATTGATATTTGTACCGTATACAGTATGTCGCCAAAAGAATACAAATAAATAAATAAGAACATTAAATGCTATAAGCACATACTCAGACAGACTGCCTTAAGATATCCATGTCTGAAATAACCTATAGACAAGGTCAACCGTCTAAGGGCCACGCGTTCCTTAGGGGCCTTCTGTCTGACAAAAAATATGAAAAACCAAGTTTCAAATTCACGAAATTCTTTTGAGATTTGCTTTAAAATATTTGTTTAATTAATATACTTTAAGGATATTTTTATTAATATTGTATATAGGGTATCAATTCGGCATGTGTTTTATATTTTACCAGCGTCACTAGAACCAATATTTAAAAATAAAAAAATGGATTTTTTTTTTTAATTCTTTTTCATAAATATTGCCTATACGTCTACAAAATCCAATGTTTGAATAAAAAAAACTTTTTCTTTTTTATAAAAAAAAGGAATTCGATTATTTATTTTACTTTTAAATATCGATTCTGCTAATGCTGGTAAAATGTCCAACATATACCCAGCTTACATCATTTAAATCTAAAATGTATATGTCGTCATCGTACTATAGCTATATGATTTTTCATTTAAAATCAAACAAAATATCACGATGCAAAGTCGCGTAGTGATTTTCAACCGAATTTGAAAAGGACTCGGTTTTTTAAGTTTTAATTATGTATATATCGTAAATTTACATGAAATTACGTGCCTCGAAATGACGTCATATAACATGTGTACGTATGTGCTGTTTAAAAATATTTATTCAAATCAGGTAGTTCCTGAGATTAGCGTATTCAAACAAAAACTCTTCTGCTGAGCTATATATTAATAAGAAATAGACTCGATAAAATAAGAACATTTGGAAATTGATTAATGGCTACCATTGGACGAGAATTGCACTTGTAAGTTTTATTCACAGATATTTTACACAAATTGCTTATAACTTTTTTTTGTTTTTTCATCTGATTTTTTTTCTGTTAGTGACATATTCATTGATATTCATAGCTTACGTATGATTATCTAGGTAACTGTTACCAGGTTACAGATGGTTTATATCAGTTACGAGAGTAAAACTTACAAGTGTAGTTTACACCTTACAATGGTCTAGCAAGTTATGTAGTACAAGCCGTGTGTCTGGTGTAATCTACCATTGGTAACGATACTCCGCCTGAACACCAATCGTATTCCATATTTCAAAAATAACGAATTCCATAATTTATTTTTATACTCTGTGGAAAGGGTACTTTTAAATATGTGACTCTCAATTAGTGTTTAATTGAGTCAAGCGTTACTTTGCGGAATTTCATGAAATTTTTTTATTTATTTCCAATAGTGGTTAAAGTTCCGTTTAGGGTTAGGTTAGAGGAACACAGGCACAAACGCACAGGAATCTCGTGGTCATTTAAATAATTAAATATATACAAAAATTCATTAAAACTGGTTCCACGGTTTATGTGTAAAGAATGTAATAAAGAGACATACACACCTGTATATTAATTAGTGCAATTTCATTAAAAACTTAAATAAAATGATATATATTTAAATTATACTGCTTTTAATGAAAATACAATATTAATTTTACATAAAAGACAAACAAATATTCAAAATTCAAAATTATTACTGTACAAATCCGCTGCGCGTGCAATGGCGAAAATAATACTAGCAGCATTTCTGCTTTGATTCGTTTCTCTAGGCGAAAAGGATTCTCATAAAACTGTATTATTTTCTTACACTAACGAATTTTCGAGTGTCTTTGTTTCCAGATATTTAGAGTAAAACAGAAACTTACCTGCGGCATAGGCAGTGCATTCAACTCCGACCTTGTTCGTCCGTCGCGTCGGAACAGGCCCTAACAAGCGTACTCAGTTATAAGGCCTCGTACACAGGTAACATATTATAATATAGAAAATTACATGTAAATTACAAGTATTTTATATAAATATAGATATGCTATAAGCTAGACTAAGTACGACAGCTTGTCAAAGTTGTAGTAATAAAATATGATTGGCAAATCACGTTAATTGGATATGATAAAGTTTTGTTTACGATAGAAATATCAAACTAAGGGCCTATTTCATCGGTGCTTCAAGTTAACGGTAGCTTAATCGGACCTTACCACGTAATAAACTACAATTTTGGGTCTCAAATGTCTCGATTACAAATATAACAAGGGTGCATTTTTAAATAAAGATAAATTAGAATGGTGTATTGAAACGTTTAAAGGCGACGTTGCCGTTACTTCAAATTAAATTAATTTATTAATAAGTTAATTTAGCAGGGAGGTGGATGGTGACACAGAAAAAATATATAATCAAATCTTAATTATTGGTTATCGTTAAATGTCAGGTAACTATTTAAAAATTTAACGGATCGGTGCAACAGGCCGTAAGTAAAATTAGGAATTAGGTATATTTTGAAAACTTGGGACAAATATGTGATATTAATAATATTAATGTACCTACCTATGTGTTACTTTACCAATAGATTTGCTTGCCATTTTTAGTAAAATACTCTTACAGCGCCTCTAGCGGAAAAAATGTAAAAAAAATCTTGCAATGCAATTTAATGTCGACTTTAAGCTACGTGTTGTTAACTGGTTACACTTATCTGTATTAAGACGAGAATTGCACTTGTAAGTTTTACTTTCGTGATACAAAATATTTCTGAAATCTGGTAAGAGTTACCTACGCAACATTAGGAAATCTGCGAGTATTATAAATAAGGTACAGTAAATTCTTTAAACAATTTTTGCTAATCTTTATAAAAGTGTGGAAGTAAAACTAATAAGTGTTATTCTCGCCTTAGACTTAGGTGTCGTTAAGGTGTTTAATAAAACATAATAATTCGTTATATCGTAATTCAAAATACTTGTTTTTACACACAGATACATATATGGACGGTGATAAGCAATAATGTGTCAACCCATAAAAAGTCAAATTCGGAGATATTGATGTATTTTGATACTGCATCAACTATTTAACATCATTAAAAAAAATTCAAATTATATAAACTAAGTATGAAAAAAAGTTTTTTAAATAATGGTTTCAAATTTCAAGTGCGTTCCATATTTTGCAATTTATATAATTGTCTCAAATATTTGAAAAACTTTTTATTAGATTATATATTAAATATATCAATCTGTTTTTTATTCATAACGCGTTTTATCAAAAAAAGAAAAGAAAAAATGGATATATACTTCTTCAAACACATTTGTTAAGAATAGGTTTAACATCTTTAGACGCCATTTTCTCAAAATGAAGTCCGTGTGGCTTGACACAGTATTGCTTATCAGCGTCCATATTGAGTATCTATAGTGAGACCCTTCACAGTGTTGCAGTCTTAACTTACCTTGAATAACTAAATAATAATAAAAACAGCCAGGTGCAACAGATAGAGGTCATTTGTAAATGCGAATTTTAGAATTAAAATAAACTTACAGATACTTTATATATTAAAAAGACGACAATAATATTAAAATAATAAAGATGCTTAACGTTCGAAGAACAATTTTTTTTCATTTATCTGGTTATATACTTAGATTTTACTGACTCACAACTGAGACATGAATGAAATATTAACTATAATAAAGTATACATTTTTTATATGAAGCTTAAACTCGCATAAAAAATAGTGTTACTTAATAACAGTTGGTTTCCTGATGTAAATAATTACACATATTTAAAAATAATAGTAATATTTTCTAAGATTTCGTCCTCTTGAAATTACTTTTACAAAAGGGCAAAAATATATATATATATATTAAGGATAATGGAAAAATCTATACAGTCTTATGTGATAGTTTGATATTCTTATTGCGGTTCGGGATCTATCGGTAAAGCATACCGCAAGCTCACCGCAGTCTGCACTAACCTCAGAAGCTTGCGGTTAAGAATGAAGTTGTAACTTGTAAGTTTATAATAAATATTTCTAGGCTCAGACGTATAGTGATAAGGCATAAATAAAATAAAACGATTTAAATAAAAACATAATTATTCTTTAATGAACTGAAAAATTAAATATTATATGTAATTACAAATGAGTGTCATGAAAAAAATAATAATACTAATTTTTTAAGAATAAAATAATATTACGAATTATTATACGATTTGCTAAATTCTTAAAAAAAAAACAAGAACATTTTTTTTATTAAAAGACTCAAGTCCAAAAGTTAATAATAGTAAGGCATTAGATTCAAAGTCCAAGATTTTAATTTCCAACACTAATATATCGCCTTATTCTTTTACTAGTTGCTAGGCAATTCTCCAAGTCACGAGTAGGCACATCAGACTCACTAACAGTCAATAATACTGTTTTGGTCAGTCGTATAAAAATATATATAGTGACTATGCGTCCGTGACTTCATCTGCGTAATAAACAAAATTTTCCCACGGTACAGTAAAATGGCGTTGTTCTATGTCACTATTCATATGCGTTGGTATGTAAAATAATTGTTTGACACTGACATGTAACTTATGTAACAGTGTTCTGCCGTAGAAATAGTTTCATGTGAATTTAACAGCGAAATTTAAATATAAGGAAAATATAATATATGAACTAACGTGTATTGTACGATAACATGTCTTCTGTCTGTATTGTTATTTTAAAAAGTCTAATGATGTCCAATCACAATGACTTCTTTGTATCCTCAAGATGCGCTTCAGTCAAAATACTTACTAAATTTAATAGTTAATTATTTTTTAAGTTTCTTTTATAATGATTATATAGGCATACATATATATGAGGCAATAAAAAGTTAAAATAATACTTTCTTCCGTTTCAATTTGATACACAGTACAAAAAGTAAAAACTTGATTTTATGCAGATAAAGTTAGCAACTATATTTATATTACAGCTCAACAGTTTTTTCTAGTCATAATTTATTTTATTAATTACCAACACCAATATATTACATACCACCCACAGAGCATACAGCTTTTATTTAATTAAATGATTTTTTTATAGTTTTCCTGTTCTTAATTCGAAAAACATAAATGTACCGGCACAGTAAGTTTCTAAATTTAATAAAACCTCATTGTATATAAATTATTTATAAAAAATTATATAATTAAGTTTTATCTGTGTGCAGTAGCGACGCTGGAGAGGTAGTTTAATTTTTTTACACAAAATTAAAAAAAAATCTAAAAACTCATCGAAAATTGGCGTAATTTTGATGTTTATTTATTTGTTGCAACGATATTCTTTAACTATAGATATGTTAGAAGCGCAATAATTTTGACACACACGATGTCTTACACTTTTGGTAGACTGAACAAAGAGTTGTTACAACTTAACTTCGACTACTAGACTTTTAAGTTTTAACTTAAAAATGGAAACATGTATGTACATTTACATATTTTATCGTCAAATAGCATGAACGAAACATATTTAGCTTTGAAACTCACTCGCAAGTCTTACCCTCCAAGATAACCCGAGCTATGACAATTTAAAACTCAGATTGAAGCAGCACTTTCTTTCATTACCTTCCTAATTTGTATTTATTATGTATATATTTATTTATTATTAGATTTAGTACATTAAAGTATTTTAGTGTTATTATTATTTTAGTATTGTATTGTTCTTATATGGACGGTGATAAGCAATACTGTGTCAAGCCACACGGACTTCATTTTGAGAAAATGGCATTTAAAGATGTCAAACCTATTCTTAACACATATGCTTAAAGAAGTATATATCTAATTTTTTCTTTTATTTTTTGATAAAAGCTATAATGAATTAAAATCAGACTGATATATTTAATATATTATCAAATAAAAAGTTTTTCAAATGTTTGAGATTATTGTATAAATTGAAAAATATGTAACGCACTTGAAACTCGAACCAATTAAATAGGAAACTTTTTACCGTACTTATTTAGTTTATATGACTTAAGTTTCTTTTAATAATATTAAATAGGTGATGCAGTATCAAAATACACCAAAATCTCCGAATTTAACTTTTTGTGGGTTGACACATTATTGCTTATCAGCATCCATATATAGATTAGTTTTTACCTTAATTACTTCTTAGTCTTTTGTGCCTGCACCAAATCTATAATATTGTTTTCCTATCCTCGAGGGTTTCTGGAAGAGATATCTTGTAAGAGATAAGATGTCCTTTGTACCCATACTCTCATATATACCATTGTAATTAGTTTTAAGGTACATAAATAATAATAAATAAATAAATATTCATAATTATAAGGTATCATTGAGGTGTAGATAAGATACTTTAAAACTAATTCTTTGATAATCCAGTTTCGATCTCAACCGGCTTGTTTTAGGCTAGAGGTCGTCCTAACTGGCCTGGTTCTGTTAGCAACAGGGTTTTATTTTTTTTCTTCGTCTCCGACGCCAGTGAGGATCAATGTGCTTTTAGCTGTGTGGGTGTGCAATGTGCGTGCATGTTTCTTTATATACCTTCTTATTATGTATACATATGTCTTATAGGGGTATCTTTAGATATATTTAAAAAGTCCGTGCAACAAAAATCTCATTTTATTTATTTTATAAGATGGATTTTAAAATACACAGTAACTTGTTGTGGTCGGTTTATGTAGTCTAATGCACAAATAAAAAGTATTTATTTAGATACAAACAACAATAAACAATGTACAATTGCACACAACGTCCCACACTAAAATTCTTCAGTCGCCAAACGCACACAAACGCGCCCATATATTTGAAGCTGAAGACTGTTGCACCGACCACTATTTCTAACTTGTAACAAATGGTCATCAATAATTACAAATATCACACAGACAAAGGTTTATAGAGCGTTTTATATCACATTTTTGCATGTCTGCGTGTATTTATAGAGGTGGGCGTCGGGCGGCGCGACCTTGTGCCCGAGACGGCGCAACTGTAGCACACATTGATTTCACTTGGAAGTAAATTTAACTTTCGTCATCCATTACTGGTTTTGATACGTGCTTGTTTAAGATTACGTTGCTGGAGCGGCTACGGATGGCGTGCACTGCGTAGGTGTCGCGGCTATCTGTCGGTAGCACGCGTCGGTCCGCGCGCGACCGCCTGCTCGCCAATTTCGCACACTGATAAGTTCAACGACTCTTCGCGTTTACGTACGAAGCTAATGGATGCGGTATGTATTTCGTATGATGATTAGATGACTAATAAATATATAATTTTTGTTATGATGCTAATACATTCATGTGTCTATTTGTGCTGTTAAAATGAACTATTCCTTTATTTTTGGTATTTTTTATAAAGATTTTATCATTGTGCATTGACTGTTTGTGTTTTAAATTTTCTTTTACAATCAGCTTTTTTGTTGTTCGACATAAAATAAAAAAAAATGTATAACTCTATTAATGTGACAAAAAAAATCTCGATATAATAAAAAAGGAAATATGTTTATTGGATATAATAATTCTTTTATTTAAAAAAAAAACTTTTTAAATACTAGTGATATTAAATTGTTTTAAGAAAGTACTATTATTAGAGTTTATTTCACATTAAGCACCTTGTTGTGAACCATAGGTAATAAATTTAGAATAAATTGTAAAAGTACAAGACGGCCAGTCGCATACGAGATGCGTGCACTTCGTATGCGTGATCTTCGTGCAATAAAGGAAAATATATCTGCTATTATTATTCACTTCTTAGTAAAGTAACTGCCGGACATGTTTTCTGAATCACTAATTTCATTTGTAAATGAAAAGAAAAACAATCTAAATTAAAAACATTTAAACACAGAAAAACGAGGCAAGCGATGTCTTAGAATAAATCACACTTTTAAGTCGTGATCATTATGTCAGGCAAAAAGGCTTAAATGAGTAAATGATTGAAAAGTAAGTAAGAATCAGCAATCATGATTAGCATGAATAAAAAAATAATGTTACTTAACAAATTAATATGTAATACAATTTTTGAAAAAAAAAAATCTATAAACATATTACGCCGTTCGTCTATTGGACGAGTTATATTTCTCACATCGATGCCTCACACACACATGCACACGACATTGTATTCACGGCTCGGTCTCGTTTCGCCAACTGTTGACATCTTTTATTAAATGAAGTGGCTCTTATTGGTAACTAATTAATTGAATAAATTGTGTAATCGATACAATAATAACGACACAAATATGCTAACAATATGTTATAATAAAAATATCAATAAAGAAAGTTGTAAAATCTTTAGTAAAAAAAAAATATTTTTTTTATAGTCTAACTTCGACTTGTGCAACTTGCTAACTAGACGTCTCAAAATGCGTGAAACCAGGTCCGTAAATCAAGTTAATAAAAAAAACTAATTCGACTTATGCAAATTCGGAATTATGTGATTTTTTTGTTTTTTTTTTTTTAGAGTAAGCTTAAATCCCAACTTATACGGTTGCCATTGATCCCACATATGACCTAAAGTGTTAATTGAGAATAATTAAAATCACCAATAATCCTGCTAAATATATATTAAAATCAAAATAACGACGCTCTTATATGTATATTTTGTAGATTCTCTTTTTAAAAAACTGGTCAAGTGCGAGTAGGACTCGCGCACCGAGGGTTCCGTACAAACTTATAGAAATCTATATAAGACTAACCCATCTACGCCATTTGTGGTCTTCATCATCAGTTCCAACATAAGTTACTATCAAAAATACCTAAATCGGTATACGCTTGCCTATAATATTTGAGGAGTTCCCTCAACTTCTCAAGGATCCCATCATCTGATCCTGACCTGAAGACAATGGGACCACCTTGGAAGAATACCTTTTCAAACAAAAAAAAAATTTTGAAAATCGGTATCCAAATGGCGGCGTAATCGGCGAACAAACATAAAAAAAAATTAAATACAGGGTCGAATTGAAAACACTCCTTTTTAGAAGTCGCTTAAATATAATCAAATATTATGTAAATAAGGATCAAGTCCCAAAAACTATTTTGAAAACGAAACTACTTAGGAGCACTTTAATTTAAAACACAATCATGGATGCAATCCATGGAAACACAAAATTTTATTTTAAGTACTAATACACCTTATACTTTCAAAAAAAAAGTTATAGCGCGATTCAGGATACACCTAGCGCCATCTCTTGACAATTTCAATGAACTAACTTGTTGACTTGGACATTAACAACATAATTATATTATATTTTATTCTCGTTTTATTTTTATTTATATTCTACTACACTCCACTACCCCTGCACTACGTCTGTAAAATATTTAGATTTACATTATCAATCAAAATATCGAAATATATATTAGTGTTGCCAAGACGAAAATAATTAGTCCTTAATTCGAACAAAACTAATTGTTTATTTATAAATAACTAATTATATTACTAATAACCAGAAGACTTATATGTGTAGATAAATAAGTAAATTAAATAACTCGACCTGTTTGAATTTAATTTTAAAATTTTCGTACTAAGTCAATACGAGTACTTAAATCAAATCGCGTGAAGCTCTTATATTGAATGTTAATTACGTAATGGCGTTATAAATCGACGATAAAACTTATAAATGAAAAGTTTATTTTATAATTTTTAGCGCGTTTAAATAATAATTAAAATAAAAATTTTTATTAATCGAGCAGAATTATATCACAGTTAATGTCATAATGTTGAAATAGATGGCATTAGCTGTACGCTGCATCGCGCTATCATTTTGTTAGCTGCGATATATAGATTGCATTGCGTTGTTTACAAAGGTTTGCTGCTTTTTAATGTTTTCGTATTGATACAAATTTCTTCTCAGTGTTTGTAAAATTGTTTTTTTGACCATGGTCAACTTCTATGTTAATTTGTTACAAGTACATATAATTTTAATTCTAAGATTAATATATTTTCCGCTTGATCAATTTACAACTTGATACATTTACGCGTTCCTGAAAAAAAGGTTGAAAGACAGACGTACAGACTGACAGAAACACGAACAGAAATTTACAGTTTTCGGATTTTTTCCTTTATGTATACTAAAGGACCTTGCTCCTGGCCAAATTTCATAATGCTTGGTCAATGGGAAGTACCCTATAGGTTTTGATTCCCTTGCGAAAACGTTAAAAACGCTATCATACTTAAAATATGTGATATAAATGACCGTATCTTTTGATTGCGTTAACTTAGAAGTTTGATTTTTTCACAGCTCTTAGTAATTACAACTTTGAGTACTTGACGTTGATAAAAATTTGTTACCTTCACGCGTTTCTGAGAAAAAGGTTGAAAGACAAACTTACAAACAGACAAGCATACATACAAAAATTTACTGTTTTCAGATTTTTTCCTTTATTTGTACCATAAGATCTTACTTCTTGCCAAATTTCATCGTGCTAGGTCAATGGGAAGTACCCTATAGGTTTTGATTCCCTTGCGAAAACGCTAAAATGGTCAAAATATACGACATATTTTCCATTATCTTTTGATTGCGTTGACTTAGAACTTTAATATTTTCACGGCCGCATGTCGTCGTAGACTTGAGTATATGATATTAATTTCAACATGATACGTCTATGCATTTCTGAGAAAAAAGGGTTGACATCCCGACAGACAGACAGACAGACAGACAGACAGACAGACAGACAGACAGACAGACAGACAGACAGACAGACAGACGGACAACAAAGTGATCCTATAAGGGTTCCGTTTTTCCTTTTAAGGTACGGAACCCTAAAAATATGTTTTTTTTTTCAAATACACAAACCAAACAAAAATAAACAAAAGAAACAGTTTAACGGCATTTACAAATATGATATTCGTCACATTTAGTAATGTTATAATATTGTTTTTGACTTTTTTTTTAATTGGTTAAACTGGTTTAGGTGAATGATGTCATACGCAATAACGAAAGTTAAGACCATCAAGTGACGTCACAACATTGGCTTTGCCAAAAGATTTTTTTTTAATTTTGTCAAAATTGACGGACGCAAATTATACATAGTATTCAAAGATTATTAATAATATAGGAGTTTGAGGATCGAGGTTGATATTAAATTGATTATCATTATGGCCGTCCTTGGCTGCCTGGTTATCGGCCAAAAATATGCTAACGTTTTTTTTTCATACGTAAAAAACGTACATTTAAATAGATCGAAACTTTTTCGTCACATTTAATACTAGATAATAGGGCCAAAATTGTTTAAGCCATCGTTTACAGGACAAACATTTTGTTTAAAAAAAATGTAGAAGTGTTTCTAGAAATTTAAACTTTGTCAAAAGTTTGGCATCCTAAGAGGCAGTATCCCTCATCCTGGGAGTGCTTTAGATGATTTCCCATTAATTTTGTTGACAAAATAAGGTCATATTATGATTTAATAAACGTTTTAATCAATTTCAGGTTCCGGCTTCAACTCATGCGCACTCCGCTTAGCTGAGAATAGATAAATGGATTGTATCAATATATGTAGTTTTAAAATTCCTTCTTTGTTTTAAAAGAGTTAAATGATATCTCTCAGATGTCATTATTAGAAATATTTGATTGTCAAAGATGAGGCATCAGTATTAATTGTTAAACGATCTGTAGATTATTAAATAAATATCGTAAAAATATCTATTCTTTTATTTCGTAATAACCCTCACGTATAATAGGACTCGAAGCGGTTCTCATCAAATAATATGGATGGAACCCCGGTTGCATGAGACGTAATAGACAAATCCTAAATGGAATCTAGCCATTGCAAGTATGTAAATACAACCTTAACAGCGAATTATTCTGCCTTGCTCTTGCTCGTAAATTTGAATCCTGCTATGTTGCTATTATTGAATTGAATTTTAAATTTCAACAATAAGTACAGTAGAAAGACCTCTATTTGTGACTAATTTTGTATATTTTCATGAATAGCGTAAAAGGGGGGAGGACGATTATATAATATAATAAGAAAAATTTACAATCTCTCCACTCCTTCACAATATAATACAAATACGTTACCCTTTTTGCCAAAGTGCCATCGTGAGTACCTAAGTTTTTATGTTCTTTAGTATCTGTACTTATGCTGGCTTACTTAGCCTTTTATTGCTTCAACCGGAATACAAATTAGTCCCTGAAAATTGTGACAGTTATTGATCTTAAAAAAACGTTCGAAATAAATTGAATTCAATCAATTTATTAACAGAATTAGCAGACGATAGAAATAAACTAAAATATTATTATTACATGTGTTTGCAAAAAAAAATATATTATAAAAAAAATATAGTTTTATTTCATATGAATATGTTTTTAGTTATATGTATAAGTAAATGTATGATAGGCTCTCGACAAAAAAATGTAGAATAGTAATGAATATATTATAATAACAGTACCCTAGTTTGAGAAGCGAATGAAAATTAAAGATATACTTAATTAGATTAAAAAAATATATGAAAATTCTTTTATATGAAGTGTCGTCACGACAAAATATCCGGAGTCCTACCTCCAACGTTCATAAAATTTATTATTCACTATCACAGAATATCGAAAGTTTAATAAAAATATTCAGCTGCAGAAACAGGTGCCGCTTCAGAGCTCAAAAATGGATAATTTCCGCCTGAATTAATTTCTATCAATAATCAATTTAATTGCAATCAATTAATTTAATCCTGTTATCAATTGAATGGAATTCATTTATTTCAATATATCTTTTCTGTATCTTTTCATAATTTTAATCGCACAAGATTACCTCACATACAAAGATATCCTCTCCCTCCCTCTACTTCCTGATCAAAATTCGGCAGCCGCGCCTGTTAAGTACTGGCATCACGGTATATTCTAGACTGCATGACTCAGACTTATTAATTTGACTGACGCCATCTAGTGATAGAAGATTGAAACATACACAATTATAGTGACCGAGGTAATATCGTGTTAGGTTTCCTAATATAAGGGTGTCGTTATTTTAATTTTGATTAATTCCACGTTCCCCGCGTCATATTGATAACTAGTTTTTTTTATCATATTTTGTCGTTTTTACGATCACATAACGCATAGATAACACTCACTTAGTAATTAATGGCAAATTAGACGATAATGAATACGTACGCGTATTTTACAAGATATCAAGATACAAATACGACCGAGGTCATTGAACCGACGGCCTTGTGTAGTTTTCTGCTGCCTAGTGTCAATAATGGTTCGGCTATAGGCTGAATATAGCTCAAGGTCTTAAAAAAATCTAGGTATGACGCTAACTCAATCAGGCTTGGTATTCTTGAATCTGACGTCAGAGTAAAAGATAATAATCTTTTATTAAACAGCACTAGATAGATAGTTGGACTTTTGTTTAGCTTGAATTATAAATGGAAATACTATATATTCTTAGAACATAGAAATTTGTATAAACAACGTTGACAGTTTTTTTAAGTTCTTTTATGTTGCTTTTCATTGAATGCTCTATATTAAGATTGCTAAAATAAAAGACATCGTGTCACATACCCGATGTCTTTTATTTTAACCAAAAATGACATCAGCAGCTGAATAGTTCTACAATTATCAAAACATGCGGAGTATTGTCAAACAAAGTCGCTATCAAAATATAAAACATTCCGACAAGCATTATTTTGTACTAAAATTACAGAAATGTGTTACAACTGGTGATAGCGAATGTTCTACAGTCTGTTGCGAGCTTAGAACAGTTGACAGAATCGTTGACAAACAAGTCAAAATATTCAATTCAATTCTTTGGTAAGTCAAAATATATGAAAAGAACTTAAGATGGTCACGTGACTAATTGAAAGTTAATGTCATTTAACATAATTTGACGTATCAATGAGTGAATTTGTCAATCGCTACAAAATTCATTCATTCATTCTTTGTTTTGTGGCACTACAAAAGTCTATCTAAGTCTCCTGGTCCAACATATTGACATTGACATTACCAATAATCATGCATAATTGATAATAATGACCGCCATGTGATTTTGAGACACTTCCTGTTAGGCATAAAATTATTACGAAAATAATCTACCATTTAAACATTTTCTGTGATATATTTATTATGAAAATCCAAGCAAATTTGTAGTTTTTACCATTGATGATTTAACTAAAAATAAGTAGATAATTTACTGGTTTCGGTAATTTCTAATAATTAACAGAGTATATTAATTTAACGAATCTACAGGTGTATATTTAAATGAACTTTAGTACAAAAATTGATATTCATAACCATAAATCCATAAAATTAATATTTAATTAATAAAGTCGACTACAGTCCGATTACGTATACAAAATTGTGTTATAATGAATACTAACCAAAATGATGATACATCGGTGCAAGATCGTGCTGGTTAGAGATTACAATAGAACGACTATGTCCAATTGTAAAAGTCGATCGCAACGATAATGACGAATTGGGATTCTGTTAACCATCGCCATTAACCATACTTTAGAAAGAGACGAAGCTGTCTTACGACATTGCCCGTCACGACAATGTAAAGACAAAGTAGAGCTGGCGACACACGTGGCGTGACCAATTAGAATGCTAGAAATATTCTCTCTTCTAAAGTCATCTTTTTAGTAGTCCGTTTCGCGTATTCTCGACTAATAATACTTGATAATTCGCTGTGAAAGGATATGTCCAATCCTTTATATCTAAGAGGGAAAAAGTTTTAAAGATTACCAAATTCCAATCCATTCGCATACACACAGTTGATGCAATATTGTATGGCAAAATTAAATATTTTAATTAAATTCAAAATTACTTTATTAAAATAGTATGTTTAAAGTACTTTTAAATCATAAATTGTTTTGGATTTTTATAAAAGAACAATTATCGTGTAAAACTATATTTTAATCGCTTGGATTTTTGGAAATGGTAGCATTTCTTTTATACAAGTTTAATCAAGGGAACATTATACTGCATTGTTGAGAACAAGATATTGCACGAATTATGTACTCGTATCTCGCACGTAGGAAGGGGCGGATAAGATCTAGTTATTATTAGTTTTAAATTAATCACAATACACGTAACATAATATACACTGAACATCTGTTAAATTAGCCGGAGGTGTTGTATTTAGACTAGACTCATTTCCTATTCCCATTTTATCCTAAATTATATACACGTAGTGATGTTCGAAGTAAATAGTAGTTAAACGTTTTAACACAAGTTAATGAATTGTAAAGTCTAGAATTGAATTTAGGTTTGTGTATAAAATGCAACTCACGCCACTTTAATTACTGTTTAAAATGACATTAAGAGATTTAATAAACTTTAAATGTAATTAATTACGGGTAGGCCTCAAGTGTATATACGTTTCGTTGCTTATACATATATATCCAATGGAAATAAAATTACAAAACAGAGAAACTTAAACATTTACCATTCATAGTAATTGTTGGTAGTTGGTGGTTAGTTTCGACAACACTTGAGTGACGGCTTGACCGTTTTGAATATTTTTTTATGTTTGCCTCAATACGGGAATGATTTAGTAAAAATGTATATGATGAAAAACCCAAAATAATAGCCAGAAAAAGATTAAATTCATGTAGTAATAAAAATTAGCAACCCGTAACTTAACGTACCTTGTGTGAGATCAATGGCGGGTCTAAGCAATCTCCTTTGTCAAATTTAGTCAAACATGACATCCAAACAAGTTTCTAGATCTTATATATTTTACGATAAATGAGGAAGTAATCGGAGTTACGTTTTTATATGGTTTGCATTGCACGAATTAAATAAAATAATTGACAAAAATATTATACCTTAGCTGATATTAGGTATTGTGACTTGTTTAAACGTACGCATTTGCTAAGTAATAGGTATAAATGTATTAGTATACGCTCGCATACACTTTTCTTATAGGTTTGTAATTATCTCGGAATAACTCCAAATTCCAATATATAAACGACAACATCTCTATAGAAAATGTTTACACTTTATACAAATTAAAATTATTATATTAATATATTTTGAAATTATTAATTTTTTTAAGTAACAGCCTGTATATGTCTCATTACTGGGCTAAGGCCTCCTCTCATATTAAGGAGAATATTTTAGAGCTTAATCCACCACGCTGCTCCACTACGGGTTGGCGGATATACATGTGTCAGAATTTCTCTCGACACATGCAGGTTTCCCCACGATGTTTTCCTTCACCGCCGAGCTCGAGATGAATTAAACACAAAATTTAGCACTTGAAAAATATTCGGTAAAGATCGACGTGTTCTAACCATTAGGCCATATCGGCTCCATTACCATTGATACTTCCATTGATTTACTGGATAAATATCATTTAATCTATCCTATTAATATAACAAAATAATTTGAAAGTTTGTGAGGTTGTATGCGTTTTTGTTACTTGTTCACATAAAAATTTCTGAACGGATTTTGATGGCACTTTAGAGTATTATATTTAGAGTATTATGTTATAATATATTGAGACAATATACGCAGACAATACAGCGGGTAGTTGCTAGTTCTACTACTATTCATATAAATGAGAAAGTTTTTTGTTGCATGTCTAAGCGAGAACGAGCTAAGGCTGTGTTCTTATAGATATTTGTTTCTCTTTCACACGAACACGAATGAATAGATCTTGATCAAAAATCCAGATAATATAACGTATACATAAAAATAACCCATCGGCTATTTTTTATCAACACATATCAATTTTAACCACGCTAGTAAATTCGGGAGCGCAAGCTAGTTTATAAAAGTCATCGATAAATAATATTTCATAATTTCATTTTATATCACCAAAAGTAAATATATTATGTAAGTACGGACAAAGGTGTCGATGATGTCTAAAAAGAACTCTTTTAAGACATTAACAAGGTTTCACGGCGTAGCGGAGCGTAGAGCTGTAAAGTGATCTGAAGCCGTAGCAAGCGTACCCCCCACCCCTTGTAATACCTTTTGTAATCAGTACAATGTGTAATTATGTTTTGGAAAGCTTTGTGTAAATATTTTTATCATTAAATCTACGATTTTTTTAGGGTTGTCTTGTATGTGAACTTTTTTTTACAGTTTAATTTAAATTATTCGTTTACAATTTTTTTTTGTGCTGTATTGTGACTTTCTATAATGTGTCTACTGAAGTAGAGCCTGCCTCGTATATCGCTGGCTCAACCGGGGCAGTATTATTATTTGTTCCTATTATTTTTGTATAAATAGTGTAAATTGCATAGATAATTTACCTAAATTATGTTCCGTGCAACTAATTTATATAAAAATTGATTATTTTATAATGAAAATTCTAAATAAAAATTTATAATTTATAAATATTTTAAAATAATATTTCTAAATTTTAAAATAGTTTTTTTAGATTAGTTCATACATTAATTAAGTTCATAATATTATAGACCTCGGTGAAGTAATTTTTAATTATTTTTTTTTTACAAATATTTTTGGTAACGTTAACCACAGTTGTTTGTACCAAAAATATTTGACGATATTAAAAGTGAATAAGATGAGACATATATATGTAATAATTAGTAATTACATCAAAAGCTAGCTAATTAAATAGAGAAAGTTACATTTATCTTTTATATAAAAATAATTCGCTGAATATGTTGCTAAGCGCAAATCTCGAGAGCAGCTGAACCGATTTCTCTAATTCTTCTTTTATAATATTCCTTGAAGTACAAGCATGGTTCTTACGGCGAGAAAAATATAAAAAGTTGCCTTAAAAATCTTCAAACAACACTTTTCTTTATTACCACACAGAGAATTCGTAATAATAAATAGAGGTAAATTTTCCAATTGTTTCTTTTTTTTATATCATAATTATCATACAGTTTAAGTGTTAGTAGACGGGTTCCGTGAAAAAAAAACAATTGAGTGACGTTAGTATCAATAAAAAAAATAATAAAATGAATTCAATTAGAACCAAATCACACAACATTGACAAAGTATGTTAAATATACGATAAATAGATTTACGTAAAATATGCCCCCAATAAAATTATCAGCCGGCGAACAGACACGGTTGAACATTTGAAGGTCTTCCGCGAATTTCACGAAATATACTGCTTATTTATACTGGCAACACCAACGTCGAAAAACGTCACTGAAGCAAGTTCATTGCCCGTTTTCTCTATATTTAATCTTGAAGCGTCACTTGAAGTTTTAGAACCCGTTGCCCGCAGACAAAAAACAAATTAATCGCCAATACTTGATACATTCTAAATTGAAAAGTATTGTTAGACAACAAAAACCATCTATTGAGCCCAATATAGGTGACGTTTGTTTTGAAATGAAAACTTTTTCGAATTCACCTCTTTTCTTGTTAAAAAGATTAGTAGGGACCTATTTATATATACTTATATTTCCGTTCCGTTATAAGTTCATTCTAAAACAGTTTTTAACTGATTGTCCTAAATACATAAATTAATAGAATGTAAACTTTATAGAAGTTGAAATTTAAATTTATAATAATTGCAAATTCTCTACGTATTTATGATGCTAAAAAAAACCTTAACGGGGTCATGTTTAAATATTAAATATAAAAATTAATTAGGCACAAGATATGACTATAAATAAAATAAAGGCTAAGAATACAAATTATATGTATATATTATACGTCGTGAAATTTTATTGAAACAATCTTTTTTATGTCAAAATTTTTAAGTTCAAAGCACACACGCACACACAAATAAAAATTACCTACATGTATACATACCTGAAAACTTAAGATTTAAAAATATTAGATACCTATGTTTTTACACAATGGTTTTTGACCTTTCTTTATAAATAAAAACTTAAAAAGTAGGTATTTGTGTTCTTGTGTATTAAACGTATTTTGAAGAGTACATACATTAAACTACTAATCCTTATTAACATTAACATGTAATATTTATATTATGTTAACATAATCAATATTATGAAAGGTAAAATCTAAAACCTGGAATTAGCAAGGATCATATTGGGGCTCTTTTTTTTCTGAATGTGTATTACTGTTGGCCCTACTGACCTTGACAGCGTCACGTCACTGAGACTCGGTCTTGAAATTGGGAGCCCCCGTTGGGGCTCAGAATGGACGTCCGTGTCTAAGGGTGTCTCCTAGTGAGATCGCACCTCGGCTTAGAACGTCGTCGGTGTGGAGGATGGCGCTGTGCGGAGCGCGGATGACGAGGGTGACGGTCTCACGACGCGCCTAAGCGCGCCCGAGCCGTCGCAAACCGGGGACCTCGTCTCCGCCGGCGGAGACGGTGTGTTTGTGAGTGTGAATTGTTCCTATGGAGCATTGGAATGGAGCGTTCGCCAGAGTGATTCGGTCATCGGGGTATTGGGGCTCGTTGAAATGGTCTCAATGAGTAGACTGTCGGGATTTTTTTTAATTTTCAATTATATATTTATAAATTATTTAAAAAATCCTTTAATATAGTAGAAGTAAAAGTATAATTCTGCTCTCATCTCACAATTGACCTACTTAATATATAGAAATGTAATAAACTCTTGAGGTCTTTATAAAACTAGCAGTTCACTGCAGCTTTACCGACGTAGTATTACGAATTGAATACCTAACAGACATGCACCTTCCTTTTAACCTCTTAAGGGATGGTTTTACGAGTTACGGATACAACGCACCGACGCCGCGCGGGAGCGATTTTCTCTTCGATGACACAATTAACCTTGAATATCAAATTTGTTCACAAATACAATCCAGGATACTGTACGTATATCAAATTGATATTTTTACGTGTTTATGATGCGACGTCACCTAGTGCAATTCGTCATCGATTTAAGGTGTCATTAAAACTGACCATTATGCTATATTGCATTTCAGAACGCACCTATTACATACCTAACTAACTGCCCCTTGTAGTTACACTCGCTTTTATGGTTACTGCTTCGCTCCTATGACTAGTAGCGGGTTGTTTCATAGCCTATGGCCTTCCTCAATAAACGAGCATCCAACGCAAAAAAAAATATGAAATCGTTTCAGAGATTACTTCCATACATACAAACTTACAAACAAATTTTACGTCTTTATAATTGTTAGGAATATATCATTAAAGTAATTAATACTGTATTTTGTCTATGGTAGCTCGTTGATCAGTTATTATATATTCATTATTACGAATAAACTAGTAACTAGAACACCGGAGATAACCTAACAATAATATTACTATAGAACATAGAGAGAGTTCTATAATCCCATTTACTATGTTAGAGATTGCCACATTTTAAGCAATTAAGGGGCTCCAGTTTTCAGTTCAAATAGCTTTTTTTAAACAAGCGGAATTGAATATATAAGATAATGAATAATCCAGTCATTATCCGCCTTCTTTTTAAGTTGGATAAGTGTGGTAATTATTCGGAATATACTAAATATTAAATAGTCGCTGTGTAAGAATATCTAAAATCCCATCAATAGATATCACCAAAAATTATTTTTGTAAACTGTGTGCTAACTTCAGGGTCGTATTTCATCTTACTTACACTCGTGCAACCTTCATCTCTTAATAATATAGACGATAAATATAAATTGACAGACACGTTGGCGCAGTGGTCACTGCAACTGGCTCAAGCGCTAACGGTCGCGTGTTCGATCCCCGCTCACGGCGCATGTCTGTATTGGCATACGGATGCTTGTCGTGGTCTGGGTGTTTGTGTTCGTGTTGTGAGTGTTTCCGGACCCCCGACACAAGATGTTGAGTCAAAAGTCAGTCAAGTCAACAGCCTGTATACGTCCCACTGATGGGCAAAGGCCTCCTCTCCTATTAAGGAGAAGGTTTAGAGCTTAATCCACCAATGCTCTACTGCGGGTTGGCGGATGTACATGTGTCAGAATTTCTCCCGACACATGCAAGTTTCCTCACGATGTCTTCCTTCACCGCCGAGCACGAGATGACTTTAAACGCAAATTTAGCACTTGAAAAATTAGCTGTGCTAGCCGGGGTTGACACATTAAGGTTTCCTCATAATGTTTTCTTTTAATGCCGAGCGCTAGATGAATTTGAATACAAATTTAACACTTTAAAACTCGGCGTTGTTCGCCTGGGTTTGAACCCGCGATCGTCGGTAGAGATCGACGTGTTCTAACCACTAGGCCATTACGGCTCGAGTGTGATGCGTTTATTTATTTATTTAAATATTTCGTATAAGAGATATGTATATGTATATCATTCATATTCCGATATCGCCAACGTGCGAGCGAATGTTTCGAAGCCCGCACAATGTCCATTGTGTATGAAATTGGCGCGATCGAGCCAACTATATCATCATGTAGCCATATTTATATGTAAAATTTCAGGATATTTAAAATATAAATTAGTTTTGTCATTGTTGTTAGTGTAATTCATTGTTTCGACTAGTACATTAACTCGTACTTTGTTTTTATTTATTTTAATTTAATGTACATTTGGTTTTGGTTCTTATTATTTGTTTAGTAGCCTTATAAAATATTACAATTGTGAATTTTGTAAGCAATACTTTGTTATACACTTTAAAAAAAATGATATAAATAAAAGCCCATTGAAACATTATTTCTTTATTAATAGGAAATTAAGTATAATCATACTAAAATAGCGGCGTTCCATACAGTAAATGGGAGAGTTGGAAGAAGGCATCGTATACTCTGCAAATGTTTATGGGTGGTAATGATCACTTTACATTGGGTGAATAACCTCTCGTTTGCTCGCTTCTTTCATAAAAATCAAAGCAACTGTTTGTTAATCATATTACACACATAAAATTACATTTTTTGACGTATGAGTATTGAAAAAATAAATATATGTATGTTAATTAAGTTAAAAATTACTTTGTCTACTACAGGAGATTTATAAAGGAATCTTATTTTTCTCAAACTATACACCAACACGTACATAAAAAAACGTCTGTGGTAATTCTATTTTTAAATCTGCTACGTCATTATTAAAAAAGTAATCATACAAGTGACGTCAACGTTACCTTAGAGAAATTACTCGTTTCCTTGACGTTTCTCTGACGTCAGTCCTACATTACTAAGAAGTCGTGGCCACCTTACACACGTAAAGCGCAGTCACTTTTTGACGTCACAGTGGCGCGTGTAACCTAGATAGTCCATCCTAGGCTGATAACCTAGAACGCCTAAAATAACACTTAAATGTTTTAACTGCCATTTCACATAACTTATCTTGTTGATCTGCTTGTTCGTTACAAAATGCTTGTATAAAATTTCTATTATATAAAAATTGTTTTTTAATTAATTGATTTAAAGTAATTTAAATATTAAAGTTAAAAATAATTACTGTAGTACTTTTCAAGGCGTAAATAGGAGAGGAGTTTTTTTAATACTATTAAAAATATATTTGTTTATTATGTTTTTTTTTTGCTATAGGTATACATACGTGTGCAAACTGGTCTACAGTTGTATTGGTTTCAGAACACAATGAGGCATGAATTTTACCAAATTATAAAAGAAAATATTTTTCTTAAATAACTTTTTAATGGAAATATGCAAAATAATTTTAAATTTTAATAAAGTCTTTAAGAAAAAAAATATAGAATTTAATTTTTTAAATAAATTAATCTATCTATACGATTTATTTCTTTATTACTCACTACTTTATACTTAATGTTACATAAATTATTTTTCTAGTTTACATCGTGTTTGTCTTTTTAGATATGGAACAAGATTTAATTGATTTCAAAGAAAAATGAACCACAGTAATGTATTCAATATAAAATAGTACAGAATAAAGATATTGAATTGTTTGTCTAATTTTTTTAGTTCTATATAGTACTTGACACTAAATCTGAATTCTAGTTTTTCATTAGTTTAAATATGCACTTGCATACTTTATGTACTTACATATATTATTATAATTTGTTTTAAATCGAATAATAAGTTTGTAATATATTTGTCTTTATTATTAAAACAAAAGTATCGGTTAATTATTCTCCAGCATATCGCTGGTTTGCAAGAATATCGTAGTAATTCAAAACGTTAACAAATAGAACTAAATATGTAAGAAGACCATAAATCTTTTATGTTTTATCATGAAAAGAGTTGCGATGATTTTCTTTAAATCAATAAAGTTATAACATCAAGGGATCGTTTAATTTTTGCAGCTATGCACCAATACATTAATAAAGAAATTTAAAAACCCGATTCCCTCAAATTCATCATTTTTAATTGCATCGATATTCTTGAAAGCAGCGATATATGGTATGGTGGCGGGTTCGCGTATTCTCGTAAAAGCACAAATATTTACCGTTGTTCAGTGGATCAGCCTATGAGGACTGAACTATTGGCGAATATAAAGTTTATATATAAGGTTATAGGATATAAGGTTAGCGCGGTTCTAAATAATATGGATTAGATACTTCGTTTTATAATACTACAATGACGATGGTGGCCTCCACGGCGGTGTCGTATCCGTCAACGTCGTTCGCATCGGTTGGATTAAATTACCCAATTGTTTCGTTAATGTGAATGTCATATAGCTTGTTAACCCAAAAAGAAGTAAGCATGGAAATAGCACAATTGTGTATACGGGTAACCTTTTCTACCCCTGTTTTCTCTAAAATATGATGTCAGCTATGACTGTCACGTGACTTGATTTTTTTTATCTGATCGGTTTATTGAATCCCATAATAGGTTTTATACTATTTTAAACGAATGCACAGGGGCTTGATTGTAAATTAGATAATTATGAATTTTTCAAGAAAGGGGGTAGAATAGGAAATGCTTCTATGTTTACCTGGAACATTTTCTGGCATTTATAGCTAAAAATGAGCACCTCAATGTTCTAGTTAAAATTTGTCGATAGTACGCGGATTCGATAGACAACGTGACCGGACGAGCATCCGGTTCAATCCTGAGTAGGAAATATTGAATGAATTAACGTAACGTTCATTATTAATCATTATTATTTACATATTACATTGCCGATGGCTTAATCAAATTAACCAAAATTCAAGAAGCTTGTAAAAGCGTAATTAATTATAATAACACTACTAATACAATCCGAAGAGTTACTTTAAAAGGATAAAAATTATTATAACATAATTTATTGACCACTTACCTTTTTAAATTTCTTGACAAAGTTATGGAAATATCTAATCAAACCTGATCATCCTAAGCCATATCAGTACACTTTGTTTTTTCTATAAATTAATTCATAAATAGTTTCAACGTACTTTGTTTAACCCCGCTAAACTACACTGTACATGATCAACCAACCGTGGACGATGGAACCTTTAATTGCCTTGCTCACCCTCAGACCGGAACTGAGATTGTTACTAGGCAGGAGAAATGTGATTTGGTGACATTTATCTGAACAATCCTTCGCAAAATTCTATCAATGTATATTAAAACTAGCTGTTCCGTTTTCGATCACCCTTGTTATTTTTGGGTATGAAAAATAAATTACGACCGATTCTAAACCTACCAATTATATACATATAAAATGTATTAATATCGGTCAAGCCGTTTCGGATGAGTATGGCAACTAATAGTACTAACACGAGACTTTTATATATTTGACATTAAAGTAACTTTTTAAATTGAGTAAATGTTTTACACTGGCCATTGTTTGTGTCCTTGCTCGTTTTAATGTACATTTTTGTTATGTCAAACGACCCTCTAATTTTTTTCTGTTCGACACGCGCGGCAATTACTGGAAGTTAACTGTACGATGTCTATAACCTTCGGAGGGAGTAGCGGATGCGCATGCGCAAGCGACCTCTCCATTTCTATGGTGACTGCTGAGGACAGCCATCGCAAAGGTTTTAATGGATATAAATCTCAATATAACTTGATCTCGTCCCCCAGGAAAGAGTATCTTTTCGATTTCCTCTGCAAAAACAAAAAAATAAATAAAAATACCAATAGCATTTTTCCAATTGCGAACTAAGTAGATGAAGTTTTATTAAAACCGGAACGCCAACATTTATTGCGCCAACGTGTCTGTATAAATATATATATTGTGGTAAATAATATACGTTAAGCAAAAACTTTGTAACCCTGTTTACGAAAAATGCGCGGACCGAGAATTATGAAATTCTGCGCAATTATAGTTTATATAAAAAGAAGAAAGGAATGCTAATATACTTTTTAAGTTATACATAATAAAATACACTACAAATACACGGTTATTTACATGGAACCAAAGTAGCCACAGATGTGTTGACAACTTAAAGAGGAATATGGGATGACAGGAAATGGAAAGTAAGGAAATAATGGGGGAGGGGGTTAGGTTGGGCTTCCGGCTCTATCATTCACTGTACGGAACGCAGCTATTATAGCTACTGCACGCCGATTTTCTGTGAAAGTGAGGTACTGCCCCGGTAAAGACAGCACATATACGAGCTGTAGTCAGTAATATTTAGTTCGTAGCTTTAGCGAGGCTCTGTCTTAGTTAAAATTTTGAGAATATGAAAATTTTTGCCAATTTTTTTAAATAATTTTTTAAGCCTTTTTATTGAAACCTTACCCTGAGAGTAATCATTACAACTATTATTACAATTGATTTTTATTTTTAATAAATTTTATTGTCTATTGAAGAATTAAATGTCTAAGAACTGTCACAAGCGAGAGACGGACGGATAAAAAAATTTGTCATTACCTTATCAAATTTTATTTCTAAAATCGTTATCGTTTCTAGAGAAAACGTTCAAGTAACATTATTAGACGCTATAAACCTGATAAATGACGATCACCACCGGGAAAAAACGTGATTAATTGCAATTATTTTGCTATCATGAGATATTAGGGTTCCGTCCCGGAAGGGTACCAACGGGACCCTATTACTAAGATTCCGCTATCCGTTTGCCTGTCTATCAGCGCGCTGTCTCATGAACCGTAAAGTATATTACTATTGCTGCTATAAAAAATAGAAACCGGTCAAGTGCGACTCGTGGTTTACAAATTTTTACCTTTTATTATAGCGCTTTCCTTGTTTCTTTGTTCTGGAGAGACGAGATGGTCGTGTAGTTAGAACACGTCGATCTCAACAGATGATCGCGTGTTCAAACCCAGGTGAGCAACGCCGAATTTTAAAGTGTTAAATTCGTATTCAAATTCATCTAGCGCTCGGCCTTAACGGAAAACATTATGAGGAAACCTTTTTTTTTAACACTGGGAAATGCATTTATGCATCCCGCCCGAGGATTCAGGCGGGTATGTGGGACTCCTGACTCTAACAGGCGCACCAGACTACCCACTAAAACCCAGCGAAGCCCTCATCGTCTTGGATGGGCGTCGCGGGATCGCTTACGCTTACTAACATGGCACCCTGACGGTCGGTCTGCCTCTGCAAACTCCTTCACCTGGAGAGTGCTCACGGACATCGAAAGCACTACTCTACCCCAGTTATTATGAGGAAACCTGCATGTGTCAAGAAAACTGACAGATATATATCCGTCAACCCGCAGTGGAGCAGCGTGATGGATTATGCTATAAACCTTCTTCTTAATAGGAGAAGAAGCCTTTGCAGTAGGCTCATTTACAGTTTGTTACTTTACAGTATATAAAAACTGTATTGTGGTACCTATTAGGTAAGAATTATATTTACAGGCTTTGCACTCGAACTTTTATAAGAATTTATATATGAAATTGCTTTACACTTTAAAGAATTTATTGTCAGTGCCTTAATTTTGACATACACAGCTTTCGTAACTACTTACGACGTATCTGCTATCAAATTACAGAGTTATTTATATCAGTTATGAGATTAAAAGTTACTAAAGTAATTTTCGCCTTATATATATGTACGGAACTCTAAGTGTGCGAGTCTCACTCGCTCTTGACCTGTTTTTTTCATTAGTCGTGGGTACTGAAAACATCAATATTATCCTTGTTTCTTAAAACAAAATAAAGCAAGTGTGGAGCATAAGCTGGCATTAAACATTCCTCGCGACTGTGACTCGTTGTGACTCAGTCCTGAGTCATTTCCGATGCGGATTCTTATGACGTCACGGGGTGTGCGCCCGCGCACTATTTTCGATTGAACACTAACTTATGCACGGTTTTCATAGCCTAACAGATGGGATATTTAATAGTTGTACAGTTTTTAATTATATTATATTTAATTTATAATTCGACTTTCTATTAGCATGTTGCTGTCGCAATTTGTTTAACTATTATGTTTTTTTTCTATTCGGTAAATTCTGTGTGTGTGTGTTTTCCAATTATTTTGCACAGAATTATTTATGCACGTGCACAAGCACGTAGCGGGAGAAATTCTGTGCTATACTTAAGATGACAAAAGCTTTTGCTCACTAGTCAGATATTTACATGATTGACCCTAAGGAAACATTGCATTGTCATGCATTGTCTGCTTAGAAAGGAAATAGGAATGAAAGAGAATAGGAAGTCAGGAAAGAAATGGGCACATAACGCAATTATCAAAGCCACTTCACGCTTATCTTCTGGGAGAGTGAGTTACTGCCTCGGTCGAGTCGGCCCATACGAACGAAAATGTTGTCAGTGGCCTACAGCCAAAGTCTACCTGAAATAGACAATAAAAATGTAGACATACAATCGTCTGCATGACGCTTCGCCTTACGTCATTTTGTTTATTTTATCTAGATTTTAAAATCTCATACAATAATCTAAAAATAAAAGCAAGATTTTTAAGGACTTTTTCCTTATTATGTCTACCTCTGCCCGTTATCATTGACGTCATTATTAAATTAATTACAAAGAGATGTCTTCAGTAGATACAGGTCTTTATACTATTCTTAGAAATATTTTATTGTAATTGGCTCAAGATTTATCGGAGTTGAAAAATGTAGAAGCAATAAGACAAAATATATTCTGCACTTTCATAAGCTTCAAGCCTTATTAACTTCGCCAGTGAAGTGGGAAGTTTTTTCTTTTATTTATAGAAGCAAATAAAATAGATGCTTTAAACCTGTTATCTCTGAATATTTTACTGATTTCGCGTAAGAGGTAAACAAGTCAACGTAAATAGTGGTTTATTTGTATTAATTTCGTGTTAATCGTTAGTTTGATAAATAATATTTCAATAACATTGATGAGTAATATGTATACATAACTTGGCTATTTTTAATAATTATTTAAATATATATTGACGGTGATAAGCAATACAATGTCAAGTTACACGGACTTCATTTTGAGAAAATGGCATCTAAAGATGTCAAACCTATTCTTAATAAATTTGTTTGGAGCTGTATATATCTTACTTCTGTTTTCTATTTTGATAAAAAGTATATTAAATTAAATGCAGATTGGTGTAATAGAAACTTTTAACTAATAATAAGTTTTTCAAATATATTAGGTTATTGTATATTGCAAAATATTCAGCACACTTAGTCCGGGTTTCCCCGGAATTGTCCTAGTTTATAGGGCATCCGGGGGAGAAAATTTCATTTGTAGACTGGGTTTAAAAAAATTGTAAATGACTATTAAAACAATTTGTAACAAACTGTTATAAGATTCTGTTGTTTTAGGTACATTTAAAATGATAAAAGATGACTAAATTTAATGTTATAGTCTGATAATAAATAAAATGGTTATTTATGTCATTAAATTAATAAACATTTTTCCGTACTTATTTCTACGTACATACTTTCAGATAACTTGATTTTTTTTTGAATAATGTTAAATACATGACGCATTATCAGAATACATCAATATCGAATTCGAATTTTTGTGTTTGACACATTATTGCTTATCAGCCCACAGCCATGTAAAAATCGATATAACCAAATATGAGATAACGATTGAAAAAAAGGAGTATTATATATTTTTTTATGTTTGTTACCTCATTACTTTGTCATGAGTTGAATGATTTAAAAATTATTTGCTTCCAAATTGATCTAATAGAATTTTTATCTAAATCCGGTCAATACTTTAGTTTTTAAATCAAAGTAACTGGAGTTAGTATTTCATCCAAGCACACGATTATATTGTGCATTTTGCTTTATTTTTGTTAAGTCTTAATATTTTCTGGCACACAATTATTTTATCCTTCAGCCCGTCAGCTCGTTTGTTGTATAGAGAGATCAACTTTCAAGACTCATCAGACATCAATGTTCCGCTTATTAATTTCGAGTAAAAGTTGTCACCAAAAGGGAAAGGAGTTTTTGTTCCTAAGGCGCTAAGAGAGCAATTTACATTGTTTGTTATTAATCTATATAATAGTCTAAAAGCCGAATAATGTGATATTGAACCCAATTAACGTGATATTGGTTTTAAAGAAATATACATTCAACGTCCAATTAACAAAATTCATGCCGTTTGGTTAAGTAAAATCTTCTGGTTTTGGTTGCACTAAATTTTATCAAATTTTATTATATTATAAAATAATCAGGAGGAAGCGCTGTCTAAAATGTTCTCATTAATCGGAAAACAATAATCAATGCAATAGTAAATAATTTCATTATGGAACCAAAGGCTGAAAAAGCGAAACATGTAAACGCTAAATAACTTTACAATATCAAATAGCGAAGTAATAAACACAGTTTAAGTGACATCAATCGACGGTATAAAGCGGTGCTAAATGACGTTCACCCTTCTAGGAAACTAGAGCTTAAACACTGTTATATGACGCTGCATTTTGTAACTAGAAATGCATAAAAGCCATTGGAATTCCCGATCTTTCTTCATAGGTAATGCCATGGCGACGGTGAATCATTCATTGCTTGTTTTGAGAAATTGCAAAAACCACAAAGTGTCGCTCTTGCACACTTTCACTTTAAAACCAGCTACGGGCACGAAATGACCAGTTTTTTTTATATAATTATCATTGTCAACGTCGGGTTTTAATGTCAGGCGTATGTTATTTTTACCTCATGCTCCATTATTAAAACATTGTTATTATTAAAAGTGAGAAACATTGTGAAGATAGACAGTTGTTACACTTCTACGTAAAAACATTTAAACGGAATTCAATATTTTTTTATAAAAATAAAGTATAATAACAGCTTATAAATGTTCCACTGCTGGGCAAGGTCTCCTCTCCTATTAAGGAGAAGGTTTAGAGCTTAATTCACCACGCTGCTCTACTACGGGTTGGTGGATATACATGTGTCAGAATTTCTCCCGGCACATGCATTCCTCACAACGTTTTCCTTCATCGAGTTCGAGATGAATTTAAACACAAATTTAGCACTTGAAAATTCAGCGGTGCTAGCCGGGGTTTGAAGCCACGATCATCAGTTAGAATTACCGTATTCTAAGCACTAGGCCATTTCAGCTCATCAAAATTTTATAGCATTTAAATATAATAATATTAATATTATAAATATTGTTGAAAAATGAAAGGAAAACCACTAATCTTTCAACAACTAGAAAGGAGCTGATTACCCTCAAACGACTGAACAAATCTTCATAAATTATAATTAAGAACCATCTTAATCACATAAGCTTTCAAACAAACAAAAACGTATCGAGTAGGTCAAATCGTTAGGAAGCTATGATGCCAGAGACAGACATATATTACATTATTAGGCGGGAAATGGGAATTATACTTGTAAAGTTTACTCTCGTAACTGAAATAAGACTTTGTAAACTTCTAACAGTTACCTTTCCTTTTTTTGTCGTTAAGGAATGCTTTTATGCATCCCGCCTCTCCCAGGCGGGTATGTGAGACTTCTGGAACCGAGTGCACCAGACTACCCACTAAACCCCAGCGGACCCTCATCGTGTTAGTAGGAAGTCACGGGCTCGCTTGAGCATGCTACGTTACTTAGGTAAGCTGTAAGTTTCTATAAATATGTTATTGACAGTAAATTCTTTCAGATCTAAATGCAATAATAAATAAATTAAGTACCTAAATCATATGGAAGTCAGTGAGCAAAACCAACTAGTGTAATTCTGTTATTATATTGCTTTCCGTGTTCAAGCGTACGCTGTCGCCTACTTCGCCTATACGACTGGATTATTGCTATTTATACATTATATGTAAGTAAAAAAAATCAATGCTTGTACGTTTGTCTCAATGCGTTCCAAAAAAAATGATGGTAAAACTTTGGGAAGATGTTCTGAAAACGCCCACGAAGGTTTGTGGGTTAAAAAAAAAATATTTAAGGTGACACTGCAACGCATGTCAGATACTGCTAAAAATTATAAGTGTAATATAAAAAGTTACGTTCAATATTTTCGCGCACTAATCAAACCTAATTATGCCATTTTTAACGGTATAGATAAGTTGATTACAGTACTAGTTTCTTATCAAACCTTGTAGTATCAACACCAGAACGAGTTTCGAATAGAGCTTCGCAGATAAAATAAGATGAACTTATATCTATCTTATACCTATATTATACTTGAGACAGCGGTACTAATGTAATTATAAAGCCTATTTAACCGACTTTCAAAGACTATAAACACTAGTTAATTTATACTTTTTTTGGTTGTCCTCGTTTGTTATATAACCCTACTTCACCCGATTAGGGGTTAATATTTTAAAAACGCTGATGTATATATTCATTAATTCCTAACCAGAAGAACGCATATTAAATTTTATGTTTCTTGCTTTAATGACGAATAAAAAATGACGAATTTTCATATAATCGTTCATCCCTTATTTTGCCCTCTTTAGGGTGATATATACAAATTCCTTTCTTAGTGGATGGCTAGTTGTAATATATATAAAAAGAATGAACTGTCAAAATTTCAAGTTTGTAGCCTCAGCGGTTTAGTCTCTGCGTTGTTGAATCAGTTAATCAGTCAGTCAGGAGATTGTCAATTAATGTACTATACTATACTCTTTAATTAGATTAAACCGAGGGTGATTTTTTTTTTGAGGACTGGTAAAGGAGGTAAAAAATCCGTCACGGGTTTTTTAGTACATAAGTATGTTGTGTCTTGTTTGTATTGATGTACATATACCAAATGTATGATAATATTTATTTATTAAATATTCTCTATTTACATTTTAAATATTCACAATGACACATTCATACTATTCGATATTAAATATGTATCAATTTACAACTTTACCAAACTCGACAATTGAATAATATTAAATTATTATGACGCAGCTTTCGCATCTGTCTCAGTTGTTAACAGTTGCTAGACAACGTCGTCCATAGTCAACGATCTTCTGAGTGTCAAAATCGTCGAGTTTATATCACATCTATTGTCATATAAAATTGTGTTTTGATGTCATTTTTATTAAAATTATTAGTAATGAGACGAATTATTATATTATAGCGAATCATTTTGACGGGGATCTACCCATATTAAATAGAATATTTAAACTAAAATCTAAAATAATTTATTCTTGTTTCGAAACCAATAATCACCGATCAAAACGAAATATCAAACACAATGCAGTCTTAAACCAGAAACAATCTTCAAGAAACTCGTAGATGAAACGCTGTACTCCAGTAATAAATGCCCCGTGCCGGAAGATCACACACCACGCACCGTAACGATCCAATAAATCCTTTTCACGTATAGCATGCGCACGGCGTCCGTCTAATTAACTGAAAAACGCGTCACGGCACCGAGTCGCGCGTTTTTTGCACGCGCGCCCGTCCGGAAACGCATGCGCTCGTGCTATTTTTTTTTTTAAATAATGCATTAATTTTTAATGCAATTGAGATCAACGCCCCGTGTTTATAATCTGTGAACGATGTTCGTTTTCTATTTAATTTCTTTTAATGGGGTTAGAACGGAAAATTGTTTTGTTTTATTAGCGATCCACCCCAGCTCCGAACGGGTATATAAACTTTTAATAATATATAAACGGAGGAAACTTATTTGTACTCCTAATATAATTTTTTTTCGTGAATCACAATTACTATGTTTACTGATAAAAACCACAGTAAAAATCGTTGCATAGTTTAAAAATCTTACCGTACAGGCGGCGAGAAGCGACTTTATTATATATATACAATGTAAAGGTATGTTCTTTTTATTAATTTTTAACTTTGTAATTTATTTTTTGTATCACGAACATATCAGACAAACCGTTAAAACATTAATCTATAGTATAAAATAAAAGAAAAAGTTTCATATGAACGAGACACTAAAACTCAGTCTCTTCATTTGAAATTGAGCAAAACATAAAACAGACAAGACCTTAGCCTAGGTCGTGTCCCTACGAACTAAGCAGGCTAAGGACCTCTGACTGAAGGTCAGTCGCCGTTGGCATAATTCACTTATCGCAGGTCACCCACAAGGAGAGTCGTCGCCCCGAACTGTCAAGGTGTCCCGCCCTACATTGTTATTGTACAATTTATACATATGTTCCATTAAATATAACGAATACATCTCCATAACTATCTTTATCTGACTTTAAAGTAAAGTTTGAAACGTATACTCTAAGATTATATTACTTTAAAATGCTACTGCTGTTATAAACATGACAATTTGTGAAGAGAGGTTATGGATGTTTGATATTCATTCTCGCAAAAAGTTCGTAACAGATTTCGATGAAACTGTACAATGATATAGCTTATACATCAGAATAAAACATAGATTAAATGTGCAAAGATATTGCATATGATCAAATTATAACACTAGATTATAATTAAACGCAAAGATATATTTTGGTTTTAATTGTCATTGAAAGAAAGACAAAGGATTTAAGACATAAAACCTTATTTGGTATGTACACAAAAAATATTTTTTATTGTCTATTACTTACCAAGGATATTTTTTCACACACATGTATATAGAGTAAAGTTAATTTACATTATTATAAAAAAAGAAATTTTGAAATGATTTAAATGTCAAGCACATAAAATAAATTAGACTTTTAAAATAAATTTTATGTAATGAATTTATTGCATTAAAAATCTTAGATCAATTGAGAGAAACGTTACAGGCCACAATTAGTATCCATAGAAATAACGGAACGATTCTACACAGTTCATAAAGCAAGTTTAATTAAAAATAAACCAAGAAAGCAAAATGAATTTTCATTAGAACAATATCGTTCTTTACAAGAAGTAATGAGTAAACGTAATTACTCCTAGAATAGTTTTATAATTACTCCTTCTTTTACCTTTTGTGTTAATTTCTTTTATTTCTAGTATTTTCACGATTTACGTTTAGTTCTTTTTTCTTTTGTTTTTAATAAGAAATTATTTATTATATCATTTATATCAAAATAATTACTAAAATAAAACACGACGTGTAGGTAACTTTAAAAAAAAATAATTTTATATAGCTTTCATAGTATGATGATTGATTATTTAATGTTCAGTGATTTGTAGGTGACCATAGCAAGCCTCTTAAATATACAGTAAAAGAAAAACATATTTATTATTTTTTTAATAATACCAAACCAACGAGAAAGCGGATCAGCTGATGGTAAGTGATCATCGCCGCATCTGACTATTTTTCTGTGATATAGTGTTCGAGCCATCTTAATTTCGTAGGGATGCAAGGTCCTTCATAAAAAATATCGACATTAAGACATGACTTTTATGAACGATATAGCGATGTTTTTCTAGACGATCTGGCATTGCTTTGAAATACGGAAAACACGTTTTTATCAATGTATCAATATTTATACATTGATATAAAATGTATATTGACTGATATGAACTATATTTTAGTTATCAATTAGGAGTAGGATATATTAAATACAAATTAATCATATTATGTTTTATAAGTTACTAGCCTACCATCCTGGTTTGGCACAGGTGCAATATAGTATTTTACGATATCACATTACTAATGTTTGGAATTTTCCGCTTTTCTCTACTATAATATGCATACGAGCTTTGGTTTATATACGAAACAATACATATGTAGATGCCGTTGAAAAAACCTCGTTCTTAAAGATTGATTTTATCTTCAACATTGATGTTAAAACATCGATGTATATGAACGAACCCTATATCTGTCTAGTATTCTGAACAGTTACAACTAGGATTTTCCACAATGTGCCAAATAGTACTATATTTTTTCGTTATTGTCTTTTATAAGTATGTACGGCATGGCATTGTCAATAAGAGTCAAGACGTTGCAGAACCTCAATAACATACAAACTTAAAAATTTCATTAATTCGAACGATCAATATCACTCAGCAACCACAACACAAATAAAATTTAAGATATTCAATATATTTTCTCTGTTACATCTTCATTTGCACGTATACTTTATAGTAACATTATAAGCACTAGGTTAGGTGCATAATTCATCTATGCGGCTATACTTGACCATTCTATTGCGACGCACGCGATGGTTTTTTATTGGTTAATCGAAGCGAGTGACGGCAAGGAAAAACTATAAATGGGTGTACGAGCGAACGGTAAACAGCAAAAACTCGAAGTGTCTTGTGTAGGGGATGTTTTTGTTTATGTATTATATGCATCGTTTGTGTATTATGACGCATATGGAATTTTCAATTAAAAACTTTTTTATTCGCATACTGGTCGCCGTCCGCGGTTTTGTTCGCGTGGTATGTTGATAGAAAGTAACTTGTGTTATTCTGGTGTATAATCTATGTTATTGTAAAGTTTCATCAAAATCTCTGTAGTAGTTTTTGCGTAGAGCAATAATCATCCATCTATCCAAGCCTGCATCCATTCTCACAATTGAACCCATTTATACCTAATAGTAGTAAAATTTATTAAGTAGTTTTTTTATTACTTAATCCTTACTAGCTACCCCGACGAACATTGTACCGCCTCAGAATTAAAATTAGACGTTTAATACAAAATATGTAAGAAAATGTATTTTCTTCAGCATTTTTTTTTTCAAGAAATTTTTCGATATTTTAATAGTTATTCTGCATTCGCAATGGAGAAAAAATCAACAAATCAAGGATCATAAAATCAATCATATTGACAGACGCGTTGGCGCAATGGTCACTGCAACTGACTAAAGCGCTAACGGTCGCGGGTTCGATCCCCGCTCACGGCAAACGTGTGTATTGGCCATACAGATGTTTGTCGTGGTCTGGGTGTTTGTGTTAGTGTTGTGAGTGTTTCCGGACCCCCGACACAAGGTCATGAGATCTTAATGGGGGCCGTTGAGTGTGATGCGTTATTTATTTATTTATTTATTTAATCTAATTGATGTAGTTACACCGTTTAACCCGACTTTGTTTTACATATATAGAATATGAAAAATTACAAATCGAGTCAAGTATTATCTTATGTTATTTGGTAGAACCTAAAAAAATTATTTAACTATTGATGAATTCGTCGAGTCCTTAACTTTATTTTGTTCAATTAGATCATCTTTGATAATAATCAATCTTAGGCGAGAATGACTCTGGTGTTTTACTCTGTAATTCATATAAAACAACTCTGTACTCTGGTAACAATTACCTAGGTAACCTTACAAAAGTTGAAACTCAAAAATAAGACACTGACAGTACCTATTTCTTTAGTTGTAAAGCAAGCAATGTGTGTAAATCATTGAAAAAGTCTTTAAGCAAAATTTAGTGTAATTCTCGCCTTAAGTTGTAAGTAATTTCCAAACATATGTCTACAAATTAATTCGTCAATAGCTACTTAACTTTGTCTAGCCCTGCTTAACAACAGTAGTATCACGCCCGGGTGCTCAGTTAATTAATTTTAAATGTATAATTCTGTATCCTACCCGCTGTGACGAAAATTTTAGGCGTGCATTCATTAGGTTTTGTGCAACCACTATACAATATTAATTTAAAGGAATCTTCACAGAATTCCTCATAACTCAAAGACTCATTTTCTGATGAATTCCTTAGTGAAAGGTGCTACTAATTCCGTGTTAAGTTTTTGTAATTTTTGAAATTTAATATTTCATTTTTATAGGTGCGAATAAAGATAGATTAGTTCGATGGATATTTTTCTATTTTTTTTAATGTTTTATAGAGTCAATGAGGTAGTTAACCATTAAAATGTTACGGTGGGAAATACCAGTGTTTCATACGCTGCTCCTGATTCAACAAAAACTTAGTATATAAAATGGCATACGTTAACATTATGAAAATAGGATATTAGAAAATAGGATATACATGTATGCTTCGGAATTATTACTTCATAACTAATTAAGGTAAAAATGTTAGCGAAGATTGACTCGCTAGCATGTACCGCTGACTATTTTAAGTTCGATTCCAGTTTAAGAGTTTAATATTTGGCGGAAAACATTACGATATATCTATTAAAGTTTTAAAATTATATCAAAAATCAAGTGCTCTGCATAATTATTTCTCCACGTGCGAATCCGTAGTAATTAATAAAACTATGTTAGTTAATAAGTAGTATCTATTAATATCTAGTTAATAGTGTTAGGAATATATCATAAAAGTAAATAATACTGTATTTTGTCTATAGTAGCTCGTTGATCAGTTATATATATCGGCAGTACGCACCCTCCCTCTCTCTAGGATAGATTGTTCGTCTTTACTCTCAGAAATATATTCATAATTACGAATAAACTATTTACTAGAACCCCAGAGATAACTTAACAAATAGTAGTCCAGATCAAATGGCATTTGTTTTATACGATATTTTGTATGTTATCAGATTCGTGCTAATAAAGAGATCCTCGAAAAAAACTGGAAAAAAGCTACAAAGCAAAAGAATCGTGAACATTAATTTATTATTATTACTAAAATTGTACGATTCTTGTTTTTTTTTTTTAATCTGTAGACACAGCCTGAGCCTAACCCCATAAACAAATAGTAAGCTATTATTTTTTATGAACCTATAACACTAATATTTTATAATAGCTGATTCACACGAATTTTTCCACCTAGCACATAATAATACCGACAATATTGCAAAAATTTGAATTTGCTTAACTTTATATTTAGACTAGCTTTTGCTCGCAGCTTTATCGTGTTAATATATAGATTTTGTTGAAAATAATAGGTATATAGAAATTAATTATAGCAAATAACTATCTGGCATGATGTAACTTTCAAATGGCACCATAAATTTTAAAAATAAGTTCAGTAATTCCGAAGTTTACTCCAAACAAAAAATTTGCTCTTTTTATATTAGTATAGAAGATGACTTTCTGCGGTCATATTATCATTAAGTAAATAATCACTACACTTTAATAAAAAAAATCTTCAATAGTTTTTGTGTGATATGCGCTTAAACACGAAGCGAGTTGCGATTTTTTTTTATTACAAATTATTTTTAATGTTCAGTAAAAAACCGTAATTACACATCATTACTATTAATTTTATTAGGCTCGGTTTCCGGTTTTTTTTATCCATAACTAATGAACTTGAAATGACTGATGAACATTATTTGCTTATCTGCCATAAAAGATACGATTTTTTAAAAGATAATTGCTTTTATAAATTAAACTGAATATATGAGTGTTTTAAAAAAACAGATTTATGCATTGTTTTATTGGTAAAAAAAAAACATTATTTACGCATTTTGACTGATTTATGTATGAAAAAGAAATTACTTCAAGCCTAAAATGAACTGACAATTTTAGTAGTTTTTCGTTATTATATCATTCTTATTTTGATATGATACAATTTTCTTTAAATTTCAATAATTAAAAAAAAAACACGTTTCCGTTATTTCATTTAATTACCTAAACCCAATTCAAACTGTTATAGGTAGATAATAACACCTACTGCTTATCTCTTATCGTAATTCCTACAGCCCACAAAAATAATAAATTTGTTATTGGCTCCAGAAGCCTTAATACCAATTTTATGTATGTAACGACATAAATGACGTTGTACTTACGTAAAGTATCATCCCTTATTTTGAAAGCTTAGAGGATGAACTTAAAAAAAAATTATGCAAGTCCTTATCTACGAATATAAGAGAGTTTTATGTAATATATCGTGCATTAAGGGTTTGGCTATGCATTGCCTACTAATCGGTAAAGTTTCACTGCGTAGTTATCTGTGGTACTAAAATCCTTGCAGTTTAAACTAAACCAATGAGAATATCTCAAAAAACATTCGTAGTACTCAATGCATTCGGTTTTACATGATTGTTTTTATAGTTGTATAATTCGAATAACTAAAAAGTGGGAAGCGCATTTGACCCATTGTATAAAATTTTCGGCGCAGTTTCCTCGCTGCAATAATATTGACGATATCTAAGCTCTCAATGCGCAAGTTCAGAGTGATCCTTGACCTAGAACCCGTTAATGGCGCATCTGTATTTTCTAGAAAACGTTTAAACTACTATGAGATATTTCATCTCGTTTCTAATGAAAATTCTTTAAGGATGTATGTTATGTTCTTGTTGTCGTTGCTTGTAATTAAAGTAGTTCCTTAGACGTTCCAAACAATTCTTCTATCTTTATAATAAATTGACGTATTTTAGTAAATAAGACGCGATAAATGATTTATCATGAAATTATATTACAAAGAAAGCTAAAGAAATTATAAAAAGGCTAATATTTTAATACACCGGTTTCTACTTCCTAAATATTAATACCTTTTAACCAACTTAAAAAAGTCGTTCCTTATTCGACCGTATTTCAACGTATGTATGTATGCATATAAGTTGCTGCGTATGTATGTATTTATATTTATATGACCACGTTTTGCTCAAAAACTACTAATCAGATTTTAAAAAGGTTTTCACTTTTTGATTGCATATATTTCAAGGAATGTTTTACTATATAACATATTAAGACCTGATGAAGATCTATCACAGATGGACAGTGGAAGTCTTCTGCGATCGTGTATCTACGTGTACAACAATAATTTTTGTTTGAAATCAGAATTATTGTTGTACACAGAGATATATTTTTGTATGAAAACAATTATTATAACGCTATGTATCAGAAAACGAATCCTTCGATTGTTTATAACGCATTAATATAATACATAATTTCGCAATATTTGTAATTTTTGTTTTAAAAATAATTTCATTGAACTCTTTATAATATAATCCTTAAAAAATTACAGCAAATATTTGTTATAAGTCATTTGAAATAAAATAACAGACAATGTAACATTAAGTAGCAGCGCGTAAAGGCTTACAGCCAGAAACACGCCTGATAAGGAGAAAAATAAGTATTATCCACCACGCTCAGAGGAGCGTAAAATACTGGCACACTGGACTTGGCAGATATTCAAATACATAGCACCCCGACTCGAATCTCGACTGAAACCGCTTCCTTAATAATATCTTTTTTTTATTTCACGCATCCAACGCTAACTCAGATTGAACCTACGACAATCATTTGAGATTGACAACTTCTACTCACTGAGCCTACTTGAGCTAAAAATATAGTTCTGTTAGGACTTATTTTAACTTAGAACTTAACCTTAGCTAGCTGGAAAATTTTTCGGTCAAATATTTAAATTAAGTTAAAGAAATTGTAAACGTACAGGATAATAAATAAATGATCAAAGTCATAGGCGTATTACTCCGCTCTTCCGCAAAATCTACCTCAGTGTTCTCTTATGAACAATGATATTTATATTACCACGATCACAATCAAGTTATGATTATCCTGGGTGTTCGCTAACAAGTGCGAATAATTTTTACTTCGTTGAAATTAAAATCTTGAATATAAAAACATCAAAGTCCGAAAGATCAAACTTTCATCGAATTCCGATCAATGGTTTCAGAACGCATAAACAAACAAAGTTATAAACATTGATTTTTATTTATTGATTGTACAAATACATGGACGCTAAAACATTTAATACGTAGTATTTTTGTTAAAACTGTATAATTATTCTTTAATTTTACTAAACTGTATATATTATATTAATAAATTGGCAATATGAATGTACAATTGTACGATATAGCAACATTGTTTGTGTAAATGTCACTACACGACAACAATAAAACGATCAGCAATCTTGCTTGGCATTCAACTTGTAAAAACGAATGTTGTTCAACAACTTGTTATTTAATATCTATCAACATATTACAAATCTATTCCATTAATGTGTTTTTCATAATAAAACTATTTAAAGATGGAGAAGGTGAAATTTATACCTATTATTTTCATAATAACATGGTAAGTAATATTTGTTACACGTACAAGTAAGTTTTGAATGAACATATTATTGTAAATTTATCCTTTATTCTAGTTTGCATTACGTGAGTATGACGTATCTAAAAGCTGATCCTGAGTTTGATTTGCTTATTTTTACCCAACAATGGCCAGCAACTACTTGCAAAGAGTGGAAAAAACATGATCCTTCGCATACGTGTATTATGCCCACTAATGTAGACACTTGGACAATTCATGGTATATGGCCAACAAAGTTTGGCTCAATGGGACCAGCATTTTGCAACAGGACTTGGTTATTTGACCCTGAAAAGATAAGGCCTATTGAAAACCAGCTTACTCAAGTCTGGATTAATATTTTTGCAGGTATGTTAGTATTGAAGTAAATGTGTTATCTATAGGGAAAAATATACACATTAAATATTTTGTTATTATTACAACATATCAAAATGTTATTTTAAGCATGTTAGATAGTGTTTTATATAAATAAGACCCATAGATCACATTTTTAGATAAGGAGTTACTTAAATTCAAAATATACCTTATTCAAGTAGGATATTAAAGCACTTTTGAATTGTCAATTTACTTTATTTTGGTTCTTGATGTAGATTATACCAAGAAAAACTGGTAAAAAAATAGATATATTCTAGTATAGAGAAGGGCCAATATAATGCTAATTATCTTTACTTAATTTTTTGTATTTTCAATAGTTGTTCTAGACAATGTCATACATTAACTATGGATTATAAAAACATGATTTCATAATTGGTTCTTCAGTTGTCTTTACATTTATGTAGATAACAAAGAAAAGAAAGAGTGCAAATTATTGATAAAACAGATTTGTAATGTTTCATAGTGATTGCAAGTATTTGACAAGAAAAAAAGTTAAATTAAATATAATATTTGTAACCTATAAAAATACTACAGATAGATAAAAACAGGTGTAGTCCATATTTGTAGAAACATTAAAATTAAATTACAAATTGCAACACACCAGAGATTAAACTAGACCAATAATAAAAAATGATTATATCAAGAATATCAACATTGCATGTTAGCAACAAATAGCTCAAGTGGTATAATAAATCACTTGCCACAGTATGCAGGAAGGTGAGGTTTCAATACCTTCTGTGTTGTAATTATTTATTTAATATTCATTTATTATGACAATGACTTATTTTAATTGTTGAAAATCTGTAATTAGTAAGTAAATGTCCCGCTGGTGGAGAAAGGCTTCTATCAAGGAAAAGATTTAGAGCTATACCCACTTCTGCTTCACTATGGGGCAGATCAACATGTGGCAGAATTTCCTCGGGGACATGCAGGTTTCCTCGTAATGTTATTCTTCACTGCATAGCATGAGATGAACTAATTCCAAATTAAAATTTAAAAATTCAGCAGTGCTAGTCGGAGTTTGAACTAGTGATCATCAATTGAGATTAATGTGTTCTAACCACTAAGCCAAACCACTCTCGGTTCTTCTGTAACTAACACACCTTAAAATCTCTAACTAACCAATTTTAAATTTTACAGGAACTTCATTATACTCCCTTTGGGCTCATGAATGGACCAAACATGGAACCTGTGCTGCCGTCTTGGAACCATTAAATTCAGAATTAAAATATTTCAGTGTCGGTTTGGATTGGTTACGTAAATATTCCATGTCTAACATACTCCAATCAGAAAATATAGTGCCATCAAATACAAAAGAGTATAAAATTATAGATATTAATAATGCTATCAAAAATAAGCTTGGTGTCGACCCTGTAATCGAGTGTAAGAAAGAAGAAGGAGAAAGTTATATATCAGAGATACGTATTTGTTTCACGAAAGACTTTAAAATTGCTAACTGTGATGGTGTTGTAACTCGTAAAGAGATAGGGGATCATTCTGTACTTACTAATTGCAATACATCTAAAGATGTACTTTATCCTCATTATAAGAAAAAGAGTTTTCATGTTCATATGTACAAACTGGTGTCGTGGTTGCAGTGGTTTACTTTATAATATTTTTCAAATATTTGTACATAAACAATGAAACTTCCACGTTTACTTAATAATTTTAAATATTTTTAATATTGTCGGGTTATCGACTATGCGTAATATTTTTACGAGTTATTTTTAACTTTACATATTTTTCATTTTGTAATAATATCGATTTTTTTTTCACTTTTGATGCTAAATTAATTTTGCAATTTGCATTAAAATATTTTATTATTTTAACAGATTTTATTATATGAGTTAATGATGGCAATTCAGGGTCAAAACTCAGTTATTACTTAACAAAAATTAATTAAAAGCGAATTCAGGAACGCGTAAACGGAGAACATTTCTGAGGGTACCTTTTTTTCGTCATAATAAATCGCATAGAACTCTATTGCATAACGCACACAAGGGTTTAAAACTACCGCGTACAAAGGTCCTCCGAACTTTTTATTTTGTGACGGGGATTGAAATCCTGCGCGGACACTAGTCCATAGTAGCGGACCTTTATTATTGCTAAGTCGTGACGTATTGCAAATTGTACCTATCTATTTTAAACTACCCTACTATTTTTTGTAACTAAATTTCTTATCACGTTTTGACAATACGTGAAAAAGTGTCAGTTCGACTGACTGTTAGAAAAAGACAGAGAATGTGAATAAACGTGTACTTGGCGCCGAAGAGCGCCTGTTCATCGAGATTCGTTTACTTGTATATCAGTTTTTTTTTTCGTATTATGTAGCAAAAGGATCTTTGTTTTTATCGACCTAACATCTTTTGTTGTTTATTATTTTTACTGACATGTTTTAGACAAAACACTAGTGACTAGTCAATAGACATCCAGTTTTAGTTCATTTTTATAGAGGCTATAATTACGTCCTTGCATCCATTTTAAATATATGTTATTACTGACAGAATAAATAACAAAATTTAAATTTGTTATATTTATTTTATATCTTACCTAAAGATTTTGCGATAGTATTTAGAATAAAATTAAGTATAGTTCTAGTTTTTATATGGTAAAATATTAATATTAGTTTCATTTTTTTTTAAGTTTAATCTATAGCGAAATTTATTTTTATATATTTTGTAATTGGTAAGAATTAAATGAACTTATGCAAATTAAAGTATTTGTTACCAGATTTCGTGTGTTGTGTTTACCTACAATTACTTTATACATCTGCCACTTGACCTTGTCGAGTAAATTCTTTTGATGAGAGATGAATAAGATTGGAATCAATCTTGACGTTGTTAATAAAAATAACAAAAAAAGTCATGCTGAGTTTCTGAGTCCTGCGGATTTTTTTCTCAGGCCTGAGATTATACTTTTCCAAAACTGATCAATTCATTTTCTTAACGTTCAAAAAAGAAAAATATTTTGATTATGATACTGAACTACAGTTCGTATACGGACTGGCTAGATCGGGGCAGTACCTCACTCTCACATGAGATCGGTGTGAATTAACTAATATAACTGCATTTCGTAGATACGATGTGTGAGAGAGCCGGAAGTCCATCTCCTCCCATTTTCTTACTTGCAATTTCCCTTCATTCATTATTCCTTTTTAAGCTATATCCTATGTGTTGGTATATTGTTTTCATATTATATTAAACAATATACATAAACATTAGCGAAGCCATGAGCAAAAGCGATAAAAGCAAAATAGTGATAGATAATTATTTAATTAGTGTTACTAAGCCTTATTTCAATGTATTTCTTTAAAGATACGCAGCGCGTTACAGAAAAAATAATTTCAAAATTAGTAATGAATAATAACCTCCATTTTTTGTTTATTGTTGAATAAAGCTGCGTATTTTATATAAATTATGACGATAGAATTAAGCTTAATACTTTTAAAATATATTTATTTATTTATTTATTTTTGAAAGGTTCGTCAAGTTACAAATCCAGATAGTTCATGCTTATATTTACCACAAGGCAATTATACAGATTGTGTAACTATATATAGACAAACACCACATAAATACAAAGGACGACAAAATAGTAAATTATAATATTTAAAACAAAATAATAATAACAAACTTTGATTCTGCAGCCTTGACAAAAAATAGAGGCTATACTTATAATACAAAATTATTAAAACAAAAATTAAAAATAAAGAGAGCAATAGAGACAGGAGCTTCTTAATCTATGCTGTGTTGCACAAGGATTTTTTCTTAATATTGTTAGGCGTATTGCAAAAAATATTCATTTCTTCGGCATTCTTGTTCGATAAGCGACACATACGCGGAATCGGTGCATTAGCACCAAATACAGTTCGGCGGATTGGTGGCACGAGTGGTATAATAGAGCGTGGTAATAATGGGTCTCGTAGTCGTATTCGTAATAAGATATTTGGGCAATTGTATAAATAGTTTATTAAGAAAAATTAAGCCTGTTTTATCATAGCGTTCTTTAATTGAACTCATTTGAAAGTATTTTAACCTATCCGCATATGATTTAATATACTCTGCTATACCTTCAAATGGTGAAAGGTGCCAAAGAAATCGTTTCTTCTCACGTTCTAAGCCTTAAAGAGATTATATTCACTACATAATAAGAAATTTTTAAAAGTAATGAAATATACTTAATAATACTTTAAAATCAAACACGAAATTAATTCTAAAATTATTACGTTTTAAACAAGATTTTTGTATTGAACGCAATAAATATTTAAAATTTTGTGAGTTATAAAAAATTAAATTTTTATTTAAATAAAACAGAAAAAATATGATTACTCGTTTCAAAACTTTATTTCATTTGTGACCATGACTTCACAGAACAAGTTGGAATAAATTATACATATTAAGTTTTATTATTTAATTTGTATTTATTTTACAAATGTCACATTTTGCACACACTACCATAGCCCCGACGTATAAAAAAAACATTTTATTGAGCACCCCTCGAGACGATAATAACCGCCGACGGCACCAATCCTGAAATAATAAATTATAGTATTAAAACTTTGAAATAAAATTAATGCTATAAGAAATATAAAGCTAATAGATTACCAGTTACATAGTATAGTGATATATGAAACTCTGTAACCTGATAACAGTTGATCTTACGAAAGCTGTATAAATAACAACACACTGACAGTAAATTCTTTCATGTGTAAACCTATGGTAAACAATATATGTACATCTTTATGAAAGTCTCAGAACAAACCTTATAAGTGTAATTATCACCTTGAAGTAATTATTTATATTAATAAAAGCATGGTCATATAATTTACATGTGTAACATTATTAAGCAATTAATTGTGCACAATAACGACCTTATGTAACTATAAATATGTTCATACTATTTGACACTAAAAATCTGTACCCACTTCTAACCCTGACAAGCTTGACAATTGACTCTTTGGCCCAAAGATCAAACATCGTTTAAGCGATAAGCATTCTGGGTTCACAAAATCGGTTATTTAATATCATTGTGCTTAGTATTAAAATAAAAACTTACACTTCAAACTAGAAAAAGAAAGTTAAAATACTTCAAAAATAATAACAAACGTGGTAAAAGACCTAAAATAAATTACCTAGTAGTTCTAATGTTTTCTCATAGTCTTCTGTGGTGAATATCTTCTTTGGGAATGTCGTCATTAATTTATAGTTTTCGTTTGCCGCATATGCCGGCATGTTAACTTGTAGATATAACCTGTTGGAAACATATAGTAATATCAGTTATGGATTATGATAAATTTATAACAAAATGATTGAGTCAAAATCCAAACTAGTTTTTTTTTACTAAGATAGAAAGAAGAAGAGTATTAGTTGACATCATTCAAGACAAAAAACATAGGGCAAATATGGCCCAAGAGCATCTAAGGTTTAAAAAAATTTATACATATGTATTTACGCAATAATCAATAATTATGTTGAAACTAGCAGGTTACATATAGATTTACAACCCTACTTCACCCTCTTAGGGGTAATATTTTTGAAAATGCCAATGTACATGTGTATATTTCTAACCAGAATTAGATACATTAAATTTCGCGTTTCTTACTTTGAAAATGACGGACTTCCATACAAACATTCATCCCTTATTTTAGTCCCTTAGGAGTGAAATTTCGAAATTTTTTTTAATAGTAGATGCTTAAAACATTAAAGGCATCAAACGCGAAACTTTGTCGTTTATGGCATTAGCACTTAAGGCCCAGCGTATGAATAGATAAACCAAGTCAGATCAGTTGGATAAATAATATAGTGATAAAATATTGGATAACCATCTATTATACAAAAACTAACTAGCATTTTTCTTCATTTATAAACTTAACTCTTAATTTTCACATAAATAGTTAATATTTATTATTTCTGAAATGGCTGGACCCATTTTGACGGGTCTTTTTAATTATAAGGAGTAACTTAGCCTACATTTATTTTAGTTTTCTTTTTATTAAAAAATAAAAAATGAATGTAAAAACAAAATGTTTCAATTTTGTACAAACAAAATTGTGAACATTATTTAAATATAATTTTTCCTGAAATTAACATGGATGAAACCGAGACACAGCTGGTAATAAACTAAAAGTGTAAAAGAGATCATATACCTAACAGCAGCCAACTGCTCTTTAGCAGAAAACGTATGTGAGAGAGTTTGTCCATCAGGGAACCTCAACTGGATACGAGCTTGATCATAAGCAACCTTGGGGGCTGGTGTAGGGTTTGTTACTGGAGCTGGTGCTGGTGCAGGTTCTGGCGCTGGTTGACCTGATGCTGCAAGCCTGAAATTATAAGTTAAGATATCTTGATTACAAGTTATAATTTTAGCACACTTTAGCATAGATTTTGTCATGTTCAACACCACAAAATCTATGCCATCACTAAAAGTTATTTTATCTATTGTTCAGGAATATTTTTTTTTAAATATGGTATATTTTGCTAGAAGATAATGGGCATGCCAAATTTCAAGGCAAAGTAAAACAAACAAACAAACTCATATTCCATTTAAGGCACTAAGAAAAAAACATAATTCTAATTGTAAAAAAATTTAACTAACAGGAATTATCAAAATATTTATTATGATTCAGTCTTGTTTATTTTATCAAATAGTATGCCCAGTTTGTTAAGCAGCCGTCACATTAACATTATTTTTTTTTTAACTATAATTTGATTTAAACTATTTAAACTATATTTTGATTGTAATTCTTGCAAGAAGAGGTATGAGTTTGAGGTCTTTGTTGAAGTGGTATAAGGACCAATGAATAGGAAGTAATGGTTGAGTGTAGAAAGTAGTAGATATTTTGTGATATTAAGAAGTGTATCACTAATAATTAAATTACTTATGCAAATAAATAATTTTTAACTGTGTCTGTTATATGAAAATAAAAGTTTCTTATAAATGTTGATCACAGGCAAACTTGTGGGTAAGCTAGTACAATAGTAAGTTATAACTCACTTCCTAGCCTGTTTGTCGGCCTCTATTTGTGCTCGGACACGTTCCCTTGCTTTCTGATCCTCTAACTTTTCCCGACGTCTTTGTTCAACTAGTTTCTGCATCTCCTGTTCTTGAAGTCTTTGTCGAGCTTCCTGAAGGTCCTTACCAGATTTTATGCGCAGTCTTTCACGTTCAAGTATCTCAGCCTATAAAAATATTCAAATCAGCATTACGATAAGTAATTAAATACTTGGGTAAACTTCAAACAAGTAAAATTAAAGCATCTATAACCTCTTCACAAAATACATCTTTGCTAAACCTGCTTTTTTCTAATTCTTACATCATCATCTAGAGATTTCATAATGAGCCATAGTAAGTCAATTGTTGTTGAGTTATTTTTCCCTTCTATATTATAAATAACTTTGCATTCCAATCCTTTGCTAGTTTTTAGTAGAACAAGTATCAATTTTTTATAAAACCCATTAAATAATTTTTATTTTAATAAGAATTCTTAAAGTAATATTCAAAATTTAAACTCAAATAAAGAAAATACCTTCTCTCTCTCCTCTCTTTCCTTTCGTTTTTGTTTCATTCTGTCTTCGAGTAGCGCTAATTGGGCTTTCCTCTCTTCTTCAGTTAGCGGTTTTTTTTCCTCTGTAGACTCTGAGAAACTGCTGTGATTCGTTTTAGCAGCATGGAACTCCATTTCGTCTTGATTTTTGAACAATTTACCGCACTCGTCACATTTAAATGACTTCGCTTCTTGTTCGCTACTAGTTGCTGCCGGGGCAGGTGTGGATTCGGCGGGTGCAGCAGTAGATGCATTGGAGTTTTCTGCAAGCGTATGTCCTGCACTCGGTTCAGGATCATCTGCATGAGCTAGTAACCACTCCATTGCTGGCTCAACGCCCTTATAGTTCGTTACCGCCAGAGCTTTTTCACTGAAAGCGATGCAACAATGTAAATAACCTAAGCATTAAAACACAAAATGACTAGATAAGAAATGTACTCACGCTCGCTCTTTTGGGAATCCCATTTCGATCAATGTTTGTATTTCTGCCATTACGAGATTCGCTATTTAGTTACAAATTATTCTAAAAAACTACGTTAAATCGCTTTTCATCACTCATCAGCTGTTTGTAGTTTCTTAATCAGTGTTGCCATTTTTATTAAATTCATCTTCCTAGATGTATTATCATAAGTTGCTAGAAAGTCGCTAAAGGTGCAGTTTCAAGCGGTCCCTCATCGCGGATAATTCCGTTTTTCCACCCAAAGGATCGAGGAGGATTATCAGAAAATAAATAAATATATAAACTCCGTTTATCCACCCCGGTCGGGGTGGCTAATAGGACATAAGGTGGATAAACGGAAATCGGAATTATGCCTCGTCGCTCGTTTTTGGCGACAAATTTCTGGGTTAAATGAGTGAGGAGGGGAAGGGGGGAGGGGGATAAATAAGTTAAAATATGGAACACAAGCGATACGATCTTTAAGAATGAATAATTATATGAACACATGGTATGCCTCATACAGTCAGCGTCAGAATCCGAATGGAGTATTACTAGCGTAACCTGTATAAGTACACGTAGGCAGGGCCATGAAACTTCCGAAGAAACGCCGGATACAAAATTTGCTCAGAAACTAGCGCCATCTAGCGCCCAGGGTCAAAATTATTTTTATAAGTAATACAATATTTTAAATATAGATGGCAGTAGTTACGATTTTTTACATAATATAATCAAAAGTAATATAATAAAATATTATTTTTATCGAGAAGTTCTTAAAATATTATTTAATATAGGTAGGTACATAATTCACAAAATTAAACTATTTTACAATTTACTGTATCATAGACTATACACGTGCCTGACTTGTTTATGGATAACTGGATACTGGAAAAACTTTTCAAAAGTTTCAAAACATTCATCTTGACTGCGACTGTTCGTTTGATTTGGTGGATATTTATACATTTTTGGATTTTATACAACCTACTTGGCTTTTTTCATTTGGATTTCGTGATTCTTGTTTACCTGATAACACTTGGCTTTGAATTTGGATACCGATATTTGCTTTCACGACTCACTTTGGCAAGATACCTGGACTACTGGCTGCTTATGAATTTGGATTAATCATGCCCGATAAAAATCGTTTGGTGTGTTATTACGGGTGCATCAATGATGGTAAGTCTACGATTTGAATAATTAATTAAAAGCAAAACTACATCCCAATTTAGACGGAAGAAAATGTTAACTGTCGGGCTGTAAAAATGAATCTCATTAAAACAAAAATAATAAACTTCCAAATAAGACAAAATATATTATTTATATTAGAAACGGTCTAAATTATGAATGAGATCAAATACTGGAATATTACAAGATGTTTTTGCAGACGAGATTACATTAGCTAACAACAATATAAATAATCATTAGCATTTTAAATGATTGAATGACAAGGTTGTGGTAGATGAATTTCTTAATATATTTACATGTAATCTGTATAATAAAAACTAATCATAAAATGTGTTGCTAAGTGCAAAACCCAAAAACGAATCTCTTAAATATGTATTAGTCTTAAGAAATTTAGTCTGATTATACACCTTATTGTCATTTATTATTTAATTAAAATTTTGCCAAAGAAATTGTAAGCCTGCTATAGACAGATATAACGGCATATTTGTCTATAGAAAGCTTACAATTTCTGTCAAACTGTATGACACTTTTAACATTATTAATTATTGTCAGGCCCACTGCATCATTTCCCGGACCCGAAAAGCCAAAATTTGGAAAATATTGAAAAATTTTCTCAATGGAAGGCTGTGCTAGATGTGGACACACAAGAAAGAGGAGATAAATACATTTATAATCATATAAGATTGTGCAACAAACATTTTTTGCAATGTTATCAGCTACCAAGCCGACGTCTCACAAAAAATGCTGTCCCTACAATAAACTTGAATAAGATAGTCCACCAAACTGAGCAACCTTCAAAATCTGGGATTGCCTTACTGGATACTTGTTAGTATTTTTTTTTTATAACACTTTAGTTGTCCAACCTATCCAACTTGAGTTGTTCTGAGCTGGAAAGTTGTACATATACAGATTATTTGACACATTTCTGTCTGAGGCACTGTATCATTTAAATAAGTGAACCGATTTGGATGCATTTCATTCAAGCACATGTAAAGCATAAATGGTGCTCTATTTTTTTATTGTTTGGTTACATTAACTACCTATTTTTTCATGGATTTCTCAGTCAATTTTTGAACTGTGACCACAGCTCCTGGTTGCATACCCTTTTAATAGATGTTATTACGTTAGGAAGTACTTAGTATAATGAGATTAATATTTATTTTCTAGATAAAAATCCCACATTAGAACTTGCTGTCACATCTGAGCCTTCAACATCTGCTACTTCTGTGCAGCCTATTCGTAAGTATTTTTTTTTATTTCAATGTTTTAATCTATATCCAGTTAAACTATGAAGTACTTAGTATAATGTGCTTTATATTTATTTTGCAGATCAAAATCTCATATTAGAATCCGCTGTCACATCTAAGCCTTCCACGTCTGTTGTTTCTGTGCAGCCTATTCGTAAGTATTTTTTTTTATTATATAGCATGTTTTTATCTATTACACACTAATAATATACAGGCGATAGTTTATGTGTGTGATTAATTATGTAAGTTTATTACTTCTTCACGCTCAAACGGCTGGACCGATTTGAAAATAAACCTTGGGTGAAACTGCTAATGTAACTCTATATTGTCTGTCTGTCTGTTACGGTTTAACGGCTAAACTACTGAACCATTTTTTATGAAATTTCTTATAGAATAAACTTAAACACCACGGAAGGACTTAGTCTAGTTTTATCTCGCTTCGACTTTGAATATGTTTGCATCTATAATAATCGATATTCACACGGACAAAGTCACGGTTGAGCGCTACTATTATATAATGTATATGATATATTATATCATGATGCTGTAACAAAAGCTTTTTATTTTTTACAGGTAAACGGAAACATTCTAATTCTGAATGCAGAAATTCTAAATTAATAAATAAACTAAAATTAAAATTAGGTAAACTAGCTATCAAATATAAAGATCAGAGGAAGAGAATTCAAGCAGTCAAAAACCTGTCAATGAATAAAACATTTTTAAGAGCCATTGAAAAACTACCAGAAGAAATTCAAATTTTTACGAAATTGCAACTAAAAAGTGTAGTGAAACCGAGAGGAAGACGTTTCTCAGATCAAGAGAAAATAATGGCACTGACTATTCTAAAGCAAAGCCCAAAGGCATACAAATTGTTGCAAAAAATGTTTGTCCTGCCATCAATACGTTGCTTGCAAAAGTTACTGAGCACATTTAGTGTACAACCTGGATTAAACCAGCACATATTAAATGATTTGAAAAACATAGCAAGAAATTTGCCACATGAAAAAAAGTATGTAAATATTTTATTTGATGAGGTTTCATTGGCCCCAGGCATAATATATAATGAATTTATGGACAAAATAATTGGTTTTGAAGATTTTGGATACTACAGAAATAGTACTCTGGCTGACCATGCACTTGTGTTCATGATAAAAGGTATTAAAAGTAAATGCAAACAGCCCATTTGTTTCACCTTTTGTAAGGCCTCAACAAAGAGTTCAGATTTGAAGAAATTATTAATAGAAATTATAAAACAAATTAATAGAACAGGCCTGAAGGTAGTGTCAACAATCTGTGACCAAGCTGCAACCAATGTAAAAGTGGTGCGAGAATTACACAATGACACAAAAGCGGAATATTTGAGAAGAGGAATTCAATATAATTCAAAAGCATTTGAAATAGAAAACCTAAAAATATTTCCACTATTTGATACACCCCACCTTCTTAAAGGAGTAAGAAATAATTTATTGAAAAAGAAAGCTAAATATATACAAAATGGTGATACTAAATGGGCTAACTGGGAACATTTAAAAATGTTATTAGAAGTAGACGATGGAGACGATGAAATAAGACTGGTTAATAAATTAACAGAAAAGCACGTCATTGAATTTAAAATACCGAAAATGAAAGTTAAATATGCAGCACAAGTGTTTAGCCAGAGGGTGTCTAGCGCTTTGCGGTTTTTATCAAGTTGGTATATTTATAATTTAACATACTTATAAGATTATATTTTTAACATAATTAGCAAGAGTAATTGAAAAATATTAATATTATGTTTCAGAACACAAAATTCTACCAGAAGAATGCGAAGGAACAGCAGATTTCCTACTACTATTTGATAAACTTTTTGACTCCTTTAATGGTCATTCTTACGACGGTTCGACTAAAACATATAAGCAGTGTTTAAAAAATAACTCACCCCATTTCCAACTATGGTATGATTTATTACCGATTTTAGAATCTATTCAATTTGAATCAGTAGTTAGAAAAAATGATTCTGTGTTGATTAAATATGAATCTATTCCATCAGTAAAAAATTGGATACACAATATCAAAACCTTTATTGAAATGTGGCAATATTTAAATGTTAATTATGGTGTAAATAATTTATTAACTAGAAATTTCAATCAGGATCCGTTAGAAAATTTCTTTAGTAGTATTAGAAGTAATGGTGTTCGTAATATTAATCCTAATTGTAATCAGTTTATAAATGCATATAAGACTTTATTAATCAATAATTTTAATTCTGTTCATTCTGTAAGAGCTAATTGTGAGAATGATTGTAATAAATCATATCAATCAATGGGAAATATGCTGAATAATAAATGTGATGATTCAGAGAATATTGATTTTGCATGTGAAATTGATGCTTTATTAACCACAATGAACAATAATAAAGGTAATGATTTTTTGATTTATAATGAATCTAAAAAATATGTAACTGGATATGTAATAAAAAAAATTAAATCGAAAATTTTCAAAAAATGCGATATTTGTGTACGAGATTTATGTAGATCAGAAGCTGATTTGCAATCTTTTAATTATGAAGTTGATTACACAAAACAATCATTATTCCACCCTAGCGATAATTTGAATAATTTGATGAATGATATATATCACACTATTATAACATGCGTACGTGATTGTCCAGAAACATTATTATTAAATAAAAAAATTAAATATATGCTTAATTGTGCATGCGATTATAATTTAATTACTTGTGATCAACATAAGGAGAAGCTGATTGAATGTATTAATAATTTATCAATCAAGTTGATTATACATAGTTGGTGTACCGGGGTGAACAGAATTTTAAATGGAAAGATATCCCGATTCGATAAGAATGACCATATAAAACGCCAGGCGCATGAATATTATAAAAAAAGTCGCAAATAAAAAACATTACATTAAAACCGTGTTTTAATTTTTGGTACCATACTCTAAAACATAATGATTATATGGATGCTGATAAGCAATAATGTTTCAACCCACAAAAAGTAAAATTCGGAGATATTAATGTATTTTGATACTGCATCACCTATTTAACATTATTAAAAAAAATGTAGTCATATAAACTAAATAAGTACGGAAAAAAGTTTCTTAATTAATTGTTTCGAATTTCAAGTGCGTTCAATATTTTGAAATTTATACAATAATCTCAAATATTTAAAAAAACTTTTTATTAGATAATATGTTAAATATATCAATATGCTTTTAATCTATTATACCTTTCATCAAAAAAGAAAAGGTGGATATATACTTCTTCAAACATATTTATTAAGAATAGGTTTGACATCTTTAGAGACCATTTTCTCAAAATGAAGTCCTTGTGGCTTGACACAGTATTGCTTATCAGCGTCCATATGAGGTCGTGAGAGCAACAACGGCCTAACCAACATTGTTTACAAAATGATATATTTATTATACATCTCAAATAATATGTCGTCTGCACGAAAAATGACTCAACTATGATTTCTTGATTTATTATAAGATGGAAATCAAGATACGTTTATTGCATTGCTTTTTCAAAAAAAATTTAGGAGCTACAACAGTTTGACTTTTGTATACCTTAAAATTTCAACTCTGCAGATAGGCCGTTGTTGCTCTCGCAGCCTCATATTTAAATATTATAAAAGTACTAGATTGATTAAAATTAATATTCTAATTGACAAAAGATCAATGTTTGATTAGAATATTAATTTCAATCAATCTAGTACTTGTTTAAAAAGTAATTAATGTCTCAGCTGGACGCCATCTATCGGATATTTTCGGTATTAAACTACATTAACGCTCTCTGGCGGCCAGGGTCAAAAACTCCTGATTCACATTTCCATTCATAGAGTGGCGCATCTATCTCAGTATGTATATATCATCTATGCACGTAGGTACAAAAACTGCGGAACATAATAAAATACGGGGATTCCGCGACCGCATTGCTCTAGTGTTACCACTGGTAAAGATGATTTCATTGCGAGTAAACGTTTTTAAAAAGGTGTTATGCGACTATAGATTTTTTATTGCTAAACCATTTTTGTCGCCAAAACTTTTTTCTTGGCTTAAGCAGAAATCGCAATTTCTAGCGACAAATAATAGATAGTATAACCCATTTTACAAAACATTGTAAAATGTATTTTTTATTTCGTTTTAAGACATTTAAAGATAATTAAATGCTGACTAATAATACGTAACCACAAAAGTCTAATTCAAAGATATAGATGTATCCTGATAGTGCGTCACATATTTAACATAAAAAAAATATTATCATCTAAATTAATTAAGTACGAATAAAAGTTTTTTAATTTTATGTTTCGTAAATATATTTCGATGTGTGTGCAGCGTCTAATTATTGGAATCTTATAAATTTCATAATAAATAAAAATAAAGATTGCTAATGATTAAAATGATAAAATATAACTATACATATGTTATAAGTTTGGATTTTGGCATTGGACGTCGTTGCCTAGCAATAAGCTAGCGACTGAGTATAACGAGTGAGAGTATATTTGTGTTAACAAGACAATTGACCAGGTTGTCACATTTGGAAAGGGTACAGATTTTTAACGTCAAATAGTATGAACGTAATATGTCTATAGTAATAAAATATCGTTGGTATAATTTATAAGAATTAATAAAAAATGAATGACATTAAAAAAATAATGTAATATTGTAAGCGTTATTTTATCACTTATTTTTATTTAATAAATATTTAGTATATAATCTGTGAAAATTATGATTCTGTACATACTTGATTTGTAGCGCCATTTTCAAAACAAGCGATCAAAAAAGTTAAACTTTTGCAACTGACGATTATTATTCACTTATAGATTTAATATATTTAAATTAATTAAAATACACGGCTGATTATTATTATGATCTAAATTATGGCAACGCATAAAAAGATAACAAAAAGAAAAAGCATTCAAAATAGTGACCCTGGAAAGATATTGGATCTTGTCATGAATTTAAATGACGACACTTCATGGCAATTACAAACAAAAATAAATATTTATGTAAGTTGCTATTTATTCTTAAACAGATTTTTAATATACTTGTATGTACTTATATTTTTAAGTCTTATCATATAACATTAATAGCTGCAATAATAAATAAATAACTGGACAAATGATTGGTCTAACACAAACGAATTTTATACCCGATGTGATATCACAGCTACACTACTACTACTACTATTTGCCTGGCCGTTTTCGACTACAGTGACATAAACTTTGTTCACAATAATTACTCATAAATAACACTTAGAGACTTAGCCACACAATACTAATTGAAATATCATAAAACTGTATATTATAACAATTGCTATTAATTAGTGAAACAAAAACTTTGTACTTACCTATTTTTATGGAAAGTGCGCAGATGGAGTATTATGAAATTTCGCACTTTTATAGTTTACACAGAGATGGAGAAAGAAAACAATTAAGAATGCATAAAAAATACACGACATGAATAACAAAAAACATTACACACACTACCTTGTATTTGATACACACACGTATGTTAATTTGTTTATGTCCAAACTTATAATTTTAAATTAATTACACTAGTATGTCTAAATCTCATTGTATAATTTCCCTTTCATGGTACAAGTCACGCCATCTATCGTCGAGTTTCAGAAACATTTTAAACATTTTCGTTCACTTCCAAATCGATAAGATATTTTTCAATTAAGATTTGTGGAAAGTAGTATAGAAAAAGTGTGTGATCGGTTATTATTGGTTGAAATTTAAATGTACTACGGTCGAATTCCTACCGTTAGGTCACTAGTAATAATTACTACACTTAATTATTAAGTGAGCGAATCAATAGTAACTAAACAAAAGAACCGCAAACTACTGTCGAATTTTACATTTTACAGTTGCGAGAAGAGTGTGATGCAGAAACAGTTTTCTTAGTGGTTGTACACGGGGTTGGTTCTGAAGCTTCAATAGATGTTATTGGATCAACGCCTTTGCCGCGAAAAGTTAAAATATGTGTAAATACTATCTATATATTTATTAAGTTATTATCCTTTTACGTGTATAGGGCTGAGATGGCCTAGTGGTTTAGACTCCAGCTAGTGCTCAAGCTAGTAGTGGTGCTAGCCACTGAGTTTTCCAATGTTAAAATTAATATTTTGTTCCACGGTAACGAACAATATTATAAGGACAATCAAATTTGCCGAGATTTGATATACATATATACCTGCCAATCCTCAGGAGATCACCTTTTTCAAACATTTTAGTGATATATTTATTATTTTCAAAAAATATATATTTTATTAGATGACGCAAAAACTATCGGATGTTTTAAAATCAACTGTGGAACAAACTGAATTGTTGTCGAATTTTGGCATGGATTTTCAAGCTATTGTTTTACCTGTAAGTATTTGTTTAGATATTATTTTGAGAGTTAGTACTTTTTTAAGTTTGATAAAAATCATTATTATCATCATAAATCGTTTAACGTACTTTATTAAATTAAGACTAATAATTCAGTAGTAGCAGATTCAGCAATTTAAACGTGATAAAACCTTCTTCTTGGTAAACTAATTTTAGGTTACACTTATTCAACAACAATGAGCAACTTTTCTAAAAGTCGGTCAAATCTTCGGTTGTAATTCAATTACATTTTTGTATGTTTAACATCTAAATACTTTGTTGTTTTGTTACCCATACGGTCCCAACAATATATTTATTTCAGCACCTTTCCAAGGAACCGAAGAAGCGAGTAATAATGTTCCCATTAACAGATAAACCATTCTCAATCATTGTATGTATTGTCGCGCCGAAGGTTCTCGAAGAGCAGGTGGCTCTATTAACACATGAATGTTTTCTGTACGTACTTTAATGTAATTAAGTTTAGGAAATTAAACAAGAAGGTTCTTTTCGACATCAAAAATCAATTTTCTGGGTCACTTAAGTAGTGGAATTCTTTCTTTACAATTAATGTTTTAAATTAAACATTGTGATAATTAACATATTTTATGAGATCGATCTGGAATCATATAATTTTCAACCAATAGAAAAAAAATGGCGAAAGTATGAAGTAATAAACATAAAAAATACGCTACGAATTTAGAACTTCCACATTTTTTGAAGTCAGTAGAAAATACATGTGTAGTATAATTCAAGCAAAATATCTTAAGCAAAATCCTTCTTTCGACTTACCATTAAGTTGTCTCAAATTATTTCTATATAATTTTATTCCACTAATGAGAACATGCGTTTCGAAGGTTTTGCTGGCCAGTTCTAAAGAAAACAATAGCATTGGAATACGAGTGCACACTAAAACAGAAGTGCCAGCAATTACTTCGAGTCGCCAGAAGATTGTTTACCCAAGTAAGGGTATTAAGTATAATTAGTGATGGTAACATCGCCTAAGATTTGATAAATATTCTAAAGATGGCTGAATATGTTTTAACTGAGACAGAGCCTAGTTGTAGTCTACAGACGGGACTGTCCCTCACTCTCACAGAAGATCAGCGCAAACATAGCTGCGTTTCGTATAGTGATAGATAGAGAAAGTAAATAAAAGAATCGAAAGGAAAATATACATAACATATGACTTTTTGATGGCTACTTTTTGAATCGCGGCAAAAAATCGCTATAGATGATCTTTATATCTTACTGTCTAACAGTACACTTCTAAAACTGCCTTAATTTTGATAGGCAGAGCTGATCAATTACCATCATATATATATAATCATATGGATCAAGCATTCGTTGTAACATTTTTCTTTCTTAAATTTAAATGTCACTTTACAAGTTTTTACGATAATATTTATTTGGATAAAATTCATTAATTGAATTTTAACATATGGGGGATATTCAACGTATCTATCTATAAGATAACTCTAGATATCGATTTAAACTAATCATTATCAACGTTAAAATATGTGTAAGTATATATTAAGGTCGCCGGAATGTTAAAGTTGGTATCATTGATATTTCGTCAAATATTATGTTTTATTGATTGAAAGAAACATATTGAATTATTTTGAGCACTTTATCATCCCACTAAGATTATTATTTCAGGTGGCTTCATTGGAAACGTTACTGCAAATAGCAATGGAACAAGCTAAACAGTTGACGAAAGCAGAGTATTGTTGCGTTATGTTGGTGGATGTGGATCGCATGGAGCTGGTGGAGAAGTACCACCCTGGAAGCCTACAGCATGGGGTATTAATAAAAATAATATACTATAATACATTAAAAGGTTCTATGTAAGTTGGTAAGTATGAAAGGCAGCCAGTAGAATTACTGGACCAATAAATGAGTATTTAGATCCTTTGGGTTAAACGTTTATCTACAAGATCAAAAAAAAATCATTAAAAGAATGAGTTCAGGTTTTCTACTTTAAAATATAGATTCTGCTAACGCTGGTAAATCTAACTAATCCAATTCTGCTAATTCTGGTAAAATACACAACACTTACTAAGTTAACATATGCTCGAAAAAATAGTTTTAATAATAACCGGGAAATTCTTTTAACATTATTTCAAGGATGACAATGGGACGATAGAACGTCGATTTCCAATGAATATGGGTATAACGGGACATGTGATCAAAACGGGTACTTTGATCAACTGTAAAAATGCTAAAGAACACCCTGTATATGATCCAGACATTGATTGTTATCCCGGGGTGGATTGCAAGTATGAGCTTTATTATCCTTTTTTTTTAGATTTTACCTTTAAATATCCTGTATGTTGATCTTACATTTAGGTTAGCCTTAGTGATACCTTGGATCGACGCTGAATTGTACTAGATACCGTCTAAATACTGTTCTAGTCTGAAGCTAGATTGGATTTCGGAACAAACCCTGTATATATGTGATTTTTTTATTAGGCGTGGTAGGCCAAATCCGAAACTATAAGGAAGAAAAATACTTAAAGGACCTTTGGGGCCGATTTTGATAAAAAGTAAAACTGCAGTTCTCATTTTCCGAAAAAAGTTATTTTCCTAGGCAGTAATCGAATCCGCTGAACCTTTATACAAGATAAAATATTTAGTATTTGATATTAATTTATAAAAATTAGAAGTCTAAATATATGTTTTTAGATCACGCTATGATTTTTTTTATCAAACTACGTATGATTATTTACATACTTAGACTTACCTAATAAGTAACTATTGGTAAGATTATAAAAGTTTTTTGGGGCACACCATTCTTTTTTAGACATTATTTTAATACTACCTAGAAATATTTTGCACAATTTCAACAGAAATTTGAAGACATTTAAGATATATTATTCCTGCAATTAACATTAAACGCATAGCCTTACTTGTAGATCCATTCTCTGTTTCCCAATACGCGAACAAACTGGTATAATAGGTGTAGGCCAATTAATAAATAAGATCGGTGATCCATACTTCGATGCAATGGACGAAGAAATGGCATTGGCCTTTAGCATTTATTGCGGGGTTTGCATTATGCACTCCGTTGTCTATCAGAAGATTGAAGAAGCCCACATAAGAAACGCCTTAGCGAATGAGCTGGTCATGTACCATATGAAGGTATGTTTGGTTATATTTTTGGAATTATTTGTTAGTAGCTGCTCCCAGTAGTTTCAGAGATTGCAATACATACAAACTTACAAACAAATTTGACCCCTTTATAATGTTAGTAGAGATTTTCCGTACAAGCTATAAAATATATTATATATAATAGTGTATTATCCAACATCGTCATTACCAAATACAACATAGCTATTTCAATAGATTTCATTCCTTTGTTTCACTTATTTCGAAATTCGAAAAAAATTGGTAGCGAGAATATTTTTTAAAATGATTGAATATCTTGCAAAAAAAAAACAACATAATAAGATCCGATACTACAGTACATCAAATAAGCTATTACTAATTATAATAAACCAGTAAAAAATGATTATCAAAATCGTTCAAGAAATGACGGAGTTCTGAGGTAACAACGCTTTTTGAAGTTGGTTGATATTTCTATAAAATCGAAGGTTGGAGACGCAGAGGTTTCTCGTCTGTTGGACTGCACGGGTTTCCATAACCACCCGCACGTAACCAGTTTACATTTCAACCCGCGAGCCTTGCCGATGAGAGAATTGCCTTGTTACGTCTTCAAGATGTTCTCGGACTTGGGTTTTGATAAGAAGTAAATTGATTTTTTCAATTACCTATAGTTTTATGTGATACAATGTGCTAATTGATGAAATTCTTTCCAAAATTGTAAGGAGTTGTTTGATATTGTAATTTGGAGGTTGCATTTTTAGTATTTCGTTTGTACTTCTCGGGATGTAGAATATTTTGAAGAACATCTTATGTAGGTTCTCTTTTTTTTCAATATTTTATGTTAATTTAATGTAAAATAAATAGTCTTACTTATTTTGTTAGCAATTTGACGAAATCTATATTTTTTAGGCCAATCTGGAAGTGTAAAAAGTATATATCGCACGTTTAGTATTAAAGTGACCGAAATAAAAATGTTCCTGAAATATGTTAGCTTTAATTATACAGTAATCGATTATAAATTCACGTAATTAAGTGCTTCATAATCTATGATTTTGAAAAATAAAAACTGTTCTATCACCATTTTGTGGCATTAGTCTAAATAAACGGCTAGTCTCTAGTGCGAATTGATTTTGTGATTTTGGAATATATAAATTTTTGAATTCGATCACTTTAATATTAAGCATGCGATATGCATATATTTCAGGTTCAACATAAAGAAACAGAAGCTCGCTAGATTTATCTTGCACGTAAAGAAAGGTTATCGTGATGTTCCTTACCATAGTTGGTTGCATGCCTTCAACGTGGCTCAGTGGGCATTTGCAGCTCTGACCAACTATAAACTTGTTTCCAAAGGTTATTTTACGTAGGTATCTTTCACGAGAATTTCACCTATAGGTTAGTTCTCAGACTTTTATAAGGATTCACATGAATTGCTTGTCATTGCTTTACACTTGAAATAATTTATTACCAGTGCCTTATTTACAGCCATAATTTTCGTAAAGTTACAAAGTTTTTATAACGTGAGTAAAACTACAAAAATTTTCGCCTGATACTATAAACATCAATCAATATAGAGTAAGAGATGGAAGAGTAGTGATCCCAGAGACTTCAGATCTTACCCAGTTAAGGTCTAGCGGTCTTGGTTTCTTCGTCCAGTTTTATATGTCGAATGATATTTTTCGTTTTAGTGATTTGCAAGGTTTAATGTTCTTGATAGCCGGGTTGGTACATGACATGGATCATCGTGGTACGACGAACAGTTTTCAGATACAAGGCCGTAAATATATTTTTATTTATTAAAATGTAAGAGAGAGAGAGAGAGAGAGAGAGAGAAAGACAGAGAAAGCGAGAGAATGATAGAGTATACACTAAAAGTAACTTGAATGATATTCACGAGCCAACATTTTATGCATAAAACGGAAATTATTACTTGTGGCTTCTAAATGTGTTTGTTTGTATTGTATTGGCTTAGAATTTTTTTTTATTCTATTAGAAACAACACTAGCAGCACTATATTCAAGCGAAGGTAGTGTTATGGAGAGACATCATCTCGCTCAAGCGATGTGTGTTCTTAACACTGAGGGTTGTGATCTTTTGGAGCCTTTACCAAGAAGAGACTATGATAGAGCCATTATGATGTTGAGAGATTACATCCTGGCAACGGATCTAGCTAATTATTTTAAGTTAGTATTTTTATCACGTATAATTAATAATACAATATAACATTTACCAAACCACCAAATCAAATTTAAATCTATCAAATTTAAATCTATCAAGTTCCATAATAAAATTAGATGCATCATTTTTTATAATTATCAGTTCGTATTCCCGAATCTTTCTGTAAATCTTTGAGTTGATTTTTTTCTACTGAGCCATTTGAATGAATCAGCTATATAATTGAAATATTGGTCGTGTATTTGGGGACCAATTAGTTTCTTAATTAAGGGATTAAAAATGTGATTTAAAGCCTGATCTAGTGACCAATGATACAATGTTATAAGTGAACATTTATTTCCAGTACTACCTTTATCAATTATAAGCTATGTAAGCATAACTTTATTACCAAGTTAAAGACATATTAGTAACCTCTAGAACATAAATAGACACTATTCTTTAAAAACAATTTAAAACAGTTTTTTAATACAATAATTGTAATAGACAGATATAGGTGTAGCCGTCACTACTTTTGTTACTATGAATCTCTTGTTTATTATCATAGTCTTATAATCACAGATTATAGTAGATTAATTCCTTCTTAAATTTTCCAATCAGAAATCTGAATGAGTTTAAAGCAGTGTCACTTGACTTTCAAAAGGGCAATCGCATTCATACAAGCGCCCTACAAAGCCTTCTAATGAATGCAGCTGATCTCAGTGACCAGCTTAAAGACTGGGGCAGCGTGAAGAAAACTGCTGTTAGTTATTTTGTTTTATAGAAATAGACTATGAATGAACACACAAAGATAGCAGGCAAATACTTTAAGTCTAATACATGCTATATCTCCTCATCATCAAGATTTACTTCATCATGGATCAGCTCAAAAGACTTACTAGAAGTAAGAATAAATAAATAAACGCATCACACTCAACGGCCCCCATTAGGACCTCATAATTCCGTATCGGGGGTCCGGAAACACACAATACAAACATTCAGGCTACGACAAACATCTATATGGCCAATACAGACATGTGCCGTGAGAGAGAATCGAACCCGCGATTTAGTTGCAAAGACCACTGCGCCAAAGTGTATGTCAAAGAGAAGGAATTTTAAATTGGGCTACATTTAAATATTTATGGGAACAGTAAATGTTTTAATTAGTACAAAATATTCGATAGACCATAGACAAATTCCAGAACATAATTTTTTTATATATACTCAATAACTTAGGCGGCAGTGTTAACGGAGTTTTTCAAGCAAGGTGATGTAGAGAAGAGTAGAGGAGATCTACCAGTCAGCATCATGGATCGTGACAAGTGTTTTATACCGGATCTAGAAATAGAGTTTCTAAACACTACCTGCGCACCACTATTTGAGTCAGTGTTAAATAACTATTATAAATTAGATTTTACATACGGCTTTGCTAGATTTCGCTTTGTTTTTGTAGTGATCAGATCTTATAAAATATGGAAGCATATAAATATTTTTTACTCTTCTCTTGTATATGGTGTATGTCCTGCCGGAGCAGTGTAGCTTTCTTTTGGGGAAAATTTAAATTATACCAAGAGTTATAATAATAATAATAATAATAATAATAATTCATTTATTTGCTAGAATATGGTACATAATACAGATGGTCATTTATAATAATTCACATATTCTACCGACTTATCGGTGTGCAAATATTAAACATGCAATAGTGATGATTAATCAAAAGCTTAGTCTACAATTAATTGAATTCGATTAACATGTCATAAAATAATAAATTAAAAAATTAATATTGCAAGCAATTAATATTTCAGACATAATAACACAAATATAGATATAATAATTAAAATAATAACATGTCTTGATAAATATTTCATTCAATTTTTGTCGCACAAATAGTCATTAACATTATAATATAATTTATTTAAAAGAAAATCAAATAGTTTTTTTTTAAACATAGTAATTGGCAAATCCTTAAAAGAATCAGTTATATTGTTATATATGCGTATCGCCATACAGTACACATTTTTTTTATATAACACTAATTTTTGCGAAGGAACATAGAGCTTATGTTTATATCTGGTATTAGAACCCAAAACATCACTATTTGTCTTGAACAAGTGCAGATGTTTTTTGACAAATACACTTACTTCATATATATAAAGACACGGAAAAGGAAGGATTCTTAATGATTTAAAAAGCGGTTTACAACTATCTAATGATCCAACTCCACATAGTGATCTTATACATTTTTTTTGTACTTTAAAAACTCTCTCTGAATCTACTGAATTTCCCCATATTATGACACCATATCGAAGGTTGGAAGATATATATCCATGGTATGCTAACATTGCCGCTTCTTTCGTGGCTACGTTTTTAAGGCGCTTTAAAACATATATAAATTTTTCAACTTTATTGCATATTGCATTCACATGATCTTTCCAATTGCAAAATTTGTCTACATGTATCCCTAAAAATATTGTTGATTCCACTATTTCAAGTTTCGTATTATTCCATGCTATATTTATGTCTAAAAAATTACTGTTGGGGGTTTGGAATTGTATCATTTTAGTTTTTGTCAGATTTATTTGTAAATTATTAATATCTAGCCAGTGTATTACTTTTGTCAAAACGGTGTTTGCTGCCCTTTCAATGTCCTGTTTATTATCGCATTTTATATTTATTGTTGTATCGTCAGCAAATAAGATGCATTCCTGATTTAATGCATCTGGCATGTCATTTATATAAATAAGAAATAGTAAAGGACCCAACACACTTCCTTGTGGCACTCCGTAGCGATTTACACGATAAGTAGAGAAGAAATTTTGTCTTTTAAGCCTACAGACTTTTGTTGTAAGGACACACTGTTCTCTGTTATATAGGTAACTTTTAAACCATTCAAGCGGTTGTCCTCTAATACCGTATCTATACATTTTTTGTAATAATAGACTGTGAGATACAAAATCGAAAGCCTTTGTCATATCTAAGAAAATTGATAGCGGATATATTTTTCTATTTAAGCTTTCCGTTATACTTTTTATAAGTGTAAAGCAAGCTAAAGTTGTAGAACTATTCTTCCGAAAACCGTATTGTGAATTTTTTAAAATTTTAAATGTAGTTAAGAAGTTGTATAATTTATCACTCATTACCTTCTCGAAGATTTTTGACATTATTGGTACTAAGGTAATGGGTCTATAACTACCTGTATTGAGAGGGTCACCTCGCTTAAATAATGGTTTTACTATCGATTTTTTAAGTCGTGAAGGAAATATACCTTCTTCTAAGGATTTGTTTATGAGATATGTTAATGGAGTAGCTATAATGTCAGCGCTTTCTTTTATAATTCTTGTATTTAACTGATCGTAACCAACGGATTTTGTATTTTTGAGTGAGAGTATAATTTTAACTACGTCAGACTCGTTTACCGGTGTAACAAACATAGAATTGTTATTAAAAGATATGTTAGTATTATTATTTGTCATTTTATTAATTGTAGAATCTTTATTTGTCAAATCTATAAAATAATTGTTAAAGTGGTAACATATAAGTTTAGGGTCAGTACAGTTTTTATTATTAATAATTAATTCGTTTATGTCATTCTTATCAATTGTATTATTAGATGTCTTTTTTATAATATTCCACGAGGCTTTACATTTATTTTGAGCATTAAATACGTGTCTTGTTGCTGAGATTTTTTGTGATACATATATACATTTTCTTAATATCCTAGAGTAATTTCTGTACTTTTTTTTATTGTAATATTTGTTACTTGACGATAGACGATATTTTATGTATATTTGGCGTTTAATTATACTACTTTTTCTTATACCTTTAGTTATCCAATTGTTACGAAGTGCTTTTCGCGAAACTTTAATGTATATTATTGGAAAGCACAATTCAAACAATAGTATTAGCCAATCATGAAAATTCGAAAATGCTTTATCAAAATCGCTTTCTCCGTAGACGTCTGAAAATGAAAGTGCTTTTAGATTTTCCTGAAATTTTCTGACGTTATCATTATTAAAATCTCGTCTTTTTTCAAACCAAAAATTGTGATTTTTGCTAAGAGTTGAATCAGGTATGACCTGTATCGATAGACTCTGTCCAGTTTCATGATCAGATAAAGCAAGGTTATGGAGGTTAGATATAACGTTATCACAGTTACTTACAATTAGATCCAAACACGAGTTTTTTCTTGTGGGTTTTATGATATGATTTTTAAGATTATAATTATTTAAAATAGCTATAAGATCATTCGATATTTTATTATGTTTTAATACATCGATATTCCAATCACCACACAATATTATTTTCCTATTGGGCTTTCGGGTTAATAAACGCAGTAGACAATCGAGCTCAGTAATAAAATTATTTACTATTGATGATGGTGTTCTATAAATGCAAATAATAGTGATCTTATAGTTTAACACATCAATTCCGCAACATTCAAATACGTAGGGCTTACTATTTTTAATTTTAAGCGGTTCATAAATTAAATTATTTCTAACTAAAATACATGTACCACCTCTACGCTCATTTTGACGAGAAAAAAATGTAGCTAGTCTATAGTTTTGTAAGTTCAAATTAAACTGTAGTGAGTTCTTAAGAAATGTTTCCGATAAACAAATCGCATCAACCTCTCCCAATGTTTCCCTTAATTCCAACAGAGCAATATCCATCAGATCGCGTTTACTTAAGATGCCGGCAATATTTTGGTGAAATAACTTAAAGTGCGATTTACTTACGAAAAAGCTGATTTTGTAAATTTGTTTTATTCGTTCCATCTTGTTTACCGTTACTTTGTATTTTTTTGAAATAATAAGGAATTGTACCTTTACATTCTGTTCGTTTTTCGACTAATTTTTCTAAATTAATTTTATATTGGGTGTAATTTTTATTGTTATCTAATGATGAAAGGGGTAACGATGAATAGTTTGATGTCGGTGCAACTTTCTTATGTTTTAAAGGATTTACCAAATATCTATCTTTATAGTCTAGAAAATCTATTTCTGTGTTTAATTTGTGACATAGACATTCAATAAAATCGTTTTGATCAACTAAATAATTTGTATATTCATTAAAATTATTAGGTTCTAAATCTAAAAACGTACAATTTGGATAATTTTTAACTATTAATTTAACATTGGTATTAAGCAATTTTTCATTGAGATGGCTATTTCTTTGTACTGTTGTTAGAAATATTTGTTTACATTGTTTAAGTCTATCGAGAGCACTACATAAATTGCACATTAATTCGTAAGGATTTTCATCATTACTACCAACAAGCAAAACGACTATATCACAGTAAGAAATGTCTGATTCTAAATTATAACAGCTATTCAAAATTTGTGAAGATCTGGCATATGGCTTTACTACTGATGATACTTTATAAATGTCATTCCATTTATTGTAACGACTTTTTATTAGTTTCGTCGCTAAACCCTTCGCTTGCTGATCTCCTAAAATTAAAATTCTAGGATTTTTCTTAACGTCATCTTGTCCTTGTGTAGGAAATGAGCTTGGCTTATTTTTATATCGAGCTAGACAGGTATCGCCATCTTTTGAGTCATTTGCGAGTTTAATTGTATTCTTTTGCTTCGGTGTAATATCATTGGATTTCATTAATGATTCTGTTTTATTGTGCTGTTCAATCTTATCTAAACTATTATTAAATTCATTTTCCAAATTCTTACAAACGTTTCTGCTAATACTAGACTTAATATCGCGTTTCTTTTGTGATGATAAAGCTGATTTTTTTTTAGAATTTTTGATAATAGGTGTACTCATTGTTTTTACTTTTTTTAAAAATTCAATTTTTTTATTTTGTTCTTCCGTTATATTTTTTAGTCGTGTTATTTCGGAATTCAAATTAATTATTTCTTCATGAGCACAAGATAGTTCATGCTGTACAATTTCTAACTTTTGTTTTAATTCGTAAACCAATGATGTGTCTAAAGTTGAAGGAAGAGGGAGACTTTTATTCTTAGTACTGTCGTTCATCGTAGAACTCATTATTGAGCTATCCAATGTTTTGTATGTAAGATTTAAATCTGTGTCCGATAGCGAGACTGCACGTCTTCTCTGTTTTCTTTGAGTAATATTATCCATTGTATTAAAATTTGTTTGAAAAATAAAGTCCTAAATAACACGTATCTTGAACTCACGACTTTTTGACTTAAAGCAGTACGGCGTCCAGTTTTTCCACTTGTTTGTTAGATATTGCGGCGAATTTGTGTTACAGTATGTTCCTCATAAGGATCTTTTTGTTCATTTAGTATAGCTGAGGTCATTGACACTACGTACTATCGACACAAAGAACACGACGATTTCAAACTATGCAACTGACACTTCTTACTTTGCAGTGAGATATTTCATTTGTATGTTGATTACAAATACAGATTTTAGTAAAATAATAACACTCCACGGCACATTAGTCTTTATCTTCGCACTTATAACAAAATAAAGTAAAGTAATGACGATTTGATATTTTTAAGCACAAAAAATTACGGAGCTGATGTAACGTCGTGCGCTGCTAGCGCGCGTCCCTCGTTAAGAGATTACCTTTGAAAACAAACAAAATTTTCCCCTTATATATTAATATGGATAGTTAATGTAAATCAAATTTAATTTTCGATTTTATAATTTAAATTAATAGTTTCTAAGAATAATGACTTTAAGAGTCCATCGACACATAATAATAAGTAGATAATTTTTATGCACTTATTTTCTCTATAGAAAAATTTTTAGTGGCCATTTTTTTGACATTCTAGGACATTAGGAAGAATATTACCAAAAGCCCAACCTTGTCTTAAGATAATAGAAAATCATATGGAGAGATGGGAAGCGGCTAAACCAGTCTTTGCAGAGGTATGATTTACTCATAATAATGGACCCCCGATAATCCGGCACAAACTAAATCAAATAATTAAAGCTTAGGAGTTACATTGGTAAGTTTTACTCTTGAGAGCAATGTAAATCAACTCGATAACCGTAAATTCCTTCAAGTGTAAAGCAATGACAATCTTTATTAAAGTCTGAGAGCAAAACTTATAAGTGTAATTCTCGCCGTAGACTTTGAAATCAAATATTTAAAATTTATATAACTTTCCCAAAAATTTAAAGGTACCAATAACAGCCGGTTTATCTGTTCTCCTCAGTCCAGAGTTAGATAATTTAATTGAACAAAACTTAAAAGAAAAGGAACGCTTACGAGCAGAAGCTGAGTCGCAAGAAAATAATGAATGATTTAATAGTCTATACACTATTAACATCTTAGCAAGGAAATGTCCTGATCTTTAATTGATTAATGCGAGTTATCAATATTTTGTATACAATTTAGGTCTTCCCCATAACTTCGTTTGCTTTGACAATTTCTCCCTTTCACGTTATATTTTCGTAACAAAAATATACCAGAATTTATCAAAATTTGTAAAACAAAATTATTTTCATTGTTTAGCTTTGAAAATGTAACAAATAAACAGACAGACAGTTACTTAAATTTATATTATTATGTATATTACGCATGACTGAAATAAATTGTTGTTGATTCGGAGTCTAATGAACAATGTTTTTATACTAATTTTATATTTATTGGAATTTCAGTAAAAGATTTATTTTCGAAAATAATATTTTATTAGTAGTCTTTACCGTAGTTTTAATTATAGTTTAGTGACATTATCCGTAAGTCCATTACAGTCTTAATCTTGTATATTAATAAATTAATAAGCCGTTTTAAATTATATATGTAAATAATTATCACATTTTGGTAAACAAGTCACGAGGGAACATACTTATCACAGAACTTAACTAAACCTTTGGTGGAACTCAAAAAAATGAATATAAAAATAAATTTGCATTTTCTCTTTTTTTTCTCGAACAAAAATAAAATTTAGCAAAAATCTTACGCTACGAAGATTTTTTTTTTCAATATCTAATCTCATCCGATAAGTCCATTCTCCTTGGGTTGAAGCAATTCGTCGATGAATTCTTTGACCATTTTCTCGAGTTCGACTTTTTTCGCTTCTTGTTCGCTGTAAAAAAAACGGAATTAAAAAAAAAATTAATTAATTAATCATCTGTCTGCCAATAATCTGTAAGAAGTATGCCTGTTGATGATGTAATGGTTATGTTCTGAAATTTAATTTAACATTTTGGTTAGTCTTAAAAACACCACGCTACTCCACAGCGGGGCGTATTTGTTAGAATTTCTCCCGGAACATGTAGATTTTCACGATTCCTTTACCGCCGAGTTAAAGATGAATTTAGTAATTGATTACTCAGCGGTGTTAGCAGGAATTTCACACGCGATCATCGATTGTGATCGACAAGTTCTAAGCACTAGGCCATCACGGATCATAATATAATCTGAATGTACCTCTAACGCCGACGGTTGTGGCTTCGATCCCTGCTCCCTGGGACATTATTTATATTTGTAAAAATATTTGTTTCTATGTCTGGATGTTTGTCCTTATGGGTTTTCCGACCGTGCCTCGGTAGGCACAGGTAAAGCTATCAGTCCCGGTTGTAATCACAATCACCCGATAATAGTCGTTAGTCTTAGTGGAGAGATAATTCTAGTCTCGGCAGTCGCTCTCTTTAAAAGTCAGTAACTAGCCAATAGACTAGACCTGGCAGACCCGTACAACGCTAGGTAGATGGTGGCGAATACTGACCGAGAGCCTGGCGCGTGGCAAGCGAGCTCCGTGTAGTACTTGAGCTTGGGCTCCGTGCCGCTCGTGCGCACCGTGACGCCCAGCCCGCCCGCGCACGAGAACGAGACCATCTCGCCGCTCGAGTAGTCCTGGTCCAAGCCCGTGCCGAGCACTTCTGGAAACATCGACACACGTCTGTGAGACGACGCTCCACCTATTACTTTGATATACAGAGTGTTTCATGATATGATAAACGGACGGACAGACAGACAGCGAAAACATGTTGCCACTCGTGTAGCCCGTGCTGTACACCTCTGAAAATATTGATAGTTTAATGTCCCACGGTTGGGATAGTGGTTTTCTAATCTTCGACCAAAAAAGAGTGTTATAAGTTTGACGTGTGTTTTTGTGTGTCTGACTGTTGCATCGTAGCTCCCTAATTGGAGGGACCAATCGGAAGCTGATAAAATACTGTAAAGCCAGACGAACTTTATTTTGAGAAAATGGCATCTAAAGATGTGAAACCTATTCTTAACAAATCTATTTGATGAAGTATATATCCATCTTATCTTTTCTATTTTGATAAAACGTGTAATGAATTACTAGCAGAAAGGCTGGTAAAGATTTTTATCTAGTAATAATTTTTCAAATATATGAGATTATTGCATAATCCAAAATATGAAACATACTTCCATATTCTAAACAGTAGATTAAGAAACTTTTTTCCGTACTTATTTAGTTTAGATGCCTTAAAAAATTTTTGAATAATGTTAAACACGAAATTCATTATCAGAATACAACAATATAACTAAATTTGACTTTTTGTGGGTTGACATATTATTGCTTATCAGCATCAAATTTTGATGCGGTTATTTTTTCTTAAGTTTTCTTTCGTTCAAAAGTTGATGTAATCGAGATGGTTCTTAGCTATGTATAATTTATTAAGATCTGTTAAAACGTTTGAAAGTTTTTAGCTTTTTTCTAGTCGTTGAAAGCACCTGAGTATCTTCGACGGGTCTGATCGATTCGAAATTAACTATACTGTGACTTCTGTTAAATTAATATAACATAGTTGCATAACCTTGATCTGATGCTGCAATATCATTTAGAATCAGAAGGATACACAATTCCTAATCAACTTACAGCAGAAGTATCTCTTGTTTCGTTGAAATGAATAGATGAATAGAGATTTTGTTTTAAATTTTCAATTCAATGTATTTTCAGAGGAATTTAGAACCATATTGTTAACTTATTAGGTTTTAGCAGAAATGGTAGCACTCTAAACGCCATATTGTTGGACAATTTTTTTGTATTATGTATTATATATATTGCGTTTAAATTGAATATATATGTATTTCAAAAATACAAACATGAATTCATCCACTCTTAATGAAGTTTCGGAACTGATTATTTCATCGAGTATCAAGTGATATTAAAAAGAAATATAAAATTATAATTAATAATATTATATTTAATGTAAGGCAAGAAAAGACAAATATTAAAAGATTTTTGCCATTCTTTCCTTATATTGTATAAGGACAAAATGTTTTATATTTTAAATATTGAAATGATTATTATTTAATTAAACTTACTTAAATGGCGGCCGCCATCACCTTCTTCTGGTATCCTAACTCCAGCGGTGAAATCGTTAATAGAAATTATCTCACATGATCCCACTTTCTTTGGATACTGAAAATTAAAATTAAATTGGTATTTATGATACAATTTGTTAAATAAATCCTATAGATCTCCATAACGAAAAATCGTTAAAACTTTAACAAAACACAACGTCATATTATCTTTACTTATTAATGAAAAATAGGGAAATATGAAATGTTTATCGTTAATTAAATACATAAATTAAGTAATTACAAAGATTATTTGCAACACATTATTAATCCTTATCAATATTATTACATATTAATTTTAAGCATTTACCGTAAACAAAATTTGCAGTAAAAATTTTGCAAATCAGAACAGTTTCGATATTAGTAAATAAAAGAATTAATTAGATGTCCAACTAATACAAATAAGAAACTTAAAATGATATCTATACAGATAAATTTAATTCGTGTCTGTTTGTAATAACAAATAGCAGTCGAAATGTATATTAATATAATTTAAATAATAATTATACCAAAGAAAATATTTAATATTATTTGTCTGTCTGTTTGTTTCTTTTGAATAAACTCCGAAACGGTGACCGATTTTGCTGGAAATTTCACTGGCAAGAGAATTATAAGCAGTTTCTTAGACTATTATAAAAAAACTAGCTAACCCGGCAAACGTTGTTTTGCCATATAAATAATTTCCTAGTAAAAAATAAAAATAAAAATTTAGGGGTGGACTACCCCTAACATTTAGGGGGATGAAAAATAGATGTTGGCCGATTCTCATAGATACCGGATAAGCACAAAAAATTTCATCAAAATCGGTCAAGCCGTTTCGGAGGAGTATGGCAACGACAACTGTGACACGAGAATTTTATATATTAGATTAGGGTTCAAGGCAAAAAAAAATTAAAATCCATGTGTTATTGTCAGTCATGGTCAAAGTCGGGGTTAGCAGTTAGTCAAGATACTCACAACTCCTGGAGCATGATAATTTCTGATTCTGCTGAAAATCTTCTGAATAACCGACGGTTCGTGGAAGATGAAGTAGGAATTGTAGGAAATGTGGTAACCGTACTCCGCGTACAGTTCTTGTAATTTATTCACCAGAGATGATCCTTTGGCGTATAGACTTGAAGCTAGAGATGCTACCTGTTGAGAAAGAAAGAGAAAAATATTAGTAGATTTCAAAACTTGATGGGTTATTAATGTTCAATATTTTTTTTGTATTTATCAATTGTCTTGAAAGTTTTTAGGAGATTTATTTTCATTTTTAGGTGAATTTGTTATTTTCTATGTGTTATGTGTTGTATTAATTTCATTTTGTTCATTTCAAATAAGTTTTTTAAATTATTATTCTTAAAAGAAATAGCTGACAAACGAGCAGAACGGAATATCCAATCATCATCGTCCATGGACTTTTGCAGCACCAGAGAAGACACAAATGCTTTGCCTGCTTAAAAAGTTATGAGGGATAAAAAATGGATGAAAAGGAATAGAAAGTAAAGAGTAGGAATCGGAAAGGTAATTAGTCTTTCAACTACATTTAATTTAATAACACAATTTTAAAAGAGTACCTATCGAGTTTCTTGCCGGTTCTTCTGGATAGAATCTACATTCCGAACCGTTGGTAGCTTTTCCTTAATTTTAAGTACTTTTTATTCAAAAGTGCTTTTAAAAGCCTACTTGAATAAAGTATTTTTTGATTTTGATTTTTGAGGTATCTCACTTCATTTCACTTCTGTGAGTGTGAGGGACTGCCCCGGCCAAGCATGAGCTCTACCAAAGTTATTATTTGCATATGTATAAGAATACAGCAATAAGTTTATACATTTATATTACATAGGAATTTTTATTTAATTTTCTATAATTGACCATTTTTTTATTAGTATATACAGTGTACACCAATAACTATAATATCACTGGTTATAAAATCTTTAGCAACATGGTTACTGGCAGAGATCGCTGTTAGCGATAAGGCCGCTAATTGTACTTATACTTGTTATTGTATGTATGTATGTGTCCTCTCTGTACAATAAAGTATACTTTCTTTCTATTTTCTTACTTGCACAGCCGCAGAAACACCATCTTTATCGGGAACTTTGTGGCTACACATGTAGCCTATGGCTTCTTCGAAAGCGAATATTGGCATTTTACCCTGCTGTAGCAGAAGAAGGGTTGCATTCCCTAAAAATTTAAATTTATTTCTTAATAAATTATTTGGAATTTAGTAAAATGCATTTAAGCATACATTTCGATACCTTAATACGAAAAGCAGTTAACTCTTTAATTTAAGTAATAATTTATAATTTTATAGTGTTTTTCTAATAATTATGAAAAAGAAAATTATGAAATTATCTGTATATGTCTGATCTAAAATAATATCAATAATATAATAAAATCAATGTTTGTATGTTTGTCCTCTGCGCGTTCTGAAACCATTGATCGGATTGTGATGAAACTTTGGTAAACTGTTCTTGGAAACCCCACAAGGATTTAAAAAAATATATATCTTTTGGTGGCATTGCAACACATGCCGGGAATAGCTAGTCTATATATTAATAATATTATTAAGAGGTAAAATTAGTTTGTAAGTTTGTATGTAAAAGTTAATCTTTGAAACTACTGATCCGATTTCTAAAATAATTTTTGCTTTGGATACCCTATTTATTGAGAAGGATTGTAGGCTATATTACATCATGCTACGACACCGAAGTAAGCTAGTAAGTTATCATATGTCGTTTTTAATCTGTAAAATTTACAAATATGATATCAGCTGGTTAGTGAATTAAGATATCAACTTCTAAAATATCTTTCACATACCCATCCATTTAAATCCAGTAAGCGTTTCAACCAGCTGTCCTTTTCCTTTTGAAATGGCTCGTAACATTTTCGAGCTAACGAAGCTAGCTAGTAAGAAAACCTCGTCTTCGCCCACAATGGAATTGGTAGCGCAATGCTGTTCTAATAACCACCATCCCAAAAGGGATCCCATTTCATTTCCCGTGAACACTTTCCATGATTTTGTCCTAAAAGGTGTTTAGATAGTTAAAAAAATCATTGTCTTTTGTAACAATTTGAAGCTTATGATCGTCATAACTTTTTTCTTATTCTTCTTAAGAGAGACGATCTTTAATCAGTAATGGTAAACGCATGTTACTGTACTCTTCTATACTTCGGAAGAAATTTGTGAATACTTTTGGATATTTAGTAAATTAGTGCTCGTACGTATGTATATAGAAACGTTTGTGTTATATACAGCGTGATTAATTTCGATGGGTCAGTAGAGAGAAATCTAAAAATATGGTAGTGAGAGAAATTTGTTGAAAGAAACAGATCACTGATTTTGAAGTTAAGAAAAACTGTATTCAAGGATTCGCAGAAATACTCAACAGAACTCGGGAATCGAACTTGGAAATTTTTCAAATATATATATTTTTTTATTTTGTTACTTCTTGTTACAGAGCATAATCGAAAAGGTCCCGCTAACTCTAAATAAATCACCGTATACTTTAGAATTTTTTGGTTTATAAAGTACAATATATAAAGTAAGATTGTCGAAAAAATTATCTAAAACATACTAGTTTTATATAAATACAAAATCTCAAAACTCACTCGTCATTGTACTCTGCAACAGCTAGTCGATCGGCGTCTGGATCGTTAACAAGAACCAATTTAACGCCATTATCTTCTGCTAATTTACGACTTAAATCCAAACACTCCTTCTCTTCAGGATTCGGAAACTTCACCGTCGGGAAATCTGGGTTTGGATCTTGTTGTTCGATTACGCTCAGTGGAGCCTAAAAATAAGTTAATGCTTGTTGAGAATGTCAAGAAAAAGTTAAAATCTTACAACTATTATAAACGCGTTTTTGAGGATGGATGGACGTTGGGAACAGTTTCGCCCAAAAACAATTGAAGCGATTTTGATGATTTTTTTCAAGTAATATAGCTTATACATCGGAATCATATAGCGTTTTGGGTCGCCGAAGCTTATTTTTTTAAATTGCAATTAATAATAATTTATTTTTTAATTTTATTATTTTTATTGAATTATTGTCTTAGGGAAGTTGTATTGTACATTTAAATATTTTTAATTTACTGTTCTTATCGAGAAACATACAGATTGTATAAAATTTTAATGTTAAATAATTAAATATAATTCATATATATCTTTTATATTTTAATATTTGCTCATGTAAGGAAATATATCGTTCAAGAAGTTTTTTCTGTATTTTTTTTTAAACTAAAATCTGTCTGTTTTTCCAACGCTGTCAATAGTTTTTAATATGTGTTTCTTACTGACAGTTTAAATATGAACAGATTTTGTTTCATATTTATATATATTCAGGGTTATTTCAGATTTCTTGAGGTTACTATTAAATGTGAATTCCTTATAAGTTTTTCTGACAGATTTTCATAATATTTACATAATTTTTTCACCATTGTTCATACCTAAAATAATTGACTCTCAGTGTCTTATTTTAAAAACTTCGTTTTAGTAAACTTTTACAAAGTTACAGAGTTGTTTTACATCAATTAAGAGAAAAACTTTAAGTTTAAATCTCGTCTTATACATACATCACGAAATCAGAAAATTATAATCGTATTTTGTATCGGAAAAATGTTAAATAAAGTTTGCAAAATAAATATTAGATTCTCAATGGATCTCTGTTTAATACAAATGAGTAGTCATTAACCTCAAAACTAATTCGACGTCATAGTCAAAGTCGACAGATATAATACATTAAAAAAAACAATACAGTTCACTCGCGGTAATCCGACATATGTTTTAGAAGATGTCAGATTATCGAATTATTCCGATTATAAAAGATTGCCAGTATATTTAATCCGATCAACCAAACCCGCTTTAGTCCTGAAATTTTGTAAAGGGTGTACCTTGTAATCCGTTAAAATAAATTATATTATTATTATCTAAATTTGACTGACATGTTTGCGTAGTGGTCACTGCAACTGACTGAAGCGCTAACGGTCGCGGGTTCAATCATAAGACCCTAATGGGTGTCCTTTGAGTGTTAGTTATTATTTATATACATTTTCCGGATTATCGAGGGTCCACTGTATATTCCAAATTACCTTCAAATTAGCAGTTTCGAATGCCTTCACAATATAATCATAGCCAACCCCGTGCATAGCGCTATACACTGTCCTTATTCCCGCTTGCTTGTTTTGTTCAAGCACCTCTTCCCGCAAGCTAGACTTGATATACTCCATATATTTTGACGTCACTTCCTCTAAGCAATCTTTGATCAACTCATGGCTTCTGATCTCGCTGATATTCCAATGTTCATCTGGTATACTGTTGAGGTTTAATGGATTATATTAAAGTACATGATATCGTGATGGTTTTAGCAACTTTTTAGACTCCCCCTCCCCCCATGTGATATGTGGTGAGGTTTTTTACTACCCCCTTCCCCTTACCTAAAATCACGTGTATTTTTTCTACTTTACGGTAAACTTCTGTCAGACTGAGGTACTGCCCCTCGAGTCAGCTCGTATACGAGCTGTAGTCAGTTGGCTACAGCTAAGCTCAACTCCAATTTATTTCGTATGAATACAAATTTTATATAAGCTATATCATTTATAATAAACATAGCTGTACCGAATAAACACATTAGAAGTTTTACAAACTGATCATACATTATATCTACAAGTTTTTATCTAGAATAAAAAGTAACAAAATTTTAAAAATAAATTTTCCACCACAATATATGTAAAGAAAAATTACATATGCAAATTGACGTTAAAATTTATATACACACATAATAATGTCAATATTGATAATAACCTTAATAATACTTACTCCAAGCAAGTCCATATTTCTTCAAGTATATTATCATCATGCGGCGTTATCACTTGAGATCCATTACTCCAATAGACTTTGTAGCCATTATCCTCTTTGGGGTTGTGGGAGGCAGTTACCATTACACCCGCAGCGGCTCCATAGAATATCGTTGCGAATGAGACTAATGGTGTGGGACAAACTGCTGAGAATAGATGAACGGGTATTGATGCTGAGATAAACACCTTCGCTGTTAGTTCTGCGAACCTGTAATATTTCTTTTGCTTGAAAAATAGTTTTACTTCAATTAAAGATAATAATTAGTTTTAAAAATCTGAATATTGTTTCTTTTATTTACAAAAAAAAATGTCCTATTTCGGGTAATAATGATATCTTAATCATCACACTCAACGGCCCCCATTAAGATCTCATGACCTTGTGTCGGGGGTCCGGAAACAATCACAACACTAACACAAACACCCAGACCACGACAAACATTCGTATGGCCAATACAGACGTTTGCCGTGAGCGAAGATCGATCCCGCGACCGTTAGCGCTTTAGTCAGTTGCAGTGAATCGAAAGGGGAAGTACCAAAATGTGTAAATGTTTTAATATATAAAGAATAATTATACTGTGTTTGTTTTTTTATCTTAAAAGTGTCATTGAATTAAATAAGAAAATCTATGTTTTTATATATTTATTTTTGCTTTAAAAACGATATACGATATATCGGTTTAATAATATAGATTCGAAATATACCCAAACTATGAAAGTCGTACTTTTTCGAAATCAATTAAAATTGTTTAGTTCCTATACCACAATAGTTTTGCTTTATTGTTTTGCTATTTTACCATTGATTAAAATTTTGCTGAAGTTATTTTACAAAATGTAATATATGTGCAATATATGAATAATATCGTTATAAAATTAATGTCTACAACGTAATATGTAATGTACTTTTTGCTATATTTTTAATGATTTGGTACCACAATTTTAACGCATTATATTCTTCAAAGATAACACTGTTTTTGAACATTTTTTACATTGTTATTTGGCCTTCATACAGTCTCAGTTTGAGACAAAAGCATAAAATTATATACTGTATAATAAATATATATAGTATTGAATTTACTTAAAATGTATAAGCTTGTAATGTTATTAGTTTTCAGAACGTGAACATTTGCTTTTACGCTATTTTAAATTATGTAACATATAAAAATATTACATACTATAAGTGTGCTATGGGAATAGGAAGTAAATAATCATTGTTTTAAAATATAACAGACGTCAAACAGAACTGTCATTGTAGGTATACATAGACGAATGATAGCAGCAATCGTCATTTTCTGTTAGTTATCAAAAAGTTCCTTTGTTTATCTCAGAAGATCCTCATCGTTATATACTTTAACCATCTTTGAAATATATACATTAAAATAGCTTAAAATTCCATCGAAATCGGAGCGATAGTTTTTAAGAAAATTGCGGCCATACAAACTTACATACATACGGATTAAAAAAACTCCTTTTTAAAGTCAGTTTAAAGTCCAAAATACTAAGTTAGACGCTCAAAGTTTGTTTGTTTTTATTTAAAATTATGTATTATCTGTTGTCTATCAGGCTCGAAAGGACCAAGGACTTATAGAGGTCATAAAGCATATTCAATGAAGAGTATAACTTTTTTACAAGTCAATATTAAGTCATTATTTAATCACATGTTTTAACAATAATTAAAAGATTATACACGACTTTTTTAACTTGGCGTGGTAGGCCAAATCCGAAACTATAAGAAATAGCGAAAAATACTGGAAGGTCTTGTAAAAAATGAAAAGTTATCGCGATTATTTTTTATTAATTACACTACTATTGACAATGAATATTTCATCATTATATTGACATTGTTATTTACGTTGACGCAATATGATATCTTTATCGATATAAGTAACATTACAGCATACTTTAAAAGTGCTTATCTTGTGTAAGAATAAATTAGTAGAAGTTATGAGTACGAGAAAATAGTAGGTATTTAATACTGAAATATCAATCACGATAAAAAATGGATCATTGGGCGTTCATTGACATCTCTCACTGTAGTCTTTACTTAGTATTAAACAAAATTGTTTCGCTGTCTGTGCGCTTAGATCATTTAAACTAAACTAATATTATAAAGAAGTAGTATTTATTTGTAAGATTTTATGTTGTGGGTAATCTCTGAAACTATTGATTCGATAAAAGTCTTTGCATTAAATAGTCAATTGTGAAAGATTATGTAGGTAGGCTATATGACGTTACGCTATGACTCACAGGAGCGAAGCCGTAACTGGACACAGATAAGGAATACTATATCAAAGTACTTTTTGTGGGTTGACACATTATTGCTTATCAGCGTCCAACCGCTAGGGTCATAAATAAAGTAATTCAAGAGGAAGCTTAATATGTATAAAACACGCATATAATAGTACAGAAAAGCCGAGAATTTCAAAGAAGTTCGTGCGAAGCTGGGGCGAGTCGCTAGTAGACACAGTGTACATGTACTGAATTTGGTCTTAAATAGTAACTACTAAGTTTCTTATTGGTTGTTCATAGAAACCACTTTTTTATTCTGGTGGCTTGACATAAAATGAAATGTGTGTTAATTTGTAAATCCATTATATGATTTCTTAATGTATATTTTGAACATGAATTAATATGTTATATTGTTAACCCACACTCGTGTTTATGTATTCAATATAAAAATTGACGTCTCTATGTTCCCTGTGGCTTGAGAACGACTGGAGCGATTTCGATGCGATTTAAAAATTAACCCAATTTGATTTTAATCTGAAGATTTGTCCATTACTCTTAAGTTTGGTAGCGATCAGACGAAATGTTTATTTGTCGAAGGCAGGTTGTTAGTTCATTTCAATTTATTTATTTTATTAAAGTATTATAGCAATTAAATTTATTGACGATATTTTTATCGGTTTTACTATCGAAATTTAGTGTTTTTTTAGAGGAACTCGTTATTAAGTAAACATATCTATTTTATTGTATTTTATATAAATGAACCTACATAAATTCTATGCATATCCCACAATCTACAGTTCAGTGTAATGGATCAAGCTCTATTAAAGGTGAAGTTTTCCAACTATGGTAAATAAAGGAACAAAAATCAAATGAAATGAAACTATTTTAAACGGATTTAAATCTGTAGACTGTCTATCTGTAATCTGGTAGACTGTCTACCCGTGACCACGAACGCTGCAAAGTGCTCGAAACGTCGGGATGATAAAAATAGTTAATATACGCGATTTAAATCCGTTTAAAATAGTTTCATTTCAATGAATAATAATCGCGAAAATCTAAGACGACGATAAAAAATCAAATGAAAATGAAACTTTTTTAAATTCAAATTAGAAATTTGCTTTCAGTTTTTCGGAAATGTTTAACCTCAGAGTTGAAAAGAAACCGCGAAAGAAACTCAGTGGATCTTTTTTTTTTTAATTTTATCTCATAAAATATAATAATTAACACCTATGAAGTAAAACTTACCTGCGACTATTGTATCGACCATCAAAACCCACAACAACACCATTGTGTAGTTGATCTTGATTGCTTACTTTTTGAATGTACGAGCACAGACCCTGTAGGACAAAAATTGTATTTAGAATAATAGTTTAACTAACAAGTAAGAAAATCAATTTGATTGTTTATGAAAAGGAATTGTCTCAAATTAGTTGACCATTATAATTACAATTTGCCTAAAACACTATGTGTGTCTTTATAATTATAGCCCATGTAACAATCAGTGTAAAAATGTACAAGATGTATTGCTGTTATGTAATTCGTTTTTACATGGAAGAGTAACAAATATCCACCCATCAATTTTTTATTATTATACTTTATTACAGAAAAAAAAATGTACAAAGAGCAGTCTTAATACTGTTATAGCGTCTTCACATACTTTTGCATTTATAATAGTAATAGAATACACATAGTTAAATATGAACTGTCACCTGTGCTGTTTGTAAGACGACAACATCGTTCATACACATGTAACCAGCACCCATGGCACCCCGCAAGCCAGCTGTGCCAAACTTCTGGCGGTTCAACATTGTCTTCTTTAGCTTGTCCCATCTTGAATTCTTAATATCATCTACCACTTCCTGGTATGTAACTGGATTCTGCAATAAAATTATCATTTATATTTGGAACAAGCACTTGCTTGTGCATCCATCCACATGATATCCGAGAGTGAATATCATAAAAGTCTTATGGTCTGATAGAGTAAAATAATTTTAAAAAATGTTAATAAAAAGATGATACAAATATATAACACATTTTATCTCCAAAATTTTTGAGTCTAGGTACTTGATTTGTTTATGTATTTAACAGTGATTCATTTGCTTAAATCTGCTTGTGAAATTCTATCAATTATCAGAAATATTAATTTATTTCTCTCTTGAACATAATATCTTTGAAAAGAATATGGTGTTGTTGGATTAATAAAAGTAATATTAATGTTTTAATCGTATTAGGGATAAACACTTTGAATTGAGCATCTTAAAAGAATAATATAGTTTAGTATTTTTATAGTAGTATGATCAAGTAATGAAATTATTAAAATAAAGTTTTAATTCAGTAAATATTATAGAGAGACTGTAATTTATACTTGTAAAGTAAACCCTAAAACTATTTTAAACATTATTGTGTCATTTAAAAGGTACATTATTATAGATGCTTCCAGGCCATAGTTTATGTATACGTGCATATTATTTTAAAACTTCATTATTATTATCAACATTAATACGAGTGTGACACAAGTGAAACTTATAGAAAAATAAAATATCCTTTTATTCTTATAATTTAGTTCCTGATGAAAAAGTACATATGATGCGAAAGTATTAAAAGATATACATATAGTACAATACTTAATACAATGGGTAAGCCAATACATATAAGCACATTATATTGACGATATTAATTTGCACAACTACTTTCATTGATACGACCTTAGCTTTAACTCAAACACTGACCTTGAACATTGTCAGACTTCATTATTTTATTATCATTTAATTTCAGCATTTCAAAGTTAAAAAAAATAAATAATAAATTAAAAAGTATCATTCTTTAAATATATTTTTTCTTACATGTAATATTTAAAATTTTATATATTTTTCTACAATAAAATAGATATTTATTGTTTAAAAAACCATAAAATGGTACTTCAAGCTTAGTAAAACATTTTTTTATGTCAAGGATGTAATAATTAGTTGACTATTGTAAAGAAATATGCCCAGCTAATAAATTTCATGAATACAAAAATATGTGCATTAAGTAAAACGGCATAATTATCCCTGTACTTAGACCATTTGAGTTATATTGATAAGAATCAAATCTTTATTAGGTATATTGTATAAAAAAAATGTTATTATTCCTACCTTGTCACGTTTAAGCCACCCATTAACGGCGGCATCCAGTTTAGCCTCTCCACTATCACAAATCACCATATTCAAAGAAAACTTTAAAAGTCGAAAGAAAATTTAGTACAGATTTTCTCTATCTGATAAACTATTTATCACGAAAAGTAGTTTAAAACAAGAACTCTAGCAAGTGATATAATATGTTATTATTTTATGTAATTCAAATATATTTATTGTAAACGCCGCACGGTAAATCAAGTTTTGTTTGAAGGCTAAAGGCACTCGATACTCGACAGAATATCGGTAACTTCTGTCGGAAAGTAATCAGATTTGCCTATAGCAACTGTGATTGTACTTGAGTTTAGTTATTATTCCTACGAAATACAGATCAATTCAGATAACCTTCCTCAGATGTTATTTAATTTGACAAGTTGACAACTGTTCTAGACATCGACATTGACAGCTAAACAATAATTAAATTGGATAATTTTATAGAAATATTTTATTCTATTGTTTTACATTTTAGTATATAATATAATATGATATTTATAATACAGAATGGCTTAACCATAAAAAATATATCTGATGCATTAAATAAGCATTTAACTGAATAATAAAATCTGTATTTTATAAGGTCGGGTCTACACCTGTACACGTGTATATTGTCTCGACTTTATATTATGTTATATACGTGTATATTACATTATATGTCACACCAGGCAAGCAGAAATAAGAAATATTTATCCATTAACCAAAGAATAGAATTGAAGAAATTCGGGCCTTGTCGTGGATGGTCGCTTGGACTTTGAAGTGCGCTTCGGACTCTTGGTTTCCCAAATCGAGTTGGTAGCGGATCGGATATTATTGAAGGGCCGAGGAAGGAGATTCGTTTCCGTTACGTCAGTGTCGTGCGATCGATCCACACAAGTATTCATACTACATTCCCAAAAATACGTAAGAATCGCACCATTTGTGCACGCGAGAGATCACTCTAACTAATTTTATGTCTAAATTAATCCATATTATGTTTCTAAGAATCACGCGAACCGCACTGTTTTTCTACGTGAGCAGGTGTGGACTCGGCATTAAATTCGTTTTTATTTTTTATATCATATTATCTGTTACATAGAAATATATGGCAGAAGTATACTTTAAAATAAGTTTTTTTTATTATAATCTTCATTTTTAAATTAAAAGAGTAACATTTCAATATCGTACATCTCAGCTACAATTTTACGATATTCACAAGAATTACATTGATAACGAAAGAAAAGCAAAATGAAAGAAAAGAAAAAGCAACGATGCCATTGCTCCATACAAGATTATTCAATCCCCTTCACTTTAAAATATAATATATATATTTTTAAATAATTATGTATAGGAGTATAAGTTCCTGGTTGCCTGTCAATATTTGCACGCAAATATTTTTTTTATCCTTTTTATTGACACTTTTACGTAGGTGCCTTTATCCCATTGTGTAAAGAATAAAAATACTTTGATTTGATATATCAACTTATGGTAATGCGTTGTCAGCGGATCTCCGGCTATTGGGCGAGAATTACATTTATAAGTTTTGCTCTCCGATTTTCATATTCATATATAAAATATATTTCATATGATTTACACGTATTTTTATATCAATTACGAGGATGAAATTTACAAATATAATTCTCGCCTTAGATTATCAATAATGGTAAAACAAACTGTCATGTAAATAATCATTTGCCTCATTTGGTAATTGTAGCGAGGCATATTGCACACATTTGTTAATCATATTATCTTAAGCCATTTAACAAAGGATGACATCAAAGAAACTTGAATGTTTTGAAACTCGTTTATAATTATATGTATAACGAAGTGTAGTAAGACTTTACGCCAGGAGCGTAATTATAGGGCTGGCAAAAAGCCACGGGCCCCTGACTCGTAGGGGCCCCGGCAAAAATAATTATATTAAACTTTTGATTAATGTAATTATTTTTTATTTTAATTTATTAATCTTATTAAAGTAAATTGTTATTTAATAAAAATATGTATACACCATGTTCTTAAAGATAAAACTTATCAGATTTTTAATTAAAATACACACAAAATTATTAACAGTTTTAGTTTTGTGCTACTTAAGTGGTTCATTAAAATTAAGTTGTGACGTGATAATTCTTACTGGGAGGCCCCATCCAAAGAATTTATCACGGGCCTCAAATGGTATAGTTACGCCTCTGCTTTACGCTGTGTCTGTTCGTTATACACTTATCGAACCTGCTTAATATATATAGATTTTCCATCAGTGAAAGAAATTTTAAAATCGAATAAGTGGTAGATGGGTATTTCCCGCGTAATTCCTGTTCCCTTGGAAATTTAATGACTCCTAATATGTTGAAACACTATTGAATATCTATCAAACGTTTTAGGCTGTAGAGTGTCTCAAAGAAATGTATATACATACGTTCTGAAAATATTCATTGTTATTTTACCCAAGTGCGGATAAAGAGACGATAGTCTCAATCAGTATGAAACTTTTTTGGTGTTCCTTACACCAAAAAACGGAACATTAATATAATCGCTAACCTCAGCATCTATTTGTCTGTCGGTCAGGCTGACTGGCAAGAAGCAAAAAAGTTAAACTCAATACCTTATTTGCAAATAATGTATCATCTCTGACTTACTGACGAATTAACCTTTCTCTGCGTTCATTTTTGTCGGTGATTGGGTACACATACATATATTAAAGCTTAAGCTTAATTTCCGAAATTACGCGTATAATATTTGTTGTATGATATTAATTTCAACAACAATTCCGCCTTTAAATGAAATTATGTATGCATGGTAAGACTTAAAATCATTAAATTAATTGCATACTAGTTATTTCAGTGTCAATTAGTCTTTTCTGTTATTGTAATACCTGAGTTGTATGTTTTGTAGGCTATAACATTTCTCAATAAGACCTACTACAATTTTTTACAAATCTTAGTACTTAGAGCAAACTCAGATTTACACATTAGTTATGCTAATATATGAAGGTTTATGGATATGTCCATAACCTTGTGATACTAAGGAAGAACAAAACATATATTTAATTACAATATCAATTCAATGCCCCTTGCGGTCGTTAACTTGCAACTAATAGTCAGTAAAGTCCCGGCTCCGTCGTGAAAACAACGTGAGTCACAAGCAGACGAAAAGACAATAGGCTAAATTATCAATTTGTTAACTCTATTTTTTAATAATATTAACTGTTTTTCGAGGTTTTATCCTTGAGGAAATGTATTTCGTTATTGAATTGTTTATTATATTGTGTGAGGATAAGGTTATAAAAAAGATTTCGTTAAAAAATTCTTTAATGCAAAATAATATTTCTTGGATTTATTATCTGTATATAATTATACGTGGTCAGACAGTTTTGGTTTTTTTTTAATGAATAATAATAATAATGATAAACGCATCAAACTTAACGGCCCCATTAAGTTCTGTTGATCCTGTATCGGGGTCCAGAAACATACATAACACAAACTCCTAGACCACGACAAACGTCCGTATGGCTAATACAGATGTTTGCTATTAGTGGGGATTGAACTCGCGACCGTTAGCGCTTTAAATATTTACAGTAACCACTAGGCAGTTGTTTTATCTATATTCGAGGAAAACTCAAAAGATTACGAAAAAAATATTTCATATATTAGATACATAGGTTACATAATATTTTATTTATTAAAAATCACTTAGATTATGTAGCTTTAGTTAAACAGTTTGATTATTTAAAGTCAAAGAAAACCTGAACAAAATGTCATATTTTATAATTTTACAACGCGAACATCTATACATCGAAATAAAAATTAAAACAGTTTTTCCCTTGAAAGAAAAAGGGTTGTATCAATGTCGTTTGGTCGAATAAATATTGATTATACTCTTGGGAAATCCCGTTGCGTTACACGGGATCAAATAAATAACAAAACTAATAAAGTAGAAACTACATTCTGCGATAACAAAGAAGGTATCACGAAAGTGGCAGCTGATATTTATTTTATTTATTGGGTTTTGACTTCTGCCAACCTGACCAGTTAGTTTTTTTTATTTTTTCGAATTGAAACAAAAAAAATTGACAAGCGTCGATTTTTATAGCGAAGACACAAGATTATAATTGATTATGAGAATCTAGGTATATAAATAAAAATAAATTTTATTAATATAATTTTTTTAAGGCCGGGGCCCTCTTGGATCCGGGGCCTGTAGTTTTTTAGGTTCCATACATATATTATACTATACATACATATATTTATACAATTTAATGAGTACATATAATTAAATGACGCTAAAGTCAATTTATTCTAAAAATAATTTCTTTAAATTTTTCAAAACAAGTTTACCAATTGGGTAATTTAAAAACTTTAGGGTTCCGTATCATTGAGGAAAATAAAAATAAGTAATTTTTATGTCGTTCTATTATGTTTGTTTGTCCTTGTATGTGTCACCGTCGGTTAGTATAGCCTAAACATACTAGCCTAGCTAACTAAAATCAATATACCTATATAAAATAGTCACGTCATAACACTCAATAATTTTTGTTTTAAAAAATTAAATATTTTTCAACCAAAGCCTGTGTATCATAATTTAGGTATTATTAGTATTTATTGTATACCTGAAAATTTTGCCCACGCAATCTATTGAAAGTTATCTAAAATATCAATTCCCATACAAAATTACTGTTTTCGATTTTTTTCTCCTTGTTACTTCCTTTGGGTTTTTCTTATTTTCCTTTTCCTAAACCACACCTGTATTGTGGCAAACAGAACAAAAAATATGCAAATTGGTCAAGCCATTTTGAAGTTTTTCAAATCAGAAATTGATTTTTGTATAAAAACTTGTGATAGATATTATACGGAATGCAAGTGCCTGCGTTCGATTCAGTCCTGTGTCCGACTTTTTATCTTCTGTTAAACAAGTATTGACTGCGTAGGATGCATTTAATTAAAAGAGGATGTCTGTTTAAAATTAAATAGCTTTTAAGTTTTATATGCTTTTGGACATTGAAATGAAGAAATAAAAACATAAATTTGCCTTTTTTACATTCTGTAATTAGCCAATACATCTCAATCTATTTAAAGCATTAATTGATTAGCGATACATTTTTATACTTTATTCGATTTTGTTTAAAAGAAGAATTTTTCTATTTTTAACATTTTATAATTTGTCCTGTAGGTATTACTTAGGTCTTAATGGAAGCAACTGCAATTTATTTCTGTTGCTAATTGGGCCTTGTTTAAGTTATTAGCAGTAGTACAAGATTTAAAAAAAAGTTGAACCGATGATGAAAATTTATCTATAGGATTGATCCTAAAGTATATCCCTTCAAACAAAATAATTATTGAACAAATGGTTCAGCCATTCTTGAGTAATTGGTATATATGCACATATGTCATGTATATATCGATACCTCCCACGTAAGTTGTTGTAACTCCAAAATTACAATTTTACAGTAGAGCACTTTTAATCCGTTTTAGTTTGAAAGTTACAACAAAATACGCCTTTTTTCAGGCGTAGCGTTTGTTGTAACTTTCCTTGAAAAAAAAAAGATTTTTGGTATTTTTTTTACTTTGAATGCATTAAGCAATGCAAATTCGTGTAGTATTCAGTAAAAACGCTAACGGCATTTTTGTGGCTTACAATAACTTACGTGGGAGGTATCGATATGTCCCCGACGAACTGAAAACCTTTTTGAAGTCGATTAATAAACAAAACTAACTTGCTCGACAATCTTTACTTTCTACCTGTTTAATTATAAGTTACCAGTTACTCGAGCCAAGTAAAAAAACCGTTAACCATTAAAACAGAGATCGTGAACTTGACTGACATTTAAATGTTGATTCTAACAACCCACTTTATCTTATTAATGCAATTACAATACGGCAGATGTTCCGTTAACATGTTTCGCATACATCGCACCGATAGCCAGGATTCCCCTAGCGCCTATACAAAACATTCTGCTTGTATAAAAACGTAATTCTTCCCTGTATTCTCTCAAACATATCCAAGCATCTGAAGCGCTTGCACATAATATAAATAAATATAATTGTCAATAATATTTCGATCATGAAGTACGCAGTAGTTCTCTTCGCTCTAGCAGTGGTTGTATTGCAATCCGAAGCCAAGACGTTCACGAGATGCGAGCTGGTTCAACAGTTAAGAAACCATGGTTTCCCTAAGGATAGACTACGTGATTGTAAGTAGAATGCACTATTTTTTAAACGTATCTAAAAAGTTGTATAGACGACAATATTTCTGCCAACAAAAAAAAAAATGAATTTAAGCATTTTTATCTATGCGCGTAGAACGTGAAGATTAGACCTAAATAAAACCCGTCTTGGTAATAAACTTATATTGTAAAGGTATAAGGAAGACTGTAAAAAACTTTAAGTATTAAGATTTGTGTCATAAAAATATTATATATTTATAAAACTTTAAAAACGTCGCTCGTTTTGTAATGTTTTCTAATGTCAATAAAAATAAAACGATAAAATATAATGTAAGAATTTTTTCTCCTATACTTTTTAACTGAGAAACAGAACATCTTAGTATTATTATAATGGTTATTATTAAACAATATTATCATATATCTTAAGCTATCAACAAAGTTAAATATTATCACGCAATGTATTTTGTTTAAATGTTTTGTGTATTTTAATCGCCCGTAAACCCTTATCAATACATTGATACAAGTCCGGGTCACTCTCTAGTCTCTATGCAATGATGATTGTTTAATTATTTTTTAATACTAGTTATTCATTTTAATAATATATAATTTATCATGAAATTACATATAACATATTTTTTTTATTTCGATTCTTAAAAAATTGACTTGTTTATAACATAAAATACCAATACTAAAGGCAAAAGTGGTTAGATAAAATCAGATATATAGAGCCATTTGCTAATACGTGAATAGCCAAAATTAATTTTCTAAGGATCACAAAAAAGTAATTTTGCCTGCTATTACTTGAAAAATAATCTGTTTACTTCTTAGGATACTTCGTCAAAATAATTATAGAAAGAATAGAAAGATACTAATTGGTCCTTATTACCGTATTATACGACCACTGTAGCAGCTACTGAAAAGATATAATAGTATGTATTCAATTAATAAAGCTATTAGGTTTCTTTTTAAAATTAAAGAATATTACATGATTAGCTAGAAGATCTCTGTATAAGAAATAATAAGGAGTCATATTCATAGTAAAACAAAACAAATTTATACGTGTTTAGTTTTCTATTTATGTAAAATCGCAATTGTCTGTTTTACGACCATGAAAAAATTAATGGGCAAATTTCAAAGAAACTAAATTCAAAACCTTTAGAACGAGTATTTTATGTAGTTACAATAGTTTGAAATGTCCCTGCTATGTTAGCGTTAGTCGTAATATTTGAATAATTTTTTCTAATACTAATTACATTTCTAGGGCATTTTAGAGTATCTGTTCTAGGGTTGTATCTGACCACATTTTTTTCTGTTTCAGGGGTGTGTCTCATCGAAAATGAGAGCAGTCGTACCACCAGCAAGATCGGCAAAGTTAACAAGAACGGTTCTCGGGACTACGGGCTCTTCCAGATCAACGACAAGTACTGGTGCAGCAACACCAACACCCCTGGAAAGGACTGCAACGTCACTTGCTCAGGTATTAATTAATTAATTAGCTATACTATTTTGGATCAGCCTGTAGATGTCCCGCGGTTGGGCCTCTTCTGTTTAGAACTTAAAATTTAACGGTGCTCGCCGGAATTGGAATCTGCGATCATTAATAACCATCAGGGCTCATCGGCCAAAATATATTACATTATCTACCCGTTGCGGCTTTACTTGCGTCTATGGTTATTACTTCGCTCCTGTAAGCTTCGCTTCGTAGCGGTACGTAATATAGCCTATGACCTTCTTTAATAAACGGGTTATCCAACGCAAAGATTTGTTTTCAAATCGTTGAATTGGCTTCAGAGTTTACCCCTTATATACAAACTTATAAACAAATTTTAACTCCTTTTAATATTAGTGAAATGTGTATAACTAATTATGCCCTACGAGATATACGTCAACCCAGAATATATCGCTCGAATTCGAATTTTACTAAAATTGGTTGAGCCGTTATAGTTAAAGAAATAAAGAAGTCACTCCCCCTCTCAAAGGTGCTTAATAAAACTCAAAAAATCGAATGGAAGGAATATCTTGAAAACTTTTAAATGTGAGTTTCTAAGTTACAAAAATACTACACTGCACAATTTTTACTCATATAATATTGTATCTTTTATAGATCTTCTAACTGACGACATTACAAAGGCCGTGGCTTGCGCCAAGAAAGTCTTCAAACGCCATGGGTTCAACGCCTGGTACGGCTGGAAGAACCGTTGCCAAGGCAGCCTGCCTGACATCAGCTCCTGCTAAACCTAACTAGCATATCGTGATATTAAATATTAATTTGAATTTATCTTTGTGAAAACGAATAAAAAGACTGATAAAAATGCATTCTTTCATTCTTATCGCGGGAAACTTTAAGAATAGTATTTAAATAAATTGCTATGATTGTGATTAAAATTATTGTGATATACCAAAGCTTGATTAAGCTTAACATTATACCGTAACAATATTCTTAATATACATTGATTTCTCCTTTCACAGTTATTTAACAATAATAATTGGATACATTTAAAACTTTACTAAAAGAATAACTTCAGAAAGTAGTTGTTTTTTAATTGTTATGTTGTTTGCTATTGCTAGGACAAGGTATGAAATGAACATGTTAAAAATCGTACGGAAAAGTGAACATTTAGGGTTTAAAAATCTTCATATAAAAATTGTTTCAATCGGGTACATAGATTACACACGTGCAAAGCCGGGGCGGAAGGTTGTTTTTTATTACATACATATGGCATCTTTAAACGTAAACTAAGTTACTATACATATAACTGTTATACGCGATATTGAATGTGTAGACATATGCAGATAGAACAATCGTTTAAGTGCAATAATAACAAATGACGCTGACAGTTATAATTTCCTATACCACTCACCGAGTAAAACCGAGCTTAGATAGATTTTGAACGAATGATTACAATTTATTTCTATACCATGCTATTTTTTCACACGTTACTTTTTTATTAATATAAGGAGGAAACAACTTTAATGGATAGGATGGACCTTTTCACTTTTCACATGGATTTTTTTTTTCATGTGGAGCACAAATCATTTATAAAAGTATCTGAATGGAGCGTCCAACATTATGGACGCGTGCTCATCTTAAATGCTTTAAGTGCAAGTTAGACAAAATATAGTAAACTGTTAAATCTGGGCTAGATTAACGGGTTAACCTGGAAGAACATAATTTCTTCAAGTTTAAGCATAGATACATTTTATAAAGAATTAGTTACGCGAACGGAATTTGCAATATAAAGGGATGCTTACACGAGAATGTTGTGGTGACACTGCTGTCGTCTGAAGATTTAGTGCTTACAAAGGAGGTCGCTTTAGTAAACTCAAATTAAACTATTTTATATCTACGCGTATCAGTATAACGCGGGCATACACCTAAGGCTTAGGAAGCATTAATATAGACATACCGCTTTAATAACCTAACTATAGATAAAAAAAGCGTATTTAAACCAGCGCCATCTGTGGTAAATTAAGTAAGTTAGTTTTTTTTCGTGCAATTTTAATTTAATAAACTCTTTAATAATTAAATACTTTAAAGTACGTATATCATATGGGTAAAGTATTATGTTATACTTTACCCATATGATATACGTACGTGAAGTTTACCATATGCCAATGATATTTTACGTTTAAAGATGTTTCGTTTATACTATTTGACGTTGAAAATCTGTGCTCATTTCCAACGTTGACATACTCGTCACTTGTCTCGATGGCTTAAAGATACTCTTGCCTGTCGTAATCAGTCGCTAGTTGGTTGGAAGGCAACGTCGGCCAAAGTGGTCGTATTCTGAGTGCCAAAATTCATGAACTTGTAACATATATTTCGTTATAGAATCATAGGCCAAGAAACTAAAGAATTAATTAAAATAATTGATTGAATTAAATAAATTAATTTAAATAAATAATTTCTTTAAAGCTAGTTTATATAGTTCATAGAATTCTTAATTTATAAAATTATTCATAATACAAAAAGCTTCGTCTAATGTTAAGAATAAAATATAATTTATTAATAAAAATTTATCACTTACTATTTAATTCGAAAATTCATTCCCTATTACTTAATCTAGATCAAACGAGTTCCAAGCAGATTATAGGATATTAAATTATTTTCATTTATTCGTTTTGTCAAGATAAGAACGCGCCCACATCTACGCTCGAGACCTTTAAGAATGTAATTAATCAAGTTACTGGTATAACGTTATAATCTAAGAGCTCTGGAGCCTTTATATTTATACTACTTCTACCCTTCGGTTTTACAGCGTCAAATTTCCTTGTTTATGAGAATGGTTTACATTTTTTAAACTAATTTCGTTGAATTATTCCAGATTTATTAGTAATTAATATACAAATGTTTTATGTATAATAAACCTCAACTATCTATAAGAGCAAATTATACTATTTCTTGAGAAAATTTATACTATTAATAATTTTTCTATGAAGAGTAACAAACTGTATTTCGTTGGCGTAGTGGTCACTGCAACTGACTGTAGCGCTAATGGTCGCGGGTTCGATCCCGCTCACGACAAATATCTGTATTGGCCATACGGATGTTTGTCGTAGTCTGGGTGTTTGTGTTAGTGTTGTGAGTGTTTCCGGACCCCGACACAAGGTCACAAGATTTAATGGGGGCCGTGAGTGTGATGCATTTATTTATTTATTATTGTATCTGATGATTCAAATGTGTTTGATAGGCGGAATAAAAAATACGCGGAGAGACCCACAAGAACAGCGAGACCTAGAAATAAATATATATCAAAATTTTTATCTATACAAATATAATAAAGAGAGATCGAATACTGTATGTGCAAAGTAAACTTTGGAACAATTGGATCTATTTTAAAAACTATGGTACCATTTGAAAACTATTATTCCATATATCAATAGGTAATATCTTATATAATAAACAATAACGCCAGCGATATCGCCAGCAAAAGCTAGTGTTTGCATAAATAGAAAATATTTGACCACGTTCTTTGATATTAATGTTACTTTTAATACACCTACGCCGCTATTGAGTTCTGCCGTAAAATTATTTACTAGAAGACATCGTTAGTCGATAAAATTTCCGCTAAACAAACAGACTGGCTAAGGTCAACTGGCAGAGAATCATATATTGTTCAGGATGGATCATTAATAACCTTAAGCACGACTTTATTGCGATACGTAACAGTAATAAGAATCGACTTCTCTCTATTTTAACTACACTTCTAATATGCTCAAAATGGTTTATGTCTGAGAACAAAAAGATAGGTGTTACAGTAAAATATTGCATGATATGATATACGATCCATAACGAAGGTGACAGATATAATAAGGACAGTAAGGCAGCTAAAGTGGAAGTGGACACGAGACAGTAGAACAAAATGGACAACACTAATAACAGAATGACAACGAGATGGCAAATGGTAGAAGGCAGAGAGGTAATAAGATGGATGGATGACGTCAAGAAAATTGGAGATTTTACTCGGATGAAGAAAACTAGGGACAAAAAATAATGGAAGCAGCTGAAAAAAACCAATGTGTCACAGAACACGATGTTCACTAAGACTTAAAAAATAGTTATAGCTTTTAACTATAATATTTAAATATTTATTAATATATGTCTTTATGTTCCTTATTAATATATTATTTATGTATTCATATATTTGTATATATATTATTAGTATATAAGATTATATGTTATTAAAAATGTAGTAAAAACTTACCATATAATTTGTAAATCTCTCAAAAATTCCAGTTACTAAGGTTGCCTGGCAGAGATTACTGCTTTGCACGCTATTTTTGTATACAGAGTGATACATTTTTATTTTCTCTCTCTGTACTTATTTGTGTGCAATAAAGTTGAATAAATAAATAAAATAAAATATAGCCAAAATAAAAACAAACAAACTATAAAATAACAGTGAAATGATACAATTTTTAAATCCTTAATCCTCGACCTTCGTGACATTCTTAACATTAGCGTGACAACAATGCGCACCTATAAAAACCAAAAGTCACTTAACGCGCCTAAAGAAATGTTCATTTGAAAGTATAAATTATCTGTATTTTATTTTTATATTTTATTATAGAAAAAGTATATTTTTATAGTAAAAGATGGTAAACGAGGCGAGACACTTGATGTTCAGTAATCACCGTCGCCCAAAATTGACATTTGAAACAATAAAGAAGCCACAAATACGTCGCCAACTTAAAAAAAAGAATAACGGATGCAAGAGAATAAAAAATAAGCAAAGGAATATGGGGTAATATTCTAAGCCTACATATATACTAAGCCGTGTGTGAATTTTTGAGAGCGAGGTACTGCCCCGGTCGAGCTAGCTAATTTACGAGATGTAGTCAGTGGGCTACTAGGCTCTACCTCAGTACAACGTGTGTATGCTCGATTGTATCTTTAAAACTATTTATGTTTCGATGTTAAAAACTTATGTGTGAAATCTTCATGCGGTAGATATCGTATATTTAGCAAATTCTTCATCTGCTACATATATATGGCATAGGTACACATATCTATTATCTGCAATGCACTAGGCTCATTAAATACTAACAGAATGTCGCTGTATACCGAGTAATCCAATGAGATAGGTCAATAAGGATACATTTTGTGATAGAGTTACAACAAGTACACAAGAAATCGACTAACCAGAAAAATAATTGGAAACCACTAATTTTAAGGTAAAGAAAACACAAATCTGAATTACTTTTTAATCGTTTTAAAAATTATATATTTTAAACTTTCACGATTTATACTATTGTTATTTTATATAAGGGGTCTTATCGCGATAACTAATGTTAGTAATACCTTTTTATTGCCCGACGTTTCGACGAAGTTGCATCCGTCGTGGTCACGAGCTGACTGGTGTACCGCGCGCCCTCCGGCGGCGAGTGCGCACTCGTAACAAAAAGGTATCACTATCATTAGTTAAAAAAACCGAGAATTCGTGAGAACTCCACCATTTATTAACCGATTAAAACTTTTTTTTGTTTGACAATAAAAGCATATAATTTCATATTAGTTCCGTACAATTTTCATTAAAATCGGTTAAGTCTTTCATTAAAACAACTGAAATAAGTACGTCATCAAAATAAACGTATTTATGTATCTTGCTTTTGAACTCGATTCCATTTAGCAAATATCCTCCCGTCAAAGAAAAAGAAGCGAAATTTATTTAGCGATGCCACTCACTTGTTCAGCAAATAAGCATGTTGTTAAATTTCTTCCAAGATATACCTATTTCATTGGTGTATTACTTTTTCAAAGTGTAGCATACGTTCTGGACACATCTACATATACTAATATTATAAAGCTGAAGAGTTTGTTTGCTTGAACTACCGGTTCGAATTGAAAAATTCTTTTTGTGTTAGACAGTTTATTTATTGAGGAAGGCTATAAGCTATATTACATCACGCTACGACTTATAAGAGCGAAGCAGTTACCATAAACGCAAGGGACGGCTAGTACCAAATATATAAAACAAAGAAGCTTCAGTAGTTCACTCCATGACACTGTGTAAAAGTGGGAATTTTGCTGACTTCTAAAATATGTGATATGTAAAAATGCGTCGTGTATGTTTTTACTTCCCAATTAAAAAAAGTATTTCCCATTATGCAACGTTTTCTTTTTATGTTTATCTTAATTATAATATAAAATGGAATACTTTAACAAACCCTCGACAATCTACTCTTTGAGACTATTTCAAAGAACCCCAACACGATACTTCTGCTGTAAGATGGCGAGGAATTGTATATCCTGCTGGGTCCAGATGATGCTACAGCATCATATCACGACTATGTAACTATGTAATTTAATTATAATTCAGATTATAGTAATTAGACATTATAAAAGAAACAAACAAAGACTTTCTTAATATGTTAATTAAAAATCCATCAGATATATTAAAATACGCTTCTAACATTTTTCTATCCTGCATAATAAAAGCTTGTTTTAATATCAACAACGACATGAACCGTGAATGATTATTATGAAAATTACAAAAACATGCAAATACCAGACGTCGCACCGTGCCTATTCGGTTACAGCGGAGTAATTAAAAAAGAGCTTATGAGACTCGTGACAAAACTCGCTTAAACGCTTCAGACCATTCTCAGTTCGCATTACATAGTACAAACAATCACCTTTCAAGCGGTCGAAAAAAGCGCCTACCGGTCTGCGCATGCGCGTACAGCAAGATAAGGCGCGTGAGGTATTATGACCTTTACGTGGATGTTAATAAAGGTTATTATGAACGCGTTTTAGGCGAGCTGTACGATCGACTATTCAGCGAAATTGGTACCAGTTTATCCGTTCTGGCGGCGAGTGATGCCGCGCGGATGGGCGGCGCGGGCTGGACGCGTGAGGCTCGCGTAGCTGACGACACCGACTTCGAAACCTTGAAACATCTTCTCGGTTCCGATGATGGATGGAATCTGGAGTACGAGAAGGACGGCGTCAAGGTCTGGGCGGAAGACGCCGCGCACGGCGCTCTCCGGACAGTTAAGGTTTGTTTGTGTACTTAAAACGATAATAAATGTTATCTTATATGAAAAGCATGATGTACGATCGTTATCTGATTGAGCTTGAGTGTGATTCACATCAATTAAAATGGTACGACGCTCAGCACGTAATATGCAAATTTAATATGCCCAGTATCATTATTTCCTTTGTGTGTTTTAAAATGTAAGTTTTTAGCTCATTTCCCGGGAGACCGGGTTAGTCTGGGCTAGGTTCGTTACTTCTTTATTCGTTGTAATAATAACTTTACATGAATTTATACCGCAGGGTTTTTGTACATTGAGACAAAACGAATTGGTAGGTCATTTTATAACATAAATGAGTAACACATTATTTTCGAAACTAGCAGCTATCCAGTATAAGAAATCTACACATAATATGCATATGCTTTCGTTTATATATCTTTTCGTAAGTTTTATAAGTTATTACAATTATAATTTTCCTTCTATGAATATTAATAATTTTTTTTTATCGTCGTCTGATTGCTTTTGACGCGATATGCAAGTATTTTTTATATAATAGCCTTCATTAATTACGTGAATATAGTTTAATTTCTAGTTATTACAGTCAGTTACATTTAACCATTTCAAAAGAAACAACACAAAGCTCTGTTGCGTAGGAGGTGCATCATTCACAAATAAACAAAAGCAAAAACGATCTTTTTGAAAATATGTTTTAATTAGTGCCTTGAAAGTTCTTTATGAGGTTCTTACGGTAGTTAGATAGTTCTACTTTTAATAGGACCTTTTTGCTTCACGGGTCTAAACCATACGTATTTCATATACTAATATACTTATTAATATTAGGCGAGAATATTATAAGTTTTGCTCTCAGACTTTCATAAAGATTTACATAAGTTATTTCACATTGCTTTACACATGAAAGAATTTTCGCCATATTTTTTATATTTGCAGCTTTCGTAACTACTTACGACGCGTTGTTACTAAGTTACAGGGTAAATTTAAATATCTCTCGGGAATAAAACTTACAATGCAATTCTTGCTTTATACCTATTAATAATATAAATGTGATAGTAACTCAGAAGCTAGAAATAGAAGAACTACTTTTTGTCGCGAAAATTTTTAAGGGGCGACGAAAGTTTATATGGAGAAACAATTATTTCTGAAGAAAATAATAATTATATGCAAACGAAGTTGGAGGATTCAACTAGTTTATTATAAACTACTTACGTATCGCAATCACACGTTAGGTTTTTGGAATTTCTACCTTTTATGAGATCGGTTGACGTTTATAGCTACTAACTCAGTCTCGTGGGTCGTAGCATGATTTTTATAGCCTATAATTTTCGTTAATAAATAGGCTATCTACGTTAATAATGAAAAAGGATTGGTACTTCCTGAGATTAATACGTTAAAAAAAGAAACAAATTAAATTTATAGAACAAATATCATTTAAATATACTAAACACATCATATGTCAAATAATAATATATTTAATTGTAATATAAATGCTTTATCTATTAACGATTTTTTCATATCAGCTTTAAACTTTAAGTTTAAGTGGCAAATGTAAAACTGTTTGCGGGGTTTTATTATAGATGCAAATACAAAACCGCAGAAACAATGAACTGACTTTATGAAGACGAAACCTCGGTGTTTGAAAGAACTATTACCTATAATATGTATTACTGTAGGCAATATGCATTTATACTTTCTAATAATATACTGGCATTTTCTTACCTAATATTTAAAGTAGCTGCATTTTGCACGGTGAGTGAGAGAGTCGGAAGCCAAACTCTATCTGACATCCCTTCCTTCTTTCCTTTTCATTAAATGAATGATGTGCTGCAATTGTTAGTTGGCGACGGTCATCATTTAACATAACGTGACTCGCCTCGTTTGCCTGTTATATTTATAAAAAAATCTTGCTCCTCATAGTTAATTGTCCAACACTAATTACTCGACGCATGTTTTATATGATTTTTTTAATTAAAAAATTGGGTAAACAATATAATCTTCAGATGTCAGCTACGCCACTATTTTTCCTTATATAACTTTAAATGTATAAAAGTAAAGAACAGCCTGTTAATGTCCCGCTGCTAGGTTAACGCCTTTTTCCTATTAAGGAGAAGGTTTAGATCTTAATCCACCACGCTGCTCCACTGTGGATTGGCGGATATACATGCGTCAGAGTTTTCCCGGCACATGCCGGTTTCTTCAAGAAGTTTTCCTTCGCTGCCGAGCTCGAGATGAATTTAAACAAAAATATAGCACTTGAAAAGTCAGTGGTGCTAGGTTTCAACCCGCGATCATCTGTTGCGATCGACGTGTTCTAACCACTAGGCCATCTCGGCTCTACTTTAAAAGGCGGCTACTTTCAATTTACTATTATAGAACTAAACTAAGATTTTCAATCAATGGTTTTCAGCTAAATTAAAAAATATGTTTTCAAGAAGTAGTATTAGTATTGTTTTTTTTTTAAATGTTTGTTACCTTAGAATTCCATCATTTATACATACTATACTATTACACATACTATACTATTCTAGATTGCTTTGGTTTTTAAATCAAACTAGTTGGAATAAATAACAGTAAGTCTTAAATAGTCAACGAAATTGTGTATTTTGTAGACAGCTCCTTTTTTTTTAAACTTATTGCTTATTTAATCTTAAATGTATCAGCAAAGCCCAATTATTTTTTAATAATTTCGCTTTTCATTAAAAAATATATCATTTTAACGAGATAACTCATAATTATGAAAATAACAATATAATAGCTGGACGCAACGATGTGACAACGTTATCTATATGTATAAACCTTTTATGTACACGAATAGGTTTCAATATAGGCCACGTGTAAGCATTTTGCGGTAAACGTACAATTTTAATGGAAAATTTAAAACCGACCTTATTGTAAGGACATAAAGGTGTTACGGGATGTAAAATAAAACTTTGTCTCGAAGTCAGTACGGGATAAAGGATGTGAGTCCAACCCAAAATGATTTATATAGAAATTTCGTGTCGAGAGAACGTGACACATGATTATTTATGATCTTTTTATTGTTCAACGAAATATACTGATTTACGTGAAACATTAAGGTTTCACTGTGGTAAAATCTGGCTAGCCCACTGACTATGGTTCTCATACGGACTGGTTTGATCGAGTACCACACTATCACAGAAAGTTGGGTATTGTGAGTGAGATAACTGAAAGTCTAACTCCCTCCCCTATTCCTTTCATATTCCCCTTTCTACCTTTTTCCTTTTAAAGCTGGTAACGCATTCAGTTTCTCTGGGGTTCTGCTGGTGCAAATATGAATAGACGGTGATCACTAAATATCATATAACTCGCCTGCGAGTTTACCTGCTATTTTGAATCCCTGACCCAAGAAAAAAACGGATTTTTTTATGTTTTTATCTGTGATCTGTATGTATGTCTATGGGATCGTATCTTCATAACGAATGTTTATTTATTAAAAAATAATAATAAGCTATTTATTTTGTTTACAAGCTGATGTAATCGAGATATTTCTTAGCTACAGTTTATGAAGATCTGCGAATACATTTATTGGATATCACCTCTTTTCAAGTAGTTGAAAGGATTAACTTCTACTGGTCTAATCAATTCGAATTTAACAATACTGTAACTTCAATGTTATAAAAATCTTGACCTAATGCTGCGACATTATCTAGAATGGTCTACCCATTCTAGATAATGTCATACATGTGTATACAACTCCTCATCAACTTACAGCGTATGTATCATGTGGTATTTAATATGGTCCCAATGAATAGATTGTCGGGTTTTGTTATTGTAAATGTTATCTTACTATAAAAAAAATCGCGTTTGATTAGGAGTACAAACGTTTGACGGCAGGACGCGAGATGCCAGTATCTCGTCGAATTGACTCTTTATCACTTGGCGAAGTGCCTTCCTCCAAAGCCTATCTGATACGAATATAAATGAGAATGTTTCGTAATGTAAAAGCCTTCCTTCAGTCGCTTGGTTTTTGATTTTTCTATGATGATTCAAGTTTACGAATTATTAACCTAAGTATTATAAGACCCGACCTCCCGGGCTTAACTACTAATAAATCATTTCTTTGTTATATTCTTTGGGAGAAATATTGACATGTTGGCTTTCCCTAGAACCCCCCCTTAAAAAACCTAACTTAACCAACGATTATATGGTAGGTATTCAGAATCTATACTAGCTTTTGCTTGTGCCTTTGCTCGCGTTAAATAATATTTTGTTATACCGAATGACTGTCTAAACTACGGTTTGGCCGGTACGCGGCCACCTACTATAAATTAATTAAACTATGTCTAAAGCGAGAATTACACTTATAAGTCTTGCTCTCAGACTTTCATACAGATTAACATAAATTGTTTGTCATTGGTTTACACCTGAAAGAATTTACCTACTGTCTGTTCCTTTATTTTTGACAGCGACAGGTTACAGAGTTGTTATATGTCAATTACGAGAATAAAAGTTACAAATGTTGACAGACTCGTTGGCGCAGTGGTCACTGCAACTGACTAAAGCGATAACGGTCGCGGGTTCGATCCCCGCTCGCAGCAAACGTCTGTATTGGCCATACAGATGTTTGTCGTGGTCTGGGTGTTTGTGTTAGTGTTGTGTGTTTCCGGACCCCCGACACAAGGTCATAAGATCTTAATCCGTTGAGTGTGATGCGTAAAAAATGTAGTTCTCGTCGAAAATGCAATCAATAAGCTGTCAAAGTTTTGCCACAACCTTCTGAACGGTATGGTATCGCATAAGATGCAAACAAGCAGACGAACAAACATTATTTTTCATGTATTTGATTACGTATGCATCGACCACTATTCGTTCCAATTCTGGGTTAAGACTACAATTTCCTTTGAAGAATATTCCCGATTCTAATTGAGGCGTCTCGGCTCGGAGCGGTGGAATGGAAAACTTTGTTTCTCCTCAGAGAAATATTAACTAAGTTCACTCAAAGAGTTGTTTCTGTTGCGAATAACCTACGCCTGTTTATATTTTTATTTCAAAGTTTTAATACTCTTTTTTTATTGAGGTATTATTGCTGCACTTTTATTACGAAATATAGTTTTGGTAAGAATTTCAATTCTGATGGACAGCCTCTAGGACGGAGTACAAACTCGTCTATTCACTCGCCTTCAATATCCTTTTGTCGTTGTTGTTGCTTCGCCCCTATGAGTCAAAGCTTGATGTAATATAGCCTTTTTACAGGTTACTCTACGTACAAACTTACAAACAAACATTACCTCTGTATAATATTATCGTTGAAGTTATTTGAGAAACATTGTTTGAAGCCCAAATTATTTAGTTCTCCTTTATTGAATATATTGTTTAGTTCGTGGATTATTATAGTTTTTAATATTGGTTCTTAATTGGTGTATGTTTTAGTTATCTATTTATAACTAGCTGCCCCTCACGGTTTTACTCGCGTTTATGTTTACTGTTTCGCTCATGTGGACTGTAGCGTGAGGTAATATAGCCAATAATCTTAATCAATAAACAGGTTATCTAACACAAAAATATTTTTCTAACTCCATTGTTAGTTTCAGAGGTTAACCCATACATACAAAATTTCAAAAATAAAAAAAATTACAACCATGCAAACTTTACTTCTTTATAATATTAGTATACATTTAAGATTTTAGTAAACTATTTCTGCCTTATTAAATCAAAATAACATAACTATAGTATTACAATATAGATGACATAAATGCATGCTGATAAGCAATAATTTGTCAACCCACAATAAGTAAAATTTGAAGATATTGATGTATTTTGATACTGCATCACCTATTTAACATTATTAAAAATTTCAAGTCATATAAACTAAATAAGAACGGAAAAAAGCCACTTAAATAATTGTTTCAATTTCCAAGTGCGTTCCATATTTTGCAATTTATACAATAATCTCAAGTATTTGAAAGACTTTGTATTACATAATATATTAAATATATTAATCTGCTTTTAATGCATTATACCTTTTATCAAAATAAAAAAGAAATAATGAATTATATTTCGTCAAACATATAAATTAAGTCCGTGTGGTTTGACACAGTATTGCTTATCAGCGTCCAAATATGAATGAATTATTTAGTTATAAAATATATTTAAACTCACATAAAATTAAATTAATGCTATAATATCTCAAATAATAATCTCTTTACTCAACTACGCGAGTCACTGAATCCTTTCGGCTCATTGAAAATGAATCTTCTAAAGAAATTTTAATGAATCGTATTCATGATGTAAAACCGCTTAAATTCAAAAACGATTTATTATTGGTTACTGGTTAGCTAAACGGTTTACTTCAGCTTAAATGACCCTTTAAGACTGGTATACATTTAATGTCTTGAAATCAATATTTTTTATAAGATAAATATTTTTATCCTATATATAAAATTAGCTGGTGCTCACGATTTCGTCTGCGATGTCTGTGACTCCTACGTCATAGTAGCTTTATGCATGCAAAGTCTCAGACTAATCGGTTTAAAATGGAAAAATGTTCATACTAAATCCCATCCTCTAATTTATCCCTTTGGGGGTAGAATTAATCCTTTATTAGCGGATGCCTAAATCATTACATCTTCCTGCATGCCAAATTTTAGCCCGATCCATCCAGTGGTTTGGACTGTGCGTTGATAGATCACTATGTCAGTCAGTGACCTTTGAGTTATGTATATATTTATAAGTTAGTTTCGAGCGAATATGTACTTTAGTAATTAGCTACGTAACCATTTTAAAATGTATTTTTTTTTCAATTAATACTTTCCTTTTGATATAAGAACTCTGATAAGCAATACTATGTCAAACCACAGGAACTTCATTTTGAGAAAATGGCGTCTAAACATGTCAAACTTATTCTTAATGAGTTTGTTTAGAGACGTATACTGTTTTTTTTTCTATAGGGAAACAAAAAAGTTTTATCTAACTATAGGTTTGTCAAATATATTCGATTATTGTATATTGCAAAATATGGAACACACTTCAATATTCGAAGCATTAAATTAAGGAACTTTTTTCTGTACTTGTTTAGTTTAGATGACTTGAAAATATGCTCTGAGATAATTTCTAGGTGTAATGGTGCAAAAAAGCTATAAAAGAATTAACTTCTCGTTTTATTTTTCCTACTGGTGACAAAAGGGATGATCCCTTTTTACGCAGACAGTTATGATTCTATGGGGAAATTGTGCTAGCATTCTTGCCACCATTCCATACAGACATGATTTGCACCATAATTTAATCCGTAACCTTTGATTTGTGTACATATTTTTTATGAACATATTTTTTTAATCGACTTCAAAGATGCAGAGGTTCTCAATTCGTAGCATTTTTAAATGTTTGTCACCTCACAACTCCATCATTATTTGACGATTTTGATCATTCTTTTTTAGGGTTCCGTACCTTAAAAGGAAAAACGGAACCCTTATAGGATCACTTTGTTGTCCGTCTGTCTGTCTGTCTGTCTGTCTGTCTGTCTGTCTGTCTGTCTGTCTGTCTGTCTGTCTGTCTGTCTGTCGGGATGTCAACCCTTTTTTCTCAAAAATGCATGGACGTATCATGTTGAAATTAATATCATATACTCAAGTCTACGATGACATGCGGCCGTGAAAATATTAAAGTTCTAAGTCAACGCAATCAAAAGATAATGGCAAATATGTCGAATATTTTGACCATTTTAGCGTTTTCGCAAGGGAATCAAAACCTATAGGGTACTTCCCATTGACCTAGCAAGACGAAATTTGGCAAGAAGTAAGATCTTATAGTACGAATAAAGGAAAAAATCTGAAAACTGTAAATTTCTGTATGTATGTGTGTCTGTTTGTAAGTTTGTCTTTCAACTTTTTTCTCAGGAACGCGTGAAGGTAACAATTTTTTATCAATGTCAAGTATTCAGAGCTATAATTACTAAGAGCTGTGAAAAAATCAGACTTCTAAGTTAACACAGTCAAAAGATACGGTCATTTATGTCGCATATTTTAAGTATTTTAGCGTTTTTAACGTTTTCACAAGGGAATCAAAACCTACAGGGTACTTCCCATTAACCTAGCATCATGAAATTTGGCCAGGAGCAAGGTCCTTTAGTATACCTAAAGGAAAAAATCCGAAAACTGTAAATTTCTGTTCGTGTGTCGGTCAGTTTGTACATCTGTCTTTCAACCTTTTTCTCAGGAACGCGTAAATGTATCAAGTTGTAAATTATATCAAATATTCGCAGCTGCATTCACTTGAAGCTGTTAACAAAACCTAAATTATAAATCAATACGTATCCAATTAATTAAAAACGCATTATTTTTGGAAAATAAACTAAGTTTGTGTGTGAGATAATAGAGCGTATCAAGCGGAAAATAATATAATTTTAGAATTAAAATTTTATGTACTTAAAACAAATTAACATAGAAGTTGATCACGGTTAAAAAACAATTTTACAATCAATGAGGAGAAATTTGTATCAAAACGAAAACATAGGGGCAGCAAACCTTTATAAACAACGCAATGCAATCTATATGCCGCAGCTAACAAAATGATAGCGCGATTCAGCGTACAGTCAGCGCCATCTCTGAACAATATTATGACATTACGTAGATAAAATTCTCGATTAATGTTACTAGAGGTAACATCATTTTAAAATTTAAAATTTTAGTTAAAACTGTCCAAATATTTTAAGTACAAATAACAATTAATTTCGCAATAAGCAAACAGCCTATTGACAAATAAATATTTAATCTTATTGTTTTCATGAAAAAGTTAGTTACAATAATTCTAAATATGAAAATAAAGAAATAATAAATAAAAAATATTATTTAAACGCGCTAAAAATAAAAAAATAAACTATTCCTTTAAAAGTTTCATCATCAATTATCGTTAATTTTATCGTCATTACATAATTTACATTAAATATAAAAGCTTCACACGATTTGATTTAAGTACTCGTATAAACTTAGTTCGAAAATTTAAAAATTAAATTCAATCAAATCGAGTACATTAATTTTCTTCTTACTACTGTGTAGATAATACATGTAAGTCTTCTGGTTATTAGTAATATAAGTTTTTTTTTTATAAAATAACAATTAGTTTTATTCGAATTAGGGACTACTTATTTTCGTCTTGGCAACACTAATATATACTTTGATTGATAATGTACATCTAAATATTTTACGAACGTAGTGCAGTGGAAGTGGAGTGGGAAATAAAACAAGAATAAAATAAAATGTAATTATGTATATAATAATTGATTATTTTTAACCGACTTCGAAAAAGGAGGAGGTTTTATGATCGGATTTTTCCGTCGTTTGTGAACCGATTTTCAATTTTTTTTTGTTTTAAAGGGTATACTTCCAATTTGGTCCCATTGTCATGAAATCAGGATCTGATGATGGAATCCTGGAGAAATCGAGGGTAATCTTCAAATATTATAGGCACACCTTTACCGATTTAGGTATTTTTGACAGTAACTCATGCATTTGCTCACGAAAAGCTACATTTGATGAGGTGGAGCTGATGATAAAGATTACAAATGGGTACCGGAACAACTTAATAACGAGTATTTTACGTGTTGCGATTCGATTGCTTCAATATGATTGCTAAGCAATTTATTCTCAGCACAATGTATACGGTGAAGTGGAGCTGATGATGCGATACCAGGAGAACTGCCATTGAAAAACATGATATTAGTCTACCCGTGACCACGAACGCTGCAAAGTGCTCGAAATGTCGGGATGATAAAAATAAATAATATACGCGATTTAAATCCGTTTAAAACAGTTTTATTTCAATGAATAATAATCGCGAAAATCTAAGACAACGATAAGGTACACAAGGTAATTAAAAAGCGGAAAAATCTTCAAGATTTAATTTTCGTAATTGACCAACTATTTTTATCTATATACCTATTATTTCTAACCAATATGGCTAAAGCGGCTACAAATAGTCTGAGTTTATGGAGGGCTGAGACGTCGCGTCCGTTGGTGGACCCTTTGATGACTAATTTTTATCGCAATTGTACACTTTAGGTCTAAGTAAGAATCCTCTGTACGGAACCCTCGGTGCGCGAGTCCTACTCGCACTTGACCAGTTATTTTTGTTTAAAAGAGTTCCAGATTGATACCATAAAATAAAACAAGAATTTTCATTTTCATTTTCTAAATCGGTTCCGAAGTTTGGTTTTAAAATAATAATAATAAGTACCTATCATATTCAAGTAAACTTACTTACTTACTGCCACACGTGTTTAGCAAAACACTGCCTTACTTCAAAATTTGAACATACGTTTAACGTGTGTTTATAAAAATCTGTACTACAAATCCGAGTCTAAGAATAGTTTTCAGTAAAATATGCTTTAGATATAGGTTAATACGTTCTAAGTTAATCATGCTTTAGATATTAAGTTTAATTATGTTTAAACAAATCTAAGTGAGTTTAACATATGTCTAAAACCTATTTTTGCTATAATATGTAACGCGTGACATATTATTAACAAGTTTTTCATGATTTTACTCGTAGAATAGCAATGTCGTCAAGATTTTAAACAACGTTTAATTTTTAAAAACTGTTGAACATAGTTTTATTTTATGTTTTGATGTATGGCAATTAATTATTAAATATACCATAAGCCATTTAGTGATAGGATAATGACTGTTTAAAGTACTGAGTTAATTACTTTTAAAATCTCGCCGTTGAGCTAAGACCCTTCTTTCAAAGAGTAGCAGTATAGTTATTAGTTTAAAAACATAATTATTAACAAAGTAAAATATATATTAGATAAAGACTAACTTTGGTAATGTTGTTAGGAGTAGTGGCGTAGCCAGATAACCATGGGCCCTGGTGGAAATGATAAAATGGGGCCTCACTAGTATTTAAACTATTGAAATGATGATGAAAAAAAAAAGAAAGTCTGGACACCACGATGCGATGTCATAACTAATGAGTCTTGATCAAATATTACCTTACCGTGTGTACTAGCAACTTTTTTAATGTTATGGTTCACGCATTAAGCATGTATCTCGAATACAACATGTGTTAAGACAGGGCGACTGTTTTACTTAAACAGCCGTTTAAAAAAAATATTCCTATTCCTGTTATTTTTAATAAATTATAAACACATCTTGTGGCGTTATTATTAATAATAATATTAGATATATTACAATACAATTTTAATAATTGAAATCTTAATAAGACAATAATTTAAAGAGTTTCAAATAGAAAAGTAGAGAAGCACAATGAGTAATTGGACCTCCTAGGAAACTTACGGCAAAGCAACAACTCATTATAAAAAATCGATACACAGTATAAATTACATTTGAATTAACTTACTTTCAATTACGTATACTTTGAATTAGTATTGAAATAACATTTGTAAGAAAGACCCTAACATGAACCCGAAGATATGTAAGGTATATTCACAAAGTAAATAAACTCAAAAATGTAACAAATGTATGTAAAACCAATAAAATACATTTACCGAACGGGAAATTGAAGCCGTGAAGTAGAAAATTCGTAAAAATACAATCCATTCGCAAACGACTGTTGACGTTTCAAACTTGGAGTATTGGAATACGTTTCACTTAATATCTGACAATTTAGCAGGAACGTATATATATATTTATTATTTATTTAGATTTTGTATTTATTTATTTTTTTAATTTTATTTATTTTAAATGGTATAAGTATAAACGTGGAAGACCGAGTTTTGCTCGTTACTTTTTTTTAGTAAATTGTGTTTTTTGGAAATTATATTTAGATTTAGTAGTAAAAATATAATTAGGAGCAGTTTTTCATTGCCAAAAAACGCGGATAAAACGACGTTATCTAAAAATGAAACCTAGCTAGATCGGTTTATCGACCTCGAAATTCCTTACATATACTAACTTCCAAATCAGAGATTCATGTTATAATACATATATATGTATTATAACATCATTTCATCAGTTTAGATACAAGAATTGTTTCTGTTTAAAGGTATTAGATTATGACACTCAAAAACGCATGTTATTTATTTCACATACGATTAACCTGATGGAAAGTGATCACCGTCGTCAATGAATATTTGCAGCATAAGAGGAGCCACACATAGGTTACCAGCTTAAAAGGTATAAGGGTCAACGAAAAGATGGAAAGTTAAAGATGAAGACTACGTCGAGGACGAATTTTACGTCAATTTTTTTTAACAGTGTAGAACTTGCTCGGTTAGCTTTTTATATTTTTTTTCACTATTGATCTGGCTTTGCTTGGAGCTATTTTCAAATATATAAAGTAGGTTAATGTAAGTACCTAAATATTCGCTCTTATTTCGATATTGCGCCGGAAAGCGGGTTAATTAGAAAACTTCGAAATTTCTCTTCTATATACTTATGTATTAAATAATAGATTTATGTATAATCCTTCCTAAATAAATGTTCCAAATGACCATTAAACCGCTGCGAAATTATTTTAATTAGTTAAATAATTAGTTAAAGTTTAAAACTTCTAATTGTAAGTAAATGAACTTTTACTTTATGTTAGTGTTAATAATTTTGGGCGTTGTTTTCTAAGAAAACAATTGACTATACTCCCATTTTAGCGTTGCGTATCCCTAGAGTGCCAATTAGAACCACTTACTATGCCGACATCGTCTGCCCGTCTGACCTATCTTTAAAGTGCTCTGTCGGTTTTATTAACTCTGTAGCTCTACAACACGGATCACTAAATGGCGGACCGCGATCCGGATCCGGATCACCGGCAAATTTTGTGCGAACCCAAAGTGAGAATAGTGGAACATACATCAGGAAATCGTCTTACATTGAATTTATATTAAAAACTAGTTGTCCTGTCTTTAGTATGAATATTCAATTCGAATTTGAATACAAAAATAATTAACCCGTGCAGGTGTTAAGAGACGTTTAATTAAAATTAACTTATTTTACTTAAACGTCGTTTAGCACTTGGACGGAGCTTCTTTAAACTTATCTTTTGTAAATAAGTATTAACGGACCGCAGCGAATATAATATTTTGCAAAACGGGTCCCGAATAAAACTAATTGACGATCCCTGCTCTACAAAATTAAATAAAGCTACATTTTGACATTAAGTACGAATTCCTAACAAAGCACACCTACGCTCTTTTAAAATTCTATGGAACGAATAACGGATTGGACCAAATACCGATATGAACAATGCCAATTCTAGCGAAAGGTCTAGTACAATTCCTATTTCCAAAAACCTATTCTTCTATACAACGAAAATTGCTCAACGTTGCAGAGTTTAAAGCAGTTTTTTATTTCCCTAGGGTTTTCTTGTATTGTATTTACAATACATACATAGAAAGAAATACACATTTGTGTACCAAAATTAGTAAAAGAAAAATCTGTAAAAAGTTATACTGTACGTTTGACGGGAAAATGTGTCGTACCGACATCTTTCCTATTTGAAAGAAATAGAGAGGCGGAAGAGAGAGAGAGAAAAAGAGTGACTGCTTCTGTCGATTCTTTAACTATCGTATTACCTTTTTATCAATTTGTTCGTTTTAATATTTTCAATGTTGAGTTTTGATAGTTTCTTTAAAGAATTGACTACTGAATGTTTAAACAATATATTAATTTCATAGCATTTTGTAAAAAAATAAGTCTGTTCCTTTAGTTTGCAGTATTATATTACTTCCCAGAAGCTAATCCTTATAAATGACAGTGACACTATTAGATTATGTAATAATACAAGATATAAGTTATTTTTTACAAAATCAAGGAATTCTATTCTTGACAAATAAATATAATTGAAAAAAGTGTGTTAAGGTTTCATTTTTTTTTCCTTTTAAGCCCTTTTCGGTATTCCCCTTAGTATCGGATTCGGTCATCCACGTACAGTTAAAAATTGATTCTGTATAGCGGAAGGAATTTGTCTCACGACGTATCTGGTTTTCTTATTAAATTTATTATGTATTTGGCTTCTGGAAATTCCTGGAAATACTTTCTGAAAAGTAGATGTTGTGACAGCATTTATAACCTGCGCAAACGAGGAACTTTGTCCTCAGGACTTTTGTCCTTCGCAAGAGAAAACCGTTGTTTGGGAGACTTTGATGGAAAATTGTTCCTCGTATATAAATTTATAAAGCTGTAATACAAAGCCTTTTCTTACACAAATCTACTAGCAAACGACTCGCGTTTTGTACGCACTTTCTACTACATACTCGTCAGAATCCGCCATACAATTTCGATATTTCAATTGTTTATGAAAATAGTAAGCCAACGGATTTACAAACATTTCTACACCTTAATTAAAAATGTCAATAAACATAGGAAGTCCCGTTCTGTATGTCACACTTACAAGCTAACTCAACATGTACAGAAGTACTCAAAAGTACTTATTTTCGCGACTGGGTAACAAGATCGTCTGCAGTCTGCACTACCGTATCAATATCAGTTCTGTCTAAAAGCCTATCAGTGGGAATCGTTATTAACCAACTATAAATTGTTATAGATACTAAACGGTAAGTCAAATTTAAAAACAATATGAGAAACCTAAAAATGATTTTTAAGGCCTATTCAACAATATCCCCACTTGACATAGTTCGTCAATTTTCATTTTTTTCTTTCACATATTTTTTTCCAAATTTTTATACTCCCTATGACATTTTGTGCAATCATAACAAATAAATCGACGTGTCATTTATAAACATTGGCCCAAGCCTTCGGTCTAAATAGTGCCACAAAGGTACAAACTTACATTCATTCATACATACATATATAAACACATTACCCTCTGCGTCACGCAGTCGGGAAAAATCGCACGAAGTTTGACGATTGTATGGCGGTTACCGAAAGACAAATCGCGAGTCATTTGTCAATAGCCTCTTGTAAGAAAGGCTCACCATTCATTAGAATGTTCAGACTTTAGATGTTTTATAAGTTTAATAAAATGTAATACTTTTCACTTTTATCGTTATTACGTTGAGGGTTCTATTTATAGCTTTGCTGGCAATAACTCGGATCGAAGCCTATGTATTCGTAACACGTACTGTAATAACGCGAACTAGAGTGGAAAATTTGTTTTTTTTTTCGATTTTAGTGTACGCCTGCCAAGATCTTAATTCATATAACGGGACGCTGATAAGTAATTCTATGTCAAGCCACGCGGACTTCAGTTTGAGAAAATGGCGTCTAAAATGTCAAACCTATATTTAACTTTGTTTGAAGACGTATATATCCATCTTGTCTTTTCGATTTTGATAAAAGGTATAAAAAATTTAAAGCAGATTGATATAATGAAAAGTTTTATCCAATAATATATATTTAAAAAATATAAGATTATTGCACATTGTAATATTATATACAATATTGAGCATCTTTAATATTCCAAACATCAAATTAAGAAACTTTTTTCCATAATTAGTTTATTATGACTTGAATTTGTTTGGAATAATAGTAAATATATAATGTATTATCTCTGATATGATGCATGTATCATACATACAATACATCAATATCTCATTCTCATTCAAATATTATATAAAAAAAAACATTACCTTCGAATGAATGTAAGTTTGTTTGATTGTTACGCTTTAACCCCTCAATTATTCTTGAAATCTTTCATACACGTTTTTTGAGGTACAGAAAAGCTATAAAAATACTGTTACTAAGGGGTGTAAAAAAGTAACTCTCTTAGAATAACAAAATCTATTCTTACGCGAACGAAGTCTCGGGTAAAGGTTGATAAATAATGAAACCCCATTAAACTGCACTTAAAGCGGCTTTAAACGGTACTCCATTTTAAGAAGCCTATAAGTAGTTATTTAAGTAATCTAAGACGAAACGTGAAGGAAAGACAGCGCAAGATTTAATGGAAACTTAATACTAAGCTGTGTTTGAGAATGTAGTCATAATATACGAGTATGTATGTATTTTCTAGAGCCAGATGAGTCATTAACCCTGATCGAGAAACTATTTGACATCATTCCACGTGTTGGTTTACTAATCACTTGAGAGTTGTCGGTCGCTTTACTGAACCCAATAATTACTTCTATGATAGGATATGTTAGGTCTTCTAGACGGAGCCGGATTTAGAGAAGGAAATTGAATGGTACAGCCCCAGAACCTCCACAAGAGACCTGGAACCAAAAAGTAGAAACAATTGAGAATGAAAATCTAATTTCGGTAGTCAGCATCATTTTCCGTTTTTTTTTTGTCAGTCTTTTTTCTGCAATAATTTTCAATACCTACTTCTACAGATAAGACTTAATAACCCTCGCGATTTCACTCGCTTTACCGATTACTGCTTTGCTCTTATATAGCATATAGCTTTTCTCAATAAACGAGCTATCCAACGCAAAAAGTATTTTTTTTTATCGGATCATAGATTACTCCCTACACACAAACTTACAAACCAATTTTATACATAATATTTGAATAGATTAGGGGGCTCCACTCTTTTGATACTCTAGGCCCTTAGACTTATAAATTCGGCCTTGCTTCTAGATTTCTTTAATCTTTACTTAATTTTCCGTCTATTATTTCGGAAATTGAACATAACTAGGAAATTGTGTTGAATTTCATTCTATCTTGATGGTTGCCAAAATTATGAAACTAATTTGACAGATATTGTTTTTTAATCTATATGACGCCATTTGAAAATAATGGCGGATTAAAAGCGCCATTTTAATATTTAATTAAGTAAAAGTATTTTGTACGAATAGGTGACGTTTTCGAATTGCATTAATGACTGCATTTTTAAAAGCGAAAAACAAAATGATACATTAATTCGGAATCTAGTCAATTCTATACCTATTAGTAAATTTTATATAAATCACTATTTAAAAAATATCCACATTTGATATTTTCAGAATTCCTACCTCAATAAAAATTTTACTAATTTCGTTTACAATATTATGGGACTTTAGAGTATTCGGTCAAATTTACTAACATGGAGTTAGCTGGTATGTTATAAATACCATAATATTATAAAGAGGTAAAATTTGTTATATATTACATAACTCTACGACTCATAGAACCAAATCACTAACCATAAATACCAGAGAAACCGCGAGAGGCACCTAGTATATCAATAAAGCTAGTTTATAAATAAAATCACATTTGCCAGGAGACAGAGACAATATTGGCGCCAGTGGCAATGTGATTAATAGATTGTGTTTGCGGCGGTTCTCTCGGGAGTAGGAGATTGCCTTTTAAAAGAGGTTGAATCAATTTCTGAATCCCAGTTGACTGAGCACTTTAGCGGGCCAGATTGATTCCTATTAGGTCAGACATTTCTTTATTACGCTTTCATTAATTCGACCTGTATGCGAGGATAATGAAATCTTGCCATTAAATTCTCACCCACTTTCTGATTCCCGGAATGTTTGAAATTTTCCATAATTAGGGTACTAAACATAAGTTTTTTTTTTTTCGTGATTTATTAAATTTGGAATGTTTACACGTTTTCTTTTTAAAGATATAAATTTAAATACGAATAGAGGCGTTTTTGTTGCCTTTATTTTTAATCAATTTCCGAAAAAAGGATGAGGTTCTCAATTCGTCGGGGACTTTTTTATGTATGTTCACTGATTATTTCACTAATTGTAGACAGATTTAGATTTCTTTTAACAAGCTATTCGTAAAGGTAAAGTTATAAAATATGTAGAAAGCATCTCCACCAAATCAATCCACCAAAATATTTTCATTGAAAAAAAAAATAGAAAAGTCGCTTTAATGAAATACCGATTTTTATTCTTTTTATGTATATGTTGTTTATTTTTTTTAAGTTTAAAACAATTTTCATTGTTATTCATTTATGCTTTGTGGGAATTTGTAATAGTCATTTCGCTATTGGGTTGGAAATTACGACATGTACCTAATTGTATTGTTTTTTAAGTAAAGATTTTTTTCCCCTAAGAACTTATACTATAACTTTGTGTAACTAACACATATTATTATTCATCCAACAGAATATTTTTTAATTAATATAAATATAACATTTACTTTCATTTTTTAATTTGGTTGTTTTATTTTAATATAAATTTTGCCACTGCGGTTTAACAAATGTTCTATGACGAGAATTATATTTATAAGTTGTGCTCATAAACTTTCATAAAGTTTTATATAAGATATTTCTCATTGCTTTACACCTGAAAGAATTTACTGACACCGCCTTATTTTTGACATTTTCGTAACTGCTTACGATGTATCCGTTACTAGGTTACATAGTTGTTTTATATCGCTCACGGGAACAAAACTTACAAGTTTAATTTTCGCCTATTGCATAAAATATTTAATAATATGTAAGGCATGATAATAATAATCATTTAATCGAATATATGAAATTAAAATAAAGGTATTGAAGCAAATATGGTCCTAAAATATTTTTTGATAATTTTTATATAATCATTCATATTCCACCATTTTGTTACTAGCTCTGCATCGAAGTTATCATTGTTCTCGCTCTACGGGAATGTAGTTTCAGTTCTGTTAGTTGCGGTAGCTTTGTATTAAAAAGACTAATTTGTAAATTGACATTCAAAAGTGCTTTAAAAGCCTATTTGAATAAAATGTATTTTGAATTTTCTCACTTCACGTATATACCCTCTACGAAACATTTTATCTACGAATGTCAAAATACAACCTATGAGTTACAACAATATGAATAACAACCCAATGACTAAGAACTCAATCACAGGCTACAATCCAACATTAAGTTACAATCCTGAGGATTGTAACCCACTGTAACTTGATGTTCTATAGTGTAAAAGACTCTTCGATTAATGGATTATTTTATGTATTTTTTTTAATTGGACTGGATATTCTGGACATCAAAGACTTAAAACATAGTAATAAACTTTTTAGTTTTATAATATTAGTACAGATATCCTTTATTTTATTGTATGTACCCAATACTAGTAAATACAATTTGTTTTATTGCATTCCAAATAATAATAGCGCAGAAACAATATGAAATTATCGTTATGAAATATAATAAGAAAATAATTAACGAGATACGATATTGCTCCTCTCAATAACGAATGATGATATTAATATACCTCGGATATGATATCAAGAACTATTATGAAAGAATCTCGGCTGTTACCCGACACTCAATAGTCTAGGCCTCTTGGAACGGTTCCAGGCCTTTTTAATATAGGTCATTGAACCTCTTTTGTTTTCCTCTCTCGAGTATTCGAGGAAATGCATTGTTTACTTTCTGTTAAAGAATTCAAAAGAATTATTTGCATAGCGTGTTATTACTTAATTTGAATTTTCGCGTTTGCGCTGATGTGGATTTTGATTTCTTGTCGTAACATATGCAATTGTAGTTGATTTAATGGGATACATGATATCCGATCGTAAAGATCGATTTCAATATATATTTTTTTGTTCCCTATTCAGAGCGCCAATGCGGTTTGTAATGAAACTATATTGTTTGCCTGTCTGTTTGTACTTAACCTTTTTTATTTGTTTATGAATCGAACAAAATAGACCATAAATAGTACGAAAGCGAATGCACGATTCTAATTCGTTTTACAGCTAAGAATTTTAATTAAAACAAAATATTACGTATACATTTATAAACACGTCTATATATACGTAATTTTAAAGAATATTTTTTTGAGTATGAGATATATTTTTATACGTAAAACTAAAACGTGAATGTGTTTATTATTTAACTATTACCCTTATTATATTTAACTTGTAAAGTAACAATTTTGTTCTTTCGATATACTACGTAGAGACATAGCTTTCTATAATTTAATTATACAAAAAAGTTTTAATGTTATATAGTGTCTGACTTTGCGTAAAATATTTTAACACAAAGGGGTTTTCGCAAGCATAAACAGACTATTTTGTTCATGTTAACTGAAGTAATATTAAACTTTTCACGGTACGTCACGGCGTCATATTCAAGCTTTTAAAACTTTAAATTATGTTATGGTTAGTTTCATTACAATATATTAGCGAGTTAGAGGCCGATGGAACGTAACGTATATGTACGTTGTTAGTTTTATTACATTAAATCACATGTCTTTGGAAATTGCATAATTTTCAACCGGTTTCCGGCTCAATTCGAAGTTAATATGATGGACTTCCTAAAATGTCATTAACAGTATAACATTAACAGTCTCATTAATTCTATGAATAATCCGGGCCAACAAGTTTTCCATAACAGAGAAGGTTTTTTTAACCCATTGTATTAATTTATACAATATTTGTAGAACCATTTAATTTTAGTTTAAGTTTAGTTGATTATGCACTACATACATACAGTACTTACTGTTAATAAGGATTATTAAAAAATAAATTGAAAAAAAAAATGTTTAATATCAAAAGTGCGTTAAAAATTTTATAAATAAGAAAATACTAAGGATTAAATACAAAAATACATAGTAACATTGAAATGTATGTTGCTGAGACTTTTTTGATGTGTGTATATATTAATACGTAAAGCAAAAACTTTACACCCCTTTTTACGAAAATTACGCGGACCGAGGAGTATGAAATTTCGCACACGTATAGTTTATATAGAGAAAGAGCGGCATGCTATATTTTATATATTTTTAATAATGCAATAAAAATACATTAAATCAATAAAAAAAAGCATTTCACACACACACTACCATACATTTCACACACACTCTTTTGTTTAAGTCTGTGATCAATCTTGAAATCGGTTGTAAATTTAATGACCTGTGGTCGAATTCCGACTACTGGGCGATCACTAGGTTAATAAAAAAGTGGTTACCTAGGGCCAGTCCTAACTATCTCACCGCTCTGGGCAAGTGATTCCTTCAGCGGCCTTTTAATCGACTTCCAAAATGGAGGAGTTCTCAATACGTTGGGTACTTTCTTATGTTTATCTTATGTTCACCGATTACTCGAAAAATAACTAATTTATTATTGTTATATTTATTTGTTTTTAAGTAACAAAATTGCTTATGAATATATGATTTTTATTGATTACATTTATACAGATGGTTATTAAAATTAAATAAAGTAGTGAAGTCAAATCGACCCGTCCGGCGCCCCGTAAGCCTCAACGCCCTGGACCGACCGATATTGGACCCACCCTTGAGCCGTCTACGTAGTTACCTTTTAGATAACGACTTCATTCAGCCGAGTAATAAACCAATCATTTCCTTTAAATTAACGTGGATTGTACCGAGACAACTCGGTGATAGCAAAGCCTCATTTCTTTCATATAAACTGGAACACTTTTTCTGTAGCGGTCGTTCCCCTAGATTCTAACTTTTACTATTTTACTGTTAAAAAGAGTAAGTATTTCGTTTTATTAAGATTCCGTATTCATTTTCTTATACACATACTTATACTTAAATTGTACGTTAACAGAGGGTTAATTGTGTCAAACTATCGCAATCGAGACATGCTACGTAATGATGCTTAAAGTAGGCGTTATACAAAAATATGAAATCAACTGACAGAATGTGGTATGTTTTAATAACAACAATTTTCAACAATTAGGCCTGGCTTTACGCTTTAATTGCAGTTCGCTTATGTTTGATTGTAAGTTTGTTGTGTGGCTAGAATTACTTTGTTTTTTTTTTAACATGCTAATCTCAGGACCAATTGGCTCAAATTGAAAAATTCTTTTTGTGTTAGAAAGTCTATTTATTGAAGAAGGCTATAGGCTATATAACATTACGCTATGACCTATAGGAGCAGAGCATCGATGAATGTTGCAAGTATGAAATAAATTTTAGTTGTTTTTATTTTTGATATTAATGCGGATGTAATTGCGGAGTACAGCTGGTTTATTATATGTTTTGCTCATAGATTTACATAAATTATTTCCCATTCTTTTATAACTGAAAGAATTTACTGTCAGAGCCAAAAATAAGGCTCAGGCTAACCAACACTCATCTTTCTTTAGTGTAGGTAATTGTTACAAGGTTACATAGTATTTTAATATAAGTTACAAGAATAAAACTTAATTATATAATAAAATTTAAAATAGTGTAAACCTCGCCTTTATCTAATTAATAGAAAGTTGATTGAAGTATACATTTGTCGTATGAATCGTAAAAATTAAAAATTATACATTAGTAAAATAACTTGAAAAGATTTATGTAATTGTAAAATTAAAAACACGACTGCATAATAACAACACCTCGCACTTCAAAATCGGCCAAACTATTGAGGAAAAAGGTATCATAACAGTTTGCTAGTTTTGATAGCTTAATTCCGCCATATTGATTTTTCGCTGACGTCACAAAGCCAACAAGACTCCCAGGAAGAATACGAATTTAATTACTTAACCAATAAACAAATACTTAGTAATAAATTAATAACTTACACTTAAAAATCGGTCAAGGCGTTTCAGTTGCCGAAGGTACAACAGACATACGCACATACATACATTCGTGCAAATAAACATTTCGCTCCTTCTGAGCCGTTGCGGTAAAAAAAATATTTTCATTGCAAAGTATCATTTCTTTTATTCATATAAGATTTTGTAAGTAAATTTTGATAATTATTTTATGTCATAAAAGGATGCTGATAAGCAATAATGTGTTCATACACAAAGTCGAATTCGGAAGTATTGATGTATTCTGATCGTATATCATGTATTTAACATTATTCAAAAATGTTTTAAGTCATTTACAGTAAATAAATACGGAAAAAAGTTCTTTTATTATTTGTTTCGAATATTGAAGTGTGTGCTATATTTTGCAATATAAAATAATCTTATCAATTAAAAATAACTTATTATTTGATAAAACTTTTCATTAGACCAATCTATTTTAATTTATTATACATTATATTAAAATAGAAAAGAAAAGATTTTTGCTTCGACATCTTTAAACGCCACTTTCTCAAAATGAAGTCCGTGTGGCCTGACTCTATCAACGTCCAAATATCTTATTAAATATAGTCTAGGTGGGTGTGGTAATGGCAATATTTCTTATATTAATATTAATTTGAGAAATATTCCCATACTTTATTATTGGTTGTATTTTTTCCTATTAATATATTTTTGTCCTTAAAAAACATCACGCTTATTATCAGTGGGTATACCTATGTGTACGTACATATTTCAGATGTTTTACGCTTAATTATCCGTCTTGTTATCATGGTTTTATCCCATATTTTTTGCGAGCAATTTTTATTCGGTTTGTTTATGTTTTCATATAATAATAAAATTGCAAAAATATTAATAAAGCTAATTGTTTTTTTAATTGATGAACCATGTAAAATTAAGTCAATTTTGTTGTAATTTTGTGAAAATTTCGGTAACAGAATATTCAGTTATCTTTTAGATATACTTATTGAAATGACGTTGTCTTAAAATCTCAAATATACAAAGCGATTTTTTTATGTGGGCGTGGTACTATTACTAGATACTACTTCTAGATATTTTGCATTATTTGTTCTAGTTTTTATCAAAATCACCTTTAAATATTTTCACAATACCTTAGAGTTTCGAATTTGTCCTATCACGTCCAGTAAAAAAATTCAACCTGAATATTTAAATATATATTTTTTTCTTTTCTGTATCTTAACATTTTAACCAATGATCGACCGCTCTGGTGTAGGGGTGCTGAATGTACCTCTAACGCCGACGGTTGCGTTATCGAACCCCGCTCGATATTTATTTGTATTTATATAAATATTTGTTCCTAAGTCTGGGTGTTTATCCTTGTGGGTCTCCCCATCGCGCCTCGCAGAGCACGTAAAGCTGTCAGTCCCGGTTGTTATCACAATCACCTGATAATGACCGTTACTCGTAGTGGGGAACTTATTCTAGTCTAAAATAGTTACTGGCTTTCCTTAAGAGGTTGCAGAGGTCAGATGGGAATCGCTCTGTGTAAAAATCAGTAACTCGTCAATATTTGGACTAGAATAGAAAGCAGACCCTGGTATAACCGGGAAAAATGCTAGGTAGATGATCTTAGCATTTTAACGAATCTATAATCATTATTCTACACCAGACCTTACAACTAACTAATGTTTACAAAGAACAATCGCCACCTGACCTCCGCAACCCTTAAGGGCAAGCCAGTAATCGCATAGTCGAATATCCCCTTCAACGTAACGATCATTATCAAGTGTTTGTATAAGGCAAGTGTGCTTGAATAAATTGCCTACTAAGAGTACCGAAAATTATCTAATTTTAAATAAGCGCTTTTTAATTTTATTTGTCGATAATAAAAAGGCGAACGAAGTAATTCAATGATGTTGTCCTTCAGGCCTAATTAAATGGACCAATATTCATAAATTTTGTACATATATATAGACTGGACTTTGGAGATAAAAGCATGTTACTTTGTGTACCAATAATGATTGACAAAGTGAGAGCAACTCTCTCAATCTGTTTGTATTCTTTCACGCCGAAGCCGCTGGCCCAATGTTGATGAATTTTGTGCATATATACATTGGATTTTGGATCTTCCCCAAAATCCAATCTACATATATACAAAATGTGCGTCCTTACCCAAACTACTTTGTGTCGCCAAAATGATTCACAGAGTGAGAAACTCTGTCTGTTTGTTACCAACGTGCCCAAGTTACTAAACCAATGGGAACGAATTTTGTATATATAAGGAAGGATTGAAACTAAAGGAACTTCCTACATAGTCGATGCTGCGAGGACCATCTCAAGTTCGCATGAGTATCAGCTATCGGAACCTATAGCAACAACACAGAGAAGACTACATTTTTTAAAACTCATTTGATGACATGGAACGTTCTGACAGTTTGACTAAATTTATTATACTAAAACGCCAGTATCCGCGGCGTTAATCTGGACTCCCCCGTCCCTTTGCATAGGATTTAGTTGTTCTTAGTACATTGGATGAAGACAATGATAAAGATTTATATAATTTCTAAATAACTGAGGTTTAGAACCATCTTACTGCATTATGTTCGAATAAAAATTTGTTTAGCTTCGTCCATTTTGGACTTACAACCCCCCATTGAAACCCTTCCCTTGGACGAACCCCTCCCATATGAACGCTATAGTTACGCCCGTGATATACATAGTTACATATGATTTGATTAATCTAGAGATAAACGATATACAATTTTGCGCACTTCCTAAAATATTGCTCTATCCTATCTATTGGCAATCTGACAAAAGTTTCGACACCTAATAAATCAACGTGTGCAACACTGGCTTACCGAAGGGGGAGAGGCGGGGGTGACGTTTTTTTATCTGGCCAGTCTAGCGCTTCCTTTTTTGCTACCACGTTGCAGTAAAAAAGGTTTCTAGGTCCAGTAGTGTTCGGTTAATTTATTACTTTGCCAAATCATGTTGCGTCCCGTCGTCGTCCGCTAAGATCTTTTAAATTACGCAATGGATTTCAATTCGGTTTTCGTCTATAAATCAATTGAATTAAGATACAAGTTTATCTGTAATATACAATACGTGCCTGTTGTAGAAGAAAAAGCCGAGAATCAAAAAAAAATTGTAATGTGAAGTCGTACAAAACCAGCTAGTTAAATATAAATATAATCATATTAATTATTACCTATTAAAATTTTCTATTTAAAAAAATACTCACAGTAAATACTCATAATAAATGCGTTGCCAGCTTGAAAAGGAATGAACGATGAAGGCTATAGGAAGTAAGGAAAGGAATGGGGGAGGGGGTTAGGTTATTATACGAATATAAGCAATTGTTTTTAAGTTAGTAAATTTATATTTAGGGGCTAATAATATTTTAAACTACTAACCTGATTTATAAAATTCTTTTTGCATTATATAACGTTTATTGAAGAAGGTTGTAGGCTATATTACATCACAATACAACTCATTAATAAAAGCTTTATTCTGCAGGTGGTCGCGGAGTTCGAGGACGTGGAACCGGACGCGCTGTATGACGTGCTCCACGACCCCGAGTACCGCTCCGTGTGGGACACTCACATGCTCGCGGCGGAAGACGCGGGCCACATCAACGTCAACAACGATGTCGGGTACTATGCGAGTGAGTGTATCCATATATTAATACGCGAAGCAAAAATGTTGTACCTCTTTTTACGACAATTGCGCTGTAAAAGTATGAAATTTCGGATTCTAATCTTTTATATGGAGACGGAGAGAGGACTGCTAATATATTTTTTAATTATGCATTAAAAAAAATACACATATAACGATGTATTTGACACACGAGTATATACTCTATTGTTTATGGTTAAAGTCTATGGTCGAATTGAGAAGTGATTATCTGTAGTCAATCTTGAAATCGTTTAAAAGTTTAATAAACTACAGTGGAATTACGATCGTTAGGCGACCACTAATAGTTACAATTACGAATACATGGACGCTGATAAGCAATACTGTATAAGGCCACGCGTACTTGGTTTTGAGAAAATGGCGTCTAAAGATGTCAAACCTATTCTTAACAAATTTGTTTGAAGACGTACTCGTATATATTCATCGTTTCTTTTCTATTTTAATAAAATGTATAATGAATCAAAAGCAGATAGATTTATTTAATATGTTATCTAATAATAAGTTTTAAATATTAATATGAAATTATTTTATAAATTGCAAAATATAGAACGCACCTAAGATTCGAAACATTGAGTTAAAAAACTTTTTTCTATACTTATTTAGTTTAGATGACTTGAATTTTTTTGAATAGTGTTACATAAATTGCCAAATATAGAACGCACTTGAAATTCGAAACAATTCATTAGGAAACTTTTTCTGTACTTTTTAGTTTATATGACCTTAATTTTTTTTTTATAATGTTAAATAGGTGATGCAGTATCAAAATACATCAATATCTCAAAATTTAACTTTTTGTGGGTTGACACATTATTGCTTATCAGCATCCAGATACGATGGTCATAATTATTTTATTGAAATCGGCCGTTAATATACGAGAAAGCTCTTCAACGTTAACACATTGTACCTGAACTCAGATTGGATCGGCTCGGCATTTGTTCTGAAAGTAATCTCGACGTGAATAAGATGAAAAGATATCGCTTTTACATTTAAACGTATTTAATAGATTTCGTTTCATAGCGCCATGAAAAAATGGCTTAGAATCGGCTTAAAGTGAGAAAATTACTAATAGCAACTGACAATGATATTATTGTAGATAGAAAATCTTCTCAGGTTCTCAATTCGTTGTGTAGCTTTTTTATTGTATTTTTTTGTTATTTTACCTCAGAACACCGTCATTTCTTAACTTTATATTTTTTTTATTTGAAAATGTATACGTCGGTTGCATTGAAATCGGCCGTAGTCCAAATTATTTATTTATTATTTCAAATTACTAAAACTTTACTACACTTTTTCGTTTACGACCAAGTCCATTTTGTTTGATAAATGAGAGCTTCGTTTGCAGCTGATATAATATTTTATAGGTAATATGACATTTTGAATAACCGATTTTTAACCAACTTAAAAAAAGTTTCTCCATTGAGTTGCAACTTTTTGTTTGTTCGCCATATCTTAGCTGATTGTGAAGGTATTTTAAGTACTTACTGCTTTACTACAAAAGATGAAATAAAACCATGTTCAACACGTGTCTAGCTAAACAGTGTATAAAAATTAGACATTGTTTATAATGTTGTCAAAACTGCTACACTGCGTGTATAGAAATATAAAAATAAAATATCACACGTTATATTTGACAGCTAAAATAGGTTTTAAGCATATATTAAAAATACCTAAGCGTATGTTTATACATAATTAAAATATGTCTAAACCATGTTTAACTCAAAACTATCGTTAGATGCGGATTTGTGGTATAGGATTTTATAGACACGCGTTTAACGTGTGTTTAAATTTTTTGTAGTACGGCAGTTAATGTTTTCAACTAAATATATGCTTTATTATTTACGTAAAAACAGATGTTTCAGAAGAGTATTGAAAAGATTCATAATAAAACAAAAACGGTAAAAAAATTCAACTTAAAAAAATTGAAATAAGACAGTTGTTGCTTCGATATTAAATTTTTCATACAACCTTGAATTCGTCAAATGTAATAAGGCAAGATTCCACGTCAGAAACGCACGTTCAATTAATAAAGCTTTTTACTGCCTGCGAAAGTTACGACGTGCTCTGCAAATATTTGATCGAATACAAGTTGAAGTTTTAGTGATACCAACCAACACTTAAATGAATCATGATTGAATTCTCAAACAGTAATCAGATTTAAGCTGTCATTAAATTTGGTACTATTTCTGATTAGTTATCATATAGCGAGAATTACACTAATAAGTTTCGCTCTCAGACTTTCATAAAGATTTTGATAAGCTATTTATCATTGATTTATGTCATGATTTCAAGAATTTACTTTTAGCGCCTTATTTTCGATTCACAAATGGATGCTGATAAGCAATAACGTGTCAACCCACAAAAAGTCAAATTCGGAGATATCGATGTATTTTGATACTGCATCAACTATTTAACATTATTAAAAAAAATTGAAGTCATATAAACTAAATAAGTACGGAAAAAGATTTGCTCATTAATTGGTTCGAACTTCAAGTGCGTTCCATATTTTGCAATTTATACCATGACTTCAAATATTTGAATAACTTTTTATTAGATAATATATAAAATATATTAGTCTGCATTTAATGCATTATACTTTTTATCAAAAAACAAAAGAAAAGATGCATATGTACTTCTTCAAACATATTTATTAAGAATGGGTTTGACATCTTTAGGCGCCATTTTCTCAAAATGAAGTCTGTGTGGCTTGACATAGCATATCAGCGTCCAAATTTCGTAACTACTTACGACGTATCTGTGACTGATTACAGAGTTTTACATCGCTTACGAGAGTAAAACATACAAATGTAATTTTCGTCGTGTTTGCATAAATATACATGTTTATCCGTTCCAATTTTTTCAAACGCAAAGAAATATGCTAATATATAAACTCTCATGAATACGAGACCGGGATGGGTTTATTTCTTTATTCACAATAATCCCGCGTTTTCCCGACGCTCAATGGCGTCACATAAATGATATTGCGTTTAATATAACAATATTAAATCTTCGTTTATTCTTAACCAACTTCAAAAAAGAAGGATGCTCTCAATTCGTTGTGTTTTGTTTTTAATGTTTACCTCAGGACTTGGTGACTTACTCTTGAAAATATATACTTTTCGAATAAACCCATAGAGTTTTTGTCAAAATTGATTCAGTAGATTGATTTAAAAAAAAATAACTCGAAGAACCTATGTCATCCAAGTAAACGATATAGATTTTGAACTTTGCTTTGATATCGGTTTTTATAGTATTAACAATTCTGTATACCTTTAGGCATTACATTCGTCATTATTTTTGCCAATTGTGAACCAATTTCAATAATTATTTAAATAAATTGGTAATACTCGAGCTTCAATATTTTGAAGAATAAATTTCAAGAGTTGGCAATTAAAAGATAAATAATGTTGTTAAAGTAATAGAACGACGGCCAATACCAAACGATTTATTTGCGATATTCAATAATTTAATTCGTATCTGAAAAACTTATTATTAGAAAAAACTTTTTATTATATCAATCAGAATTTAATTCATTATACTTTTTATCAAAATAGTATAGAAAAAAATTGATATATATGTCTACAAGCAAATTTATTAAGAATAGGTAAGTTTTCTTTAGACGCCATTTTCTCAAAATGGAGTTCGTGTGGCTTGACACAGTATTGCTTATCAGCGTCCAAATATGAATAGTATAAATCGCGAAAGTTTAAAATATATGGCACACTAGCTGTGCCCGCGACTTCGTTCGCGTGGATTACAGAATGCTTGGCATGTCTCCTGCAAAGCAAGGTTATAATAGTCTGCGGTGCTGCTCCAGAAAGGAGCTTCTTACTTTGAATCTGGGAACTTTCTGGTTGTATTTATAAGCAGGAACTAACTCAGATATGGTATTCCTCCACGGTTTTCACTATAAATATTGAAGAAAAGTTGTTTTGTGGTAGTCTTTAAAATATCGACTGCTAAACATTAAGTTCGCACCTAGGTTCTCCTTGTATTATATATCGGGTGACTTTTTCTACTGGGCTTAATAGACCAAATCCGGAACTATAAGGAATCGCGAAAGATACTTAATGGAGTCTCGTGTCCGATTTTGAAAAATCTAAAACTGCATCATAACTTTTTTTTATTTCATGATTTTCCTGGCCAGAAATAGAACCCACTAATTAAAAAAAAATACATTCTGTATTATTGCACCACCTAATAGTGTCACTTGTAAAGATCAACTTTTGGAAAGTAATAGTAAGCGGCAAATGCAAGGAAAAGGTTTTTTTTACAAAATAACATTAAATCTATACATTAATTAAGTATTCGATTCTACATAGACATAATCAAATATGTGGGTTAAATCATGGGTTCCGGTAAGTTTAGAAAAAAATGTGCGTTACTTCGAACGATTTCTTTATAAATTGCATCAAAATGCTAGTCACCTACTAAAGTGAGGAAGAGTGTGAACAATACAATCGAAATTATAAAAAATGAATTACTCACAGTAACTTATTTTATGTTTGTCTTTTTTTTTCTATGTGAGTTATACAAAGTTGATAGAATGTCACGTTTGTTTTGGTCCCCGTCATCTACTCAGTTACCTAGGTAGGTTTAGATAATTCTTAAAAAGATGAATCAATTTGTTGAAAATCTACATTTCACTGGACTCGGCGGGTGAGTACCCGCTATTAGTGTTACAACATCCCGTTGCTAAAGATTTAATTAATGTAAGAATTTGATAGAATTTTGTAAAAAAATAGCTTTTTCTTTTTGTTGCAGCTTACTGTATAGTATTACCTCACTAAAGTTGATTTTTATAATGTGTGACAGTATCAGATGGTGCAATACCACAGAATGTTATTTTTTTGCAAAATCAACGTGTTCGTTTCTGGCTAGAAAAACTTATTTTTCAAAAACTAATGATGCAGTTTTAGTTTTAATCAAAAGCGGCTCTGTGACTTAAATTATTTTTAGCTTTTGCTTATAGTTTCGGTTTTGTTCTATCATATCCAGTAAAAAATTACCCAGTAAATATATTATTCCCTGTTTGAATCAGATATTCACTATTTCATTGGTTTCAATTTTGTTCCTTATAAAATTGGTTTTCTGCTAGTGAAAGTTTCATCAAAATCGGTCCAGCTGTTTCAGATATTAGTCGAAACAAACCGAGTGACAGATAGGCAGACATAAATTTTAAAATTGGTAATTTTGCTGTCAGTACCGTGTATACTTTCATATGCATTTATTTAAAATTACAAACAGACACATCAATTTTATTTATTTGTATAGATGTATACCTTCCCTTCTTAAATCGGAAAATGTTCACTATTTTATTGGTTTCTCCAATATTTTGTTATCGTGTAATTCTCTTTTTTACTTATTGATTAAAATAAATATATTTTTTAATATAAGTAGCCTAATTTAATCCTTATAGTATTAGCTATAGGGGCTTCTGTAATGTTTTTAAGAACTTTTTAGACTTTGTGATATTTTGTGATTGTTTTCTTCCATTCCCACTCCCTTCTCTGGGCCTCACGTGATTAATGGACATCCTCTAACTGCGAGTGGAAGTCCCATCAAATTTGATTCAGCCGTTTCAGAGATTAGTCGTAAGAAACAGACTGACAGTACTTGATGTAAGTACTTTCATGCATTTAGTGAAAATCACAAAATAATGTTCGACGTGACCCCATAAGTTGACATATCTTTTTTAGCGGGCACAAACGCACAGATAAACAGACAAACAGACAAAAATTCTAACAAATTTTGTTTTGGGTGCTATTGCGTAGGTAAAGGCCTCCAATATTTTTTTTTCATATATCTTACATGTACAGACAGCGACCCGTTAGAATTTTTTTTATATATATAGATTTAAAAATATCTAAAATAGAAATAGCCCCAAGTCACTCCTTATAACATTTGCTAACTGCAAAAAGTACCATCAGAACCGGTTAAGTCGTTTCAGAGATTAGTCGGAACAAACAGATAGACAGACAGACTGACAGACAAAATTTTTAAAAATGTATTATTTTATGTAAGTACTGTATATACTTTCATGTATTTAGTTATAAACACAAAAAAATGTTCAACGTGATTCCTTAAATTGACATAACTTTTTTATTCATGGACCGATTGACATGAAACAATGCCTAAATGTTAAGTGAAGCTTTTACGATATATTAGTGAAAACCGCATCTAAATCGGATAAGCCGTTTCTGAGTTTAGCGTGCACAAACGCACAGATAAACAGACAAACAGATAAACAGATAAGAATTCTAAAAATCACTGTTTTGGGTTCTACTGCGTTGATAAACTATAATATTTTTTTTCATATACCTTCCATGTACAGACAGCGACCCGCTAGAATTTTATTATTAGTATAGATATATATCTTCCCTATTTGAATCAGATATTATTCACTATTTTATTGGTTTCAATTTTGTTCCTTATAAAATTGGCTTTCTGCTAGTGAAAGTTTCATCAAAATCGGTCCAGCTTTTTCAGATATTAACCGAAACAAACCGAGTGACAGATAGACAGACAAAAATTTTAAAATGGGTTATTTTGTTGTAAGTACCGTGTATACTTTCATATGCATTTATTTTATTACAAACAGACACATCAATTTTATTTATTTCTATAGATGTATACCTCCCCTTCTTAAATCGGAAAATGTTCACTATTTTATTGGTTTCTCTAATATTTTGTTATCGTGTAATTCTCTTTTTTAATTATTGATTAAAATAAATATATTTTTTTATTTAAGTAGTAGTATTTAATCCTTATAATATTAGCTATAGGGGCTGCTGTAATGTTTTTAAAAACTTTTTAGACTTGGTGATATTTTGTGATTGTTTTCTTCCATTCTCACTCCCTTCTCTGGGCCTCACGTAATTAATGGACATCCTCTAACTGCAAGTGAAAGTCCCATCAAATTTGATTCAGCTGTTTCAGAGATTAGTCGTAAGAAACAGAGTGACAGTACTTGATGTAAGTACTTTCATGCATTTAGTGAAAATCACAAAATAATGTTCGACGTGACCCCATAACTTGACATATCTTTTTTAGCGGGCACAAACGCACAGATAAACAGACAAACAGACAAATATTCTAACAAATTTTGTTTTGGGTTCTATTGCGTAGGTAAAGCCTCAATTATTTTTTTTCATATATCTTACATGTACAGATAGCGACCCGTTATAATTTTTTTCATATATATAGATTTAAAAATATCTAAAAGAGAAGTAACCCCAAGTCACTCCTTATAACATTTGCTAACTGCAAAAAGTACCATCAGAACCGGTTAAGTCGTTTCAGAGATTAGTCGGAACAAACAGATAGACAGACGGACTGACAGACAAAATTTTTAAAAATGAATTTTTTTATGTAAGTACTGTATATACTTTCATGTATTTAGTTATAAACACAAAAAAATGTTCAACGTGATTCCTTAAATTGACATAACTTTTTTATTTATGGACCGATTGACATGAAACAAACCCTAAATGTTAAGTGAAGCTTACTACAATATATTAGTGAAAACCGCATCTAAATCGGATAAGCCGTTTCTGAGATTAGCGTGCACAAACGCACAGATAAACAGACAAACAGACAAACAGACAAACAGACAAACAGACAAACAGACAAACAGATAAGAATTCTAAAAATCATTGTTTTGGGTTCTATTGCGTTGGTAAAGGCCCCCTATAATATTTTTTTTCAAATATCTTCCATGTACAGACAGCGACCCGCTAGAATTTTATTATTAGTATAGATTATTGCTTATCACCAACAAAATATAAAAATACAAAATTATAATGAATCGCTTACAATACAGTTTATTAACAAAACAGTTCTTATGAAGTTGGTTATATTTTTCCACGAAAAAATAATATCTCTCGAGTATGAGCTATATGAAGTGCTATTCTCAACAAACAATGAATTTAATTGGAAAGTCATAGTGATCTTTGTATCAGTCAATCATTATACGGCTTTCGACACTGAAGTATATGATCTCTCTATACTAATATTATAATGAGAGAGTGTATTTTGTATTAGGTGGAGTAAATTCCGGAACCACTGAACTTATTTAAAAATTTATGGTACCATTTGAAAGGTACTTTATTCTAGATAGTCATATTCTATGTAGCGTGGTACTTCAATATAAAATAACATTAAATCGAATGAAACCGCGAGCAAAAGCTAATCTCCAAAAATTCTTTCAATACCAATGCGATGAATGGAAGTACAGTACTGGATTTCTAGTCTTCTAAAGACTTCGTTGTTGTGTCCAGGTGCTGCATAATAATGTGTTAACCCACAAAAGAGATAAAATCAAATTATCAAATTTAGTGATATTGATGTATTCTGATAATACCACAACATATTTAACATTATTCAAAAACTTTTCAAGTCATTTGAACTAAATAAGTATTTACGGAAAAAAGATTTTTAATCTAATGTTCAGAATATTGAATTTTGCTCAATATTTTTCAATTTGTAATAATCGAATATATTTAAAAAAATTATTAGTATCTCTTCATTACACTAATCTGCTTTTAATCAATTATAGCTTTTATAAAAATAGAAAAGACAAGATGGATATAGTCGTCTTCAAAAAAAACTGTTAAAAACAGGTTTGACATCTTTAGACGCCATTTTCTCAACACGACGCCCGTGTGAATTAAGATAGTATTGCTTATGCTGATAAGATGGACGCTGGTCCATATTATATAACATATAATGTTAGATAAATGTAATTTTACATATATATTAAAACACCAATCTCTATTTGTTGGCGTCTCTGAACTATTGGAACCCAAATATATTGGAGTCAGAATTAAATTTTACCTGCTTATTTTTTATTTTATTCTCATGTGACATCAAGGCCTTCACTTTTTCTAGAATTTTATGTAGTCACAAACGTACTCGTATATTACTCAGTTATATTATATGTTAACCAACCATAATAAAATTATGGTTTAGAATTAGATTCTCGATGTTGGTGCTCTGAATTACTCCATGATTTCATTGCGGCGCTCCCCGATGTTATATAATTAATTGACATTTGCATTTCTATGTTCCTCGCTAGTTACCATTTATATGAGTTATGCCTAGGTATTTCCATAATTTCCCTTATTTTCAATCAAGGAATAATGACACAATTATATTATATAATATCGAATATATTCTATTTATATAAATTATAATCCTTGTTATTTTTTTGTCTTTTATGCGTTCCGAAACCATTGATCGGGTTGTGATGAAACTTCAGTAAGATATTCAGGTTCTTGGTCGCAAAAATCTATATACTGTAGGTGGCATTGCAATGTAATATGCCATAAAATATTACGCTACAATTAATAGCGAAGCGAAGCAGTTACAATCTCAATCATTCTATCCGAAATTCCACGCGACATACTTAGTAAATAATAAACCACATTAAAACAACCATATTTTAACCATGTTTGTATTATTGTTTTTTGTAACGATTTCTTTAATTTGTACGACTTTGTCTGTCTACTTTTTATGTGTACTTCAATTCTTTATAGGGTATGCTGTAAGAAATTTATCGGATATGCTTTTAGGAATAAGTATACACTTTAAAATTCGTTTTCTTGTGACTTGTATATGTTTCTGTACAGTTACTTTATAAGGCCGGCAACGCATCCGCAACTCCTCTGATGTTTCAGATATCCGGGCGGTAATAACCACTTAACATTAGATGGTACTATTTGCTCGTTTGCCCCCTTTACTATAAAAAAAAAAGTTTCTGCCAAGTGTCAAGTTTAATAAGCTGTTAAAAAAAAAAAAAAAAAAACATTTGATTTTCATCAATAAAATAGCATAAATCTTTTTCAATTATTTTATCTTTAATATGTTATAAAGCTTTTTAACAAAATTTAATACGACTTCAAATCTTACCTCAGTCTTTTTTTACATTTTTTACATTAAAAAATAATTTTGTTATTGAATATAAACATTAAACTAAACATATTTATAATTTATTGTTGTTTTATAAAGACATACTATATGAATTTACGCAAGTAGAATTAATTGATTACATCGACGAAAATTGCTTTACCATTTGCGCCTGTCATTAACATAAGAGCTACGCGAAATTAATTAACATTGCTATATCAAAATTATTGTACAAAATGTTATTTCGCTGCTCATTAATTTTTTTAATTAGTTGATAAGATTTTTCTGTAATATTTATGTGTGTAATGACAAATATAATTAGTGTAAAATTTTAATACATTTGTACAACAAGAAGAAAACGTTTCATGAAACGTAACTTTACTTATAAGCTTAAAAACCGAATTTGTACATTGGATACAATTAGTATATCTAAACAAAAATCGCGTGTTGTGATTCAAATTATAAACTTACTTACTTATTGTGTTGAAAATTTGAAAATGTTTGTCGGAATAAAAAGTTACATCTTTGAGGTGTTACTGTCAAATCCAAATGCTTTAAATAATTTAATAATCCTTATTTATCAAAGCAAAAAGACAAAATTTTCCTACTAAGATTAATAAGCCTTGGCTTAAAGCCACAAAGATTGTGATTGATGATCCTAAGTTCTGAAACACACATGATGCTAACACATACATCCAGACCACGACAAACCGTATAGCCCATACAGATGTTTTTCATGAGCGGGATTGAACCTGCGTTCGCTGGAGCTTCAGTCAGTTACAGTAACCACTGCGCCAAAGTGTCGCATAAACTTTAAAAATAAAATTCGATGTTTATTTATTTGTCCTCTATGCGTATCTTCCCTTGAGGGTTCCTGGCTTAAAAATCTGTGTATTTTGTGGCATTGCAATGCATGATAGATACAGCTAGCATATACAAACGTTTTAACTTTTAATTCATTTCAGTGTAACTGATGAAATATGAAAACTTTTTGAAAAAAAAAACAAACCGACTTCGAAACCGAAACAGGTATACTAAAAAGTAAAAAATATTTTCAACAACTTTGTAAAGTCGGTCGGTAGTTGAAAAAAATACATACATCCGAACATAGAACCTCCTTCAAAGTCGGTTACAAATAATCATCGTAACAACAGAAACACACAATTTCTATAATAATTCGGTAAGTTATTTCGGTTCCGAAATAAAAATCCTTTTTCTGTGTTAAAAATAACACAATCAGGTCAAAAAGGCCGCAAGCTGAGCCGCAATGCAATTTGTAAAGACTATGGCCCGTGTAGTGTTCTTCTCGACTGATTTATTTACCAATAACTCTTGTATTTTGTAACATATTATATATTTTGAACTTTCGCGATTTATACTATTCATATTTAATATAACGGGTCTTATCGCGATACTATCTATCTATGCGATCTAAAGGTGCGATCTAAATTGCCCGACGTTTCGACGAAGTTGCATTCGTCGTGGTCACGAGCTGACTGAATTCAATATTTATATTAAATATGAATTGTAATATATTATACGAAAATTATAAAAAATGAACTTCTTATGTATTTATATTTCAACAACCGAAAAAAAAGAAATATTATTTTACCTATGAGTAATGCGTCATTTGATAGCTAGATCATAATTTTGTATTCATGTATGTAGACATAAAATTGATTCTGCACAGGTAAATATGTTCCAAATTGGTCGAGTTGATCAGTTATTTATTTTCCGAGTTCTCGCAGGCAACGCGTTAATTACGGAAAGCAATCAAGTGCGAATTTTCTCCGCCTATCGAACCGGTGCGAGCGTGAATATTTGTACCATCATTGGTTTTTTTAACCGCGTGACGCAAGGGAGGGTAATGTCATCAGTGGGTTTGTACCTTTGTGGCACTATACTAAAAGGTTGGGCCGATTTTGATGACACGTCGTTTGATTCGTCATAACGGCGCGAGTGTTATAGAAAGTATAATTTGGATAAAAATCCAAATGTCCGATTTTCGACGCCATAATGTGAAAACTAAAAAATAAATAAAATCCACGCACTGGTTTAAGTCTGGTATCGTCGAATAGATGTTTAAAATACATTTTAAAGTTTTTTTTTTATATCATTTTTATAACTTCAGATTAAATTACTTGATTACTAATCTTAATAGTAATGAAAAATATCGAGGGAAGAAAGACTCGCTTAATTTATTTCGTAATTTATTTTCAGGTCAGAGGTATCCGAAAGTTTACTTTTTATATAACGTTTACTTTTCGTATTTGAATCGGATATTATTCACACTCTTTATTATTTATTTGTTAAAATAAATAATTTTTTTTAAAAAAGGTAGCCTAAGTAACTCCTTATAACATTAGCTATCTGAGAGTGAAAGTCACATCAAAATCGGTCCAGCAGTTTCTGAGATTAGTCGGAACAAATAGACAGTCAGACAGACCAACAAACTGAAATTAAAAAAAATTGTGTTATCGATGTGCATAAGTACTCTCATATACCTTTAGTTAAAAGCTATTAATTTGAAATTACAAAACAGATATTTCAATATCTATATCTATATTCTATATACTAATAATAAAATTCTAGCACAATTCTTCCATGTACAAACAGCGACCCGCTGTCTGTACATGGAAGATATATAAAAAAAATCTTACTGGGGGCCTTTACCAACGCAATAGAACCCAAAACAATGATTTTTAGAATTCTTATCTGTTTGTCTGTTTATCTGTGCGTTTGTGCACGCTAATCTCAGAAACGGCTTATCCGATTTAGATGCGGTTTTCACTAATATATTGTGGTAAGCTTCACTTACCATTTAGGGTTTGTTTCATGTCAATCGGTTCATAAATAAAAAAGTTATGTCAATTTAAGCGTTCACGTCGAACATTATTTTGTACATTTCACTAAATGCATGAAAGTAAATACAGTACTTATATCAAAAAATACATTTTTAAATTTTTGTCTGTCAGTCTGTCTGTCTATCTGTTTGTTCCGACTAATCTTTAAAACGGCTGAACCAATTTTGATGGTACTTTTACTTGCAGTTAGCAAATGTTATAAGAAGTGACTTAGGCTGACTTCTATTTTAGATATTTTTAATCGATACGTACAAAAAAATCTAACGGGTCGCTGTCTACACATGACAGATATATAAAAAATATATTATTGGGGGTCTTTACCTACGCAATAAAACCCAAAACAATAATTTGTTAGATATTTGTCTGTTTATCTGTGAGTTTGTGTCCGCTAATCTCAGAAACGGCTTATCCGATTTAGACGTGGTTTTCATTAGTATATTGCAGTAAGCTTCACTTAACATTTACTAATTGTTTCATTTCAATCGGCTCATAAATAAAAAAGTTATGTAAATTTAAGAGTTAACATCGAACATTATTTTGTATTTTTCACTAAATGCATGAAAGTATATACAGTACTTACATCAAAAAATCCAATTTTTTAATTTTTTGCCTGGCAGTCTGTTTCCTCTGTAATCCACGCGAACGAAGTCGCGGGCACAGCTAGTTATTGATATGTATATATTTTACATATGCATAAATATAGAAATCGGCAAATGTGTTATAATAAAATGATCATTTGTCCTAGTGTCCTGTCCGGCGCCGCTCAAGAACAGAGACTTCGTGCTGCAGCGCTCCTGGCTGGACACCGGCGACGAGAAGATGATCCTCAATCACTCGGTCTTCCACAAGGACTACCCGCCCAGGAAAGGGTTTGTCAGGTAATTGTTACTTATTGTTCAATTCAATTCTTTGGTTAATGGCTTTTAGTTGTGCCAATTAGACACATGTTATTTCGCCAATGTCACGTGGAATGGAGGTTAATTATTGTTATTATGTGATGGAATAACCGTGCGACGTGTCAAATAAAAATGTTTGTCAAATGTCAAATAAAGATTTTTATCACCTAACCTAACCTTGGTTTCCCTCACTGTACATATATATCACAAGTAACACTGAAACCAATACAATGAATCTGGAGTATAAGATATATTCCATATATCTTCGTAGAGCAATTTATTAATATTACATGATAAAAATTAAAAAATATTTGTAAAATTAAAAAAAATATATTTTTTTTAATTAGCTTCAGAATTAGTAAGAAGTTGTGCGGAGTGTCAAATAAATAATGTTTTTTTTAACTAGTCCTCAATATCAGTTTCCTTTACCGGATTTATTGCAAATAATGCCGAAAATATTAACATAAACACAAATATAGATAAAATATATAGATTAATAAAATATATCAAAAATGCACTATACGTTGATATTGAAATTAATGATCTGTAAAACTTAGCTTTTCTTATATCATTTCTAATTAATTTCCCCGGATTATTGTTTATAATTTTTCCATATCGTCAAAAATGAAAAAAGTCAAGACTTTTCTTTTTCGTACAGCGATTAACGTCTAACAAACTCTTTATATTAATACCGTAATCTTTTAACGTTTTATGCTGTCAACGAAGTTTAAATCTTTTTTCGTCATAACTTTTATGAAAATTAAATGATTATTACGCTTTCCTCAAGATCGGCTTTTGTGTCAACTTAAGTTGAGTGCTGCTCCATTTATTCATATTTTTTTTAAATTAAATTTCATTTTTATTTTAGAGTTCTTTGGTGGAACAAGAAACCATTTCGCATGACATTCACAGTATAAATATATCAGAGGCTATTAGGACTCTCATAAAATATCATTTAATAAAAAATGTTGGACTTCTCTCAAATAACCAACTAAAAAGTGTCCTTATACGATAAGATTTGTCTAGTGGTTAAAACATGTAAATCTGAAGCGATGATTAGTATCTTTTTACACCTCATGCTCAGCGGCGAAGGAAAACAATTCGAATAAGAGCAGCGTAGCGGATTACTTCCCTAACCTTCACTTTAAAAAAGAATTTGCCTAGCATTAAATCATTTTGAGACTTTTGTAGTTTCAATAATACCTCAGTATATAAGTATATAATCCAGACCGTATTTACGAAAACAAATAAAAATAAATTTAATAATAACATGCCGTACGAAAGTTAAATGGCTTAAAAATTATTCTTTTTTTATTTAATTTTTTTTTGTCTGTAGTAATAGGATTCTACACTAAGCATGTTCTGATACGCCCTTACTACAGCTTTGTATTTTAATATATTTTTTAGTTTAGTTAATTAGGTATAAAATAAATTAGGCATGGCATTACCTTTAATAAAAAATAAAAAAAATATTATCAAATATGAAAATTATTTGGACACTGCTTTAAGGAATCTATTTAAATAGTAGAAATTTCTGAAATAATCTCAAAAAAAAAAATAAAAAAAAAACAAAATTCAAAAAAGAATATGTCAATATAATTATATATAATTTATCTGTGAAAGAATATTTTTTCCGTGTGGGCTGAATGTTCACTTCTCATTAGCGTATTCGGACTCGCCACTCCACAGATAAGATAGCATTACGGCGTGCGTCAATCCGTCACGGCCTTGATAATCTGTGCCGAGATACTATGAGGCTGTATGAAAAAGAATGTTAGTCATTTTCATTGTATTATCTGTGTAATTTATTTTTTTAAACTTTTTTTACATTTAAATGAAATTCGATCAGAATTCGCTGCTTGACGTCTACGTGTATTATCAGCCGTAGAACAAAGGCATTTTTTTTATAAAAGTTTTTTAATACAGGCAATAGGCTACACGAGATGATCATTTTGGTATTTAAAATACGATACTCGGTCGGTAAAGTTGTAGAATATTGTTTTAAGTAAATAATAATCAGTATTTATGTTTCTCGTCTATGCATTCTGACACATGTATATCCGCCAACCCGCAGTGAAACAAGAAAACGAAATTGCATATTTTGGTTTTGAATTCGCTTCCTTTTTTCTAAAACATCCTGAAGAAACCTGCACATGCCGGGAGAAATTCTGACACATGTATATTATGTATCCGCCAACCCGCTGTGGGGCAGCGTAGTGATACCTTTGCCCAGCAGTGGGACATTTACAGGCTGTCACTTTATTTTACTTTATAAGTATGTGGGCAATACGAAGTTCACCAGGTCACCTAGTATTTAATAAATTAGCGTAAACAATTATACCCAGTATCAAAAACACAGATGTAAGTCACAGATGTAAGACTTAAATCTTTCATTTCAAACTTTAAATTTCACTAACAAGATTTCCGAGATGCAGAATGTTTACAATTAAAAGGAATTAGTTTCTTAAACGAATATCAAATCGTTTCTGCGCTGAAACTTGTTATTAACAAAGTTACATCGGATCAAGTTTCAACTCCCCTGAACTTTCCAACATAAATGAAATGTCGAGGGTAATTAGAATTTATACGTGCTGTCAGAATTTAAATAAAATTACCTGGATGATCGAGCTTGGTATTTCTTTTTTGGTAAATCGTGTTTTTTTGGAAATTATATTTAGATTTAGACGTTTTCTAAAAATGAAACCTAGCTCTACCTAGATCAATTTACACTAAATTTCGTGAAAAATTTCACAGCTGTTTTGGAGATTTAGATTATATGTACATATGTATATAGATATAAAGGAATTGATATATATATATACAAAAATTGGTTAGATGTTTTTATAGAAGATATCAATCTATCTATATACATGTATTATTTCAAAAATGTGTTTGTCGGTATTTTTACGTTACGCGCTATTTTTAACCCCTGACCCTAAAAAGAGGGGTATTATAAGTTTGAAGTGCATAACTGTGTATCTGTGTGTCTGTCTGTACGCCGTAGCTCCCTAACGAATGAACCCATTTTGTTGCGGTTTTGAAATTGAATTTTATTGCCTTTATTTTGACAGCAACAGATTTAGTAGGTTACCAGATTATAGAGTTGTTTAATGTCGATTATGAGAGTAATACTTATAATGCCTTGTTACGAACATTAGGTACCTAAATATCTAATAATTAATATTTTCTTATAAAAATTACAGTTTAAAATTATATCGTTCCTATTCACACGAGTCATAACATAATTTAGAATTTAATTTATGTATTCTAGTATTATTAGGCTGTATGGTTTGCTTGTTTGTGTTAATTTTAGAACAAAAAAAAATGTTTATGACATCACATTACAAATCTTTAAATTCTATGCTTTTCTATTATAATATGTATTTATTACACATATTGCCCTAAAATCACTCTGTTTATTGATGAAAACCGCATTAAAATCCGTTGTATACTTTAAAAATCTAAGCGTCCAGGCGGCGAACAGCGACTTCATTTTATACTATGTAAAGATATTCCGTTTGTTAAGGGTTATAGTCACTGCACACTATCATCACGTTATGACCCATAACGCTAGAGATCCATTAACGTTAACCAATCTGGCAAACTGCACAAAAATATGCAAAGCCAAAACGACTCGTGACGTGTGTAGTACGTATGTATAAAAACGCGGAACAACGTGCGACAACTAGGCGGGAATAACTCTCCCTCTCTCATAATTAATGTAAAAGGAGTCTGAAACCTAGTATCAGTTACCATTCGTAATCTGTATCAATAAATATGTCATTGATAGTAAATTCTTTCAGATGTAAAAGCAATGATAAACAATTATGTAAATTACGTAAATAAAAACTTACAAGTGTAATTATCGCCTTTTAAATGCGAAGGAAACATTGGTTCATATTTTCGATCTTTAAATTAGTGATAAATTTATCTACCTGCGTCACTTAACAAAGTTTGTACTTTTTATTTGTATTAATTATAGTCTGTCGTAAATAAACTTATTATTATTCTGATATCCTAAAATGCGTTCAAAATATTTACTAACTTACTAACTACAAACGTTAACAGTCAGTTTCAAATTAGTATTTCAATTAATAAACGCCTCAATGATCCTCAATAGGAAACCCTGTGTTGTGGTTCAGGAAACAAACAGCACAAACATAAACCAAAACAAAGCAAACACTCGAATGATCGAAGCAAATATTTGTCATCTACACCGATACAGCCCGCGGTAATTTGGTGACGAGCTTCAGAGATCATTATGCCAGGTATTCGATAGTCGATTCAAATGAAGCATATTTTGGTCGGGCCTTCGAAATGAGTTATGTTTTGCGAGCGTGTGTAATAGTATATAAAAAAGTAAAGTAACAGCCTGTAAATGTCTCACTACTGGGCAAAGTCCTCCTCTCCGATTAAGGAGAAGGTTTAGAGCTTAATCCACCACGCTGCTCCACTGCGGGTTGGTAGATATATACATATGTCAGAATTTCTCCCGGCCCATACAGGTTTCCTCACGATGTTTTCCTTCACCGCCGAGCTCGACATGAATTTAAATACGAATTTAAAACTTGAAAAACCAGCGATGCTAGCCGGAGTTTGAACCCGCGATCATCATTTAAGATCGACATGATCTAACCACTAGGCCATCTCGGCTTATAGTATATCTATGTTTATTATTATAGAGACAATGTTAAAATCTTAAAACATCCTTCTTTACAACAGAAGTTGCCCTACCCCCTTTCGGCTTACGTCCCAATGCCGCCTCAAGTATATAGATTATTTGAGGCAGAAATCCTTATGGGCCTTCCCAAAACATCCACAGTTTTGTCGCAATCCGATTAATGGTTTTGGAACGCATAAAAGTTTGGAAAAACCAAAATAGTTGAATTTAGATTCCATTACGTGAAAAATGAAAAAAATATAATCGACGAACGTTATCAACTGGGGTATATGATAGGTATTTTAAAAATTATTTTTAAGTTACTTCTATCATTTCAATTACAATTACCGTTTAGGATCTATAATGATTTAAAATTGGTTAGAAACAATTCGCACTTATAAGCATTTAGGCAGATCTGATATTAATACTGCAGATTGCAGATGGTCTTGTTACGATTTTTTAAATTAATTTTTGTTTGAGTTTTGTGTTTCAAAAATATAATTTTTGGATTCGATAACTTTTTTGCTAAGCGTCGAATAAGCTCTATAAATAAATACACCGCACAGAAACGTTCGCAATTAACAAAAAAACAAAATAAAATTGTCTGTCATTTTACAAGAAAAACTATGTTTTTATTTATCAACAGCCTTATGAAATACTTAGTTCACCTTTAAAAGAATATAAGAAAAACATTGTCGAGTCATTGACGTCGTTCCCTGATGAAGTATGTCTGATGTGATAATAGATGTGATGATAGATCTAAATTAATCTAATTGTCCTATTTAGCTGACAAATATGGCGTCCTTTTCTAAGTACACATAAGAGTTAGACGTGAGAAATTATCGAAAAATTATCATGAATAAAAATATTCAAAAGTTTTTGATTCTCGTTCCAAAAGTAAATAAAAATAGACTATAGTAAAGAGTTTGTTTGTTAGTATACGCTAAGCAGAAGCACTAACAGATTATAATAAATAAATCTTTTATTAATAACTAGTTGCCGTTCGCGGTTTTATTCGCGTTTATGGCTGTTTCGCTCCTATGAGTTGTTGTGTGTAATACAGCTTAACCTTCCTCAATAAATGGGCTAACCAATGCAAAAAGAATTTTTCAAATCGGTCTTATAGTTTCGAAGCAAAACAAACAAGCAAACAATAATTTCCTCTTTATAATATTAATGTTGACTATATATAATTTAAGTGACATAGAGCCTAACCATATATATAATTATATAGCCTATGTCGAGACATTATTACAAATCTATTGACAAAAGTTTGTAAATAAAAAAAATATTAAAATCTTGATGTAGTATTGCTTATCAGCGTCCATGTATACTTCCAAAATCATAACCGTTCCTCTTGACTTCACCGTAATCAGATAAAAATATTAACGCGCGGAAAATCGTGAGGCATATGAAGTCTAATAAAAATTTTATAAAAAAAATGTAAACAGAAGTATAATAAAAAATACATCGACGCTATTATTGAAAAGTTAGTTTTTGTTGCAATCTACAACTATTTAAGTTGTTTTTATAGATTGGTGGTCATGATCTAGGAATAGCTATATGGCTTTATAATCACTAAGTATCTGGATCCTTTTTTCGTATTTTTTTTACCGGAACATCGCATTTTTTGGAAATTATAAGTTAGATACGAAATACATACAGATGAAATATGAATAATATTTTTTTGATCTTGAAAACACAGATAGATGACGACGTTTTCTAAACATGACACCTAGCTAGATCGATTTATCGTCCACAAAACCTAAATTGCACTCAATTTCATAAAAATCGTTGTAGCTGTTTTTAGCCGATTGTATATATACTAATATAAAACATATATACTAGAATTGCTGGCACAGATGTACACACTAACCCTCGACCCAAAAAGAGGTTAATAGGTTTATATGTCTGTCTATGGCGACAAAGTTCCCTACCGAATAGCCTCATTTCGATGCGTTTTCTTTTGTTTGAAAGGTGATGTCACCGAGATAGTTCTTAGCTATAATTTATAAATAACTATTCCGGCGTTTAAAGGTTATCTTTTTTCTATTTGTTGAAAGGATGCGAGCACTTTCTACTGAGTTAATCAAGTCGAAATTCACCTAAACCTAACCTTAGTAACCTAAAGAAAAATTGTATTGGGGCTTGTTGAAATGGTCTTAATGACTAGATTATCTGTTTTTTTTTTTATATATTATGTATTATTAGCCATTAAGGTTCAATACTCAATGTTTGTTTCATTTGAAAATTTAATAAATAAAATGCCTTCATCTACAGAGCCCTTTCTTTGTTGACGGGTTTCGTGGTGAGAAGACGTGAAGGCCCCGGCAGCTGGCTCGGCTATGTCTCCCGGTCTGATCCTCGAGGTGCACTGCCCGCCTGGTTGGTGAATAGGTGAGTGATGACTTATATAATTGATTATATTATTTACACTATTTATATTATAAAGAGGAATGATTTGATTATTTGTTTGTATTGAATAGGCTCCGAAACTAGTGTATCGATTTGAAATTTTGTTTTAGCGTTGGTTAGCCTATTTATTGAGAAAGGTACATTAGATCAAGCTAAAATTCATAGAAGTGAAACAGTAACCATAAATGGAAGCGAAACCGCGAGAAGTAGTTAGTTTTTAATAAGTATCTAATAAAACTGCTTGCTTGAAATAAAGTAACAAAAAGTCAAAACCAGACCGAAATTGCAATTATTATATTAAAAATATTGCTATTAATTATCTTCAATTCGGAACGAATATTTCATTACCATTATTGTACTATTTCATAGTCCACTGATGAGTTTAAGTTTCCAAAGATAACCTCTCATACTCAACCTTTCCGATCAAGACGAAGGTTTAAGCACCTTTTTAAAATTGTCGTATTATCTAATATTTATTCAAAAACAATATTAGTCACATTATATGTAATTTAACTAATATCTTCATTGCAGAGTTACAGCCCAGCTAGCTCCTCGCTTGGTGAATCAGCTTCATGCGGCCGCTCGACGTTACCCTGGGTGGAAGGCACTCACAGACACGCCGTATTATAAACCTTGGAGACACCCAGAACAGGTCCCACCATATCGGATCAACTTAGAAGATGTAAGTTATATTCGATTTTCTTTGAATGAAGAATACTTGAAATCGTAGAAATGGGAATATTTTTTCAGTTCTATCTCAATAAATTGTATAATTTGTAAACATTTTGGCGTTATTGAAAAAAAATCAACAAAGGAAAAAAAAGTTCCGCTCATGGTCTTTTGCGGTTGATTCTCAGGTCTGAGGTTTAACTTTTCCGAAACCGTGATAAATTCATTTGCTTGACGTTCAAAAAGAGAATGTAAGTTACTAATTTTGAATGAAAATATTTTATTTTGATTTAAAAAATGTCAACTTTAGTATGATATATTTTTATATATTCATTTGTTAAAAATTAAAAAAATTATTTATGTATAATATTATGTTCAACAAAAACAATAATCATTCTGTAAGTTGTCACAACTAGGTAATTATAATCAACTTGATTGATAAACCTTCAAAGGAAATTTCCTTGAAAGGTCAAGGTTTTTTATCTAGCAGTCCTTTGAAGTAATTGCTTTCCGAACATAAACGAAGAAGGCCTCTTGTAAGAAAAGAAAATTTAATTATATAAAGTAGCACTGCTACTTCGAAAACTTCCAATTTCTTGTCAATGGAGTTTTCTTCTCCGACTTAAGTTTTAGCCATGAATAAATTTGGAGCATTAAACTACAAATTGCTTTAAGAGAAACTTTTTTATAGATTGTCGTTCGTCAATCACTCAGAAAAGTATAAATTACTTTGAAAGTAAGTTAAACATACATAAAGTTACGAAATGACGGGGCAATTTGAAAAGAACGTTATTTATATGACTCGGCCTATTGCCTTATCTACGTACTTTCAACTTAAATAAAAATTTCAACTGCACTTAATAAAATGAATCATTAAATACAAAAATAATACTATAATTTAATTGAATGTAAAGAACAAAAAAAAAACTTTTTCTTTTTCAGTGTATTGATCCAGATGCTCCACCCCCACCAGCAGAACCGAAGCCAAATACTTCTAAGACTAAATTAGAAGTACCCCAAGTAAAAGAAGCAGAAAGCCACAGTATTGAAGACTTAGGAGACATATCATCAGAGTTCAGTGTTGAAGTAGAAGAATTCTCCGAGCTATCCCTCGATCCAACAAAGAAGAAAGGCAAATTCTACAAACTCGTCAAGTCAATGAAGAATAGAAGAAAAAGTGTCCAAGTCGCTAAAAGTGCTGATAATCTGGTCGATGGGAAAAGTTCTGAAGAGAAGCATGAAAAGAGAAAATCATCGTTTAAATTTCATCGACGATTCAGTCTTAGTCGAGGACGGGAGGATTAATGAATATATCACTAATAAGGAATTTAAATTATTAATGATTTTTCCAAGGATCTGTTTTGTAAAACAAAGCCGAATGAACTAAAGAAATTTGCTTCACTCTTAGTACCCCTAAGATGTTATTTATTTAATTTTATGTTTTCCAACATTTAACATCAGACTAATGTATAAGTGTTAAATTATAATTATTGCTTAATCATTATTTATGTTGTATGGAATATAGCAAGGTTTGTATGCTATACAATTGTAAAAGACGCGAAAGATTAGTCATTAATATTTTTTGTAGGATTATAAAATATGTTAGATTAAGATGTTGAAGTAGCTTGATCAGATAATTTTTACAATTTATTAAGGTTACGTTTATAAATATTAAGAAATGTATTTCGATGTTTAAGTATTTTAGAAACCATGTTATGTAGGTCTTTTGGCTTTCTTTCTCATTCTTATCAATACTATAACTTAATCTTCGTTTATCTATCACTTAGATATTTACTTTTAAATTAAGTTAATGGTTTATTAAGTGAGCGTTCAAGTATAATATTAATATATGTATTGTTTAATTTTACTGATTATACTGTTTAACACATTCACTGCCGCTGACACGCCAGGCGTGTCCATTTACGATACATTGAACACGTAGTGGCATTTAATGTATTAAGGTGAAGAAAAACTTTCGTCTCAGATTTTTTATAGCTTCTATTTTATCAAGCAATAATAATATATAAAAAGATTCTTACTGTTACTACTTAGAAGTGTTTAACTTTTTTACTTTTTCCTAAAGAAGAGATGGGTTTATCAGCAAAACCCAAAGGAATTATAGGCACAACTCGAACGTAATAACTTGAACGCCCACTAATAGACTACGTTACATCACTTAGCTATTTGTTCTCAATTTTCATCTTCAAATAATATTGTAAACTTAACAATACGCATGAGTGAGATTTTAAATAGTTCTAAATGTTCCCTGTTAACGATAGTTATATTGATGTAATCTACACGTGATCTTTAATTCTTTGCTTCTTGAAATACTGTCACCGTTACATTTTAATGGGTGTTTTGACTTGTATAACCCGGTACACTGGTTAATAGATTAAAAATTGACATTTTGGAAATAGTGATTGTGGTTGTGATTATTATCATTGTCATTCATATATGTTGTAAATTAGTCGTTTCTTATACTAATTCTGGCAAACGAACAGACGAACAAACGGACACATGATTTTAAGTGATTATTGCTGCCCATAGACATTTGCAACATTAGAGACGCCACAATTGCGTTTCAAGGTTAAAAAGTAATACGGGATGATAGGGAATAGGAAGTAAGGAAAAGAAAGGAGGACAGGGTTAGGCTTGAAAATGAGTAATTTTGCTGAACGAAAGTTAAACGCGCGTTCGTTATACTCATATGCACTATGAATACGTCGTGTGTGGAAGTGTCGTAAGTCCTTTCCATACATTTTGTGGTGTATTTTAATTCGTCAATCATTACATAACTTTATTACGAGATCAAGTACAATATTGTATCGATTCAAAACGTCTTTATGATTGACCAGTACTTTGGGTTATATGTAATTCGAAACAGCCCTATCTTCATAGTTAAGTCCGCTAGTAACTCTAGTAATTGCAGTATTGTTGAAAATATTTATAAGTGTAAAGTGTTTCACTTAAAATGTATTAAAATAAATAATAATAAATATAGTCAGATGTCTGTGACATAACGCACATTTTGTTTGTATGGGCTCATGTGTATGAAATGTTGATGATGTCTATGATATGTGGTCTAATTGTCGAACACAGTCGCTACCAAAATTTTTAATATTTTAAACCTTTATACAGGCACATTACAGCATACGCGTTGGTCGGCTATATTGAACATGAGTATGTATCAATAACATTTCTGTACCTAAGGACAACAGTCTCTTCCTAATGATTGCGAACATTTTGAACACGAAGTGAAATGAATCGCAAGCCATTTCGTCGACCAAAAACCGTTGAGAAACGTAGAGGTGATGTCAAAATTTATACACGTACATCTTGAAATCGCAACGAAATCGATCGAAAGTTAGCACGAACAGTGCGTTCCAATATATACATAATTAAGCATACCCACGAACGCACAGTCACTACGAGGCTGTATTTGACGCCGTTATTTCGCCTAAAACTGACGAGAATTAGATCACGTCATCTCATTTGAAAAATGTTACCCGGCGTCTTACGTAAGCAAACGCGATCCGTCGCGGCGCGTCTCGAAAATAACACACAATTGACACCTATTGCTTATACACTGCAATCCTAGCATTGCGAAACTTCAAATTATGGGCATTTAGAAGAGGTTTTTGACTTTGCGACGTCAAAATACTCTTTCTAGGAAACCAAAACCTTATATTTTGACATGACAGGCACAGTTCGAGACAATTCGCCAGCACATGGGAGAATTTTTTAGCTTTAAATTCGCATGCCATCGTGTTTGCTTCGAATCGCCTACATGAAACATCGCCTTAGCGATTTGATAGCGACTGTTCGACAATCGGCCTTCTCGTGGCGAAGTAACTTCGTACAATTTAAGAATTAATTAAAAATAGATTTGTTTTCAAGAATTTGATAATGAGAAAATTCCAGAACTACCATTGTGATTACGAATGTGCTAAGAAATGTTCAATAGTATTGTAAATGTTAGCGATTAGGTGGAGATAATAAATGTTTGAATACAATAGCAATATTAGCAAAAATAATAAAACAAAATATATAAATTGAGTTTTCAATTCAATTATAAAGTCGAAAACGTTTAATAAGTATTCATATTTAGTACGATTGGAAGAAAAATTATCGTAGAAGTTTTAGCATCTACGATGAAATGATCCGAATACTATGTTCACATTAACTAGAATGTTTAATACTTTTTTTGATAATGACAATAATAAATATAAAATAAAAAAGTGTTAATATTGTTAAAGTATGTACCATTTCAAGCAAGAACAAGACACAAAAAGGTTAATTCTTGGAAATATCGAGCAAGTCGTTACAATAGAAGAATATGTTTTTTATAAAACCTAAAGAATTCTGCGGTACATGAAAACTTAACAATACATTCGGTTAGAGAATTTTTTGCACATCTGTTTCCGTGATTTATCTTTCAAGGTGAGCTCTTACTCGATTAGGCATTTACAAAGATTTAGAAAAATGAAAAAAATCGATTCTCGTTTACGTTTAATAATTATGTTAAAATAAATCGTTAATGAAATCGTTTTACGCGAATAATCGAAACTTGAGTGTAAATTAAAAAAAAAGTTTTTTTTTTTAAATAATATTACTTTATTTATTTTTTGACTTGGCTCTATGGTTATTGATCTTATGGCCACGGTAGATAAATATTATGTTTGCGATTCATGTTCAAAGATAATAAGATAGTTCTAAGTGCTCACTACAGAACAAAATCTGTTACTAAATATTTATACCAATACGATTGCAAATCATAAATACATATCCAAAAATCGAAATATTATTATCAGATATTATATAGCCATAGTTATGTCAAAGAAATTCGTAAACATTGTTTGAAAATGTGGTTCTGATATAAGTCTAGAACGTTCGAACATTTCAACAAATAGGTAGTTTTTCGACGCTACGAAATTTATCGCTACGCTGAACATGTTTTGTCGTCGCGGCGTCGGATTTGTTTTTAATTTTAAACCAACGTTCTTTCTGCATCTAGAACTTTTTTCGTACTTATAAAATCAAGTCGTAATTTCTAAATGCGAATATTTTTCGTAATTAAACAATTCGTTTGTACTAAAAGTTAAATCAAAGATAATAAAACAACAATGATCAACAATGATGATATAATGAATGTAATGTTTAGATATTTATTGTAGATAACTTCATCGTTCAAGAAAATTCCTTAGGATTAAGGAATAAGCGTTTAATTGCGTAATATAAAACTCTATTTAATCTATTTTATAACTTTGTTGACTGGAGACGGATAATCTGCGTATTTCAATAATCATACTGATGAATATTGTATAAACTTGAAATTGTTTTGAATAGTCATCATAACTCTTTTAGTGGGTTTAATAGTACCAAATAGAAATTATAATTTTTAAATAACCCATAATATATAAAAATATTTTGTATACATCAACATTGTAATAAATAATTATTTATTCATTTCTTTATACGTGTAAAAGTGCTGGAACTCCGAGCAGTAAAAAAAAGTTTTGTTAAAAAAATAATAAAACGATATTTTGTTTTCTTTTTTTATATAAATGTATACAGATTATCTGTCTTCAGTCGCCTCTATACTATTGTATATCATTTCTTAAGCTCGGATACGTTAACTCTGTGCCTTTGCTCTATTTTACTTGTATCTTAAAATACGTATCAATTTATATATTAGGTTGGTATTAAATAAATATTCGTATATTGTAACTAACTGTTTCACCTATTTATAAATATATGGGTTACTATTAATTGCTTGGAAATCGCTTTTAAATGCATGTTACACAAATGTATGAGAAGAAATATATAAAAAATTGCTCATGTTTGTATCTTTGCTTCCTTTATTTAACTTGGTATAACAATATATTTTTTACTTTTTATTCATCATATTATTTGTTTGAATAAAATGCTGTTGATTTCGTAAATTAAAAATATACTAAAATGTTGTTCTAAATTACTTTCAAATTCGATTTAATTTTATTTCAAAACTTTTTATTTTATAAAAACAATGCAATTATTGTTTTTTCTTGCATTACGTAATACGTGTGTATTTTAAATAGATTTCTTTAGTCTGTTTTCCGTGTGAGTTTATGAATAAATATCATTATACACTTCTGAATACTTAGTGTTGCCCGTTTTTTAATTATCCATTTTTGTCTCTAAAGAGGTTTACTATAACCGACTAACTCTTTAGATGAATAAGCATTATCGCGTCGTATGTCAGACGACATGTTTATTTTCATGTTAACAAATAAATTGTTAATGAAGTTAACAGGCAAATATATTATTACAAATGTAACTAGATGTTTTACTAACGTTTATATTATTTTCCTTTATAATTTGAGCGATTTTAATTTTTTTTATATAACAAATTGTCTAATTTAAAGACACAGATAGTTTCGTTATAAGCTATTGGGTCTTTTTCTGTATAATTATGCCTGTCAGTGTATCTGTTTGTTACGTTTTCACGTCTAAACTACTAAACCAATTTTGATGAATTTCGGTACAGATATAGATAGGACATTAAAGAAAGACATAGGCTTTTTGTTGTAAAAATAAAACTTGAAGAGGGTGAAGTGGGGGACGAAACTTTTTGAGCAAACGAAGTTGGGAATTATCTCATAATATTTTTATTAGTAAATGTTATTGTTAGTATTTTAGGAACATCGTACCTCTTGTTTGTAAATGCAATGATAAAATGGGGACAGTCGTGATCATCTCATACCTATGTCACAATTAGCAAGTTGTTTCTCAACACCAAATAATTAAAGTATAAACAAATAGCCTGTAAATGTCTCACAGCTGGGCCAAGGTCTCCTCTCCTATTAAGGGGAAGGTTTAGAGCTTAATCCACTACGCTGCTCCACGGGTTGGCGCAATTCTCCCGACACGTGCAGGGAACCGAATTCAAAACTAAAATATGCGATTCAGTTTTCTCTACACACTTATACAAGTTATTTCGATTCGAAATACAAACAATCGAACCGATTTCGATGAAATTTCTACGGCACCAATCTGTAGTACGTTCGATGGAAGTAATAAAATACATTACGAAATGAGAACCTTCTGCTGTTTTAAGTCGGTTGAAAATATAAACACTACTATATTGAAATATTGTCATTTCAAATTACCAGCTTTTTACTCAAGGCATTTGAAATTATAAACGATATTTACATCAAAAAATTAATTTTCCGTTTAATCTTTGAAACGACTGGACCGAATTTGACGGGACTTGCACTAGCAGATAACTAATGTCATAAAGAGTAACATAGGTTACTTTTTTTTAATAATCTTATTTATTTTAATTTCTCGAAGACGTAGTTGCGGGCTCTAACTAGTCCGTAATAAAAAGTACTAAGCTGTAAATACTCGTAACCCTTTGTACTATAATCAGGTAAGCTGAGATGGCGTTGTAATTATATAACGTCAATGTATACATAAGTTAACCGATAGGTTCAGGTTCAAATGTATGATCTATCTATCGCTGAATTTTCAAGTGCTAAAATTTGTATTTGAATTTATCTCATGAACTAGGAAGTGAAGGTAAACACCTTGAGGATGCCTGTTCGTTTATCACTTACAGAGACATACATAATTCTTATCAGCCAATCAACTCTCAACTTTCTCTTTAATAGGATCTATGCTTAGCATTGGACCATTAATTATTTGGTCTAGTGGTTAGAACTCGTCGATCTCAACCGATAATCGCGGGTTCAAACCCCGGCTAGCACTGCTGAGTGATTAAGCGTTAAATTTGTGTTTGAATTCATCTCGAGCTCGGCGGTGAAGGGAAACATCATAAAACCTACATGTGCCGGGAGAAACTATGACACATGTATATCCGCCAACCCGCAGTGGAGCATCGTGGTGGATTAAGCTCTAAACTCTCTTTTAATAGGAAAGGAGGCTTTTGCCCAGCAGTGGGATATTTACTTTATTTTTTTACTTACACACCAGGAGTGGTAGGGAAAAGTATAATTTTCTTCGTTCAACGTAAATTCACACGAAACTTCACGAAAACACGAAATGTATAATAGTAAGCCCATCATCATGATTATCTCAATTTTTTTTTTTCGAGGTCTGAAAACGTGTTCATTCAACCATTTTAATTTTAGATAGAAATTATATAGCATATATCATCCTGACAAATACGAGAATTGATATCTCGTTAACAACGTCGTCTGAGAAATTTTGGCTCTAGCGTGAAACACATGTAAATAAATAGACTGTTAAAATCAGAACCTTTGTTTGACTTTGCTGTAGTCGGATTAAAAAAAGAACCATTAATACCAGTTCAAAATCATACAAGATTCACAAACAAAACTTTATATGACTTAGGATGAACGTACCACATGTGTACCACATGTGGAATAATTTGGCGGAAAACAAAGACGCAAGGCCGGATGTTAGTAAGTAAAAACCCTTTTGAATTTCTCACAATTGCTCCAATGTCCGAAAAGAATAATATAATAACTTAATCATAATGTTTAAATAAATTTCCGTATTTCATTATCAAGTCGACCGATGTGCTTAAATAATAAAAAAGGATTTTTTTTTAAACAGAGCTGTTTTTTTTGTGTGAATTCTGAGCCTTAGACTCTATACAGTGTAACATTCGTTTGCTTTTAAAAAAACTCCTTGAAACATATTTCATTCGATAATCGATTCTAGTAGTACAATACGACGAAGTGATCTTTCACTTGCGACAGTTTTCGCGGGCAACCCGTAGCTGTCAGGTTTCGCGTCTTTTCCGTTCCATTTTTAAAGTGAAAAAAAAACTAGGAATTCGTTAGTCTTTTAAAAGTCAAAGGTAAAATATAGATACATTTAATTCATATATATTTTTATTATGCATACATTAATATTAATAATAAAAAAAATAAACATAAATATTAATCTCATATATTTAAATATAAGAAATTATAAATGTGTATTATTTTTGCATATGTTGAAACCTGTTTGCTGAGGACTTGTTTTCTAAACATTAAGGAATTTAATTTTGTTGAAATAAAAAATATTTGCGTTAATAAATAATTACTAGCAGTGCGACCAGTCTTCATTCGGCACTGAGATAATTAAGGTATTTATTCTTAAGCACTATTTAAAATGAAATCATAAATATTTATCAAAGTCAATATAAAAACTGTAATAATTATATTATCACAGCGCAAAGGAAGCTTTTTATCTACATGCCTGTTAGCTCTTATATACGAGTATACTCTTTTTTCTCACATGTCTTTATATATTTTTATGAGTATATAATTCTCGTGTTACAGAGCTTGTAACTAAACTACCCTGAAATGACTTGACTGATTTTTATAAAATTTTTCGTAGGTTTGAGACAGATCGTGGGCTATTTTATTTTATTTTTCTTTGTCTTTTTTTTATTTTCACCGATAAGTGATAAAGGTGACTCACCTATTTTTTTTTTTTACAATAATTTATGTGGCAAAACAACGTTTGCTGGGTCAGCTAGTTACATATGTATTTTGCATTAAATAATAAATTTTAATGACATAATAATATTAATAAGAACACTTAAAATTCCTGAGTTATTTATTTCAATAGGAAGTAATATTCTTCTAGCTTAAGTTAATTATTTTAATAGCAGTCAGATTGTATTAATTATCTGTAAGAATGGCAGTATTTATCTATATCTGAAGCCGAATAATAAACACACCCAGGTATATACGGGAAAATTGCTAGGTATCAAAAGAGGTGTACTTACTTACTCACGGACTTTTTTGTTTATTACCCGTGCTCCAGAAGGAGGGGTGTTATAAGTTTGACGTGTGTATCTATCTTCGGCATCGTAGCGTCCTAACATATTGTTTTGATGCGGTTTTATTTGTTTTTAAGTTATTGGAATCCGTCATCTGAAGATATCAGCCACTTTCTAGATGTTAAAAGGATCTGAGCAACTGGTTTTACGACTCGAAATTTACTATATCGTAAATTGTATTAAAATAAAATAGTTGAATAACTTCGACCTGATGCTGCAGCTTCATCTGAAATTAGTAGGAAACGCAATACCTTACCAACTTATACCATAAGTGTCATTTTTGTGCTTGTTGAAATGGTTTCATTGAGGCTGTGGGGATTTTTTATAAAATTTTCGATTTTAATTTATAATTTAAATACCTTGCCAATGACAACGAAAGCCTTAATACTGAATAATAATATATATTTTATCAAAGAGACAAGAGGGTCGTTATTTAATGTTGCGCAAGTTAACTAATCTTATAGCTATTTATTATTATTTTTTATTATTATTAATAACGCCTTCTGTCAAATTTTACGTATTAATAAATAAAAAATAAACGATTTATTATTTGTTACGAGTTTTTTCAGTGTTTTTTAAAGTAACAGTGTGATCATTTCTGGGGATAGAATACCTTAACAAACGATATTCAATTGATCAAAGAACTTCATGTTTTACTGTACAAACTTACTTTCAAAATCAAAATCAAAAAAATACTTTATTCAAATAGGCTTTTAAAAGCACATTTGAATCGTCAAAACAAATAAAAAGTACTTAAGTTCAGGAAAAGCTACCACCGGTTCGGAATGTAGATTCTACCGAGAAGAACCGGCAAGAAACTCGATAGGTACTCTTTTAAAAGTGTGTTATTAAGTATATACATTTAAAAATTACAAATGTTTATATTAAACATCCTGTACGAAATCCAGCTATGCATATACACATTATTATCATCTATATAATCTTGTCCAGAATAATATGCTTTAGCTATTAAAGACTTTTTAATATACAATTTAAACTTATTCATTAAAATCTACAAAAATTTCTGTGGTATTTTGTTATAAAAACGGACACCTTGCCCCAGAAAAGAAACATTTACTATGGTTTGATTAACATATTAACACCATCAATTATATTGAAGCAATCGAATCGCAACCCGTGAAATACTTTTTATTGAATAGTTCCGGTGGTCTTCATCATCAGTTCCACTTCACCAATGGTTTTCGAAGAGCAAATGCAAGAATAACTATCAAAAATCCCTTAATCGGTACAAGGTATAGGTACACCTATATAATGTTTGTTAAAATTTTGAAAGTTATCGTTTAATTTGAATCCTTTCAGATTGATTTCATAGACTTTTTTATCAAATTTGGTTTAGTTCTGTGGTTTTCAAAAAAAATTTGAATCAGTAAGTAATTCAAGTACGTATTACGTATTTTGCTTTTTAAAGTTTAAAAAAGTCGTTTATTTTAAAATGGTTTTATGAAAAAAAATTCGGATTTAATTTTTTGTGGGTTGACACATTACTGTTTATCGGCATCCAATAATGAATGACCAAAATATAGATCTTACTTCGAAGTAAGTAAGTACTTAGTAAAAGTTTCCGCTAAAAGACTACGTCTATCTGGCTAAGGTCTAATCTGAAATATAAGACGTTAGTGAGGTTAAAATTAATTATATTTTCTAAGTCCGTCTAGATCAATCAATACAGCAAAATTAAAAATTAATTGAGACTTACTTACATTTATAAGCGTTTTGACAATTAACTAGTTCTCATTCCAGAACTTAAAGAAGTCCATTACAGTATATCAAAACGAAAATGCTACAATCTTATCTCTATTTTTATAAAGTTTATTTTAGATTTTTTAAATTCGAGTCATAAAGTAATATGTATTGATATCAAGTTTTTTATTTAAGTGATTTAGATCTCAAGCTTAATAAATTCGAAATTTATTCACGTAACGTACAAAAAATACAAGTTCCTTACTATTCTACAATTCCGTAACTGTTCTGTCCGAAGATTTGAGAACATACCAAAGAATTTTATGAAAACCTAGCCAACACTATATAGTAATATTAAAATAAGTTAATATTTTTAGATATTTATATGGTAATACTTAGGTTATAGTCGGTAATCTATATCAACACTTATTTTACAAGGAGGTAAATAAAAACAAGACACGACTTAGTTATATTACTGTTATTTGTACAGATGAATAAAACAATAATAAGTAAAATAAAGGTTTGTTATTACAATACTGTTTATAAATGGATGCTGATAAGCAATAATGTGTCAGTGTCAAATGTGAAAAGGTGGATATATACTTCTTTAAACAAATTTATTAAGAATAGGTTTGACATCTTTACACGCCATTTTCTCAAAATGAAGTTCGTGTGGCTTGACACAGTATTGCTTCTCGGCGTCCAAATAACGTTAGAGCTCAGTCTGACACGACACAGTAGTGTACACTCGTCAATACACAATGTGCAACAATACACCACGACTCAGTAGTGTGTTTCTGCCTTAAATCAAAAATTATTAATAAACATCGCGCCAACTGCAATATACAGAATTTAATGGTTTTAACAGACTTGGAAATAAAAAAAATATAAACGTATTTAATGTTACGTTTGCTGCGACAATTTTGACAATGACCCACAATATTATCTTAAAATTGAATTAGAAACACCTTTTCAATAAAAATGTCTTTAGATTCAGCTTACAATTTACGAAGATTTCACGTAGAAAAAACAGCAGAACTGAGAAACTTTTTAATTCAAAAATTGTGTGCATTATTTTGTTTGTTACCACAGAGTTACTTCTCATCCGATTTTGAAATTTTTTTTTATTCGAAAGGGTATACTATCAAATTGGCGTAATAGATTTTTTATTAAAATCGATTAAGTAGTTTTAAAAACACAAAAACTAGAATAAGTATGTCATCCAAATGGATGACATATTTAAGTACCTAAACGAAATAAAATATTTTGCTTTTAAGGTCCTTTGCTTTATTTTCAAGTATTTTTTATTTTTTTCTTTTTATATTTGAATACACAGCAACTAAACTAAAAGTGTCTCGTTCGAGGACGTTAAAATAAAATAAGATACAGTGTTTTAGAGAAAACTTGTTTTGGATGTCCTTCCTATCGTTGATATCTCTCTGATATAGCCAAATTCTTAATCGCGAAATTATTTATTGACTATTGAAAAATAAATATACAATATTCAATTCATTAAATTAAGATACTTTTTTGAATCTACTTGAATCTTTTTTGAATAATGTTAAATACGTGACGCATGATCAGAATACATCAATATCTCTATTTATGTGTTAACACATTATTGCTTATCAGCATTCATATATGAAAAGAAGTTATGTTGTTGAACGTTGATGAACTTTGAATTTTTAGTTATAAGAATGTTACTATGTTATCGAAGTAATTAATTATATATGCGGAATAGATCGGATGTATAGGTACTTACTCTTAAGAGTTCCGTATCTCTGGAATAAATATTCATATTTGGACGCTGATAAGCAATACTGTGTCAAGCCACACGGACATCATTTTGAGAAAATGGCGTCTTCTTTAGACGCCAAACCCATTTTTAACAAATTGGTTTGAAGAAGTATATATCCATCTTTTCTTTTGTTTTTGATAAAAGGTATAATGAATTAAATTCAGACTTATATATTTAATATATTATCTAATAAAAAGTTTTTTTTAAATATACGAGATTATTGTATAAATTATGAAATATGGAACGCACTTGAACTTCGAAACAATTAATTAAGAAACTTTTTTCCGTACTTATTTAGTTTATATGACTTCAATTTTATAATGTTAAATAGGTGATGCAGTATCAAAATACATCAATATCTCCGAATTTGACTTTTTGTGGGTTGACACATTATTGCTTATCAGCATCCATTTAATATAACGGGTCTTATCACGATATCTAATGGTAGCAATACCGAATTATCTTCGCCTACCCTTACAGGGAAGTGAAACAGATGGCCCCTGGAACGACACAATATCAAGTGTAAACAAAAATGTTGTATTTGTAAGATTCTTACTTGACTACGGAACCCTAACAGGCTTTACTTCGAAGGCCATTGTGACTGACATGGTAATAATTCTTTTTCAATTACATTTATATAGCTACTATATCATAAAACGTTTGCTTCATATAACATCACTTATTATCTTAGCAATTTATAAGGTGACATCGCAGATTGATTTGATATGTAAATTGTAACTATACCTCTAGGGTTTTTCTTATTTTTTTATCGTTATCAGTCTTATTATTATTTTTAAAATCAGTTAATTTTTTTAATAAATTAATTATTTTATACAATTGGATATAATGTCCGCCTTTCGTACACGTGATGATGTTACTACCATTTATAACCATATAATTCTTCATTTCATTCTTGTGATTCTTTTGTATCACAAGAAATAAACATGTACCTAATGCTTAATCCCCAACCCATCTCGCCCTTTACTTTCTATTCTCTTTTCCCTGATGCCTATATTAGCATTTTTGGTTCTCTGGAGCTACAAAAGTACATAGGCAGCGGTAATTACTTAACACTGGGTGCTTTTCTAATACTACTACTGATAAAATACTCACTATTTTTTTTTAAATACAAAAAATAAAACATTAGAGCTGAAGGACCTACCCTTCTGTCCCTTTCCTTGTTTTCTAGTCTTTGTCATCTGTCAATCCTTTATAAAACGGCTACGCATTTGTGGCTCCACCATACTACGATGTTGCAATTATTCAAAGGCAATTGTAATCGTTTAACATCAGGTGAAACGCCTGCTCGTTTGCATATAGCAACAAAAATATTTTTATTCTAATACAATTCTGTTGTTTATTGTTATATTTCATCATTTTTTAGAATTATTTATCCATATCTTATAGTCAAATATTATGATACTTTTTTGATATAAATATTTACCGATTAGAGCTAAATGGTTTGAGTTTGGGAGTATTCATAACTTTCTGTCGTATGTTAATTAATTTGTAAAACGAAGATTCTTCATATTGTCGTTTGTAAAACGGTAAGTTATTTACATTCAATTTACTTTTTTAAAAAAGTATATTTTTAAAAATTTCGCCTATTAAAATATTGTAAGCAATTCCTTCATTTTACTTTTAATCTCCTAAACTAGTCAGGAGCTATTTCAAAAATATACTTGCTTCATGATATTTTCTTTAATTATTATTATTACTTTTTGTATTGTTTTCACGTCATTAAAAACACTTTCTTACATAAAAAGACAAGTTATTAATACACAAATTAAAAAGATTATACTACGGTAAAGCCCAGATGTAGCCCACTGCGTACAACTCGTATGTGGGCTGGCTTGAGCGTTACAGTACCACAATCTCACAGAAATTTGGCGCGAATTACCCTGAGTCAGAAAGCCGAAAAACTACTCCCTTATCCTCTCCCTTCGCGATCACTATCGATTAGTGTGCAAAAATTTCGAATCACTCTTTTTATCAGGTATTCGATACATCAGAACTTTTTTATTACTTCGTTGTAAATTACAAGTAAACTAATAATCTAAAATTTAAAAACAAATAAAAACTCCCGAAATCCCGCACCTATTGATGAAGATCATTTCGATGTGATCTAACACAATACTTTAAAAGTATTGTGTTACTGCTTTATGGATACTGGATACACAACAGTGAATCCTTCTCATTTCGGGTGATGTCTACTATCATTAATGTCGCAGTATATTAAATTTCGAATCGATTAGACCAGTGGTAGTGGCTCAAATACTTTCAACAACCATAAAATTTGACAGACGCGTTGGCGCAATGGTCACTGCAACTGACTGAAGCGCTAACGGTCGCGGGTTCGATCCCCGCTCACGGCAAACGTGTGTATTGGCCATAAAGATGTTTGTCATGGTCTGGGTGTTTGTGTTAGTGTTGTGAGTGTTTCCGGAACCCCGACACAAGGTCATGAGAATGGGGGCCGTTGAGTGTGATGCGTTATTTATTTATTTAAAAGAGCTGATAATTGAAACGCCTAAACAGATATTAATAAATTATAGCTAAGAACCATACAGATAGTTTATTACCTTTTAATAAAAAAAATAGACAAAGAAGGAGTATATTATCTGCTGTTCTTTATAAAAACATAAATATTTTAATTGTAGGTAATCAAAAATGTCAACATTTTCACAATATTTATTTGAAACAATATACTCTCAATTTAGTTTCAATTAATTTTTATCAAAAGCGATTCACTAGTTAAAAATAACTGGAATTAATATGCCATTAAAACAAACGAAAATGCGAAATTCACTTTTAAAGTCGATTAAGGAATCGACTTTAGCCTTAATTATGTCTAATTACAATTAAAGTTGATTAACCTAGCATAAAGAGCCACTGCGACGATGGATATCTGAAACCGATTATTTTGATACTATTTTCGTCACTAATTAAAATATAATATTAGTCTTAATAAAGCATCGATAGTAATAACTTTGTTTTTTTTTTTTTTATTTCAATTGTTTTTCTTGTAAGACATTAATTTGTACAGTGTTACCAATAGTGTAAAGTTTTGTAAATATATTTAATAAGATAACATTCAAAATTAAAAAAAAACCCTCGTAAATTGTTTCATTGAAACTATTTCAAAGAACCGCAACACGATAGTTTTGCAGTAAGTTGATGAGGATTTATATAACTTGCTAATTCCGGAGCCGCGGCATCAAGTCAAGCTTGCAAGGTTATTTCAAATTTATCAGACCAGTAGAAATAGTTAATATTCTTTCAACAACTTGAAAAGATCTGATAATATTTGAACGTCTAAACAAATCTTCATAAATTATATCCAACTATCATCTCGATTTCATTAGTTTTAATAAAAAAAACGCATCGAAACTGGTCCATTCGTTAGTGAACTACAAAGCAACAGACTGACACAGAGAACAAACAAACAACGGACAAACGTCAAACTAACACCTCTTTGGGTCGGGGCTTAAAAATAATTACTATACTTCTTTAAGTAAGCATGATCAATTGAGCTCAATTTATTCGACATATTAGTTGTAAAATTTAAGAAATCGTTTAAGATTGTTGTTTTTTATTTACAAAAACAACCAAAAGCATATCAAACAACAGCCAATTATTTAAAAAATGTTTTTAAATTTCAGATGCCATCCAACGCTTCAGAAAATCTCCTGCCACAGGTGACTAAGGTTAATATTGAGAAGACTGCTAGAGACGAATTCCAAGATGAAGAAGTAAATGAATGCGATAAACATGAAATTTGTTATGGAGCAGGTACTATATAAAAAATATTAGATTTGTCTCCGCCAAGGATAGCAGAATAGTTATTATCATCATCACCTGCCTAGCATTTTTACCGGTTATACCAGGGTCTACTTTCTATTCTAGTCCAGATACAAATACCCAGACCTAGGAACAAATATTCATACAAATATAAATATCTGTCCTGAGCAGGGATCGAACCCGCAACCGTCGGCGTTAGAGGTACATTTAGCACCACTACACCAGAGCGGTCATAGCAGAATAGTTATTATAACATCGAAAAAAAAGGAAAACAAATATTAAAAAAAATTTCGTGATTAATTAAAAAAATAATGCGTTCCCATTAGTTACACTACTATATATAATAAGACGCTTTAATTTATACGTCTAGTATTTTCAGAGCCTCTCAATGCAAACAATCGAGTCTTTCATCTTTATAATAATAGTGTACATAATGAAGTCTTTCAAAATCCAATTTTAATTTAAAACGGCCTCCATGAGGTACCATGTATAGTATATAAGCTTATAAAGCACATTCCATATTTAGCAATTTATACAATACTCTCAAAACTTTGATAAAGTTATTATTAGATAACAGATTAAATAATTAAATCTGCTTTTAAATTATAACTTTTATCAAAATAGAAAAGAAAAGATGGATTTATACTTCTTCAAACATATTTATTAAGAATAGGTTTAACGTCTTAAGACGCCATTTTCTCGAAATGAAGTCCGTGTGGCTTGACATAGTATTGCTTATATCCATATAGGGCATTCGAAATTTAAGTTTCTTTTGATACTTTTAAAATAGTTAAACATTTGAGCCTCTATGCCTCGTAGCTCATACTATCCACGGTGTATAACGCCAGGATATTGACCCTAAGTTCCGCCCTGGGGTATAGTAAGAAATCCCACCCCTCTACCTAAATGATTACCTATACAGTAATACATTTGTAAGTCTGATTCTCTTAATTGACATAAAACACCTCTGTAATCTGGTAACAGTTTGCTACGTAGCCTTACGAAAGTCTATCAAAAATAAAGTAAACTGACACACTGTACACTGACAGTAAATTATTTCAGATGTAAAGCTATCATAACTTATGAAAGTCTGAGAGCAAAACTTATAAGTGTAACACTCGCCGAAGACATATTGACGACAAGGTATGCGCAGTGTTCACCTTATACCAAAAGCTCTCACGAAAACTTGTGTATACTTTATTACTTTTATTGTGTCATGTCTTATGGCATATTGCTTTGGGCCAATGCCACAGACAATAAAGCTATTCATTTTGTAAAAAAGAACCATTAGAGCTATTTATAATCTCGGAGCTCGAGACTCTTTTTGTGATGTATTTAAGAAGATAGGTATAGATACGATCGCGTCACAATATATTTACGTTAGTATTTTATATATTTTTCAAAATAATAATTGGTTTCCTACGAATAATATACTTTTGATAAACACTAGAAGCAAAAATAAACTTGTAACACCGACTTTTTGTCTTCATATAGTCAGTTTATATGTGTGTAGTATTAAAAAATCCTTAATAGCTAAAGCATATTATTTTGTTTAAGATTATATAGATGATAAAGATGCTTGGATTTAGTATAAGCTGGTTTCACTCAGGGTATTTAATATATCTGTAACCCATAAATGTATGTACCTACTGTAAAACTTTTTTAAAGAGTAACTATCGAGTTTTTTGCTAGTTCTGCTCGGTAGAATCTACATTCCGAACCGGTGGTAAATTCATTAAATTATTTTTTTGTTTCTGTATTGACGATTCAAAAGTGCTTTTAAAACCTACTTGAATAAAGTATATGATTCAAAAGTATTTTAAGAAGTCTATTTGGATAACGTATACTTCGAACTTTAATATAAGCCATAAGGTCTGGGAGTTGGTGTTTACACTGTGTGTTTTTCCGGCTTCAAGCCACCGGGTCATAAAAATACAAAGTTTATGAAATCGCGTCGACAAGGTTTTCCTGATTTACTTATTTTATTTATTTTAAGAATATATTTACACAGTCCTCAACGTTCAAACAACACTTGGTGTCAATTGAAAGAGATCAAATAGACTGTGTTTACATCGTTTTATGATTACAGATTAAATTATTATTTACGGAAAAATATTAATGTATTGTTGCGCTTAAGGTTATTTTGTTATAAAAATATGTTTCATTACAATTTAAAACGATATAAAAACATTAATCACAATTCTCTAAAAAATAAAACTAAAAATATATAATATTATTGTAGAAAGTAAGAAAAAATACTTTTAATGAGTATTTTTGGGTCAGTTGATTGCAAATCTATACCTATATTTATACATTTATATTAATACGTGAAGTAAAAAACTTTTTTTACGAAAATTGGCGAAGGGAGAAAAAATAAATTAAATCAATAAAAATAACCATTACATATACTATGTATTAGTATTTACATCACACACACGCATATACATTATTTTGCTTATTGTTAAATTCTGTAGTCAAATTAAGAATACATTATCTGTGGTCAATCTTGAAATCGGTTGAAAATTTAATGAACTACAGTCGAATTCAGCTAGGCGACCATTAGTAATAATTAAAACCAACAAAAAGACGTTAAAACAGTCCCAAGAAAACATCCAACATTTTACGCTTCATTTGTTTGCCTACGCGATGCTTGTATTGCAAACATTACATAACTTCGAAAGGACTGCATAATATTTACATACATAAATACATATATACCTATATTACTACATTGTAGCCTAGGGTTTAGCTGACTACAGGTCGAAGGTTTTTGAACTTTTTATTCAAAATCAAAATCAAAAAATACTTTATTCAAGTAGGCTTTTAAAAGCACTTTTGAATCGTCAAAATAAACAAAAAGTACTTAAATTAAGGAAAAGCTACCACCGGTTCGGAATGTAGATTCTACCGAGAAGAACCGGCAAGAATCTCGATAGGTACTCTTTTAAAATTGTGTTATTAAGTATATACATTTTAAAAATTACAAATGTTTATATTAAACATCCTGTATGAAATTCATCTATACTAAATCCATGCATTATTATCATCTATATAATCTTGTACAGAATAATATGCTTTAGCTATTAAAGAATTTTTAATATACAATTTAAACTTATTGATTGACAACTGCAAAAATTTCTTTAGTATTTTGTTATAAAAACGGACACCTTGCCCCAGAAAGGAAACATTTACTTTGCGAAGTCGAAAGCTTGGTGTTATGAGTTTATCCTTTCTTCTTGTGTTAATACAATGCGAGTCACTATTTCTCTCAAAACAATCAATATTAGTATGGATATGTATAATATTGTTATAAATATACTGTGACGCAACCGTTAGTATACCTACTTTAATAAAAACATCTCGAAGGGATTCCCGAGCTCCTAAATTATAAATACTACGAATAGCTCTTTTTTGCAAAATAAAAACTGTATTAACATCTGAAGCGCTACCCCATAGCATCAAACCATAGGAGATGATACTATGAAAATAACCGAAATATACTAATCGAGCTGTATCAACGTCGGTTAGTTGACGAACTTTCCTAACCGCGTATGCTGCGGAGCTGAGTCTTCCCGTGAGAGATAACAAATGGGAATTCCACTGAAGCTTCGTATCCAAGGTTATTCCCAGGAATACTGTTGTGTCACTTACATCAAGGATCTCATTATTCAATATCAAATTATAATTAGGTTGTTTAATGTTATGTAAAGTAAATACCACACATTTCGTTTTTTTGGCATTTAAAACTAGATTATTAGTTGTAAACCAACCATGTATCAGTGATAATGCATTGTTTACATATTCATAATTAGTTCTATTTCTGTCGACTTTGAAAATAAGTGAAGTGTCGTCAGCAAACAATACAATATCACAAACACCTCTAACATAGAATGGAAGATCGTTGATGTATATTAAAAATAATAAAGGATCTAAAATTGATCCCTGTGGAACACCCATTTTTAAGACAGATCCAGATGACTTAATTCCATTTATAGAAACATGTTGAACTCTCTGAGACAGGTACGAAGCAATAAGATCAAGAGCCTTCCCTTTAACTCCGTAATATTCTAGCTTACATAATAGCGTTTCATGTTCCACACAGTCAAATGCTTTAGATAAATCACAAAATACACCAATAGCATTCTGTGATTTCTCCCAAGCGTCATATATGTGTTTAAGTAGCGCCATGCCTGCATCCGTTGTAGAACGACCTTTGGTAAAACCGTATTGTTCCCTATGAAAAATACCATTTACATTACAATGAATAAGGATTTGATTTAAAATAATTTTTTTAAAAATTTTACTTAAGGAAGGTAGTATAGAAATGGGCCTATAATTGCTAGGCTCATCTTTGTTTCCCTTTTTAAAAAGTGGTAATATTTTGCTACATTTTAATAGATCTGGAAATGAACCTGTATCAAGACATTTATTAATAACTGGTTAAGTGCGAGTAGGACTCGCGCACCGAGGGTTCCGTACAGAGGGTTCTTACTTAGACCTAAAGTGCACATTTGCGATAAAAATTAGTCATCAAAGGGTCCACCAACGGACGTGACGTCTCAGCCCTCCATAAACTCAAACCATTTGTAGCCGCTTTAGCCATATTGGCTAGAAATAATAGGTATATAAATAAAAATAGTTGGTCAATTACGAAAATTAAATCTTGAAGATTTTTCCGCTTTTTAATTACCTTGTGTACCTTATCGTTGTCTTAGATTTTTCGCGATTATTATTCATTGAAATAAAACTGTTTTAAACGGATTTAAATCGCGTATATTATTTATTTTTATCATCCCGACATTTCGAGCACTTTGCAGCGTTCGTGGTCACGGGTAGACTAATATCATGTTTTTCAATGGCAGTTCTCCTGGTATCGCATCATCAGCTCCACTTCACCGTATACATTGTGCCGAGAATAAATTGCTTAGCAATCATATTGAAGCAATCGAATCGTAACACGTAAAATACTCGTTATTAAGTGGTTCCGGTACCCATTTGTAATCTTCATCATCAGCTCCACCTCATCAAATGTAGCTTTTCGTGAGCAAATGCATGAGTTACTGTCAAAAATACCTAAATCGGTAAAGGTGTGCCTATAATATTTGAAGATTACCCTCGATTTCTCCAGGATTCCATCATATCCATCTCCAGGATATCATCAGATCCTGATTTCATGACAATGGGACCAAATTGGAAGTATACCCTTTAAAACAAAAAAAATTGAAAATCGGTTCACAAATGACGGAAAAATCGGTGTAAAAATATAAAAAAATACATACAGCCGAACGTAAAACCTCCTCCTTTTTCGAAGTCGGTTAAAAATAATCAATTATTGTATACATAATTACATTTTATTTTATTCTTGTTTTATTTTTATTTATATTCTACTACACTCCACTTCCACTACACTACGTTCGTAAAATATTTAGATTTACATTATTAATCAAAGTATATATTAGTGTTGCCAAGACGAAAATAAGTAGTCCCTAATTCGAATAAAACTAATTGTTTTTTTATAAAAAAAACTTATATTACTAATAACCAGAAGACTTACATGTATTATCTACACAGTAGTAAGAAGTAAATTAATTTACTCGATTTGATTAAATTTAATTTTTAAATTTTCGAACTAAGTTAATACGAGTACTTAAATCAAATCGTGTGAAGCTTTTATATTTAATGTAAATTATGTAATGACGATAAAATTAACGATAATTGATGATAAAACTTTTAAAAGAATAGTTTATTTTATTATTTTTAGCGCGTTTAAATAATATTTTTTATTTATTATTTCTTTATTTTCATATTTAGAATAATTTTAACTACCTTTTTCATGAAAACAATAAGATTAAATATTTATTTGTCAATAGGCTGTTTGCTTATTGCGAAATTAATTGTTATTTGTACTTAAAATATTTGGACAGTTTTAACTAAAATTTTAAATTTTAAAATGATGTTACCTCTAGTAACATTAATCGAGAATTTTATCTACGTAATGTCATAATATTGTCCAGAGATGGCGCTGACTGTACGCTGAATCGCGCTATCATTTTGTTAGCTGCGGCATATAGATTGCATTGCGTTGTTTATAAAGGTTTGCTGCCCCTATGTTTTCGTTTTGATACAAATTTCTCATCATTGATTGTAAAATTGTTTTTTGACCGTGATCAACATCTATGTTAATTTGTTTTAAGTACATAAAATTTTAATTCTAAGATTATATTATTTTCCGCTTGATACGCTCTATTATCAGACACACAAACTTAGTTTATTTTCCAAAAATAATGCGTTTTTAATTAATTGGATACGTATTGATTTATAATTTAGGTTTTGTTAACAGCTTCAAGCGAATGCAGCTCCGAATATTTGATATAATTTACAACTTGATACATTTACGCGTTCCTGAGAAAAAGGTTGAAAGACAGATGTACAGACTGACCGACACACGAACAGAAATTTACAGTTTTCGGATTTTTTCCATTATTTATACTATAAGACCATGCTCCTGGCCAAATTTCATGATGGTAGGTTAATGGGAAGTACCCTGTAGGTTTTGATTCCCTTGTGAAAACGTTAAAAACGCTAAAATACTTAAAATATGCGACATAAATGACCGTATCTTTTGACTGTGTTAACTTAGAAGTCTGATTTTTTCACAGCTCTTAGTAATTATAGCTCTGAATAATTGACATTGATAAAAATTTGTTACCTTCACGCGTTCCTGAGAAAAAAGTTGAAAGACAAACTTACAAACAGACACACATACATACAGAAATTTACAGTTTTCAGATTTTTTCCTTTATTCGTACCATAAGATCTTACTTCTTGCCAAATTTCGTCTTGCTAGGTCAATGGGAAGTACCCTATAGGTTTTGATTCCCTTGCGAAAACGCAAAAATGGTCAAAATATTCGACATATTTGCCATTATCTTTTGATTGCGTTGACTTAGAACTTTAATATTTTCACGGCCGCATGTCATCGGAGACTTGAGTATATGATATTAATTTCAACATGATACGTCCATGCATTTCTGAGAAAAAAGGGTTGACATCCCGACAGACAGACAGACAGACAGACAGACAGACAGACAGACAGACAGACAGACAGACAGACGGACAACAAAGTGATCCTATAAGGGTTCCGTTTTTCCTTTTAAGGTACGGAACCCTAAAAATGAACGCTATATGTGGAGCAATGTCATGGACGATACTAATAATTAATTTTACCGAAATACCCCAAAGATCATTTGTTTTTTTAATATTAAGAGTTTTAAACGTATTTATAACATCTATTGGAGTAACTTGCTTGAAAGAGAATTCAATATTACATTTGGATACATGATTTACAAGTAATTGAGTTGCAGCTGATGAAGATGATTCTAAATGAGATGTTATATCTGAAGGTATTTCATCAAAATATTTTTGAAATATATTTGCAACTTCTAATTCTGAATTTACAATTTTGTTCCCTACGTTTAACTCAATTGGTTTAATTTGCTTATTAGATTTTCCACACACACTATTAATAACGTCCCAAGTAGCCCTAATTTTATCTTCAGAATTAAAAATTTTATCTTTGATATAATTAGACTTAGCATGAATGCACCTTTAAAGGTTTTTGAACACCGTTTGACATGTTCTATAAAATATTCCTCATGATTCCACTGCTTCATACTGTACAATTCATATAATTTATTTCTACTTTTATAAATACCAGAAGTAGCAGTCACTAAATTTCAAATTTGAGTTTACATAAAAAGTCTTTGTTTTAAAAATATTATTGAATTCATTTAAAATTAATTTAAAAACAGAACCATAAAGTATATCTGGATCATGTGAAGTCATATCTAATTTACATATTTTGGACGCCACAATATCTTTATAACGGTTTACTTTATTAACAGTTATCGGTCTACAAACAATTTTCCTTTCGTATTAAGGGATGTGTATGGCTCAACATAGTATATCTTTCACTGTGAGAAGCCTACTTGTACCACTAACAGCTCATATACGGGCTTACTCAACCGGAGTAGTACCACATTCGCACACGAAATCGGCGCAAATAGCTAATAGGCATGAATGGCTGCATTTCTTACGACCAGGAAGACCCTAGAGGCCGAAAACCTATTTCCCTTCCCAAATCGCTGCCCTTGCATACCTTTCCCCTGCGCCACTTCCGTTCTGTTTAAAATTTCGTTTTAAATCGGCAACGTACGCTCCTCTGGTGCTACATGTATTAACGGCAGTAATCAATTACCATCAGGCGAATAACCTTGTTAGGTCCTCTATTTTCTTAAATAAAAAAAAAAATTGAAAAACCAAACAGACTTCGAAAACGAAATAAGTAAACTAAAATAAAATATATATATATATATATATATATATATATATTTTATTTTAGTTTACTTATTTAGAATATATATATATATATATATATATATATATATATATATATATATTCTAAAATATTTTGAAATCAAAACATTCGAATATCATATATATTTTAAACTTTAATATCCACTGTCATATGAGCAGTCAGCTCGTGACCACGACGAATGCAACTTCGTCGAACGACGGGCAATAAAAAGGTATTACTACCATTACTTATTGCGATAAGACTCGTTATATTAATCAAACATCAGGTGTCAACTACAACCATTTACGTGTTACTGGCATAAAAATAATAATTTTCAAAATAGGTCAATAATCGGCGGAGAAATCAGTGAACAAGCATAAAGAAAACATACAGCCGAACATAGAACTTCCTACTTCTTCATAGTCGGTAAAAAATGCATACTTCCGTCGCCTTTTTTGAAAATAAAAATACATTAATAGTCCTTGCAACGTTTTGATGTTGAAAAACACAATCCTCTCTCAAACCGTAGCCTTTGGAATAGAATGATAATTATCTAATTTTTTTATCACGTCTACTAGCGGTTAACGACCTTACAGTTATATAATAATTTAGATAGTAATATATCTGATGCAGTGAATATTGCAATCAATTACTACTAGTTATATATTTCTAAGCTCTATGATTCAAAGAACTTTTATGAGAAAACTTGCGACTTCGCACGCGCGAAGTTCGATTTCTCCATACAAACTTTGGACCTCCATTTCATCCCCTTAGGAAATGGATTTTGGAAAATCCTATCGTAGCGGATGCCTACGTTATAGTAACTATCTGCGTAACATATACTAATAGATTAGTCAAACAGTATCTGTTAGCTTTGGTATGACAAATATTTTTATGTTTCCGAGCCCCCTATACGAAATATCTTATTTTATTATCAATTTTTATTTATTTATTTTTATTACCAAGTATCTTATTTTCTTAATTATTTGAGAAATTTAACACAGACACTGCTAAAATACTCAAATCATCCAATCACTATTTGTTCGTTCGTAATTTATACTCTGTAATATTATTCGTCCAATTGGGACAAAGCTTCGTTAACTAATTTTTTGTACTGAAGGTTATAGGCATTGTACAGTTATTTACTATAGCTGGCGCGTATCTTACCCATAAATGTTTTAGATTTCTGCAATTGTACAATATTTTCTTTTCTTTCAACAAAATTTCAAAACTGACAATTGACGATTCGTAAAAGATGAACAGCAAAAGTCAAATAGTGTGTTATTTCTCTGTTAGGTTACACATATAAATGTGAATGTGACTAATGAGTTTGTATGTAACACTTTAACGCATTAACTATCCAACTGACTGTTGTCAAGGGTTCAGAAACGTACAGAGGCTATCTTTCATAGAGAAAAAAACATCACATCTCAATGGATAGTCTGGTATAAAGCGAAAATTACACTTATAAGTTTTGGTAAGACTTCAGGTAATTCTTCAGTAAATCTTTTTAAGACTTCTATAAAGATTAAATGAAGAATTACCTGAAGGAATTTGTTGTTCTGTTAGTGCCTTTGCCTCTTCACAGCCACAGTTTTCGTAAGGCTAGCTAACTGTTACAAGACTAGGAGTTGTTTTATAACAAATACGAGAATAGAACTCACAAATTCTCGTCTAACAAAATCTATATCTTTAAGATATAGATTTTATTCTAATAAAATCTAAATCTTAAACATATAGATTTTATTAGACGAGAACAGCTACGAGATAAAGTTAGTAAAAACATAAATTTATATAAATAGTTTAAAATGTATGTCCTTATAATTCCAGGTGATGCAATATTTTCGTCGTTCGTCGTGGCGCCGCAGGTGGTCAGCGTGTGGCGAGGAACGTGGGGCATAATGGAGCTGTATCCGCATCTTTTTCCCCACGCGCAGATATTCGTTCTAGGAATCTTAATACATGTCAGCTTTGCCTTAGTCAGGTAATTTTTATTACATTAAGTAATTCAAAGATATTACAGGGAAGTATATAATAAACTTACGTACATTTTGGACTTAGAACCCCCTTTCGGACGACAGACGTTGGCGCAATGGTCACTGCAACTGACTGAAGTGCTAACGGTCGCGGGTTCGATCCCCGTTCACGACAAACTGGATTGACTATACAGGTATTTGTCGTACATAACAATATATGGATTTTGGCATACATAACACCGACCACTTTACACGTTTTGCCTTGTAACTAGCTGCCACTAAGTATAACAGGGAGGATATATGTATATTTGGACCAACAAGTCAATGAGGCTTGTCAAAGTTTGAAATGGGTAAAGGTTTTTAACGTCCTATACATATGCACATATGAACGTAACATCCATCCAGATTTTTTATCGTTTACGGATACATTAAATTATCGCATGATCTATAATTTATATTTGGATGCTAATAAGCAATAATGTAAAAAAATTAAAATAAAAATAAAAAAAAAAATAAAAAAGCATTTTTTTCATTGCATTCTTAAAATTATTTATGTACATGTCTATCTTACTACTAAACAAACTATTATAAGTACTGTTAATTTTTTTTGTATTGTACATACTATCTAATTGAAAAAAAAATATAATAATCCTTTATGCAAGACCCCCTCTACAGGTAAAGGCGTCCTCCAAAGTTTGCCACTCTTCTGTTGATTGAGCTGTTTGAATCCAGTGTCGACTTGCTGTCCTTGTAATTTCGTCTTTCCACCTTGAGTAGGGTCTTCCCCTCTTGCGTTTTCCACAAGGTCCTTTTCAGACTGTTATCTTTTTTGTCCATCTTTGACCTTGAAGACGTGCCACGTGACCAGCCCATTTCCTTTTTAAAGCTAGAGCGTGCAGTAGCAGCAATAATGTGTTAACCCACAAAAAGTCAAATTCTGAGATATTGATTTATATATTCTCATAATCCGTTACAAATTTATTCAGAATAGGTTTCACATCTTTAGACTACATTTTCTCAAAATGAAGTCCGTGTGGCTTAACACAGTATTGCTTATCCATCTATACGATTTGGATAAATTATATAGGAGTTAAATAAGTCGAAAAATGTTATTTCTACGTTGTTGTTACGAAATCGCAAGTGACTTCTAGTATTTAATACACACACGACATATTACAATTTTATCTTAAAACCTAAATTCAATTTTCAGATCAGTCCTATTATCGCGATCAAAGAACGCGTGGGGGGAGGGGAGAGCCGGAAGATGGCTTCGGGAGAGGCTAATCTGCAGAATCTACACGTATATATTCATCATCTCCAACATAATGCACTGGAGGGGAGGCTGGGGTCTGCTGGACACATTTGTTGTTACCATCCTACCTGATGATGAAAAAAAGAGGTGACAGCATTGAAGTAGTTTCTGTCTTGTCGATGGTTATTCAAAAGCAGAAAAGTTTTTTTTAGTGAACGGAAAGTGTCTTTATATGATGACTAGTTCCGCCCCGTGGGTTTACCCGCGTTCGATTGAGGAAAAAACTTATTAAAATATATTCACACACACAACGGAAGTTTTCAAAATTCTCACGCCATTGGTCATAGCGTGATGTTATACAGCCTATAAGTTTTCTCAATACATGGACTATCCACACAAATAATTTTCAATTCGAAGTAGTAGTTCCAGAGATTAGCACATTCAAACAAAAAACACTCTTAAGCTTTATATTATTAGTATAGATAACAAATAGTAATTACAAAAAAAATATATTATTCGTTATAAAACAAAATGTTTATTTTAATTTGACATTTATCTTTAGCAAATGTGACTAGGTATTGTCAGTATTAAAAGTAAGACGGGAATTACATTTGTAAGTTTTACTCTCGTAATAGATAAAACAACTTTTAACCTAGTATCAGATATGAATTAAATAATTGCAAATGTCAAGAATAATGAACTGACAGTATAAAATATAAATCTTTATGAAAATCTGAGAGCAAAACTTATTAGTGTAATTATCACTCTATTACCTATAGTGAGCAAAAAATGTATATCCTTCGTAATATAGTATAAAGTGACTGAATTTTGTTCGTGCGAATTTACCAATTTTAAAAATTATGGAACCATTTGAAAGTATATTATTATTATATACGTATTATTTGAAAACACAATTTATATAAACGCTAGTGAAGCTGCGAGCAAACGCTTGTAGATGACGATCTTTTTGATCCCTCCACCCACCTGATAAAACGTTGTAGAAGTTTTTATACTAAATACAAGATCTTAATAATAATCCATTAATAATAAGCCATTAACCAGAATTCAATTGAATTGAATACCTTGTCATACCTGTTTTTTTTCCCGAACCGACACCCCCCCCCCCCCTCCCCTAATGGACACTGGACACTTTTTTTTATTTATATTAATTGTTTTTTCCACAGACCGGTGTTAATCGGAGGTCTTACTCTGCTGTTCTACTTGGCTAACATCAGCATTCGCTCATCACGCAATATACTCGCATCACCGTTCTTTCTGGTCACGGACGGGAAAGAGCCCACGTACATCTTTACAACACGATTCCAGGCAAAGGTAAGGTAATTAGAAGCTAATATTTTGTACAACAGTATCTTAATGGTTAGAACTCGTAGACCTCAACCGATGATCGCGGGTTGAAACCCCGGCTAGTACCGCTGAGTTTTCAAGTGCTCGTTTAAATTCATCTCGAGCTCGGTTATGAAGGAAAACATCGTGATTCCTCGCGTACCTACATGTAATGAGAGAAATTCTGATATATGTATATCCGCCAACGCGCAGTGGCCCGGCTTGGTGGATTAAGTTCTAAAGCTTCTCCATGATAGTAAAGGAGGCCTTTGCCCAGCAGTAGGACATTTAGGATGTTACTTTACTTTTACTTTTATATACTTTTAATGGAACTGATGTACGCGGAACTTGGAGAGTTGCCTTGGAACAGTCTGTTGATGTCAAGAGAGCGAGCATGACGATTTAGACACTCGGCAGGGTGTCGCTAATTTTAGCTAACCAACTTAGGCTATTTTCGAGCTCCAACAACTTAAAATCTTTATTATATAACTTCAAAAATTTCATAAGCTTTTATATCATATAAATTTTGTAATGACGTTATAAATTGATAGAAAGTTTTTAAATGTAAAGTATATTTTATTATTTTTAGTGCGCTTAAATAAAAGCTTGTTTTAAAACATTTCTTACTTTAAATTTATTTTTTATTTTGTAGTTATCATTGCCAGTATTTGTGCATCGGTATCTATTATTACGTCATGGGATTGTTATTTATGAGCCACCTAAAGATTTTTAGGTACTAATCGAGACCTTCAAAAACCTCAGTGCACCAAAATTTTAGAGCGATTGGAGCAACGAAGTTCACGATCATGAACTTATTTTGTTTTAACTCGCATTCGTATTCTCATCAAGTCCTTTCATTTGATACTCATACATATTGTAGGAAAGCTTAAAAAACATAGTCCGCCTTTTTTCGATATTTTATTTTTCGGTTTAATCGTAGCAAGCCATTTTGATACCCATATTGTGGGAATGAATTAAAAATAACTAGTCCGCCATCTTTGATGTGCCGCCATGTTGAATTTAGAGTAACGTCACATTATTTTTCGAATTGTTCGTAGCAAGCCCTTTCATTTTGATACTGCTTGCCATTTTAATACCCATATTGTGGGAATGCATTAAAAATAAATAGTCTTCCATCTTGGGTGTGTCGCCATGTTGGATTTCAATGACGTCTTATAATTTATCTATTGTCATCGAAACTAAATGCGTATACAAAATTTCAGCTCAATCGGTTGAAGTCTAGTTCAAAATTAAGTTGCAAGATTCCACCCGGATATACATACATATATACATTGCAAGTTAAATAAAAGCTTGTAAAAGTCAAAGTTTTAAGTCATAACGTAGTCAAGTTTAGAAAAATGCATTTTTTTGGAAAATAAATCTAGCTTGTGTATGAGATGTTACAATTATGTCAAACGGTAAATTATTTAATTAAAATTTTAGGTACTAATGACAAATTAACGTAGAAGTTTACTACGTCCATAAAATCAATTTTACAACCACTGAAGAGAAATATTTTATTGAAACAAAAACATGGGGAAAGCAAAACTTTTTAATACAACGCAATGCAATCTATGTTGCAGTTAACAAAATGATAGCGTGATTTAACGTTCAGTCTTAGCTATCTCTTGACAAATTAACAAAGTAAATATTATGTGATATTATTATGATATTAACAAAGGTAATATAATTTTAAAATTTTAGATTAAAACTGTTTCCAAATATTTAAGGTACTTATAACAATTAATTTGACAATAAGAAAACAGCATCATTACAAATAAATAGTTAATCTTATTTTTTCTATGAAAAAGTTAGTTTAAAATTATTCTAAATATGAAAAGAAACATATAAAATTTAGGAAAGGAGTTAGTAACGACGCCGTTTACATAGTTGTAATTTCTAATCGTATGGTAATTTAATTTGTTTTCACATTATGGCGTACAAAATCGGCCATTTTGATTTTTCAAATTGAGACGGATTTTATGACACCTCATAGGTTGAAATCCTTTAAACGCTTGAGGGCCTTCTAGGGCCTAATAAGGGTATGTCTAGCATACATATAAACATACATAAACAAAATATAAACGTCATTCAGTCGCGTGAAAAATAGAAAATCAAGAGGTCATTAGTCAATTGTTTTATATTACAAAACAAATTCTAAGCTGAAGAATCATCTCATTATAGTAGGAGATAAATCGCACAGTCCAGTACATGGGATTCACCAGGGTCAAGGAATAAGTTCGAGCAAACGACCAGCGAGGAAGAGGACACGTGAGATATGATCTGCTAGCATTCATTACTACATTAGCGCGAGGGTCAACCGATTTACCACTATTGTTAAATTAGAACCGAGGTATTATGAATTTATGACTACTCAAAAATTACACAAAAGGACGTTCACAGGATTAGGAGGCACTAGGGGCCAGGGCGGCAAAATTTCCAAGGGTGGCTAAATTTTTGTTTTAACGTATGAATTTGTTTTTTTTTAACGGTTTTTGTAAGGTAAAAATAATTCGACTATACGATGATTGGTAGAATTATTGATTTTGAATATAAAAATTATAAATTTTAGTATAAGTACTTGTTCATATTAATAATATCAACTGCAAATTAAAAATTTATTATTTCTGTAATGTTCCGAATGTCTACTATTTTTTTTTTGTTTTTTTATTTTATTTAAAGAAATGCTTTACTAATAATTTTATGGTAGGTAAGTAATGGTTTAGGTACAGGGAGTGGCATAGTTAGCGTCCTAGGGCATCAATTTGTATAAATCCAGTACTGCCTGCAATCAAAACCATTATAAAATGTATACAGATGCTACTTAAAGATTTGTTTATGTTAACTCAATCATAATTCTTTATCTACCATGTCAATATACAGCTCACAGTGATCTTCGTCGTAATAATTATAATTCAAAACACTTCCCTTAAATTTAGTGCATTATCATAATTCTAAGACGTCATTCTTCTAAACAAATAGCAACTATGCCAACAACACTATCGCGATATCTTAACTACTTCAAAAACAAACACGGCGAAACTCGTATGGAATCGACAGGGAGACGTCCCAGCAAACAAAACGTCAGAACGCGGGACGCTATGATAATGTAATTATATTACAAGTAATCTGTAGTCGTACTAAACCCGTGGCTGGGCGCACTCGTAACTCAGACATGCGTGGAAGCACTGCCGGGCTCGCCGACACTCTCGCGAGTGGCTCGCGTGCGCACTCCGTACTCCTAGAGTTCGCAGACGAACTCTTCGCCAGTGTGGTCGTAGCGCCCGCCGTCGTTACCTATTGGAAATCGTCATGGTCGCTCATGGATTTGTATGTTCTGCCCAAAAATCCCGTACGTAGCGCGGCCGTGTGCGCCGCGTTCGGTCTGTGCTTCGGCTTGCTATTCTGCGTGTTCCAAACGCAGTTGAGCAAGTACTTAAGGCCCGATAGGGGCAGATTGACTTATTATGTCCTGTCGCGGATTTACACATGTGTGGCGGGCTATGCGTGTGTCGGTGGTTGGAGGGGGGTTTGGAACCTCTTGAATGAGTGCACGGGGGATAGCGCAAGGACGCTGTTGTCGACGACGGTGGCGGCGACGCTTGGGCTCGCGGCGCTGAGAACCTTAAGGAACATATGCGCGGCGCCCTTCGCGGTCGCCGTAGATTCTCCGAAAGAATATTTCGATGTGCCTACTATGTTCAGAACGGTTAGTATATTATGTATGCTTCTACACACTTCTGTCGTGTTCTTCTATCGTAAAACTTTAAATAAAATATGAATTTTAGAAAAAATAAAAAATAGATTGGTTTAAAATTACTTATTATACGTCCAATAATTATGTGCATATATTTCACAAGTTATGTACATATTTACAAAATAAAACTACAAAAACATCTTTGTCGAAAAACACATCACAAGGATAAAAAGTCTTAAACAATTTCTCTATAATTACTTATAAAAAAAAAACTAATTTCATTTCACTATAGAAATTAAATGAAAAATACAATACAAAAAATATAATAAAAATTTGAGTTAAGTTAAAACGTTTTTTGGTATGTCAAAATATTATGCTTCCGAATTACATTTTAAGAAATGAATCTATAACAACAACAATAAATTCTATTTATTGTACACCAATTCAAAATAAATGAAAATCAAAATTTATATTTTAAATATACTTTATTCAAATAGGCTCTCAAGAGCACTGTTGAATCGTCATACATAAAAAAAATACATCAATAATAAAGCTACCACCGGTTCGGAATGTTTCCACCAAGAAGAACCGGCAAGAAACTCGATAGTTAGATAAATTATATACAAAGTACATAAAACCGGTCAAGGGCGGGTCAAACTCGCACATAGACGGTTCCGTACCATCATACAAAATATAACACTGTGTACTTTTAAAATACTTACATATGTAAAATAAATAAGATGCAGGAAATAACAATTGTAAGTCTGGTTGCTAGGCAACATCGACCAAAGTTGTCGGCATTCTAGGTTCCAAAATACATGAGCTTATAACATAGCTTTAGTTACTAGTGATCGCCTAGCAGCCGGAATTCGACCATAGTTTATTAAATTTTCAACCAATTTCAAAATTGTCCACAGATAATATATTCTCTATTTGACCACAGAGTTTAATAATAAATAAGAGAGTGTTGTGTGGGTGTGCCGAATACATAGTATTGTGAGTAATGTTTTTTTATTGAATTAGTGTATTTCCTATGCTCCGTCGCCTCAATTTTCGTAAAAAGGAGTACAAACTTTTGGCTTCACGTATTAATATATAGATTGTATATCATTGTATAAGTATTTTTGAGTCACCAAAATGACAGATTTCACGAAAAATTTTCCAAATTTTATAATTATAATACCTACTAACATAGATACAATGACAAGTGCGACTTGCGACTATAGGAAAATTTAATTATTTCTAACATTTGTTAAATATTAAAAAATCAACGATATGTTTTAATTTTAGATAAAGAGCTCTATAATAATATTTGATTATTATAACCAGTACCAATAGTATATACTTAACAAAAAGTTCTGAAAAGTACCATGTTCGATTCCCGCGCCGATTAAACTTTTTCCACAAATCTTTGAATGCAAGTTTCTTACTACCAAAGTTGATCACATGGTTCCTTTTAACAAATTTCTGTAGCTCTCATAATTTTTCTTTTCTCCTTACTGAGCCATCCAAATTAATCACTGCCTTATCAGGGTAAAAGTGTTGAAATCTACATCATAAGAATATGGAACATTTTGACAGCTTAAATCGTTTTGTACTAAAATGCCACCTTTAATTCGACGCCGATAAACAATACTATTTTAAGCCCCACGGACTTAATTTTAAGAAAATAGCGTCTGAATATATTCAACCTATTTTTAACAAGTTTGTTTGAAGACGTATACATCCATCCTCGCCTTTATATTTTGATAAAGCGTATAATGAATTAAAAGCAGATTGGCATAATAAAAAGTGTTGTCTAATAACATATTTTTTTAATATATTACATTATTGCTTATTGCAAAATATTGAGCACACTTCAATATTTATTTATTTATTTCACTTTATTGCACAACAATTTTAAAAAAAATACATTGAGCAAAAGGCGGACTTAAAGCTATATAGCCTCATCTACCAGCCAACCTTAAGACGTGCAAGAAAGAGCGTTCGGTAGATGCATATAAAGTCCAATAAGAATAAATAAATCTACTTGCATACCTAAACACATACATACCATACATAAAAATATTAAAACATTAAAATATTCGAAACATTAAATATAAAAAAAAAATTCGTACTTAATTAGTTTAAACGACTTGTAAACTTTTTGAATAATATTAAATAAATCACGCATTATCAGAATATATTAATACCTTCGATTTCGACTTTTTGATGGTTCACACATTATTGCCTATTAGTATCCCACTTATGGCCTATAATATTAACATAGCGATAGTGTTACAATTACTCCTGTACTGCATCATAATAGCCATACTGGTCAAAGACGTTTTCTTCTGTTAGGATTAAGATTACTAAGAACTTAATTCACTCAAGATTTTTTATTTCGTCTAGAGCGAGATGAATTTAAACACAAGTACTTGAAAACGCACGTGTTCTAATCACTAGATAATCCCTTGATTGATTAATAATATTTCAATGGTCCTAGTATTTTATATATAAAGCATAGAAGCTTTGCTCGCGTTATGTTTTATAATAATACGCACACATACATAAAAAATAACCTATGATCATCTGGAATAATGTACCTTTCCCTAATTTACTACGTACACACAATTATGGTCTCTCTTTATTATATTAATTATTATAGATAAGTCGTGGACATGATATTTAGCACACGAATATTAGGCTAATAGCTAGTTCGTCCGTAAAGTTACACCTCCTAACTAAACGTTAGAATTGATATACAAATTATGAAATCGTGTCCACAACCCGCGCCCTAAAATATGATTCAGGTAAAAACTAGCCTAGGTAGAACGCTTTTCCACCACAGATGTACTACGTTGCCAATAGATTCATTTTCATAGCTTAGCTTACACATTAGTTAAAAGAGGTTTAAAGAGCTTTGTGTTATTATTCAGTCGGGTTTCTTTTATTTTTTTTATTACATATTTCATCATAGCAGCTGGCAAACAAGCTGGCCATCAGAGGATCAAACGAGCAACACACAGCGCCAACCATATCGCGATAGATGGCACAGTATTTTGCCATACTAAATCTTAAATCGATCATGAACATTTGCTGTGTCAAAGATACACAAATCTACCTTAAAAAGGGTTATGAGAAGAAAAGGAGTAATTGAAGCGATTAGGGTGGGGCTTAGGCTTCCGGAAATAATAATAGCTCTTAAGAAAACAAATATTAACTAAGATAACCAATACAAATATATTTTATAAATTACTATTATTAACTTGCAGGTAATCAAATGCCTTCAGTAAAGTAAAGAAATAATAATAATTATATTTTCATAATACGGAAATGCCAATAAATAATATGCACTTATTATAAATGGATCGTCATAATGCTCTTTGTTTATTCTATACACCGGTGAAAGACTTATAACGGAGCAAAACTTAAAATTATATTAGAAATAAAAACTAAAAAAGAACCGACTTCCAAAACGAAACAAGTAAAATAAAAAGCAGAAAATAAATATCGTTGTCTTAGATTTTCGCGATTATTATTCATTGAAATAAAACTATTTTAAACGGATTTAAATCGCGTATATTAATTATTTTTATCATCCCGACGTTTCGAGCACTTTGCAGCGTTCGTGGTCACGGGTAGACTAAGGTGACATTTGTCTATTTGAGATTTTAGAAAATATTATTTACAACTACCGCCAACGGTTTCTTAGATGATATCTTGAATAACGTTCCGGTCGTTGTTGAGTGCAACCGTGACCACGAACGCTGCAAAGTGCTCGAAACGTCGGGATGATAAAAATAATTAATATACGCGATTTAAATCCGTTTAAAATAGTTTCATTTCAAAGAAAATAAATATTTTGTACAACGTATTTAATATCAGTGCCGAGTAAAATATACGAAATTGGCACCATCCTTTTTCCTGTCATTATTAAGTAGACATTTTCAGACAAAAAACTAATAATGATCGGTTACATTGTGTAAACTACAATATATCACAATGGTGTCGTACTTAATAAAAGTACCAGGGCCCCATGAACAGGACGACGAAACCGGAAGGAATTCTTTCCAAGTACTTCACAAATAAAATGATTAAATTCAATATATATTCACCAAACCGACAAAAATGGTCTTTAACTTCGGTATCGATTTATTATTTGGGGCAACTAGATTTGAAAGGCAGCTCAAATGAAATGCCTACTGTTTTAATTATGTAACCAACCATATATACCATCCCATATACATGACCAATAAACATGAGAAAATTCTTGATTTCATCTAAGAGGTTTATTTTACATTCTTGCAATGATCGAACTTTTCGATTCGATTTTTGGTTAGTATTTTCAATAATCACGCATCTTCTTTCCTTTATTTAGAGTTTCTGAGGGATCGTTCTTGCTGTATATCTCTAATTATTTTCGCAGAGAAAATAACAGACTTGAAACAAATCTATTGTTTTATCCATAAACGATCGGAGCAATTGTGGGTTATCTGCTGTTAGTTATTGTAAAATTCCATTATATATTGAAAAATTGAAAACCCCATTCAAATCGAATTGGTAGTTTTAGAAAAAATTACGGATATATAAACATAAATACCATAATAAAAAAATACATACATACAGAACGTCGTTTTTGTAGTAGATTAGAAAATTTCCTTATCGGGGACCCTAACGCTTCTTTTAAAGATTCTACAACACTTGAAAGAAAGCTTGTACCAAAATGTATTAAATTTTATTTTCATCGATTACAAGTATGATAAAATAAGTATTATTATATATTTACAAAATATAAATTAATAAGCCAAATATAAATCTCAATTATTAATGAGCAGGAAAACTAATTGTCCGGGCGTTACTTAAAGTCGACAAAGTGGATATTGCTTTTAAATGAAGGCTGTAAGTTTACTTAGGTTTTTCATATAAATATTTTATAACGCTTCTAACAGGATATAAAAAACATATGACAATGTCTTATTTAGCTTTAGACGCTGCGCAAACACAAACCTTTTTGTGTCGTATACCGGTTGCAACACACCATTTAATATTTTATTTTCATATAATGAGAATGAAATCATTCCCATTCCTGCATTCCCTACGCAGAAGTAACCACTATTAGCATCCATTCGCTTCCAGGAGACATGAACGAAGTCTTAGAACATGATGTTCCAATATCTATGAACTAACGTTTCTCTTTCGATTTTTGTATTCAACAATATGTTAGGCTTAAATGCAATTTCTACCACCCTTGGCGACCACCTGCGTGAGGAGAAAGAGGATGTGCTGGTGGCCCTATACGCGGACGACAGCCCATACTTCGCGTCGTCAAAAAGAAACAGCGACTACTGGATTTTATACCTGAGAGGCTCGATAAGTGGAGGATGGCGGTCAACTTTGGGAAGACGACCGCTCTACTGACTGGAGCCTTTCGGCCGTTACGGCAGCTGCAACTCAGAGGACAGGACATGCCCTGGAAGACCTCAGTGAGGTATCTAGGGTATGACATCGACCGGAGGCTGCGCATGATCCCGACCGTAAACAAAGTAGTCCGGAATGCAGCGGCGGACCGATCGATGTTACATACACGCTTCGCCTCTAGGTTGCCGCTCAAAATAAAACTGAGGATCTACAGCGCCTACGTCCGCTCGCACCTAACGTACGCGGCCTCGGCCTGGTACGCGCTTCGCTTAGTGAGCTAGGCTTTTAAGGTTGCAAATCCAGCAGAATCAGTGCCTGCGAATAATAACAGGAGCTCCGAGGTACGTCAGAAACGACGTACTAGATAGAGACACCAGGACGTCCACCGTGGAGGAGTTCGTCCGTCACCTAGCGCGCACAATATTCGCTTGCGTGGACTCTAGTGCGTGCAGACACCTCCACGATATGCACCACCACATGCACGAGATTCATCAGAGAGGTGTCCTCTACCTCGTGAGTTCCCGAGGCCGCTGTAGCTGGCCCAACGCAGGCACTAACGGTGACGATCTGAACGACGCAGGGGAGGCGATAAATACCCGGGTATACTTCTAAATCTTTGCGTAAGCGATTTCAGCCCTCCGGGCTAAAATCATTGACCGCGACATGTAAAAGCGGCGATGAGGACTTGCCCGTACATTAGGTCACGTCGCAAGCCCGCACCCCGATGTTGATAGATGTTGATATTTCTTCTCCACCCTGAAGAGGTGACCTGAAGTGTAATGCAACATACTAAAGATTATAAGGTCTTAACGAAATAATGAAATGAATATGTTCTGAAAAACAATCTCCGCTAGATTGACCTTTCGAACTGGCTAGAGATTACGATCTTTCAAATTAATATATATTTCTACGTAAAGCGACACGTCTAATGCAATTTGGCGTCGTTGCAAGATATAAGATCCAGCACGTTGAATTGTAATTTAGAACATACCTTTAGCAAACTTTTTTTTATATAATTGACTGAAAAGGAAAATTTGAAAAACCGCCGATTCATTGAGATCTATACGATACCTGTGCTGTAAATCGGTGAGAAGTTGCGTATCCTGTTGATTCTGGCTGCAGCATCTGACCAAGAATTCCATAATTTTGCTTAGTTATGTTGCATGCGTAGGTATTTAAAGTTTTACGTTACACATATGTTTGAAAGTAAATCAAATGCTTATGGTGCACTTAAGATTCCTCCCGCAGCTAGGGAGTAAAGAGCACATGATCTTGAAATGACTGGACCGATCTTGGTAAAATATGTCTAAGGACCATCGCTAAAAACCCTCTTTCATATAAAACAGCCATCCAAATCGGTTCACCTTTTTATGAGCGACGGCGCCACATACATGGCGGTCAAACTTATAACCTCTTTTTGCATCGAGCATTAAAAACAGAGTAAAGGAATTGGCAAGGGACTTGTTCTTACGGCTTTCTCAGTCAAAATACGAAAACACTATAATACACGTCGATCTTTTGTGAGAGTGGTACTGCCCCTATCGAGCCAGCCCATGCACGAGTTGTACCTAATGGACTACAGCCATGCTTTACCTAACTAAAAGTACCTTTTAACAGAGTTCACACGGGCGTTCAATCAACTAGCAACAGGCATATACGTATACAGTGTACACGTACTTAATTTTATGGTGACTTTAATTTTTTTATCATATCTAAATACAGTTTATTTGCGAAAGAGTGAGAGTCGTTATTTTTAGATAGTGTGGCGTGAGAGTAAGAAAGGCAAAGATTTTGTATCATTTTTATGGCGATTATATTCTGTAATACCGTTAAGTCAGTCCTCTTTTAGCCTGTAGCGCGATAGCAGTGCCTTCCTTCCAGAAGTTATGGATAGGAAGAAGCAAACATTAATTATAGATCTCGTTAATAGATGTGACCCATAATGTGCAAAATGAAAATGGTTAAATATAATATTTATTTTTTACCGATAAATTAATTTAAAAAAAAATTGTTTTTATGCCGACGCGTATTGCTTGTCAAGATTAGATTATCCTTTAAAGTTTTAATCTTAAAATGATAAAACTGCATATAAATACGAATTTGCATAGAAGTTTTATTGAATTCGTTACTACTCAAAGAAATATTATATATGCGAAAGTTTGTGAGTGAGTGTTTCATGCCGTAACTTACGTTAAACTTATTTGGGTGAAGTTCGCGATTAAAATAGCAGATATCCTGGATAGCCTATCCTTTATGTCGCGAGTAAAAACTCACCCAACTTATAGACAATATACAGATGATACAGAAACCTTTGTGAGCCAGTCCGTCTTGCACTTGACAGGTTAAACTCAATTGGTCAATTCTAATCATTAACTAATTACGATGTTAAATTTGTATATCTTTCTAAGACATCGTAAAAGATCATTTTGCAATATTATCGCAATAATTTCAAGGAAACAAGATTCGAATAGTCCTAAATATTATAATTAATTTCATTAATTACAGTTAAGAATATTTTTAAGATATTATCTATGAATTTTAGTATTATTTCGAATGTACTAGGTATTGTATATCAATCATATCGTCCCCGCTTCTTAGATCGAACGAAGATGCAGAATATGAAAGTCACGAATTAGTTTATTATAAAGCATCGATTTGATTTTGGTGGGGATTTGATAATCGATAAAAAAATTTATTTACAATCGATTTTTCTGCCAATAATTCAGTATCGTTACAAACCATGCCAAACGCAGGCAGACCGCGAAAAACGTAAAGAAAGAAAATTATTTGCGATATACTAATCTCCTAACAAATTTTAATTTTTTTCTTTCTTAAGCGAAAAAAAAACAAAATTAAATTCAAAACGTATTATGTTTTTGTAGTTCATAAAATCTTACCGCTACAAATGTTTACGCCAGTTATATGCCACTTTGGTCGCGAATTTAACAATTCGAAATTATTTGGAGCACGCGCGACGGTCGCGAAGCTAGCTTTGATTCCCTGACATCGGTCCAACTAACAAACACAACCTGGATTCATACAAGTGAGGTAACAAAGATAGGTTCTCATTTGTTCCCGTGCAAAAAATGTTTGGAAACAGCTTCATTGACTTGCATTCGCTCACCGAGCCCAGAGCCGAAGCTCTCTTGGAGATTGTCGATATCCTGTTTACGACGCTCGTCGCTGGGCCCCTCGTTATAGTATATTGGGGGGCGACATGGGTGCTGATAGATCATTACATTTACCCTGAAGATCGCCTGTTGAGCGCAGCGTGTTGCGCCGCTTTCGGTCTCACATGCGCCCTAGCACTCTGTGCAGTTCAGACACCGTTGAAACGAGCTCTTACATCTGATATAGGAAGAATCAAATATTTAGTACTAACGAGATTGTATACAGCTTTTGCTGGTGTGGTGAATGTGGCATCTTGCAGAGGTGTGTGGAACCTTCAGGAATGCTTTATCCAGGATACCAAGGGAGTGGTAATAGTAACGCTGATGTCGACGGTGGCCATAATATTATTGAGGAGTTTGAGAAATCTCGATTCCGCGCCTTTTTGTATAACAGTCGATAAGGAAGAGGATTATTTTGAATCTCCCACGTTTTATAAAACGGTATGTTTGATTTATTTTTTTTAATTAATTATTTGATTGATATTTAAAAAGATATAAATATAAAACAATAGAATATAGATTTTACCAGCGTTACCAGAATCGATATTTAAAAGTAAAAAAACTGAATTATTTTTTTTTATTATTTCTTACAAATGATGCTTATACGTACGAACCTACAAGATCCAACATTTAAATTTATAAAAGTTTTTTTTTTTTTAATATTTTTTTAATTTCAGTAACGCTGATAAAATATCGTATGCCCAGTTGACACCTGTATATTGTATACATAGCACCGCTCTCATTCGTTATAATTACGAGCAGATATTTACGTGTATGTAAAAAAAAACAATACAAACGCTACTTGGACGTTGATAAGCAATACTGTGTCAAGCCACACGGACTTCATTTTGAGAAAATGGCGTCTAAAGGTGTCAAACGTATTCTTAATCAATCTCTTTAAAGATGGTGCTGGATTGATATACCATCTTTTTTTCTATTTTGATAAATTTTATCTGATAATAAGTTTTTCAAATATATGAGATTATTGCATAATTCAAAATATAGAACACATTTCAATACACTAAACATTAAATAAAGCAACTTTTTCCGTACTTATTTAGTTTAAATTACTTGAAAATTTTTTGAATAATGTTCATTATGTCATGCATTATCAGAATACACCAATCTGTAAATTTTACTTTTTGTGGCTTGACACATTATTCCTTATCAGCATCCACTTATGTTATGGTTTCCTAGGATAACGTCGCCTGTCATTTAGCGGCTTTTATCTTTAAATGACGGCACTCAATCCTTTTGTTTAAAAATAGTAAAAAGCAGTTTCTGTCACCCGTAATATTGCATCCGTATTTTTACAGTCCGCAATTCTAAATCGAAACATTTATGGGAATATTTTTTCAGTTTCACCATCGAACTCACTGATATAGTTTGACAGAACGGCAACGTTTCCTAAAATCGTTTCACGATCCTAATTTATTTTTGTTTACAAATTTATCCAGGTTATATTTTTATTGGTGGATAAGTTCCGATTAAGCTACCGTAAACTTCATCCGTAACGGTGAAACAGGCCCTAAGTATCAAAGATGGCTTACTAATACTGCGTATTGTTTTATTAGGATAAGTGGCATACAACCACGACTGATAAGTAATTTCAGATAAGAATATTATCTTGTTTAATTTATTTTTGCGTGTTTTTTCAGTACTCAGGTTTTAATTTCAAACTTACTTTTTTAATTACTTTGAGTATATAAAGTACATACAGAATTATCCCAATTAACGGGTACATAAAAGCAAACTCAGAAGACTGGAAAATTATTTTTTCAAAAAACTAATGATGCAGTTTCGGTTCTAGTTTAACATGAAATTTAGTATGCCAGCATGCAGGGACCGTTTAAATAAAAACTTGTTTAAAAAAAACGATTTTTACTGTTAATTTATTAATTTTCGCTGGATATATTTCTAAGTCTATTCATTTCTATAATGAGTCATTGTTGTATGGTAGATTGTCTCTTAAATAAGAACGTTTTAGTTTTTCAATCAACAGACCTTGTAGTGATTGACTATACTTTAAGCTACAAAGCTTGGCCAAGCAACCAGGCCACGAAGGTGCACTATCCAAGTGTAACTATAATTTTGTAAAGGTTATTATATCACATAAATTCGTAGGTAAAACTTCATGTTGATGTTATTGACCATTGACTAGCTTGCTTTTCGGAAGTCAACCCTAAATGCAGTAGCAGAGTCATAGTGACACTTAGAATTGGCAATCACAATTAGCAGTATATTTTAAATTTCGTTTCTAAACTGTTGTTGCTCGTTAAGGAGTCTCCTCAGTGGCAGCTAAACTTGAATGAAGTAATAATTTACGTATTTTGCTTCAAGCTTCAGCTTTTAACTAACCTCATATAAATCTATAAACGTTACCTACACCAAAAACACAATTTTTAATTTTTTGTCTATCAGTTTGTTCCGGCTAATCTCTGAAACGGCTAGACCGATTTTAACAGGTCTGACAGATAGCTAATGTTATTACGAGTAATTTAGGCTGCTTTTGTTTAAAAAAAATATTTATTTTTAATATATAAAAAAAAAAAAAAAACGAAAAAAAAATTGACCAATGAAACAGTAAAAAATATCATTATTAGTTTAATAAATAGACTCAGCCTCGAACTTATCTAACGTGTCGATTTTTATCATACACAGCGAAAATCGTGATATCATAACGCGCCATTTCATTTTTACTTTTGACAAACATGAAACTAAATGGTTTGAAAATACCCAGTATCTACACGTTAAAATAATCTTGCTTAGATAAATAATAAATAAATAAATAACCGTATGACGCTCAACGGCCCCCATCAGCATCTCATGAGTCTATGTGAATCCGTATGGCCAATAGTGGCTATAAACATAACCCTTCCCCTTCCTCCCCGAGAATCGGATATCTTTTTGAAGATTTCCTCACCGAAAAAAAAGCCGAAGCATTTTTGTAGGCGAGAATTACACTTGTGATATGACATAATTACTCTTAATTGATGGAAAACAACTTTGCAATCTAGTAACATTACCTAGGTAACCTTACGAAAGCTATGAGTGTCGAAAATGTATTAAGTCTAAAAGCGATGGTAAACAATTTATGTAAATCTTATGAAAATCTGTGAGCAAGAATTACAAGTATAATTCTCGCCTACAAAAAGTCGCCAGTAAGTCTACAACGCCATTTGTAATAAAGACATACGCGCTCGCACACATAAGCGTTTACACACACGAGCACAACATACTACTGACGTGCTGGTTTTCGATCGCATTATTACGCCACAAGACGGAAATATTTTTTTTTTAAATGCACCCAATAATAATAAAACAATAAAGAACAGATAACAATGTAGGCCAATGCACCTAGTTTTAATATCAATTTCAATAGCACCGATAGATTGACAGATCGATCTCAGCCTGTGGGCCTTGAAGCATTTAATTCTTACGTTATTGTATACTCTTTGCATTGCACGGAACCCTAAAAAAAAGAACTTTAAGAGCGAAATACGGTATTTTGTCTATTTGGATGACATACTTATTCCAATTATTTTGATTTACAGATTGACTAAATCTATATTGATAATAATTTTGTTGTACCAACGCGAAAGAGTTCAGTATATAGTTTAAAATAAATATTTTATACACCAGTCTTCAAATGGCGAAGTCTAAAGTAACAAACATTAAATAAAACTACGTTAGGAATAGAGATAATCATGATATATCATCATCTTTTTGAAGTCAGTTGATAACTTACTAAATCTGTTCACTTTAAAAAAAGTTTAAGATTGTTTCGTCTGCAAATCCACTTATCGATAAGCCTAATCCACATACACAGGATTTGTAGAATTATCAGTTTTATGTTTACGATTGTTTATAGGAATTACATTTGCTCCACATTTGACATATTGCTCCAGTTTCTGATTCGAAATTCGATAAAATCAATACCAGATATGACTCTTAAAATCAATATAGATTATAAATGATCGGTTTGTTTTTTAAGTGCTAATTGCTAATCTTGGGAACTACCTGTCCGGTTTGACAAATTGTTCTTACGTTTGATAACTAATTTATCGAAATCTATATTATTACAATTATGTATACAGGGCGATTCGTGAAAATAGTTAATGAAGGAGAAATCTAGGGAATAATAGTTGGACGCTGATAAGCAATACTGTGTCAAGCCACACGGACTTCATTTTGAGAAAATGGCGTCTAAAGATGTCAAACCCATTTGAAACAAATTAGTTTGAAGAAGTACATATGTATATATCCATCTTTTCTTTTATTTTTTGATAAAAGGTATAATTAATTAAATTCAGACTAATATATTTATCGTATTATCTAATAAAAAGTTTTTCGAATATTTGAGGTTATTGTATAAATTGCAAAATATGGAACGCGCTTGAAATTCGAAACAATTATATCAGAAACTTTTTTCCGTACTTATTTAGTATATATGACTTTAATTTTTTTAACAATGTTAAATATGTGATGCAGTATCAGAATACATCAATATCTCCGAATTTGACTTTTTGTGGGTTGACACATTATTGCTTATCAGCATCCAGTTAATGAGGGAGAGGAGAACTAGAAGAACTAGAAATTTGTTGAAAGGAACTATGTCATCGAATTTAAAATTAAGGAAAACTGAATTAAATTAATTTTTAATGAATTCAATTTAATTAAAAAATTAATAGTGTATAGTCTATTTTTCTTTCTTGTCTTATTTGGTAGCATTATCTGAAACGAAAATCACAAATTTTCGAATATTATTTTTCATTATTAATTTTTGATTATAAAAAACGATTCAGTTCAATCATTCGAATAATAATTCTCTAAATCTTTAGTATGGTTAGAAAAAATGACATATTTGTCTGCTAAATAAGACAAGTAACGAAAAATGAACCACATTTAATAAAACTTATAAGTGTCCTTCTCGCCTTACAGAGAAGCACACTTATAAGTTTTGCTCTCAGACTTTCGTTAAGATTTACATTCCTTTAATAATAAGAAGAGATAAGAAGAAAATGCACATATGACGAACACATCTTTTGTACTAGGTTAAAGAGTTTTTATGACAGTTGCGAGAGTACATGTTACGCTTTAGGAATAAATGTCAGTACACCCTCAGTGTACACTAACAAGAAAAAGTTTTGTTTTCTCCATTCCACGTGACATTGGCTAAATAACATGTGTCTAATTGGCACAACTAAAAGCCATTACCCAAAGAATATAATTGAAAAAGTTTTGCTTCTTATAAACAGTGTATAAATTAATATAATTAGTCATGCATTTTGTCAAAACTCTGAATAGTATAATATCTATTAAAACATTGATAACATTCAGAAAAATATTTTATATGGAAAGGCCAATTATATTACGCAATATTGTAAAGTTTCGCGATTTATACTATTCATATTTAATATAACGGCTCTTAGAGAGCCGAGATGGTCTAGTGGTTAGAACACGTCGATCTTTACCGATGGTCGTTGGTTCAAACCCCGGCTAGCATCGCTGATTTTTCAAGTGCTAAATTTGTGTTTAAATTCATCTCGAGCTCGGCGGTGGAGGAAAACATCGTTAGGAAATCTGCATGTGCCGGGAGACATTCTGTCACATGTATATCCGCCAACCGCCAGTGGAGCAGCGTGGTGGATTAAGCTCTATACCTTCTCCTTAATAAGATAGGAGGCCTTAGCCCAGCAGAGGGACATTTACAGGCTGTTACTTTACTTTTTAATAAGGGTCTTATCGCGATAACTAATGGTAGTGATACCTTTTTTATTGCCCGACGTTTCGACGAAGTTGCTTCCGTCGTGATCAGCTCGTGACGAACTGACGAGACGTTATATTAAATGGATGCTGATAAGCAATAATGTGTCAACCCACAAAAACAAAAACTCAAATTCGGAGATATTAATGTAATCTAATAACGCGTCATGTATTTAATAGTATTCGAAAACTTTTAAAGTCGTATAAACTAAATAAGTACGGAAAAGGTTACTTTATTATGTTTAGAGTTTTAAGTACGTCCATATTTTGTAATTTATACAATAACCGCAAATATTAGAAAAACTTAGTACTAGATAAAACTGAATTATATCAATCTGCTAATAATTAAATATACCTTTTATCAAAATAGAAAAGAAAAGATGAATACATACTTCGTTAAACAAATGTATTAAGAAATAGCATTATATCTTTAAACGCCATTTTCTCAAAATCAAGTCCGCGTCTTGACACAGTATTGCTTATCAGCGTCCAAATATGAATTTTATTACACAACTATAGTGGCACAAAATAACTTGGACGACGTTGCCAAGCAACCAGATCGCGACTGAGTATAACGGGCGTGAGTAGACTAGCTTGTCAAAGTTGAAAATGCATACAGATTTTCATCCTCAAATAGTATGAACATAGCCAACGTATAATTACAAAGTATTATTGGAAACGGTAAATATAACATGTATTGATTCTAAAGCTGTATTAAGTTTGCTGGGTCAGCTTGTAAATACAATGTAAACAAAATAATTGTCATTGATAAAAAAAATATACGAGATAAGGCAAAAACGATAATTTTCGTTAGAGAAAAAATATAATGATTATTATATCAATTAAGTGATAACATAAGCTTTCTCCGCTCTTCTATACAGGGAGTCTCGAAACGATTGCCTTGAAGAAGGTTACACTTAAAGATTCACGCACCGTTGTGGGCACGATGGCCATGCCCACAATCCTAATGGACTTGTGACGTCATTTATTATTTCCTTTCGGTATTTGATCGTAAATTAAATTAAAAAATAAAAAAAAATCATATAAGACGAGAGAGAATTTTGAGTTTATTTATATGCCGCATAGTTAAACTAGGTTAGATTTAGTGTATAGTAAATGTAAAGGCGCTCCCACACCGGGAGTATAACTGTATAATGTAACATTTGATAATTTCTATGTTTGAGCATTCGCCTTTAATCGAATCAGTTATTTTTATAATGTCGTACTAAGCGGTTACACTGCTTGGTGTAATGTTACACATTGTACCGTTACATTCTTCGTACTCACTGATGTTATGCCCGAATGTGAATTGTTACATCACAGGCGAATATTTGCGTGCCTTAAAAGATATAGTTAACAATAATATTAATATAGCATATAATAAAAAGTAATTGAATTTTAACTTTGGTATCTTATCAGTTCATCTGATTATTCAAATTGCGACGCCTCTTAAAATTCGTGTTTTAACTATCTACAGTTTACGATAATCATCACAAAAATGTATCATCGCTTAATATCTAACACAACGTAAGTTGTAATCAGACGTAACAGAAGAGCGAGAAAACTACATAAACAAGAACGTTTTACATCAATAATATACTATGTTTAAATTATTATTTACTTACGTGTACCTGAAGTTAAATTTCACATTGATTATTTAATGGTGTTCTTATGTATAGTATATTTTTCTTTACTTGTCTTATTTGGTAACAATACTTGAAACTAAAGTCAAGAATTATCGAAAAATATTTTTCATTATAATTTTTCATCATAAAAATTCATTTAGTTCAATCATTCGATCATTAATTTCTGATCTCTAATTCTTTTGTGTGTGTGTAAATAAGACAAGCAAGGAAAAATGGACTATACAATTATGTACTTTTGAAGCTATTCTGTAATTATGCTAATTTTTACTTACGTGGTGTTTGAACTTAAGCGGCGATATGCTACTATCCGTTATCGAATGTTTTCTTAAGTGACGTGAAGTGGTTTCTGATAGGACTACCGATTTAGGCTGTTTTATTTATTTCGTTAATGGCCGCTCTATTGTCGTTATAATCTCTCTAAAACGAGACTTACATTTGTAAGTTTTACTCTCGTGAGCGATTTAAACAACCCTGTAACCGAAATAACAGATGCGTTGTAAGTAGTTATGAAAGCTGGATGTGACAAAAAAGGCACTGATAGTAAATTCTTTCAGGCGTAAAGCAATGAGAAATAACTTATGTAAATCTTTCTGAAAGTCTGAGAGGGAACCTTATGAGTGTGTTTCTCGCCTAACGTTTATTCAAGCTATGTTTTCGTTTGAATATGTGTAATTATACAAATATTTATTTGAAAGTAGATTTATAAGTTATATCTTTATGAGTCTCTACGTCATAATTTTATATATACAGTATATAATATAATATAATGTTTAATACAAATAATGTTACATTCGTGACGCATTATGAAAGTACATCTTCGAATCGACTCTTCGTGGGTTGACACATTATTGCTTATCAGCGTCGCTAGAAAATTATTCTAGGCAAAAATGGTATCGGTTTATTCTCAAAGATTACGGAAGTCAATCCATATCTTTATATGTATATATCACTAGTCTATCTGATTCTGACTAGAACAATACACAGACTGACAAAAAGTCAGAAAAAAAGAATTATTTCATGACCTTATTCACTTCTTGTTTTTTTCGCAACTCCTTCTAGTCACTTAATGTAAAAAGATTATTTTTAAAGAAATGGTATCTTAAGCGGCCTTTTGTATATTATGTACACACATTTATTTACAAACAAACAAGTTTATGTATTAGTTTTACTTCAATTGTAAATTTATGAAAATTTTGTGTTGCTTGTAACAAATGTATACGCCTGTAGTGGCATACCACACAGAATAAGAATACTTAAATGTGTATTATAAATGTGATTTTGTGTATACCTGGTGTATCTTACGAATAAATTAATTAAGAAACGAATCAGCTAAATATATAAAAATAACCGTTCAGAAGGAACACGCTTCTATGTATATATATACATATATGTACATAGAAAGATTATATACAAAGATAGATAAAATATCTGCAAATAATACTACGTAATAATGATAAAGAATCTAAAATAATGATAAATCAATAATACAAATTTATCTTTAATATCTAAACATGAATCGCAATAACCCGGAATGTAAGAACTTCGTTCAGAAATTTGAACATATTTCTATTTACTACGATAATCTGTTGATTTTATTTTTCACTTCCCTATCTTTCTTTTCACATTTTTTATTGGCTGTGATGCATTTAATTCTTATTTCTTAATGATTCTTATGAAAATTATATATAAATATTATTAAATGAGTAATGAATTAACCCAAAAAAATATATTATTGCCTGACAAACACACAAGATAAAGGTCTATAAAAATAATCATGCATTCATAAATCATAAAAACGTTAAGTGACAATATAAAACTATTGAAAATTCCCTATCTAATTGCATCTAATTAATATATATTTTAGGCGAGAAATCCACTTGGAAGGTTTGCCCACAGATTTTCATAAAATTTACGGTTTGAGATATCTTTATTAATATTTCTCACAAGAATAAAATTCACTTAGGAGAAAAATAAGGTACATTAAAATTTGTTTACATAATGGCTAGCGTTAACAGAAACAGAGGGTAAAATTAAAAAGTTATTCATAGCAAGACAACAAACATCACAGAGTGAGCGTAACTGGAAGTGTCTTTTTATTTTGAAGATTTTATTAGTATATTATTATTTGTTTTGTTTTAAAATATGGAATTTTAAAAGTCTTTTATATGTAGACAATGATTTAGCATGTTTTATATCTGTTGGGAGTTTATTGTACAACTGAGCACCTTGATACATTAAAGTTTTTTTTCCGTAATTAATTCGTGGGGCATATAGATTTATGTCATTTGCTCGTCGTAACATTTTTGTTTGGATTTGGTGTTTTTTTGTAAAAGTTATTTGGGAGTGGATGTCTTTATTTAGAATTTTCCTTATTAGTAGGCAAGTCTTGTAAATATACGTTTGTGAAATAGTCATTAGGTTTAAGTCTTTATATTAAAATTTACATAAATCGTTTATCAAATTTGCTCTATCATTTGAAAGAATTTACTGTCAGTGCCTTAATTTTGACAGTAGTTATAAGGCTACAGGCTCATAAGGGCTTGAACCCAGGGCGGTAAAAGTTAATTTAAAAAAAAATCATAAGGCTACCTAGGTAACTGATAATCAGGTTATTCGTTTATCTAGGTAATCAGAGAATACAGTTGTTTTAAATTATTTTAAAATATAGTTCTCGCCTTATTAAAGGTTTCAATAACGTATTTTTTGTCAAATCACAGACAGACAGTTTTATGAAACCGGCCATATTAAAAAATGAGATAGACTGTAAATCTGTTTATAAAAATAACATAATTCGAATCATGCAACATAGAAGGCTTTCCACGTGACCTTTTCTAAGCAGCTCCTAGCATAATGTCACTTATTGGCTTAAGATTATTATAACTGTTATAAGTTATCATAATCATGGATATTGACCTGTATTTATACGAACAACTTAGCTTCACTTGTTAGTAAATACAGTAAGAATAATATTTAACTGATTCGAAGCAAAATTAAGACAATGGGGCCCCAATTACTTTAATGGAGGACTATTCTATTAAAATATGCATAAAGGAAAAACAGAAAAGAAATTAAATTGATTTAACCGTTATGCTTATTTCTTTACTGTCAATGTAATATTCACAGAAAACCTATATTGATAGTAGAGGTATCCTTAAAATTTTAAGAGAGGCAAAATCACTTCTCAATAATTTGGTAGGAGCTATATAAAATTCCGAGATAAATTCCTTAAGAGCCGAGATGGCCTAGTGGCTACAACAAGTTGATCTTAACCGATGATCGCGGGTTCAAACCCCGGCTAACACCGCTGATTTTTCAAGTGCTAAATTTTTGTTTAAATTAATCTCGAGCTCGGCGGTGAAGGAGAACATCGTGAGGAAACTTGCATGTGCCGAAACGTCAGCGACAGCCTAAGAACAGGCGATATATTATTAATCGTAATGTTGCACTTTTTTATTAAAACCAATGCCAAGAATCATCAAGTCATCTCTAATATATATTTTAATATAACGTTTTATTAATAAACAATGTAATTGTTACAGAGTAGCAGAGAAACCGCATTGTATATTTTGGACTGCGTGTTCTCTGTGACGGTTGTGGGCTCGCTGGTGGTGTTCGTGTGGCGCGGCTCCTGGGCACTGCTGGACATCTTCCTCTACCCTGACGACCAGATCAAGTCCTTCTGGACATCACTGGTGAGTTGAAACTGTACACAGTAACGACTTACGCTATACTTTACTTAAGACTTAAGCTACCGCTACTAACGCCATTTTTTTTTTATTTAAATTCATTTATTTGTGAAACAAAATGTACGCCCTTATTACTCGTACGAATTAACTGTGCACCTCGCTCTGTGACGTCATTAGAACGATACCGCTTGCAAAAAAAAAAGAGAATTATATAAAAAATATATAAATTATAATTTTTTTTTATGTTGATAAAGGGTCGTTTTTATGATAAGGCGTCATAATACTAGGTCATTTTACTCACGAAGTTTTCCAATTAAATAGATACATATGGAACGATATGATATTACAGCTTAACAATAAAAAACGGCAAGTGGGCGTTAGATCGTTCATTACGGTGACATTTTTCATAGTCTAAGATCATTTTTGTATTTAATAATAAGTAAATGTGATACGCTGCTTCTCCGTGGACACAATTTTATTTCAGATGCATGCGATCGTCAAATGAGATAGCGTGCGCATGACATGACAATAGGCTTAAGTAAGACATATTTGAAAAATAAAAAACAAATAAGGTATAACGACATTTATTTTAATTAATCGTTTTCACTACTATAATTAATTACTTCAATTCCCGACATGGTATCAGATTCGTCATCTTCAATTTCGCTTTCAGAGCTGGTTTCTTCGCCTCCAAGGGAAATTATAAATTCTCTTTCTTCTACTTCTTGAAGACGGTCTTTGTCCCAATACTCTTTTTCCAACATTTCAATATGGTTAGTTTCTTTCTTCCACTCAGCAACTGTAATGGACTTTATAGCCTCCCTCGTCAGATTTTCAATTTCTTTTTCAGATTGAGAAACGTTTTTCTCTGCCACCCTTTGCTTCACTAAATTCCATACATATTCTATTGGATTTAAATCACAATGGTAGGGCGGCAGACGCAAAACTTCATGGCCGTGCTCTTTTATTAATTCGTCCACAATGTATTTTTTTACAGGCTTATTCATTACAATCAAATGATACAATTCGCGTTTTGTCATTTTTTCATCATAATTTATGCTGTTGCTTTGCAGCCAGTTTTGCATATCGCGTTTAAGTGACGAGCTGACGGGAGGCTTTTCAGATTGCGTCGAATGATAAGGCGCGTTATCCATGACAACAATGCCATTTGGCGGCAAGTTTGGCAGAAGTTTTTCTTTTAACCATTTCGTGAAATTTTTTGTGTCCATTTCATGATGGTAGTCTCCCGTATTGCTCTTGCATTTGTATAAAAGTTCAGCTCCGGGAATGAAGCCATTTTCACCGCCTGCGTGGACTAGAATCCATCGTTGCCCAGGATTATCATTTTTTTTAATACTTGCGTCGCTACAGTTTTGCCAACATTTACGCACGGTATAATGCGAATGAATCCATGTTTCATCCAGGTATGTCACCGGTTTTTTGTTCACCCCGAGGTCATTGTTCTCTTTCTTTTTTCGCAGGTAGCGAGCCCTCCAAGCGGCGATGTCAGGCTTTTGTATTAATACATGTCGCATATTTATACATTTCTTAAATTTATAACCCAAATAGTTCACAAGTATCAGCCGCAATGTGGTTATCCCACCTGAAAAACATAAAATAAACTTCGTTAGGTTTATATTACTCATTATCGTATTATTATTTCTAAATAAGTATATACTATAGTACTCGTAAATATACTATATAACTACTATTTATATAAGTTAAAATTGTTTCTGTAGATTGAAAACTAGACAACATGTTAAAAGACAAATTAAATGCTTACCTGGAAAATTTAAGTCATTTTTTGCAGCTGCCAATATTTTTTTCAAGGTCGGTACTTCTTTTCTAACTGTATAGAAACTGTTAACAATGTTTCGCAATGCGCATAGATCAAAATTATCCAGCTCGATCTTTTTGGCGCTTGGTCTTCTTTTTTTGCCTGGTGTAGACAGTTTTGGTACATGTGTTGAACCTGAATCTGACACCGATGATGTACTAGGCACGGGCGAATCATTTTGTTGTACAACCTTCGCTTCGTTTTTAATTTTCATCAGTGTTCTTTTTGATATACCAGTAGCCGCACAAGCTCTTTTTATGACTTGGTCTACAGGTATTATAAAATGTTTATTCGCTTTCTCATTTTCAAAGAATTTTAACACCTTTAATATAAGAGTCCTCGCCTCACTATGGATTGTCTTGCCCATAATGTTAATGCAACCAACAGGCTTCACTAACGCAAACCAAAACAAATTTAACAAAAACTTAACAGAAAACTATAATAACAACAGGAGATTTAAACTGTATTTAGACAATTAAAACGAGGCACGCGCAACGGTAACAAAGATGCTATCGCTACTGAGCGCTTACGGCGAATGCGGGGCGCCGCGCGGGGTAGCGGGAGAGGGGTCGCATTCCAGAGAAGTGCACAGTTGATTCGTACGAGTTGTAGACATAATATTATATTGTAATTCTAGTTTCCTTTTTGAGCTTTTTTATCTCTCAAATAAAACATGAAATATATTTTTATTAAATTGTATTGAAACACATACGTATTTCTGTATTTCTTTTAATTTATTGCTGGACGAATTCTACTTATGTCTCCAACATCCATTTTACGGTGGATATTATTATCATATATATATATATATATATATATATATATATATATATATATATATATATATATATATATATATATATATATATATATATATATATATATATAACTGAAGTGAAGTCAACTGATTTGAATCTCGAAGTCAAAATTTTATACATCTAAATATAAAACACGGCTTAATACTTTTGACAAATTCTGACTGAAGGTACTGTGATTTCAAAGGTTAGCTTTAAATTGATAATCATTGCAATTAGTCAATTATTATTTTATCAAGGCCAGAGTACTTAGATTTTACAGAGACTAACAATTGACAAATCTCATAGACATATGAAATTAAATAAAGCATTTGACTCGTATCATAATTAATTTACTTAAATTTTGACTTATCTAGAAACCAATTTTTCAACCATTACTCTTTAATTAGCTAAACGAGATATTTACTGTACATATCGCTGCTCTTCAAGAATATCGATGCAACTAAAAATGATGAATTTTAGAGATTGGGGTTTTTTAATTTCTTTATTAATGTGTTGGTGCATAGCTGCAAATTTTAAACGATCCTTTGATGTTATAACTTTATTGATTTAAAGAAAATTCATCATCGCAACTCTTTTTATGATAAAACATCAAAGATTTATGGTCTTTTGACATACTTAGTTCAATTTTTAGAATTTTGAATTACTACGATATTCTTGCAAACCAGCGATATATTATATCCCCCAGCCGGGTTGGTCAAACGGACACGCGATTCCAACTATATCTCTTAGAGTGGATACTTTGGGGGGGGGGGGGGAGCTAAAAAGAATCATCCATATAGTCGTTAAGTTTTCCTTAATTTTCTTATTTCTTTTCCATAAGAACCTTCTAGGAAGTATCAAAAATCTTTAAAAAAATGAACATCGGTAAAGTCCCTCCAAAGTTATAACGTGACCAAGGGAATTAGGATTCATTTTTATATATTTAAATTTTTGCCAAGAACATAACATGTAACGTTAAGATCATGTTATTTTTCCGCATATGGGTCATACGTCGTCATTGAGTCAGTGACCACTTACTCGAGCCAATTGGTTCTTCCTCCCGACCGCTCCCTGATGTACTACCAAAGCGATTATTGCTTTGTAACTTTGAATATATAAGGTCAATAGTGTTTTTAAATTATTTTGTACATGGGTGTATACACTAACGTTTTGCTAATGAAACTGCATTCGCATTATGCGTTGTTTGTAGAATTTTATTCCTAATTTTATAGATTAAACTTAGTATATATTTTTTTTCTTTAATATTTTGGAAATAAATAAAATTCAGTAAACAGGTATCTGTTCACTTATGAACATTTAAAATGTGCATAAAGGAATTTGTTACTACCTATACCCAGAAAGTCATTATAATAAAATAATGAAATATTAATCCATACTGATAAACAAAATTTAAGTGTCTGTTTGTAATTTCAAGTTAATATTTAGATAAATTAAAAAAAAGCTATTTTTTAATTTGTTGTCTCTTTGTCAGTCTGTCTGTCCGTCTGTTTGTCCCGGCTAATCTTTGAAACGCCTGGACCGATTTTGACGGGACTTTCACTAGCAGATGGCTAATTATATACGTAGTAACTTAGGCCACTCTTTTTAGAAATATTCATTATTTACATTTTTCAAATAGTATAAACGTAATATTGGATACTGATAAGCAATAATGTGTCGACCTACAAAAATTCGAATCCAAGGATATTAAAAATTAAAATCAAGTAATCTCAACCAAATAAGTACCGGAAAAGTTTTTTAACTGAATGTTTCGAATATTGAAATGCGTTCAATATTTTGCAATATGCAATAATCTCATATATTTGAAAAACTTATTACAAGATAAAACTTTTTATTATACCAATTTGTTTTTAATTCTTTATAGCTTTTATCGAAATAAACAAAATGGATATATACGTCTTCAAACAAATATGTCATGAATATGTTTGACATCTTTAGACGCCATTTTCAAAATGGAGTCGTGTGACTTGACATATTGCTTAAAAGCGAAACTTACAAGTGTGATTACCGCATAACAAAAACAAATACAGAAATTATGCAACATACTACATTTCACGTGCAATATCATGACATTGAAGTTAAGTGGGATGAACGGACGGACTGAAATACACCGACTTATTAGTAGTTCGCCGTAATAAGGCAGCTACACTAGACCTTATTAGTTCGGATCCTGAATACTCAATGAGATAATGCTACACTATTTTTAGACTTATAGCCGCTGTTTTAGGGTTCCGCGCCTTTAAAAACCGGTCAAGTGCGAGTTGTACGAAGGTTTCCTTACGATATACGTTTTAAATACTTTTGCAAAATAAACGAGAGTTACGTTTACCACTATCAATATCAGTTCTGTCTAAAAGCCTTTTTTTACGAAGGAGAAATCCTCGAAGAGATACTCAATTCCTGGGAGAGTCTGAAAGCCTTTAAGTGAGAATCATTACTAACCAACTTTAAATTGTTATAGTTGCTTAACTGTAATTCTGATTGAAAAACAATATGAGATGAGACCTAAAATGATATTTAAATACCTATTCAACAATACCCCACTTGACATAGTTCGTCGATTTTTATTTTTTCTTTTCACATTTTGGCGTCCAATAGTCGCCATTTTGATATTTTCAAATTTTACGCTGTCTTTGACAACAACATGACGAACTGACGAATACACGACAAACACTTGACGAACGACATGTCATTTATCAAAATCGGCACATTAACCTCCTTTGCGTAGCGTAGTCGGGTAAAAATTTGTAAAGTCCAACTCGCACTTGACCGGTGTTTATGATTTTTTCTTATAACGACAATTGAAAGACATACCGTGAAAATAAATTTCTTCTTACTTTGGACAGTCGTACGGCGAAGGCTTAGTTATAGGTTCCCACTTGGAAGCTCTTGCATAACCTTTTACAGCCAAAAAAAAATAACTGAACATAACATTATGCCTAAATTCATTTTCCTGTTTGTATAGTCTATGTGTCGTCTGGTCAGAAATGTTATTTCTTTTTTTATCTTATCTATTAGTACCTATTGAGAAAATTCAGCTTACTCGTATTGACACGATAAAAAATGTTTGAACAAATGCCGTGATATCGTGACTGTAGATGAGAATCAGTCAATCAAAATATACTTAATATAAGTAGGGTTTAAATACGAATTCAATGACAAACAACTTAATAAAGTAATATAATAAATGTCATTCTAAACTTTCGTAATAACTTACGACGTATCTATTGCTATGTTACAGAGTTGTTTATGTAACCTGGTGGCAATAGTCTCATATATTTGAAGAACTTATTTCTAAATAAAACCTTTCATTACACCAATTTGTCTTTAATTGATTATATACTTTATCAAAATTGAAAAGAGAAGATGGATATACATATACATACGTCTTCAAACAAATTGCTGAGAAATTGCTGAGAATAGGACGCCATTTTCTCAAAACAGGTGACAGTTACCTCAGTAAACTTACGTTAAACTATTGTTGACAAAAATAAAGACAATAAAATAATAAATGAATCTTAAAATAGCGTTAATAATAGTTTAAATTGATTAATAATCCATATATTTCAACTATAGATGAATAGAATGACATAACCGTTACTCATTCGCAATAGTTAGTAAAATCGATAAACAGCACTTAAACTTATCTACGTATGTAATCGCAATAAACCAAAACAAACTGACGTTTTCACACGATAAATGTCGACGTTTCTTTCATCGATCAACCGGAACAAACCGACAGACAGACAAACTTTTTAAAAATTTGTTTTTGATGTGTACATACATGCGTATATACTTTCATATGCATTTAGTTAAAAGTGGTTAATTTTAAATTACCAAAAGACACTTCAATTTATTAGTATAGATAAGGAAAATCGTTCTACGAAAAATGTGATGAAATGCGTAGCTCTCGGGCTTGGCTAGTAAAATAGGCTAGCGTTGCTGTGTCTATGCGTAGTACACGCAGTCCTGATAGTTTACGTTAGTCTCAATAAGAGCACAGAATTCTAAAAAACCTATATGATTAATGTATAAATAACTGCACGCAATATTAGTATTGATAGCATAATATTAGTACTGAATAATGACACTAATGAAAAATATTATATTTATGTAGAAATAACAATAATTGAACCTTAAAAGACTTGAATTAGGTGAGATGTTTATTTGAGTAGGTAGATTGTTCTTTTAAATATTAGTCATGTTTTTTTTTCAATATTAAACATGAAAAGACTCATTGAAGTGGTTAACTAAAATCACATATCGCTGGTTTGCAAGAATATCGTAGTAATTCAAAATTCTAACAAATAGAATTAAGTAGGTCAAAAGACCAAAATCTTTGAGGTTTTATCATGAAAAGAGTTGCAATGATGAATTTTCTTTAAATTAATAAAGTTATAACATCAAGGGATCGTTTAAATTTTGTAGCTATGCACTAACACATTAATAAAGAAATTTAAAACCCCATTCCCTAAAATTCATCATTTTTAGTTGCATCGATATTCTTAAAAAGCAGCGATATAATACCGAAATTAACTTAAGCTTAATAAAGTAACACCGTAAAATTCATCGCTTGGATAGAATTAATATCGCCGTAAAATTTTTGAAAATTGATTCGTATTATTTCGTTCAAAAATTTTAAATAATATATTTCTTTAGTGTTAAAAAATGATACTTAAAACACGCGCTGTATTAGATTTTATTTTGACATCAATTATTGTGAACGAAACGTGAGCATTGTTCGTTGTTTGCTATGCAGTTCAACGAACTGTTTGCTCGCGATTGCATTTTGTTGATAATGCTTTATTTATCCGTGGAATGTTTTTGGATGTGATAAATATTTATTACATATTATATTCCTGTATGACCAAGTTTTGCTAATTTTTTTTTTTTATATATAATTTCCATATTATATATATAATTTGAACAATTGAATATTGTTTATATTAAATTGTTCAAATTATATTTATATTTAAATTTAGTAGTGAAAATATTGTAGTAAAAATGTGACCTAGTTAGATTAACAGCCTGAATTTACCAGCAAACTAAATTTAATGAAAATCGTAAAGCCGTTTCCGAGATTCAGATTAGGGGCTGTCCATTAATCACGTAAGGCCCAAAGGATGCTTTACAGATTAAATATTTTAGTACTGGTTTTTATTTTTAAGGAAATACACTCCTTATATATTGGTAATATAAAATTTTTATTACAGTTTAATAGTTATGTTTTAAATTTCACACTTATTTTTTTAAGTATTGTTCATTCGAATATATCAAACAAACTAACTTACTAAGCTTTAAGTGAATTTCCGAATAGATATAATTGATCGTGGATTAGCGCAAATTTTACTTTCGGAACCTGCGAGAAAAACCACGCTACGCAACAAGTTATCCATATATTAAAAAGTAAAGTAAAAACTTTATACCTCTTTTTATGAAAATTGCGCGCAAGGAGGAGTATAAAATTTCGAACACTTATAGTTTATACAGAAAATAAAGTGCAGAATGCTAATATTTTATTTAATAATGCATAAAAATAAAGTACTTATAATCAATAAGAAAACATTACAAACACTACCATGTATTTGACAGACGCACATATATATGGACGCAGATATATAAGCAACACTGTGTCAAGCCACACGGAATTCATTTTGAGGAAATGGCGCCTAAAGATGTCAAACCTATTCTTGATAAATCTGTTTGATGAAGTATTTATACATCTTTTATTTCTATTTTGATAAGAGATAATCAATTAAAAGCAGATAGGTATATAAAAAGTTTTATGTAATGAGTAGTTTTTTTAAATTAATGAGATTATTGTTTATTGAAAAATATGGAACACACTTCAATATTCGAACCGTTAATTTAAGTAACTTTTTTCAGTTCTTATTTAATTCAGATGACTTAAAAAATTGTTTGAAAAATGCTTAAAACGAAATGCTTTATCAGAATTGTGGAACACTTTTTGTGGGTTAACACATTATTGCTTATTAGCGTCTATATACTCTTTTGTTTATTGTTATTGTCTGTAGTCAAATAGATGGGTGAATAGATTATCTATGGTGAATCTTGAAGTCGGTTGAAAATTTAATGAACTAAGGTCGAATTCCGACCGCTAGACCACATATTATATATTATACAGTTATTTTAGTTTTCCTTATAAAATTTATATTTGTTATATGATTTCTATTCTTTATGCGTTTGTAAACAAAATATTAAGCGATTCCTAAAAGTACTTCACTATCTACTCTATAAATAATATCCGCCCGGTCGTTTCCACTGCTGTACAAATAAACTATACTTAAACATATTTACAAACAATTATCTCAAAGCCGGTGCTATTAAAGTTTTAAGATATAAGGACTTAATTCATCTTCGTCCGTGTGTAAGTCGGTAATTAACGATAAGGTTTTTATTAGTTTGCTGAAGAATTACGCGTGGCGCCGCTTCTCAGTACGTCTGTCGATGTGTTTTCTAGACGTTTTAGATACCTAATACATCTTGTCAACTGTATATTCACTGGTGACAGAAGGGCTGGCGCATTTGCCTAAAGAATCGGAATTGCGATTCAAAGAGGAAACGCTGTTAGCATTCTTGCTACCATTCCGCGCGGAAATGATTTATACAGCAATCGTTACGTTTGTAAATAGTTAATTTGTTTAGTATATGTATAATTAATATTTACTATTTTATTTCATTTGTAAATCATTTTAATTTTACGTTATAAACGTAGTTTAGTGTTAAAGTCACCGAATCCAAAAATTTACAATTTTTGAAACGAATCGCAAGAAACGTTTTACTCTTGGGAATTCCGCTGTTTATTTAGACTTAATGTCACAAAATGTTGATAGAATAGTAATTTATTAATTTCGAAATCATAGATTAACCACAGAATATATAAAACTTAATTTTTAAAACTAGCTTAGCTAACTCGTGCAATATAAAAACTAGCTTCACGCGGCATGTACAATGCATGTCACCTAAAATATATAAATGTTTTGGGCCGGAAGCCCTCGTGGGCATCCCCAGAACAACCTACGAAAGTTTCATCAGAATCCAACCAAGAATTTCGAAACAAATACATATTTTTTTTTTCATATTTTTAACATGTATATTTATGTGATTGAAAATAAAGCACTTTTTGGGTGACATTCAAATCCAGAAATGATATGTCGAGTTTGTACAAATTATAAAAATATATAAGAAACAAAACCTTTAATATCGTGCGGCAACTATTTATTTCATGACAAAATAAAATTTAAATTAAAAAAAAACCTCGACAATTTTAATAATTGAGACAATTTCATTCCAACATTATACTTCTGCTTTAAATTGTGAGGTGAGGAATTGTGTATCCTGCTGGTTTCAGATGATACTACAGCATCCTGATTCTTGTTAACCTGTTAACGTTATAATAACGATAACATTATCCTTCATAATGTAGTAAATTTCGAGTCGATTAGAAGTTGCTTATGTCCTTTTAACCAATAAAGTGAGCTGATAATCTACACACGTCTACTATAATCCTGATTACAACAGCTTTCATACAAAAAATAATCTTTATCAAATCGGTCCATTCGTGAATTCAATTTTCTGTAGTCAATTAGTGACGTTCTCCATCTTGGAAATCCCATTTTTGATTTTTTTGATAGCTCCAGATACCGATAGATTTTGATAGTTACAGATAAAACGATAATAATCACAATCGTCGCAAATATGTACATATATAAACATAAAAAGAGCCGATTTTATCGGATTTGAAAGAAACTTTACATCTTAGTATCGTAATTCAGATTTTACATATATATTTAGGCTATATACGTTAAGAGCTAGTTATAGCAACCTATAAATATGATTTTTATACGTATTTTTTGCTCTTCACCAGGTGGTTGGCTATTCCATAGTGGTGCTGACTTTCGCCACTCAAGTGCCCATGCGCTGGGCGGTGAGCAAGCTGCAAGGTGCGGCTCGACTGCTCGTTGCTGATCTGTATCATCTTATGTCATTCTTCGCAACTGTTAACGTGTGGCGAGCTGTTTGGGGAATGATGGATGTCTACTTCTTCCCAGGTAATAATACCTTTGAACGAACAATTTTTGCATATATGTACATATATCTAAATCTTGGATAACGCTCTAACGATTTTCATCGCATTCAGTGTGCAGGGGGTTTGCGATAAAACGATCTAGCTAGATTTAATTTTTAGAAAACGTCGCTTAAGAAAAAGAATACCGATCATCCAGGTTTTTTTTTAATATTCACATTTTAAATAAGTTTCAAGTTCTTATAGACATTGACCATGTTTTCAAAGGGAAAGTAGTTATTTTAATGCTTTATTTACTTGATTCGAACAAACAGCTGTAAGCCGCTACTGCGTTGTGATTTTTACAACTTACGTCGTAAATTTTCACAAAGCAATGTCGTAACGGCTGTATACATAAGTAGTATGTAAGCGCTCTCATTAAATCATTTGGACTTTTAAGTCTTATCACTGATTTGATTTTAAGACTTTTAAGTCATTAAATCGTAGATAAGATTTAAAAGTCTTATCAATGATTTAATGACTTAAAGTACTGATTTAGTCTAATGACTATTAACATAATTAAAACTAAGACCGTCGACGGAATTATGACGTCACCACGTATCTATAATGTTCTCAATATATTGGTAATACTGAAGAACTTAATAAATCGTATGCTTTTGTCTATAGATACGCCAAAGCTAAGCAACTGGTGCTCACACATCATCAGTTTGTCGTTGCTGATACTCCTCAATTGCTCCAACTCTATCCTGGTGAGAGGCGTCTACATCGACGCCGAGGAGCCCGCGGGAGACTGTGTCGTATTCCCCTGCCATTACCTCCGGCTATTCTTCCACAAAGAGAGAGAAAAGAAGAGACACAAGACTATCGCAGCGACAAATACTTCTGCTTCCAAGAAAACAGAAGAAGCCAGCGTACCGTTACAAACTCCAGAAGAGAAGGTATAACTCTTCTCTTCCATCAGAAGGATATTACCCGAATTGCATTTCACGCTTCAGTGTACATATTTTATTTATCGATTGTAACATTCCTGTATAATATTATAGAAAGTTGATTATATAAATACAGGTCACCGATGGAACTACCTGTAAATATGTATTAATTAAATAATAATTTTATCAATTTACTGAGTAAAAGTTTTAATATACGAGATTCGAAATTTTTTAATAAGACAGTAAGCTTGTACATTAATATTTTTTCTTGATTTTTTTTTTATATAGATGCGTTATTATTAGGTAGCATTTTAGTGATGTAGCAAGCTTTTCGCCAGTGAGTATTACCGGTTTTATAAAACTACGATTTGTGTCAAGGTTTTTATAATGAAAAAGAAAACCTTAAAGGACATCTAGTGTTCAATCCTTTAAATTTGCTTTTTAGTGAGATTATTATTTTTATATAAAATAAAATAAGTATTACACCTGAATATGTGGTTAAACACATCATAAAGGCTTATGTTTTCGTGTTAGCATAAATTATTTCATTATTTGTAAACATATTACTTTCCACGCCTCTAGTTAGTTTAGTTGTTAGGTATTTTAATGCGCAAATAATGTAAATATTTTTGTAATTTTTAAATTAAATGTTATAAGTTTTGTAAATTACTTAATTGTAATAAATATGTCATTTACATTTTAAACTGTCTTCAGTTCTAAAAATACTATAATATTTTCATGTAGAAACGACACCACAATGAAATTTTTTTTTCTTATCAATCTACATGTAATAATGTCTAAGCAAAGGATTTTAATAAAAAATGTTCGCTGGTTGTTGTTAAAATTTGATTTTTATTCTCTAATAAACCTATACCTACACTTAAAATAAGATAATGTCTTAAAATCGCATTTTTAGTAAATTTAGGTAACATTACAATATTAGCATTATTTTCTTTTTGATAGCCAATTGTGATTTATCACAGTTTTAATTCATTAAAGTATTAGGTAATTATTAATTAAACATATTATTTATTACATCTAGTTTTATATTATTACAAAAACTAATTATATTATTGAATTGTTTCAATAACATAAATTACCCAAAGTTATAATTTATACGTATTTCAAACATATTTAAGCAAAGAAAAATGGCGTAGAGGGCGCTACGACATACCTACTTGCGCTATGCTACAGCTACATAGGAACGAAATCATCTAGTTATCATATATATCAATACATAAAACTGTAAATATATTTACTTGTCTGAACAGAAAATTCCAGACACTACCAGTCGGCTATAAAACATCACTGTAGCTCTTAACAACGGAGCAGGAATCTTACTCTTGACAGAGCCGGAAGCATAACCGCCCATTATGTAACTCACTATCTACCTTCATCACTTAACTTAATCTTTAAATTCGTTAAACTTAATCTTACTTAACATTAGGTAACCTGCCTTCTCGTTTGTATATTATTTTCATTTGTATATACGTTGATGAAATCAACAAAAATATTAAAAAATATATTAAATACCACCACCATTTTTTGTCAATATTACTTCTGGGTAAAGGTCGCGCTTTTTATAAAAAAACGTAGCTGATATTATTTATTATCCTTGATAAGGAACCGGTTTTAATCTAAAAATCTTATCTAAAGGGTTATTGGCTTCTTCCCGGAGGTTAAGATCATGGACTAATATTGTGTTTTAAGATAGTACCTGACAAACGAACAGGCTGTGACATACTAAGTGATCACCGCCATCCATTAAAATATGCCTCACCAGAGGAGCCATAAATGTACTTTCGGGTTAAAAAGAAAGATGAAGTCCAAAAATTCATTTCTTCTCTGGTTCTTTCAGTCACCGTACGAATCAAGTCTATACCTACTTGATGTTTTCGATAATAGCCAATACGTATAAACTTTAGCCAGTATATAAGATCGTCAAATTTTAGTCTTTTATTAGATTTATTAGGGGATGTCCCTACATAAATCCTCCTGTTATGTAAACTACTTTATTTTTTAAATCAATCTATTCTAAAAAATCTTGCTCAATAGATTACGGTTCTTCCCTTTAATCTGTCCGCTACTGCATAATATTTCCGCGTGCGTTGATTTAATACCGTCAATAATCTTGACATATAGATAAAAAATATTGTCTGAATCTTTTTTTTTATAAACACAGCGATAAACTGATCTACATTATCAACAGCCTACCGCAAAAAAATAGTTGGATTTTTTATTATTATGAAGATGGCAACTTCGTATTTTTCATGCTACCAACACTACTAAACTATCGGCCGAAATCGGAAAAATTAAAAAAGTGCCGAAAAAGAATTATATTGCCGAATTATACGTAATTGAAATTGATTGCATCTTAATTACCACTTACGTATGTATATTACATGTCTATGTAACGACATCGAGAATATTCGATTTTAATAGTCATGCTGTTATTAGGCTATTTCTTGTTTCATTATTAGAAAATGCACAAATTGCAAAGGTGATAAATCTACGCTGATAAGCAATAACAATAATAAAAGACGTCTAAAGTATATTCTTAATACATTTGTTTGGAAATATATACATCCATCTTTTCTTTTCTATTTTTATAAAAGGTAAAATGAATTAATACCAGATTCTAATAGTTAAAAGTTTTATCTAATAATAAATTTTTCTACTTTAATATATGAGATTATTGTATATTTTAAAAATATGGACCGCACTTCAGTATTCGAAATATTTAATCAAGGAACATTTTTCCGTAATTATTTATTTTATTCGTATAGGACTTTAAAAGTTTTTGAATAATGTTAAATACATGACGCATTATCAAAATGCATAATATCTTTAAATTTGACTTTTTGCAGGTTTACACATTATTGCTTATGAGCATCCAAAAATCACATAGCCAGAGAGCTTTGACACATATAAAAGAGATCTTTTAACCCGTAAATACATGGTGTATCAAGAATGAAACGCTTACTTCGAAGCCTACTGTCAACTGAAAATTTTACTGACCCTCTAAATAGTCCGTATGTTTACTATGTTTTACATGATCTTCATTTCTTTTTACTATTTTTCCATGAGTCTACTTGTTAGTCTGTTTATATCATTTTTTTTTATTAAATAAAAAAAAATCATGCATTTAAGGGTTAAGGTTAGATATTTATATAGAGACAGTTTACAGGCTGTTAAGTACAGAAAGCCTCGTCTGTTATGCAACATTTGGTCAGCTTTTCAAAACCTGCGGTATAAAATTGTAAAAAAAATTAAAAACACTTTCGTTACGACATCGTTTGCCATTTTTTAGGGTTCCGTACATAAAAATTAAGGACGGAACCGTATTGGATCACTTTGTTTTCCGCCTGTCTGCCTGTTTGTCTGTCACCTTTTTTCCTTATCTTCGTCTGCTGTCTTGTTTTTTTTTCTTATCTATACTAACTTGCACTTTATATGAAAATATTCCCGTGATATTGATGTATTTTGTGTTGATTTTCAGATTAGACGACTTATTTAATTAATTATTATCTCATACAGGCATGTATAAATAAGATAGTATCAAAAAAAGTAATCATTTATTAATTTCGGTTATTCTTATTGATAATACATTGATTATTATACATATCATCGTGTCACGTGTAAGTGAAGGTCATCGCCCATACACATGACTCCACACACGCAAGGGAGAAAAATGAACATTCAAAAACAAGCTTAAAGTGATACTATTTAAGTACATATAAGCAATACTATGTCAAGCCACATGGACTTCATTTTGAGAAAGTGGCGTCTGAAGATGTCAAAACTATTTTTAATAAATTTGTTTGAAGAAGTATATATCCATATTATATTTTCTATTTTGATAAAAGGTATTATGAATTAAAAACAGATATTTTATGTGTTATGTTATAATAAGCTTTTTAAATATTTGTGATTATTTTATAAATTCAAAATATGGTACGCACTTGAAATTCAAAATATTAATTTAAGAAACTTATTTCCGTACTTATTTAGTCTAGATGGCTTGAATCTTTTTTTGAATAATGTTAAATAGGTGACGCAGTATCAGAATACATCAATATCTCCCAATTTAACTTTTTGTATGTTAACACATTATTGCATATCAGCTTCCATTATTTTTGGCGAGTGGAAGTGGGTTCGTCGGATTCGTAAATGAGCAATGATCCTAAATGTTCATCTTCTTAAAAACACTGTATAGATAAGTCGGCTTCTAGGTCTAAGTTCGACTCGCAAAAATTGTGAACATTGCATCCAATTCTGTGCAGTAGTTTTTGCGTGACGTATATACAGTCGGGCAACAAAATAAAAAAAAATTGTTTTGACTTCTATTCTTAGTATAAAGATCCCCATATATTAAATATCTCTTATGTATAAACATGAACCAATTAAAATTTTATTATATTACTATCTTTTTTGCCCGCGGCTTCGTTCGTGTTAATGTATATTTTTGTTAGACTGGACAAAAGTCTACATTTTATTTTTCGGCCAAGTCGATCCGACGCGCACATTATCTACTGCAAGTTAACTGTAATACGCGTATAATCTTTTGTATACAAACAACAATTTAACAGAGTTTTATTATAATCGAATGAACGATACGACAGCGCGTAAGATACGCGTACGAACAAAGAAATATTATTTTTTATTAGTCCAAAAGTAAGTAACAGCCTGTAGATGTCCCACTGCTGGGACTCCTCTTTTATTAAGGAGACGGTTAAGACCTTAATTCACCTCGCAGGTTCACTGCGGGTTGGAATGCAGGACACGATGCTCAGTGGTGAAGGTTAAACCACTGAGCACGAGATGAATTTAAACAATCTAAAATGAGCTGAATTTCGAAATAAAAAAAATCAAGAATAATCAAAAACAAAAAACATGCTATGTCATTAACAAAACGTAAATATATTTTATTATTATTATCATTACTTTATTTATATCATTAAATTATCATTACTTAACATCAGACTACCTGCCTGCTTATTTCTCGGCTATCAGATGAGAATAACATTTGGACGCTGATAAGCAAGTCTATGTCAAGCCAACGGACTTCATTTTGAAAAAATAGCATCTAAAGATGTCAAGCCTATTCTTAATAAATTGGTTTGAAGGATTACAAATCCATCTTTTCTTTCCTATTTTAATAAATAGTATGAATAATTAAAAGCAGATTGTATTTTTTTTTTGTTTTTCAAATACATGACTTTATTGTACATTGAAAAATATGAAACATACTTTAATATTCGAAACATCAAATTATGAAACTTTTGTACTCATTTAGTTTAGATAAATTTTTGTGGGTTGACACTTTATTGTTTATCAGCATCCATTAAGTTTACTCTCGTAATTGATACAAAACATCTCTGTATCCTGGTAGCAGTTACTTACGTAACCTATGAAAGCTATGTCACGACAAATAATCTATGTAAATAGTTATGAAAATCTAAGAGCAAAAATTATAAGCGCAAATTTTGCATTAAAATAAAAATAAAGAATAAGAAGCTACGTGATACCCTTACATTGAAAAGAAAACTGAATTTATTTTCTCAAATATTTAAAATAGGAACAATTTTGCAATAGTATTTACTCAGACTTTTACGATACAACTACACATTGAAATAAAAATATTTTCACAAAGTTTAAATCGCGAATATTCATTTTTTTGTTGTTAGTGATCGGTGTGTTTTTCTATGTTGCGCAACTCTATGCAAGATTTATTTATAACGTGGATATTTTTTAAAATATTTATATAACACTAGCTGGTGCTCGCAACTTCATCAGCTTTGTCTGAGCAGATGCCTACGTTATAACATCTACCTGCATGCCAAATTTCAGCCCGATCCGTCCAGTGGTTTGGGCTGTGCGTTGATAGATCACTATGTCAGTCAGTCAGGTTATATGTATATATTAAGATATTTTTTTTTTGGCAAATAATATTGGTGTTCCTATTTGAAGGCAATAATAAAAACGGAAATTTTATTGCTAATATTTATTTTTTTTTAATCAAAAACGTATGCTAAAGTTATTGTAGTCGAGCCGCGCCAAATATTGCCAGTTCCTGAGATCGCACTTTTCTATCTTACAGCCCGGAGAGCCTTTTGTGCTGAGCCAGTCGATCCTGGAAAAAGAAAAATAAATGACTAAGACTAGCGAATGATATAATTTAAAATTGTTTAAATATAAATCGTAAGTACCCGGTCAAGTGCGAATCGGATTTGATGACAAAGCGTTCCGTACAAGATTCTGTATTTTTTTATAGATATAATAGATATATATAGTATAGTAATAAATTTTGGCACCCAGAATGCCATCTACTTTGGACGACTTTGCCTAGTAACCAAATACCGGCTGACTATGAAGGCGTCAGAATATTTTGATAAAAAATCTTGTCAAAGCTAGAAATGGATACAGATTTTAACGTATATAATATAATAAATGTAATATTATTGCTTACGACTGAAATATCTGAAATTGAATTTGTAGTTTGACTTTTTCAATCCTTTGATATTAAACCAAAGGATAAATCTGGATCTGAATAGATGATTATATTTGCTAATTGTTTCGATTTTTTTTTGTATAAGAATTTGGACATCTTTCTTTAGGTTAAATAAATAAAAAAAAAGTTAAACGACGACGATCATTTCAAATTTTTATAAAGGAAGAGATTCTCGATTCGTAGCCTAACTATATTTTTTAATGTTCTTTATTTCAAAACCCAGTCATTTACTGATCGAGTTTGGAAATTGTTTTTATTTAAAAGGTTTTATAATTTCAAACTAGTCCTATAGAATTTCCATTAAAATCGGTTCAGTAGGTTAGTTTTCAAATCAAAAGTGTAATAAATAATTATGTCTGAGTGTTCTGGTTAATTTCAACGTAACAATTCTTTCCGCTAGGCGTGCTGTATAAGCTTAAATACTAAAAACCAATGAAAGGCACAAACTGGATCGTCACACTATCTAATAATATACATTGACTTATACTTTAGCAACTCTTTTGTGTAATAAGCTAGTAATTATATAATAACGTTACCTAAGGCGAGAATTACACTTGTAAGTTTTGCTCTCAGACTTTTATAACTTTCATGACTTTCATAAAGGCTTACATGAGATATTTCTCAAAGCCGCCTGAAAGAATTTACTGACGCCGCGTTATTTTTTACATGCACAGTTTTCGTAACTACTTATGAGGTATGTGTTACTGAGATACAGAGTGGTTTTATATGGATTTCGAGAGTAAAGATTATAAATGTAATCTCGAACTTATAGAGATTATTTTATATTATTATAGCTAACAGAAAAATTAAAAAAATAGAAAAAAATATTTTATATCTACTTTAATAATTATATTTGTGTTGAAGATAAGAAAAGAAAACAATTGAATATTATATTAAAAAGTTATTACAATATAAGTTTAATTTTGTTAAGAATTTAACACGTACTAAATTTAAATGTTGCCAATAAATAATTTAGGCATCATGCCAGTATTCACGTAACTTAGTAACGCCACAGTCAAGAACGTCAATAAAAAAATACAAAAAAGTTACTTCGTAATATTTTTAAATTCTTCAAAGATCTAATAAATCGACTAAAATATGATAGAGCTTAGCTGTATCCCACTGAATATTCCAATATGGGATGGCTCGATCAGGGTGGTAAGTACCACACTTTCACAAAAGATCGACTTGAAGCTAATATAGCTATACGTCGATTCGTACGGTGAGTGAGTGACCCGAAAGCCTAACCCTCTACCTCCATCCTTTCCTTACTACTCCTTCCTCTTCATTCGTCATTCCTTTTTAAGCTGGCAACGTATTTGGTGCTGCGAATATCAATGATCGGCAACGAGCATATAACATCAGGTGATCCGTCTTCTCAGTCAGATATGAGTATGAAAACTATTAATTTGTCATGTCAATAGTTCTGGCTAAACTGTGAATTATATTTTGAAAACATCCTTGAACAATTCGTGAAGATACTTTTGTCCTTATACACATACTTTACACACGCCACTTTCAATTTCATCCTGATAATCGATATCAGTGACTACGTACATTGTCAAATCAAATTAAGAATAAAGAACTTAATTTTTTTTTATAATAAAAAAGAAATTTGAAATTGATTTCAAAAAGTACACACGAAAACATTACCATGCCAGCAAACAATGTATATAACAAATAACGTACATACGTAAATAAAATGATTTTTAATCTAATATAATGTTATATACATTCAGAGTCGATATAGTGTCGATAGTATTAAAATAGGATAATTAACTTAATCTAATTTTTATGTCATCGGTACTCGAGTACCGATTCGAATTTGTTTAAATACGTCAAGCACTAATGACACAAAGACGTCATTAGTAATTAATTGATTGAGACATGTGGACATACCTGTGAAAATATCGCGAGCCGCGAATTTTTTACCCGACTACGGTGAAGCCAAAAGGAAAGATAATGATTTTGGCGGTTTATGTCTGTATATTTCTACGTACCACGGTAGCGTCTAATCGGAAAAATAGATAAACCGAACGAAATGCAACTGTACAAGCGAATTTACCACAATTTTCCCTCGGTATGTCCTGGTCGAGTCAACCATACATGGATGCTGATAAGCAATAATGTATCAACCCACAAAAGTCAAATTCCGAAATATTGATGTATTCTGAAATGCGTTTAATTAACATTATTCAAAAACTTTTAAAGTCATATAAACTAAACAAGTACGAAAAAGGGTTTCCTAAGTTATGAATATTGAAGTGTGTTCCATAGTTTGAAATATACAATAATCTTATATATTAGAAAAACTTTTTACTATAACAATCTACTTTTAATTCATTATAATTTTTATCAAAATACAAAATTAAACATGGATATATTCTTCTTCAAACAAATTCATTCAGAATAGTTTTGAAATCTTTACATCATTTTCCCAAAATAAAGTCCATATGTGGCTTGACATAGTGTTGCTTATCAGCGTCCAAATATACATGTAATAAACGAGCTATAGTTAGAAGACCACAGCTACCTACCGCAATTAAAAGGCATTAATAAATACTTTCACTGATATATCAAAATTTATCGAATTTTTAGGGGACGTTGTCGTAGAAGATCTTATGTTGTTACACTAGCCGCTTCCTGCAGCTTCTACCGCGTATACTTGGGAATTTGATACCTAACAAACTTTCCACCCTCTTTTTAATCCCTTAGGGAATGGATTTTCAAAAATCCTTGCTTAGTGCACAAGGTGTGCAAGGAACGCAATTTAAGGAACGTTTATGCAAAATATCACGTTCCTTGACCCAGCAGTTTCAGCTCAGCGTTGATCGATCAGTCAATAAATATGTAAGCCAGTCAGTTTTGATGTTTATATAATATATAGTTAATTACAGAAAAATATTTTAGTTGTTTACAAAATTGTTTATTGTATGCATTCTGTTGACAGGGAACTGTGACTACGGATGCTCGTTGCTGGTAAACTTGGAAATAATCCAACTTACACTGAGGCGGTATTTATAGAACAGTGTTTGTTTTCGCTTTCATGATTAATGGCATTTCGATATCTCTACGGCGGGAATTACACTTGTAAGTTTTACTAACAGAATTTCATAAGATTTACATAAATTGTTTATCATTGATGTTAAACCTAAAAGATTTTATTATCTGTGGTATCACTTATTTTTGACAAAGCTTAAGGTTACCTAAGTAACTGTCAGGCGCGGATCCACCGTTGTACGCATGCCCACAACCCTAATGGACTTGTGACGTGTGACACATGCCTTAATAAAATAATAAATACAGTCTTTTTTTCGTTACTAATCTTTTTTTACAGAAAAATATGGCGTATTTCTAGCCACACATAAGAGTTAGATAAGAAATTATCGATGGAATGATTGAACTGAATCATTATTTTAATATAAAAGTGTACTTGATAAAAATTGTTCGAAAATTTGTGATTTTCGTTCGGGTTAACGGAAAATATATACTATACAAATATATTTTGATTTAGAGCAAATTAAAACAATAATCTATACTAATATAATGAAATTGAAGAGTTTGTTTGTTTGTTGTACGCCCTAATCTCAGGAATTAATGGTTCTAATTAAAAAATACATTTTTCTGTTAGATAGTTTATTTATTGAGGAAGGGTACATGCTATATTACATTATGCCACGACTTATAGGAGCGAAACAGTAACCATAAACGCGAGTGAAACCGGAAGGGATAGTTTAATTATATTTTCAACCCTCAATGTTAAATATATTTCGTAATATATGTTATATTGTACAATAATTTGAACGATAGCTATTTCAAAAATAAATCACCTTAAATTTTTTTTGGACTAGCTGCAAAATGGGTTCAATAATTTACAGTCTCCATGTGTTGTTGCGCAAAGAGACAAATTTACGTTATTGAGTGATTCATATTAGAAAGAAAGAATATTAGCGAGTTTATACTAAGACTCGCACTTGGCTCCGCCCGTGGTAACTATTACCAGGTAACCAGGGCGTAACTATAGGGTGGCAGGGCTAACAAAAAGCCACGGACCCTGGACCGGAGAAAGCCCCGTTCTAAATGAATTTTATTAATAAAAATCTTATTAAAAGTAAATTTTCATTTAATTATAAATATGTACAAACCTATGCCCTTGAAATGAAAACTTATCAGATATTTAACTAAAATGCATACAATATTATTAATAGTTTTGGATAACTACTTAAGTGGTTCGTTTAAATTAAGTTATAACATAACGATTTTTACTTGGAGGCATCAAAAAGAATTTGCCACGGGCCTCAGATGGTATAGTTACGCTTCTGCCGGTAACATAGTATTTTTATGTCAGTTATAAGAGAAAAACTTACATGTGTAATCCTCGCCTAATGCTTAGTTAGGTAACTCAATATATAACTAACGTAGCAGAAATTGCGACTGCTGTTTAGGTGTTACAAACACGTTTGAATTTTGAAAACTTCGAATAGACTTCGGTCAGACTCTTTGCAATTGGCCAATTAATAAGCAGAATATGTATATATTCATTGTTTTGTAATCGGTAAAAGCCTGATGATGACAGCCTCCTTGTATACTTATCAATATAGTTTTTTTTTACAAAAACAGCAGGCAAATGAATTGCCTGATAATCACCGGCGTCCATGACCAGCACTAGAGGAGGCAGAAATGCGTTGCCGGCATGAGAATGAATTAAAGGGACTTCCGATTCCCTCGTGTTACAAAAGTATTCAATGTAAAAATTCAATATTCTATAAGTTATCTCTTTTTTATAGCATAATATACCAATATAGTCTATATTTCTATACTAACATTAAAAAGAGGTAAAATTTGTTCATAAGTTTGTATATAGAGGATAATCTCCAAAACTAATGGTCTAATTTAATTTTTTTTTTGTGTGTTGGATAGCCTGTTATTAAAAAATATTATAGTCGATTTTATACCACGCTACGACCCACAGTAGCGAAGCAGTAACCCTAAACGTCAATGAAGCCGCGAGGCGCAGCTAGTTATATACAAGCGGTTTTGGTAACACCAAAAAACTAAGAAAAGTTTTGTAAGATAACAGCCTGTAAATATACCACTGGGCAAGGCCTGTTCTTCTATTATGGAGAAGGTTTAGAGCTTAATCAACCACGCTGTTCCACTGCGGGTTGGCAGATATATATGGGTCAGGATTTCTCCCAGCCCATGCAGGTTTCCTCACGATGTTTTCCGTCACCATAGAGCCCGAAATGAATTTAACACAAATTTAGCACTTGAAAACTCAGCGGAGCTAACCTATCTCGGCTCAAAAAAAGTTCCAAAATCAAAAATGTTACTAATGTATAAAAATCAATCATTTACAGTTTCTTTTATATCTTATCTAAAGAAAATCATACTAACATATGATCCAAGTGAGCCTTCGTCCCTTGAACTTTCCCAACTATAGTTCCGTTCTTAGTGTTCTTCACCCAGCCACAGATCTGGAGTTGCTGTGCTAACTCTTTGCAGTACTTTGTAAAGAAACAACCTAGAAAAATGGAATGTCATTAAAAAATTGCAAGTTTAAATGAAATGTTTAAATTATTTTAAATCGACTCTAAAAGGAGTGTCTTTCTTAATGTTTGTTACGTCAGAACTCCGTCATTTCTAAACCGATTTTGAAAATTATTTCTTTATTTCAAGGGTATACTTTTATATTGGTTTAGATTTTTATTAATTCGGTGCAGTAGTTTGATTTTTAATACTTGAATAAATATGTCATCCAAGTTAACAAAATTACATATTTTAATTATTAATGTTTCTATAATTATAATATTCTAATCTACTACTTAAGGTGTGTAAATTTTTTAAATTTTAGTTATGATTATTATAGATTATCGATATATTCTAGATAATGATTTTCTTATGTGTGGCGTCATTAGTGCATAATTAATAAAGATATATATATTTTTTTATCAGATAAGAAATTACATATCATCATTTATCATGATAAAATCTATGCTTATCGTCCATAAGCCTGACCGGCTGCGAATACGATATACAGTCGCCTAGGAAATTAAGATAACAAATTGAATGCAATAATATGATTTACTAGGTATATAGTCGGTTTGCAAGGGTGTAACTAAAAGTGACTTTATAACCAACGATAAAACCGAAGTGGGACCTAAACTATACGTAAATTATACGTAAGGAATTTTGAGTGCGTTAAACCTTCAATAAAAAAAGATCACTAATAACTGCGAATCAGAATTACTTATGTATACTTACATTAGTTAAATAACTTAGTTATTAAGGTTAATTTTAAAAATCCATTTCAGCTTTTCCTTTGGTTTAATCTTTCTGTTAAACAGTATATTATAGGATAGATTAAATTAAAGATTTACTTTTCTATACGACTTTCACATTCGCATTTCGCACAAATTTTGTTCTGACAACTACAAACACAAAAAACGAATAAGCCAAAGTGTATAAGTAGGTGCAGGCTTTCTGAAATGATGCACTAACATACTTTGAGGTATTTATTTTCTTTTATATAGATTTAAGATATTTTAATACAAAATCAAATATCTGGCACCTAGCGGGGTCGAGATTAAAAACATTGACCTTAAAACTGTATTCGTTACAACTATGCCAGAAGTGTTGTCGAAAATAACCAATGGCACTATTCAATTAAACGGTGTCATTATCTATTAGGCGCCACTTCCACGGGCGAGTGTATCGCAACGGTATTACCGTCGTGCAATATTAAAACTATGAACGACAATGTTTTTAAATATTTGCAGCAACAGAGGACCAAACGGGAGAGGGGGTTAGGCTATTAGCTAAACTCTACCTCAATAATAATATTTTATTATTAATAATTATTATTAATATATTATTGTCCCCACGCCAATACAATGAGACAAGTATCATTAACGAGTGAAACTTCAACGACTCACCGCGAGTCTGTCGCGATTTACTCGTTCCATGAAGTAAACTAAAAAACGAGACGACAGCGGTCTCGCAACGATCCGTTACGAGACGTTGACGATTACAAGACGACATAAATGTAGACTCGTTGCAATGCTATGTAGTTGGCGCCTAAGGTCTTCTAAATTATTTACATTACGCCAAATTTTAGTGCGTAATATAATGTTAGTTAACTATTAATACGATTAGTACACTAACAAATATTCCAATAAAAGGGGTGCGTTTCAAATACCGAGATTTATTAATAATTTTCGATTGCAACAATTGTAAGAAATATATGAATAAATAAATTTTAACCCGCTCTATTTTTATTTTTATAAAATTTTGTTAGTTTTATAAAAATAATTGAATATAGGTAGTTACAATTACAAAGTTACTCCTCCTACGTCCCACGCCGATTAGTTATTTAAAAGTGGTGTCATCTTTAGTAAAATCCAAAAAAAGAACAAACAGGATGAATAGATGGTTGAGATTAATATTATATTGACGCAGCAAAAAAAAACTATTTGGTTTTTATTGTACTTAAACTAATTTCGAAACATTAACTATAATGCCCAGTAAGATAATTAATCAGATATAATCTTATAATGGCCATCATAAGATAATATCTTAATATTAACCATTACAATGGTATAATTGTATCAAATTTAAATTTTCGATACCAATATTAAATACTAGATGAACCGGTAAAAAAGAAAGGATAATGTGGTCATCATCCTGCGTCAGTGATGGCTTGGTAGGGTTGGTCTTATCAAGGAGTCATAAAACTACATTTTAGTGAAAAAGGAGTGAAAACTTCAGCCAAAGTGTACCAAGATACAGTCTTAGGTCGTGTTGTGAAACCTCTCAACAATATACTTTTTTAAATATACCATGGACTCTGCACAAGGCACAAGCTACACAAACCTGGCTTGAAACAAACAATCCAGACTCTATAAGAGCTGAAGACTGGCCGTCATCTAGCTCAGACCTCAATTCTTTAGACTTCAAATTATAGATAGTTAACATTGATTTTTTAAAAAATCGTTGGAGCAAACAGTGGCAAATTTCCTTCAGATACAGTGCGTAAATCCATAGATTCGTGGCCAACAGATTAAAGGCCTGTATAAAAGACTTTAAGAAGTATCTAGGTATACATTTTAATAATATATTATTACATTAATAAAATGCATTTGCATTTGTAACATGTTGACTTATGCCTGGATTAGGTATATCGCATATATTGCATAAGGATATAGATATCGCATACCATTTAGACATATAGGAATGCTAAAATTTAATAGGATATTTATACGGATTATATTATTTCCTTTCGCAAATAATCGTGATCACATTAATCAATCATAATAACGAGATCGTTAATTACAAAATATTTTCTTGTCCTTGGAATGATAATAAACGCATCAGCCCATGATAAAACGTGCGGTTAAATTGCACCAGTTCATTTTAATCGACTTAAAAAAAAGAGTATGTTCTCACTTCTCGGTTTATTAGAAACTTTTCTATGTATATTTCCCGAATACTCGAAGATGGATAGGCCATTTTAAAATAACTCAAAAGAAAAATTCCAATTTTTTTAGATACATTCTATATGGACGCTGATAAGCAATAATGTGTCAACCCACACGGACTTAATTTTGAGAAAATGGCGTCTAAAGATGTCAAACCTATTCTTACTTAATTTGTTTAAAGAATTTTATATTCATCTTTTCTTTTCTTTTTTTCAAGATGTAATGAATTAAAAGTAGATTGATATATTTAATATATTATCTAATAAAAAGTTTTTCAAATATTTCAGACTATTCTATAAATTGCAAAATATGGAACGCACTTGAAATACGAAACAATTATTAAGACACTTTTTTCCGTACTTATTTAGTTTATATTACTTGTTTTTTTTTTTTAATAATGTTGAATAGTTGATGCAGTATCAAAATACATCAATATCTCCGAATTTGAGTTTTTGTGGGTTGACACATTATTGCTTATCAGCATCCATATATTTTTGATACTCGTGTTTTTGGTCTCGGAACGCACCGTTTGATTATAGTTTATATTTCAATGGACCTGATTTTGGCTACAAATGACTACCAGAACTATTAAAAACGTATATATAGTATATCATAGGTTGCGAGTCGATTAATTTTATATCGTTGCTACGAAATTTATACTCGTCGCAATGTAACTAATATATAATAATAATGTAACGTACTGTACCAGTCTTGTAATATCCCACTGCTGGGAAATGGCTTCTCTATTAAGGAAAACTTACTACACTACTAAACTTAATACACGTAGCAAAAAATTGAGCACACTTCAATATTCGAAACAATCGATTAAGAAACTTTTTTCCGTACTTATTTATAATAGTTTAGATAACTTGACTTTTTTTAATAACGTAAAAAACAGAACGTATTATCAGAATACATCAATATCTCTAAATTTTTTGTGGGTTGATACATTATTCCTTATCAACATACAATTACAGTGTACTTAAATATTGCTAAACAGACGATCATTTGCCGGATCTAATAATTAGTGTGTTCACGTGTCGGAGAAATATAGCAGAAAACTAAGAACCGGATCTTATGCCACAGAGTCATAATAGCATTAACGTCACAAACTATACAGCCAGTTGATTAAACGGAAGACATGGCTTTATGCCTTACAATTTAATTGAATAGGAATAAAGATTACAAAAGACTTAGCTGTACTGTAATACCTTTGCCTTTTTTTTGCCCTGAGGAAAGAAGAAAGCGAAAAAAAAAACAGCCAGTTGACAGCCCATAAGCGCGTGCCGGTAGAACGTAAATATATTCATAAATAAACTATCTATGTTTACTTACTAAGTATATATACTACGAAAATATTGATATTTAGTAGATCAAAGCAATCTTCGGAATCATAAACTTACTTTGAAAATTAAATGCACTGACTGTAAATCCCTTCAGGTGTAAAGCAATGCAGCAACTAACAACTTATGTAAATGTTTATGAAAGTCAGATAGCAAAACTTATAATTATAAGTCTCGCATAATACAAAAGTAAAAAAATAACTTTGTTTTCACGCCTTAACCACAAAACTAATTTTAATGAATTTTACTGTAGAAGCATCGTAATCTAATGACATTTACAAATGATATAGGCTACGTTTTGCCGCGAAAATAAAATGTGAAAAGAGGTGCAATAGAAGATTGAAATTTCCTATATCGTCAATTTTTCTAAAAGCGAATTACACATAGGCATTTATTAAATTCGTAACTATATAATAGTATAATATTTCTTTGATAAATTGTTTTACATGTACATAGATACAAAACTTTATATTAATAGATAATTAAATGAAATGATGGCCGCTTTAAATGATAAATATAATTATTGACGAATACTCCAGTTCTATATCATTACAATCCAATAATTAAGATTACAATATACGATTACTGTAATCCGTAATTCCTTATAAAAGTATATGTAAATACTCAAAATATGTTAACAAGGAAACAAATAATTAATCATAATTAATTAATTTTATGTACCTTGCACTTGTCCATAAACTTCAAACTCGACCGCGACTAACATATTCGGGTCTTCGGCGCCCATTTTTTAAAAATTTGTTTTTATACAGATAACACAGAAAAAAATAAGTTTTTTAACGTACGCGCGAGTACAATGAATCGATCTAAAACTGTTTTGATACTGCCGCCCGCCTTAACGCCAACGTTCTTGCCGCCCTAGATTATTTTTGTACATAGATATAGTATGTAAAGATAGATAATATGATGTTCTAGACGAATGATAAATGATGGTCATGAACTAAATTCAAGTGCTTATGTTCGGATCAATAGTGCTGAATTCAATTGCATATATTGAAATGTAATTTTACGTTGTTGCGTTTGATTCAATTGCTCAAGTAACAAAGATAATATTAAAACATGTGTTTCAAATAATTGTTGAATATATTCATATTTATTTCGTTATGAAAATGATTGATATTTGTAATGATTAGGTTTAAGCTTTAAACGTGATAATGATAGCACATAGGTTGTTTTTTTTTCGAAGTAGATATTATATTGATCATATTGATTTGTATGTCTAAATAACTAGTAACTATGCTAGGACGTGACACAGGATTTAATACATCGATAACAACATTTTTTTTTCTTTTACCCACAACTATAGTCCTTATAGTCGTTCCTAAATAATTATCATAAACAAAATTTTATTTTATAACCACAGAAAAAATAATCTAAACCAAATAAAAATTATCATAGCGTATGATGTGTCCTTTCATGTTCTACAAAGTAACATTGCAAAAGACATGCTATTTAAAACAAACCTTTACTCATAGCAAATTAATCGGCGGACGTTGAAGGGGCAAGCTAGGGGCGTGGAGTGGTTAGTTCCGTTGGCAATAACAATTATATGATTGTCCACTGATTGGAAAATCAACTTCCTAATCAAGCGAGGTCGCGAACGATGGTGATCTTTGGGAACTTTGTGTAACTAGATTTTTGTACAAGTTGTAAACAAAATACACGGTATCCTTAGTTTTTAAAAGCTTGTATGTTCTTAGTAGATTAATGCTATTCAAAAATTTCAGGCACATTGCTCATTTTTAAACCGTTTTGTTTAGAATAATATAATATTTTATAAACCGAAAATGATACATTATTATCCATATCGTGTCTAGATATTGATTTGAATATTATTCAGTATATCATATGGTATTTGATATCTTGACTTATACGTTTTTAAGGTGATTAAATTGCAAGGTGCAATTAGTTAAAATTAATACGTCTTGAACGAGGGTTGGTAAGAACAACATAATCATTCCACTGACGCTGTATAATTTATAATTACTTTTTCGACATTTGACGATTATATAATCCCTTATTAAGAAGTTTTTGGGTTTTTTGAGGTGTATCTCATAAATATGTCATTAAAATGTCGACGACTACGAGTATGATAAATATTATCAAAAATTATATCTTTAAAAAAGTAAAATCGTGTATATTTTTAAAAGTGTCACTTTTAAATTTTTTCAGCAATATGAAAAATATTAAAAAGTATTCCTGGGTTCAATCTCCGCTGATGAAGAACATTTGTACCTGTCGTATGGATGTTTTCCTTGGTCTGGGTGTTTGTATTTGTGCTTTGAATATTTCTGTTACAAGTTCATAGAATATAAAAGGAGGCCATTAAGTGAGAACTTTATTAGAAAGAAAGTTTATTAAATAGTGAAGAAAAACAAATGATATTAAAATTATTAATTTATTTAACAAAACCTATAGAAATAAACAATACAGTCAAATTAAATACACATATTTCTACGATACGATCTTTTGCACAATTTTTCTTCACAATGATGGCGTATTCATTACTAAAGTATGCATCTTAACAGAAAACCATTGATTTATTATTATTATCGTACCATAGTTACAAACAGGGGCGTAACAATAGGGTGGCAGGGCTAGCAAAAATCCACGGGCCCCGCCCTAAAAGAATTTTATTAATAAAAATCTAATAATTAAAAGTTAATTGTTATTTCATTATAAATTTGTATAAACCTATGCTCTTGAAAATAAAACTTATCAGATATTTAACTAAAATACACAAAATATTAATAGTATTGAGTAACTTCTTAAGTGGTTCATTAAAATTAAGTTATAATTTGAGGATTTTACTTGAAAGCCCCATCAAAAGAAATTGCCATATGCCTCAGATGGTATAGTAACGCCTCTGGTTATATTAATAATAAAAATTATACATTAATAATAAAAAAATTACTTCATTTAATGTGATAGAGCTAAATTTGGCCCACAGATTAAAGCTCGTATATGGGTCGTTTCGGAATAGTACCACACTCCGTCAGAAAATCGTTTTAAAGTAGCTAATATAGCTACATTTCACACGGTGAGTGAGCCGGAAGCCTCTCTCTCCCCCATTCCTTAATTCTTATCCTCTTCATCCTTCTTTCTTTCATGATTTATTGCTTATTCATACCACTAGGTCCAACTATAACTTAAAGTTTTTAATTTTTTATAATAAAAATGAAATCAGATTTTTCGATTCCTTAATCTTTCTTCAATCCTTTCTTTGGACTCTAATGCCTTTTTCAAAAGAGCGTCTTCTGTAGACTTTAACTGCAACAAAATAAAATAAAATCTGTTATTAATTTATAAGCCATATTTAATGACGTAAAATTATTAACTTACGGCTATAAAAAATAAGGCACTGAGGTAAATCCTTTTAAGTGTAATGACAACAACAACAAACAATTTATGTAAATTTTCATGAAACTATAAGGCCAGAATTACATTTATAAATTTTAACTCTTAAGAGCGATTGTTAGTATCAATTTATATTTTTAATTATTATTCCATATTTATTATATCGTTATATATTTAAATAGGATTTATGAAATGTGTAATTAATTTCATTGTATAACTGGCCGTAATTGTTTTTTCTTTTTCTTTCAAATTTAGAAGGTAAAAAAAATGTATTGATTTTTATGTTGCGTAATATGTATGTATTATTGTTGAAAAAAATGAGTTATGAATATTAAGTTTTTCTGTTTTTTGTGTTTCTTTCAGGTGTAAAGCAATGACAAATAAATTATGTAAATTTCTATAAAAAGTCTGAGCGCAAAACTTATAAGTATAATTCTCGCCTGAGAGCAAAACTTATAAGTGTACTTCTCGTCTGAAGATATCGCATCTATAAATAACTTTTAAGTTGATACAAAATTCATTGTCTATAGGGGTTAGATTCTTATTTATGATAAATATGTTTTAATTGTCTGCATTTCTATAGAAATATATTAACTTTCTTAAAATGCAGTCTTTCTATCACTGTTTCGGCAGACCCATCCTATATCCATTTCTGTATTCCTGATATATTTACATGTCAGGGATACAGAAATAGTCAAATTTGGAGTTATTAATGTATTCTGGTAATGCGTCACATATTTAAGAATATCCAAAAAAAATTCAAGTAATTTTAACTAAATAAGCAGGGAAAATTTTTAAATTTCAAGTGTGAAAATATTTTATGATTTACACAATAATCTCATACATTTAAAAAAATAATTAGGGGATATAACTTTTAATTATACTACTCTGCTTTTAATTCACTATACCCTTTATCAAAAGAGAAAAGAAAAGATGGATACGTACTTTCTCAAACAAATTGTTCGAGAATAGGTTTGAAGTCTTTCAATGCCTTTTTCTCAAGATCACCCCATGTGTATAAATGTCTAAATACTTACACTGATGGTAAAATTGTCTTTAATCTCTGCCAATTCTTCCATGCCTTCGGCTCTTTTCTGTTCATATGTGGTAGTCAGCTCTTTAATTTCCTGCACTCTTTGCAATGCTTTTTTACATCTTTCATTGCATTTCCTATCTTTCTCTTCTGCTTCACGAAGATTGCTGAAAAATTTATATAAAATTTCCTATCATTATACATATAATATTTTGGTATGGATATTTTACGTTCATACTATTTGACGTTAAAAATCTGTACCCATTTCCAACTTAAAGAAACTTTTTTTTAACTTTTAAGTTGTCACTAGGCAATGACTACTCGCCTTTTGGAAGACCAAAAGTAAACACAAATTCATGACCTAATAACATATATCTATAGTTAAAAATTACAATGCATGTTTCGCAAAAACTCGGAAGTGGCTCAATTAATCGAGATTTTATTTTATTGAAAGATGGCGCCATCTATTGGACGCTTAACCAATCTAGACAACAAATTATGTCAAAGTATTGACTAGATAAACTAATATCTAGCCAATACTTTGACATAATTTGTTATATATATGCCGTAATCTATTAGATCCAAGTGGACCTTATTAATTTTTAATACACTTTCTCATATAATAACATTTCATAAGCAATTAAAAAATGTTGAGGCCACTAAGTTAGACCAAATCACACATTGTATGCTTATCTAATTAAGATTGCTTAAGTTGTATGTGAGTTTATCGCGGACAAACAAAGTGATACAGGATTTTTACATAATTATATTAAAAGACAGTAATAATAAGAGTGAAAAATAATTCACATAATGAAAATAACCATTGGCACTTAATTATATATATACCTTTGTGCCAATGTCCTCTCTTGCTGTCGTTTGGCATGACTCTCTTGTCTTTTCTTACTGGCTTCCTCTCTGGCAACTTTCAACTCGGCCAATTGTACTTCCAATTCACTTAATTCAGTATTAAGTACATCTAATTCCCCTTCTTTGCTGTCCGAATCTAAATCACCACTTTCATAATCTCTGTAATTTAAAACACATTATTATAACACTAACTCATAATATACAGAATATTTTTTATAAGTGAACATGCCGAATACACAAGTAAAATCGAATAGAAAAATACCTGATGGTGCCTTGGGTTTTTTGAGAAATAAACATTGCTAGAATCTTATTGTTGGTTTTGGAAAACAAATATATTTTAGCATCTTCGATTGTGTGACTAATAGGTACCAAATTCTAGGACAATTTAACAAGTAGAAAACTTGTAACAAAATCAAACTGATGCTTTATTCAAGTAGGCTTTATAATTTAGTATAACTTTAAATAGTACAAGTAGTAGTAGTAATAGTAGTAAAAATAAATATAAAATAATAAGTACATTTATTTTTCACTTCAAAAGAGGAATTCAAAATTTATAATAAACAATTACCTCAAACTCTCAGAAAGCTTCATAATTTCGTGCAATAAATTATTAGCTGTATCCAAATTCGGTTTAATAGTTTGTAAATTCTTCAAACTATTCTCCTTTTGCATGAGTGTAGTTCTCAATGAATTTAGTTTTTCTTCTGCTTCTTGAACATTTTGAGCAGCTTGTTTTGCTTGAGCTTTTATATCTTCGGCATCGTAAACTATAAGGGCTTGTTTCTTCTCAATTTCTGACAGTAATGCATCTCGTTGACTCTTCTTTTGTTCTAGAATAATCTCCGTTTGACGATTCTCTTTCAGAATTGCTTCTAGTTCTTGTTTTTCTTCATCATGTGCTTCATTTTCTTGTTTCAATTCTTCTTCGAATTGTTTTACGTCATGGTCTAACTGAAAGTGTCATGAAACATACATAAGCAGATTTTACAGATTATATATTTAAGACATTCACTGCCACCGACATGCCAAGTGTGTCCATTAACAATACATTAAGTGGCATGTAGTGGCATTGAATGTGCTACATAGCTGTGCAGCTTCAACTTTTATATTATGAATGGACAATATTTATATTACCTTTTCAAGTCTCTCGGCTCGTTTTCCCTTTTCTTCGGCTTGTTCATTTAACATTTCGAGAAGGCGATTTTTTCTATCTTCCAAAATTTTAACCTGAAATGAACAAAATATCAAATTACTTATTGACAATTCATAGAACTAAAACTGAATTTAAAAATAAAATTTAAATAAAAGGACACATAACAACATTATTCCTCAATATTAGCACATACTTAATTTCATGCAATAATTTGCAACATCATTCATACTTATGTAAAAAGTAGAACAATTTGTTTGTTTAAAGGTTCTAATAGCAGGATCTACAAGTCAGTCCATTTAAAAAAAATATTTATATATTATATACCATAATTTTTAAAAACATGAAGATGTAAATAACATCACACTACAACCTCATATAACGAGTTGCTTGTTAAATTATAAATATCATTAACAAACCTGTTCAGTTTTAGAAAACAATTCCTCTTCATACGGTGCAATGTCCCTTAGCCTCTCTTCATTAAACACCATCAGATTAAACAATAACAATAATATGGAGTGAGATGTCGTGACCGTCGGTTGTAAGAAATGTGTGATACTAATAGTGGCATCTACTTGAGGCATTACAGAGACTAAGTGATTGATCACTCTTGTCATATTGATAACAGGGAGCAGGTCCCAGTAGTAGATTGTATTTTCGTTACGACTTTCTTCGGGTGGAGGCTGAATGGGAAATAAAAATACTTATTATATATAACACAACTGTTTCCTTAATAGAAGACATCTTTACCTAATAGAATCCTGTTTACAGGCTTTTAAAAAAACAACATGTTAAGAAAATAATAATTACAAATTATACTTGATATTTTTGTTATCATCTTGTATATGAAAATTTTTAACCACGGATTCAATTTAATGTCATGTTCTTATTGATGTTTTTTTTTTTTTTAATTAATTATTTTTAAAATAATAACATAATTTGTACTAAAAAGGACAGCCATATAGCCAGCCATACCATAAGAACAGCATCTCTATCAATTCCAAGACGATCGAAGACTTGAAACAAGGCTCCCATCACAGCGTGAGGCTTCTTTAAATCTGTTATCGTAAGTGGATAGTTCGGAAAATCTCCATTCCAGTTTCCAATAAAGTTCTCCACGGTGAAAGCTGGTGCTGAAAACATATGAAGAAAAATAAGAAATAAGATTCTGAATTAAAGACTACTTTTTTTTACTGGGAGTATAGGGAGCAACAAATACTAGGATGGTATGAATCCTATATTGTAAAATAAAATTTTAAAATATTCAAGGTATTGAACTTTTAATACAATTTTATCACTATTCCAAAATGTTTTCTTGATTCGAAACATTTGAACCTTCGAAGAAGATGCTTTATGAACTACTTAATGATTTAAAAATAACTTACTTTTCTCCATCTTTGAATAATGAAATGAAAATGTATTGTATTTTTCGCCAATCTATAACACAATATACAATAAGTAATATTTCAGCAGTTTCAATATTAAATCAAAATCACAACTTTAAAAGCAAATCAGCCGTTTCCAAGTATTTTGAATTTTGAAATAAATGTCATTTAAATTTTGATTGCACCAATCTGTGTTGCTCATAAACAAAAACTAATATCTAAATATATAAATTTATTTTATGTTACCTGAATTTTTCACAAGCAAAGTCATAATTTTAATGCAGAAATATAATGAATAAATGAATTTTCACATTTTTATAAATATTTAAATGGATATGATATTTTAAAATAAAATTGTATTAAATTAAAAAAGGAACGTATTAGTAGACGTTGTAAATTTCACAAGTCACAAACGTCACCGAAAGTGGCATTCTCCTACACGGAAGTTTGGTTTTGTTTTGTTGAGTGTAATTAATAATGTTTTAATGATATCTTCGAAAATTATAAAAAGCAAAATGCGTATAACAAACGTGAGGCGAGGTAGAATTATTCGTATAGCCGCTATCGTTGCAGTTCTATTAGTTTTAATATACGCTGTACATAGTTATTCTTATGTAAAAGTCGACGATATTTCCAATGAAATTGAAATATCAGATGATAAATCTGTTCACCATAAGTTTCACAAAGATGTATACCCAACATTAAAAACGGGTGAGTCTTTTCATTTTTCATATTTACTTAAATTACGACTACAATAGTGTATGTACTATTTATTTACTGTTACATGCCCTAGACGTGCAGCCGGCGCATATATACGTAATTTTCATTAAGTATATGCTACTAAAATTTTATTCATTTGGATATCGCTAAAAAATAGTCGCTAATCTATCATGTCCATTTAATTATGATTAATAAAATCCTAATGTAAATCAATCTAAGGTTTTTTTCGTATAAATTAACTTGTTTCATTGATTAGTCCAATCTAATCTAAAATGTTGTCTATCATAAGTAAACGAAACAAAATATTCATGATAAACAATACTTTTGATTTTAATCATTTTAATCAAATCGCTTTAAATAATTGAAAATTTGTGTTGTTTTTAATTGAATTTTATTAATTGAGAGAAAAGCAAAATATTCAAATATAATAAGGAACTTATTAATATTCTTGTGTTTGTGTTTATAATGTATTTTTATTATAATATACATATTAAAAATAGTATTTTAATGAAATAAAAAAATCAGTATTCTAGATAAGTTTTTTTTTCTTTAAAAACTTGAATATTACAATATCAATTAAGCCTTTTGGTGTAGTATTTAATACAAAATAATAAATATTTTAAAGTATTTTAAACATTTTAGTTTCAGTGTTTTATTTTTAAACTATATTTTAATTTAAATGTTTTTTTGTAATAATTTTTACTTTGCAGCACAGGATTCAGTTAGTGACTTAATATTAAAAAAAAAATACTTTTATATAATTAAACAATTTTAAATACAGATTATACTGAAATTAATTTGATGACCCCATTTAAATAACTTTTGACTTTTTGTGATGATTATATTTATTACATCAACAAATCAATTTGGTATTTAAATAGCAAATAATTAATGTATAAATGCAAAAATGTTGTAATTTACTGAATAAATTACAATATTTTAGTCCCAAAATGTGAAAAGTGAGTGATTATTGTTGATATTGTATATCTAATAGATCTTGTGTTTTCATGCAATTTTGTTTGCATAAAATTTTTATTACTTATTTTACTGGCATCATTTTCTTTTTTAATCAGAATAGTAGTTTTGGCATGAAAAACAAAAAAAAAACAAGTTACTTTCACATTTAAAGTATTAATACTTACTATGTATGGATGCTGATAAGCAATAATGTGTCAACCACCAATAAGTCACATAAAGAAGATATTTATGTATCTCCGAATTTTACTTTTCATAATACGTCTTTTTAACATTAACAAAACACAACAAAATTAGTACGAAAAAAGTTTCTTAATTTAATGTCTCGAAATTCAAGTGCATTTCATATTTTGCAATTTATACAATTAGATAAAAAATCGACTATTTAAATCTGCTTTTAATTAATTATAACTTTTATCAAAATAGAAAAGAAAAGATGGATATATACTCTTTCAAACAAATTTATAAAGAATAGCTTTGACATCTTTAAACGCCATTTTCTCAAAATGAAGTACACAGACTTGACATAGTATTGCTTATAATGATGAAGTTTGTTTTTTAAGCCATATGATTTTTGATATTTAATACTCAGTTACTAACTAACTCTGCCCAATTTATTTTAGAACTTGGCAACTTTGAGCCAAGAAATAAAAGGACAGTGAAGGGCCCAGGGGAAGAAGGTCTGGCTTACCACATGTCTCAGGATCGCGCTAACGATATTGCTGAATCTGAAAGTGAATATGGAATGAACATTGCTGCCTCTGATGACATTGCAATGAATAGGTAAATGGAGTAAATAAAATACTGCAATTATTTTCTTTATGTCAGTGTGTACTTACAATTCATTTTTCTTTACTTATTTTATTTAGGAGACAAATATGCGTATTTCTAGCCACAAATAAGATTTAAATAAGAAATTATCGATTAAATGATTGAATTGAATCATTTTTAAAGTGAAAAAAACAAATTGTTCGAAAATTTGTGGTTATCATTAGAGGTATTGTTACCAACTAGAGACAAGTAAAGAAAAATAGACTTACTACTACTACTACTACTACTTTATAGTCATAAACAAGATATCCCTTTATCTGAACTAATATAATAAAGAGAAAGTGAACTTTGTCACTATTTTTTGGTACATTATTTTATTTGGTCATTATTGATTGTTCCATATTGTTTTAAAATAAAAACTACATTAATAATAAATAAATAACGCATCACACTCAACGGCCCCCATTAAGATCTCATGGCCTTGTGTCACGGGGGTCCGGAAACACTCACAACACTAACACAAATACCCAGACCACGACAAACATCTGTATAGCTAATACACACGTTTGCCGTGAGCAGGGATCGAACCCGCGACCGTTAGCGCTCTAGTCAGTTGCAGTGACCATTGCGCCAACGCGTCTGTCGCTTATTAATGCGAGCGAAGCCACAAAAAAAAGCTAACCCAATGATGATTGTGTGGTCAACAATACCTTTTGTCCTTTTCCGGTTTTAAAAGGGTCTTAGTTAAAATGATATTATTGTGAACTACATATCAAAAATACTACGACATAAGTTTTAGTATTTAAATTTTATTCCATTACGTAAAGACAATCAGTTCCATTCCTATTAGTGTTTGGGATATCATATATGTATACTAGCAGTATCATCCAAGATTCCTAAGAGAAACATGTTCTATCCAGATCCATACCAGACACACGACTAGACGAGTGCAAGTACTGGCACTATCCCCATGACTTGCCCACCACGTCAGTGATCATTGTGTTTCACAATGAAGGTTTCTCAGTCCTCATGCGTACTGTACATACAGTGATCGAAAGATCTCCGGCTCATGTGCTACACGAAGTTGTTCTGGTAAGTAAATATGAAAAAAAATATTTTCTTATCCAATTTATCATGGCTTGTACAAAGCTCTTCTTTTCTCGTCCAGTTTTTGGCAGTATACTTTATTTTTTAACAGAAAGATTTCGTAAGAGAGTAAATAAAATAACGAAATAGGAAAGTAATACAGCTTCTAAATGTTCCATTACTAGAATATAATCTTTTCGTCTTTTTTAAAAGTGATTGTTTAAATTTCGATTCGAGTTTTTGACGATGTTTTCTTTACCACCACTTACGACAGACGATTTTTAACATGTAACTTAAGTCATATTCACTAGGCTATTTCAGCTCTTGAAAGTAAATATTGAATTTTAATTGTAAACACACTCTGAAGCAGCTAAGAGCGTTTGTATGTTCTACTTTCCCATTTCTTTTGTGTGTTCTTAATAGAAGTGATTTTAATATGCAAAAACTATTTCTTTGGCCATAGCTACAGCAAATGTGTCGTTTTAAATCAAAAACAATTCCAGGTCGACGACTTTTCCGACAAAGATAACCTCAAAGAGAATTTAGATAACTACATAAAGAGATGGCACGGTAAAGTGCGACTCATAAGAAATACTCGACGAGAGGGTCTCATTCGAACCCGATCTAGAGGAGCAAAGGAGGCTACTGGTGAAGTCATTGTATTCCTAGATGCTCATTGCGAGGTCAATGTTAACTGGTTGCCTCCTCTCCTCGCCCCTATTTACAGAGATTATAGAATTATGACAGTGCCAGTCATAGATGGCATAGATCACAGAACATTCGAGTATAGACCGGTCTACCAACACGGGACTAATTACAGAGGGATATTCGAATGGGGTATGCTTTATAAGGAGAATGAAGTGCCAGAGAGAGAATCGAATTTGCATAAACACAAATCAGAACCATATAAGAGTCCAACTCACGCTGGTGGACTTTTTGCCATTAATAGAAAATACTTCTTAGAGATTGGAGCATACGACCCTGGTCTTTTAGTTTGGGGAGGAGAGAATTTCGAATTAAGTTTTAAAATTTGGCAATGCGGTGGTAGTATCGAATGGGTTCCGTGTTCGAGAGTCGGACATGTCTATCGTGCCTTTATGCCATATTCTTTCGGAGATTTAGCCAAAAACCGTAAGGGATCCCTAATAACGATTAATTATAAGAGGGTCATCGAAACATGGTTCGACGAAGAACATAAAGAATACTTCTATACTAGAGAACCCATGGCGAGGTTTTTGGACATGGGAGATATAAGTGAACAAGTGGCGCTGAAGGAGAAACTCAAGTGCAAAGATTTCGGCTGGTTTATGGAAAATGTGGCATACGATGTATATGATAAATTTCCTAAATTACCTAAGAATGTTCATTGGGGTATGGTCAAAAATAAGGCTGCAGGGCTTTGCTTGGATACTATGGGGAAAGCAGCACCAGCATATATCGGTAAGTTTAACTTATGAATCTAATTGAACTGAATCTTTTATGAAGTTAAGAAAATGGTACTTAAAAGTTTTTAAGCTTTATTGTTCTTGAAGTAACTAAATGCGACAGTAGTCTTATAACTTTTTTATTTATTTAATATTATTCACTCATCCGCGCAGCACGAAGGTTAAACTTCAAATTTAAATATTGACATGTATTTCTTGCACTCCCCTTTGATAACACATAAGTAGGTACATATAAACATTTTCAGGAAGTATCCTCTACAACAACAAAAATCTTAAGTCAAATTTCTAACCAGAACATTTGCCACTAAACTAACTAAACAATATTAACATTTTTTCATTATAAAAAAGATATAATTTTTTTATCCAGGTTCTTCAACCTGTCACGGAGCTGGTAACAATCAACTGTTCAGATTAAACGAAGCTGGTCAGCTGGGTGTAGGAGAGAGATGTGTGGAAGCAGATAAAGAGAGTGTCAAACAAGCCATTTGCAGGCTCGGAACTGTTGATGGACCTTGGAGGTAAATATGCTTAATTAAAAGGACACAGTAACTAAAAATGTTATATATTAATTATCATTGTTGTATACGAACTTTTATGTTATATAAAGATGGAAAATTATTTTATAATTTATATTATTAAGAACTTTGAATGCATTGGTCACTATAAATATTTTCTATTATGTGCTGTTATAATTACTTTACGATTCTAAAAATATTTTGAAAAGTAATAAATATGAGACATAAATGTAGATTGTAATTTTTTATTTAATAGGAATAAAAAAAAAGTAAAATGAAACATAGTATTATCTTATTGAATTGGATTATTTTAACATTTAAAGTGACTGGGCCATAACACAGTATAAATTTCGAGTCTATGATTATAAAATATTACATTAAAGTATATGATAATTTCACTCATTTATTTTCCTTTTTTTATTATTTCAGATATGACGAAGATCACAATCATCTAATACATCGTCTTCACAGCTATTGTCTTACTTTACAGCCTAATACCAGAACACTAGGTCTAGCACCTTGTGACCCTAATAACACATACCAACAATGGACGATCACACATAAAAAACCTAATTGGTGAAAGTTAATTATAAAGAAATAATCACAAAACGTGATAATTCACAAATCAAATATGATATTTTTTCACGCAGCAATAAAATAGATTTTTACCTTTTAGAAATAACGAAAACAATTGGACCCATAACTTAATGTCATTTTCCTGCCATTTTGTATCGAAAAAAAAAAAGTAAATGGCGTGCTACTAGAATTTAAAATTAAAAAAAATTATACTTTTTTACTCAATATGAAAAATTTAAACAATAATATGAAATTAATTGCTTAAAATAATTGCCTTTGGTAAAACAGCAATAAATATTTGTATACTTATGAATAAGTGTATGTATGTATATTTACAATTCAATTGAATATGTACTATATAAAATTTATTAAAAAAAATTGCATATTGAGCGTGCTCTGAGAGTGTTACAGCTTCTAGGATGCTAAAACGATAAAAAACAAAACCCGAAAAATCATGTGTTTTCTTTTAAGAAAAAGATAATTAAATAATTCTTTCTATTCATTTTTGTTTTCTAAAAGGCCATAAGAAAAAAAAAGGCTAAAAGACCTAAATATTTCAGGCTATCGATATTATACAAAATAACACGGCCTGTATTTTTTATTATTTATAATAAATCCGAAACGTAACGTACAAGTTCCATAGAATTGAGGTTATAATTATATTATCTATTATCGTTTATGACTTTTCTTTTCATTCACACTAAATTCTAGTATTGCTTGGTAAGGATTAGACAGTCAATAAAAGTAAAATTAATAAATAAATGCGCACACATTTGCAAATGACTAAATATTGATGGTAACATAGGTATCACAATATTTATTGATTGTCTGATCCAGGCCTATATAATAGAACTGTATTAATATTAATAAAACAGCTATTATATAATTTATATAAATTTGTATTATACAAAATTAGTATGTAAGATATTTTTTGAATAGCGTTTCAAAAAGACATTATATATTCTGTACTTAATCTATAACATTCCTTTTAATTGAAATTACATAGAATCTCTTATATATTGAGATTAAATACTTAATTAACATTTTCACTCAATTTCCATAAAATATTTTGAATGTGACACATTTCATAATTCCATTTTAATGTTTCACATGTGCATCGTGGTTTCTTTAAATTTTAACTTTATATTTATTCTTGTAATAAATTCTCTAATTAATGCATTTAAATATGATTCTTGTCTCGATGTAAACATTTATACGATTTTTACTACTTATTTACCTGTTTAGGATTAAATTTATTGTATAATTAAATGTAATACATACAAAATTACTTAATTTCTTCATAATAACACTTGTCATTTTACCCATTATCACAAATCGAAAACTAGTTAAAAAATCATCACAAATTATAAAAAATAACACGTATAATTACTCTTAATTTTCAATTGAAACTGTTTTGTTGTAATTATATGTTACCTTAAAATTGTAAATATTGTTTTATTAAAATATATTTCGCGAGATTGAAAACTGTCAAAAGATTATGAACCGTAATATACTGCTTACAGTTTAACGGCATTTTTTGTTATATCTATCGAAATAAATTTAGTTGGGTTTGGTTTTTTTTATTAGTAATCGTCTAGCCTAACCTAAACTAAACCTAAAGCTAGAGATTTTTTTAGAATACCAATAACACATGTTTGTTATAAAATACCAAAATTTATTTTCTGAACGTCTTTTTTTAGATTTATAGGTATTGTTCTAGCAACACTATATCGCCTATACCATTTCTGAACATAAAAAAATTGAATAATTTTTTTCATTTTGTAAAGACCTAATCCAATTTTTTGCTCCAATACCACAAGGTCTGACGTTCAAACAAACACTTTTTCAATATTATAGGATATAATATTTCAGTTCACTTGCAGTTAAATAACATTTAAATATTTTTTCGTATTTACATGCACGTGTAGATGTAATTATTAGTAAAACTGTTTCAATTGTAAAATTTTTATTTTAGTATAATAATTAATTAACTATTTTATAAGTAATCTGATTACTTCGTGACCCACATGTATGACAAATACTTACCTACTTTTAAATATACGACAATATACTCTTCTCTTTATAAACTTTATAACTTAAATAGGTTTCATTAAACTATATATTACTTATTATTCTAAGTTGTTTTATAGGTATTCAACATATTAATAGCTCACTTTTTAGACTGCATATAAAATAATACATAAGAAAGGACATTTAAGTTAACGATTTGTTAAAAAAGCCATAATATCCTTTACCATATTATTCAAACATTCTAAGTAATCGGATCGATAAAAATATCTTTGTCTTCATTCATACTCAAAACTAAAATAAAGTTTTTATAACGTGATTTTAACAGATGCTAAATACTCGTTTATATAAAAGTACTTATTAAGATGGTATTTCTATTTCGAATTATATAAAATTTCAGGGCTCGAGTGCTTTTATTATATTGTATACATATATTAAACATCAACTCTTATTCTATTATGAGCTGTTACTGAATTTGTCCTTGAAGACAACCCTGAGGACGAAGAGATGGGATAGACGTAATTACCCCTTTGCCCTCTCTTATTGAGCGGTATTATGATATAAAGACTATTAAAACTACTTGATTTTTTAATATTTTTATGCACAAGTAGATCCCATAAACTGATAAAAACATCTTATATACAATATCAACCATCACCACGCTGAGTTTTATTAAAATTCATTAAGAGATTTCCATGTAATTTGGGCACAGATATAAACTATTAAAAATGTATTTGATGATTTTACTACATGATCTTTGTAATAAATTATAAATGCAGCTTTCTTACAATTTAATGTATGTATGAATAGGTTTAATAAATAGATTTATTTCGTTATTTAATAAATGTTCGATATTACGAATTTATGATGTTTTAAATACTTATGTATTGGTCTAGATTTATTTTAAGCGATATTTATTTGTAAAAATTGCATAGGATTTAATTTCACTTAGTTCGCTATGTATTTTCTTCGTGAAATAAATAAGTATTTATTGTTAATGTGTTTAATTTTTTTTATTCTGTGTTTAAAGCAGCATGCCTTGTGAATGTATGAAATAAATCAAGATGTTAAAAAAAAATTCTAAAACGAGATATTGGTTAAAATGAATTATTACATTATATAGAAAATATAATCTCAAATTTTGGGTTATAAAGTGACATTAAAATCGATTTAGTATTTCTGTTACACTCAGAAGATGAACTACATATTCATTTTATGACAGCGTAAAAAGGATATATACTAGTACTTTTAAAATTTTTATCTTCGGACAAGACTTACATTTTTTTAACAATTTAAAAATTATTTTTGTTCTGTAACTGGGAACTCGTGAATAAAGTAAATTATAGTATTTAAAAAAACAATTTTTTTTATACAATTCTTTAATTCATAAATAATATTTAAATCAATAAAAGCATCTATATTGTGTTAACTATGCAATTATGTTTGCGTATCTACATACAAATTTTAGTCGACAGACTTAATTCTATACAATTTTAATGAGTACAAAGCATGTATAAGTCTTAATAAAATTATTGTATTAACATTATTATATGTATCTTGTACCCCAACTCCACCTGCGTCAAAGGAGCAATATATTATTGCATAATCTCTGAAAATATAATAACATAAAAATGGCGCTACTAAAGCTAGTAGCTAATATTCGAAGAAACGTACGATATAGAAAAAATTAAATGGCTACATTGTTGACGTTATGTACCAATGTTTTAAAAAATTCGCCACTTAAATAACGCCAAATTTTTACGGTCATCAACAAAACGATATCTCAGAAATCGCATTAAAACATTGACTAATACATTAATACTTAACGCGTTGAGATGTTGGTGGAGCAGGATAAAAAAACCATATTTAAAAAAAAAAATCATGAAATAATTTTTTTTAATTCCAAATTAATTTATTCAGTTGCATAAAATTTGTAAAAGATTTCAATTAAATAGATGTTAACTAATTTAAGGGTGTAAACAAAGTTGAGAGTATAGTTTTATTATAAAGGCGTTTTAGACCACCAATCGTCCCAATCACAAATCCGTTGAGTGCTCTCCAAAATTGACCAATTAGGCGAGGGTACATCTGGTGCCAGCCAATTGAAATCGTCCAAGCGATCCCAATTATTACTATTTCTATCTAACGAGGACATGTTGAAGTGTTTCTCTAAATCGTCATAATGTAAATTATAAGGAGCGGTCCGGATATCAGTACAATCTTCTACAATGCCCTTGCTCGTAACATGTAGATATATGTCACATTTAATGGAACTGTGCATCCGGAGTTGTTGACAGGCGGTGACGATCTTACAATTTGTGCACTTGTCTATAAAAACCGATGACGTCACGGGCCCAGAAAGCACTATGCAGTTATCCAAATTAGTCATATGTAAAGTTCCCATAACACCCCTCAGACCAATTGTACAGTTTTTTAAATTCTGCAAAGCAACATCGCGTTGAAATAACTCGTCATTTTCTAGTGACAACACTTTATCTTCTTTCGAATCAAAACCAAATAGTTTTTCATCCCACTTATTGCTGTCATTTTTACCAGCTCCGTCATTCTCATCTATGGAATTATGCTTTTGACTGAGAGATTTGGGTAGCTTTTTTCTAGTGAAACCGAATTTCTTTCGGGGAACATATCTGTCTTCTAATTCATAACATTTTGTTTGTAAATTCTGTACTATACCTAAATATTTTCGCATATTGAACTCTTTTAGAAAGAAGGAGGAAGTGACCACAAACTTCTGCAACTCATTGACTTCTCGTTTGATGTTATCAAAGTGTTGAGGCAATACATTTGTTTCTAAAGTTGGTATATGTGAGAGCAATTGTTCGATATTCTCAGATCGTATTTTGAATGCTCCAGAGAAATAATCCTCATTTTCATTTGTGGCATCAACTTCCTCCCTCGCTCTGTGAGCTTTCTGTAACTTTTCTAAACGTTGAGCGTCTCGCCTACTTAGTCTTTCTAGAACAGCATTTTTGTCACTCATTTTCCTTTAAGCAATTCTTCTACCTTCTTATTAATATCGGATTGGGGATTAGCAGCTTCTTTTAATACGGCTATTGTCGCACGGGACACTTTTCTTGCATCTGTTAATTTGGATCCTTCATCAAACTGAAATAGGAAAATTTAGTATTAAAATATATTTTTCTTTATTTATTTAATCTAAATATTATGAAAACATTAGAATTTTAATTGAGAATAAGATAATTAATCAAACTTGATGAAAAGTATACTAAAAACAAGAACTTGTATAGGACACTGATTTTCTTCCTTTTATTATAATTACTAGCTGTACCCGGATTATTTTGCAATGCCACCGAAAGTATAGAGATTATTTGGTCAGGAAACCTGGGGTGTTCCCAGAATACCCAACCAGTTTCATCATAATCTGATCAATGGTATCAGAACACAGAGATGACAAACATACAAAAATTATTTTTATATAAATAGAAGATATTTTTTAATTAAATAAATATATTACAATTATTAACATTATAAGTAGATATTATGTCTATTATATATAACTGTATATTATTGTTATATCGTACTCCAAGACATACTAATACTAAGGTAGCGCTTAGACTATAGTTGCCTACTGACTAAAGTTTGTATATGGACTGCCTTTACTGGAGCAGTACCTCACTCTCACAAAATATCAGCGTGAAATATGTAATATAGCTGTGTTTCGTATGGTGTTTGAGAGAACCCAAAGCCTAACTCGCTCCTTCGTTCCTGGCTTATGTCCTATTTCCTTCAATCTCTTTTTCTTTTTTTCTTGGCAACAAATGTTCTGCTCCTCTTGTGCTGCAAATTTCCACAGGTGGCAGTGATCACTCAACATCCGGTATCCAGCCTGCTCGTTTCTATTTCGCCAGCTATTTTTATTAAAAAAAAAAAAATAAAGGATGAAAGAGAATAGGAAATGAGGAAAGACATAGCGAGGTACAGCTATATTAGATACTTCACATCTTCTGACAGTGAGGCAAGTACCTTGTACGAGTCAGTCAGTATACAAGCTATAGTCAATGGGCTACAAGATATAGACAGATAACCACACTCATCAGAGTACCAGTAAGAATTTCAGTATTTAGTCACAAAAATTAGAAATTATAAAATGAATCCAATACAGACACAATGGAAGCGAATTAGTAGAATTACGGTAAAATGAATGATTACAGCACATGAATAACACACAACCACAAAACATTTCTTATTGAAATGTTTATTGTCCTGATTACATTACAACAAAATATTACACATCATCATTAACAAAAAAGGAAAACCTTTTTTTTTTTTAGTGTGGTAAATCTGGAGATTAGCACATTCTAAAAAACAAACTATACTTTTAAGTATCTATTAATATAGGTATGAAACATGAAAGGCCAAAAATCCCAATAACTTCAATTAAAGTAAAAATCAAGTGAATCAAATGGACCCATAAATCAGTGACCACACAAAACATTCAACATATATTTAAATTTCTAATGACCTTCTTGAGCAGTTCATCATCAGGTTTGACAAATGTGAAGAGGCCGTAGCCGAGGGTTCCAAAGGAGATCACCCAGAACAAAGACCTAGCAGCAATGCTCATCTCACCGCGGTTATATCTTTCCTTCGTTAGTCCACACGGCTGTGTCCAGTTCACGTGTCTTGTGCCCACCAATAGTTTCACCCACTCTGTAGTAGCCTTCTAGTACCCAATTGTAATTCTTGTACATATAAAGACGAAAATCTAAAATGGACAAAACAAAATATATTTCGGTGTATTTACACCCTGTGGGATAAAACCAAATATTACTGAAATTCATATACATTTTAAAAATTTTTAACCCTTAAATAAACACTTTGAGATTTTATATTTTTTGTCAATTTCCGATAAACATCCATGCATACTTTGTACTTTGTTTGTCAATATGTTGTCATATTTATAATGGTTTTTTATATATGTAAGCTTTATATGTACAATATATTTTTTAAGTTATGGTAACGATGTTTGCCGGAGTGAATAATTCGCTGCTTACTAATGTATAAGTAACAAAATATAAGTCAATTTAATGTCCATGAAGTCTTGTAATTAATGATGTATAATATAATATAAAAAAACCTTATACTTTTAAATTTTTATTTTTATTTTAGGTCTTTTGATATATTACAAATAAACATGTTACATACTTTCTCAGATTTACTTAAAATCTATAAAGCACTTTCCACAATAAATAAACTATTATAAAGATTACCTCAATAATCACTAAATCAATTAAAATCTAACAAATAGTGAAGATTTCATATTCGTTGGGAAATAATTTTTTATTTGGTGACAATGAAATTGTAGCTAATTTGAAAGCAGATGTGTAGTTTGTCTAAAAAGGAACCATTTTTCCATAAATTCTTCGTAAAAATTAAGTTATAGATAATAGTTTCGTAAATGTATTAAAAAAATATTTCAATCCGGGTTGGCCCGCTAACAACACGTTGATTCCTATTCACCGCGAATGACAAAATTTCATGTTATCACGCTATTCTCGTATGAATAAAAGTAGACTAGAAAACTGTAAACAAGGACTGTAATAATTTTTATGACAATTATGTTTAATATATCGAGAATTATCAGAAAAGCTAATTCGCTCATTTTTTTTGTAATATGAAGACAATATATTCGACAACTGTATTATTTATTAATTAAACTTTATTTAAGGTCTTCCTTTTAGTGTTTCGTTTAGTTTTTTCGTAAGAAAATAATTTCCATGACCATACATACCTCTTTCAGTGTTTAATTTGTACCATAATCCGTAAGTGACAGCGATGCCTATGGATTCGGCAACGAACACAGTCGCCGCAGTTATACCAAGCAATCGTTTAAATCTAGATTTCGGCTCCTTTTTCAGCATAGTACCATTGAAACTCAAAAAAAATATTAACTACTTTTTCGAACTATTACATTCGATCCCACTGAAACAATAAACTAAAACCTTTATTCAGAAAATCAAAATGTCGCTTACGATGACGTAAGAATTAAGAAAAATGAAGTATAAGCTACAGATTATAAAAAAAGTGTATTTTATCTATACTAAGTAAATAAACACTTCATAATTTCTTAAGGTGTAAAGGTTTTTTAATCAGTTTTCTATATCGGTATATAAAGCTTAATTTTTTCATTTCGTAAAGTAAACGTGCAATTGTCAAATAAATATGAAAATTATATTAAACTAGCTGTCTCTTACGGTAAGTACAATTTTGGCAATTTTAAAGAAACATATTGTGGGCAAAATTAAAATGACTTACTAACTTTTTAATATAATTTAACTAATTTATTTATAATAAATGACATGTGTCTAAAACCAGCAAAATCTATATTTTTGTTTTTAAAACTTTGTTTCAAAAGCATTTGAAAAAAATGTATCTTTTTATATATTTATTTTCATTATAATACTTTGGAATTCCATAAAAAAACAAACAATATGATTCATATAAATTTAAAATTTTTTTATTTAAATATTTTATAATTATATATTAATATTCATTTATTTTTTACATTTATTCTTCGTACCAAATTCTTCTATCAGCGGAAACTGTAAACAACAGAACATAGTTTGTATGTTATTGTTTTCATAAATCAATATACCTGACTTCGATCTAATTAGTTACTTGTTAGTCCTTGTTAATATGTATATACTTTGCTACGGTTATATTAAACGCGAACGATTTGCAGTTTTCCGTTGAGAATTCCCGTTCATCCGTTACAAACTTATAGCTGAATAATGCGAATACATTATAAGAAGATTTTTTTTTATGATATTCAGAATATAGGAGCATAAAGTTCCCAAAAAATAATAATAAAAAAATCAAATTGGTTTACAATTAAAGACGAATTAAAAATCTTCCTCCTTTTATATAAATAAGTCTAGTTTAAATATTGTAACAGAAATTACGCGGACTGTGAATATGTTATTGTATATAATAAATGTTAAACATTTTCAAAAATAGCCTTTGTTAATATTATTATTTTGCAGTATGTCTTTAAATAAATAAAAAAAAAATACTTTGGAGCCTTAAAATTACCTTCTTCCTCTTCACAAGTTTCTTCACAATATTTTGTTTCAATGTCTTGATAATTGTCTGAACAATACTGGGGGATTCTTTTTTCTTCATATGATGGACTCTAAAAGTAATATACAAAATGGACATACCAAAAGTCTAATTATAATGTTTTATATTATACATACAAAAAAAACTTCGTTAGAAATAATAGCAAAACAGATGAAAATCACGAAGAACCTACATTTTCATTATACTTTCCAACAGCCACTCCATCAACAATATGATATCGAAACCGTGTCTGGTAACCACTCAGCTGTCCATCAGAACACTCGCCTTCGCATGATAGCCATTCTTCCCACGTCGTCATGGGACAGTCTTCAGTCGAATCTCCGTCTGGAGATGGTTCTTCACTGTGTACAATTTATTCCAAAATTATGTTTTGTCTTTGTCCATTCAACGAACTTTATTAAAAATTTGTGTTTGGCAAAGAATCGGGCCCATGATACTATTATTGCACGTTCATTGAAATCAAATTTTCCATTTTTTTAAACGATTAATAGACCAATTAAGACTTAGTAGTAAGGAACTTCTTCTGAATAAAAGCAAATGAAACAGGCATTTAACCTGCTACATATGATTGAAATTGAAATGGATACGATTTATTTGTTACATACGAGTATCTGAGGTTCTTGTCTATATCTTGTATATATGCTAGATACTTACTGTGGTGGTGTAGTTGGAGGTGATATTTCATTCGAGTCTTGCCTTTTCTCTTCTTGTTCTTCATCTATAAATTTGAAATTCACAGGCTTTGTAAAAGAAATTGTATGACATTAGTGTTAGACGAATAGAATCAATCTAATATTACGCTACCAACAACGGACAGCCTAATGAACTTATTAATGAACGACTCAAAAAGACACACATGAAATAATAAAAAATCTGCAAAGTCAATTTACATAAGTACGTATTTCAAACATAAATACTTAATATAAATTGTGGTCATTATCATCGATTACACTAGTAAACGACGCGATCAAATATTATAGTATAAAATTAAACGCTCACACTAAAATATGTAGGCTAAATAATTTAATCTCCCATATTACCTATATCTTCTCGGCCAGGGGATTCAGTAGAACAATCAGGAGTTGGGTAGGTCCGCATCAGCTCAAAATGTAATTTCGCGAACGGTTTCATTTGCTCTTTTGGAACTAATTTGTTTATTTCTGCCGATTTAATTGATTGAGGTGGCATAGTATCTTCATTTGGAGACTACAAAAAATGAATAGTAAGCCTATTTACAAACGCTTAGAACAAAAATCTACAAATTCTTTTTAGAAAAATCTGTATAAGCTGATGTATCATATTTATAAAACACGTCTCCTTTTGATTCTTTAATTATACACCCTTATTGTCGCAAGTTACAAAATGTAGTAATATTAAACATAATGGCTTTAGGCACTTTATCATCTTACCTCAAAGGTCACTCCACTATCTGTACCAGCATCTAAAGGATATAAGTTAAAAGTTAAATTCGGTGCCCACTTCCTCGTGGTCACTTCACACAGCTCCATATTAGATACGCCAAGGAACCAGTCCGGGGACGGTATGATCCCTGTTACAAGGGACACCAAATGATGTTCCCTCGATACACGGAAAATAGCGTTAGTTACCATGTTTGGTTTTGGTTGTCCTAATGCCTTTATTATGGTTCGTACTGATGATCCTAGCTGGTAAATAATGATAAAAGAAATTTTATGGCAATTTGCTTCAAAATGGTTAAATGTACATATGTTACTGTCTGTGCATCTAAATGTAATGTTATCACTTGAATTTCCTACAGTTATTATTAACATTTATAGATTGTCTTTAACAGGACATTCGTAATGTGATTCATTCTGAAGTTATTCTGTTACTAGGTACTTAATAACTAAATATAGACCACCTAACAAGATAATTGAGTAAGACATGAATTTCTATCATAGATTCCTGTCGGGATAATAAAAAAATTACAATCAATCAAGAATCAGGAAGAAGTGTAGGTCTTACAGGAAATATACAAGTCTCATTGTTCCTGACATAACCTATGTTCAGAGCCCAAGTTACCATAATATTTTAGCCTTTTTATTAACCTCAGATTGAATCTCCATTTCTAATTTGGTTGTATTTCCTTGCTCAACCAGCATCTTCAGACCCTCACTGGCTTCTGTGTTGAATTTGTAAATTTGGAAATTCTTGCTATGGGATGCACCTACAACATCACTGAAGCGAGCTAATTCACTTGCATTGGGAAACATATGCCGATGAGTATTGTAGGACCAAATGCCTTCAAATGTAAGCTTAAAGAAAATGTATTATAAATTATTGTATGCTATATACTATAATAAAAGAAAACATAATTACATCTCACGAAGAAGCTAACGAAATTGAAGTTCTAACAAAAGTAACGTGACTATGGTATTGCCAATTCAGATAAAGTTTTATAGCCATTAACTCATACAAGCAACGATAAGCATATGAAAATATGAAGATTGATGAAGTAATTTGCACATAATACCAGATATCTAGCATCCTCACAACTTGTGCAGTTATCATTCTCCATTGGTTGTATGTCTTCCATATTACGACGATCCTCACAAACTTTTTTCGATAATGGACCCTCAGAACTGTACCACACATCTGGCTTGACAGCTAACAGTGCGTATAATGTTACGCACTTATTATCTTTTGGAGGCGCACGCCACATCACCTAAAATTGTTAACACGGAAAGAACTGCTCATTGAAAATTTTAACTTTAGCTTTAGTTAGAGTTATACATACTAAAACACCTAGAAATATAGACCCAAATTGTATGTACATATCGCTGGTTTGCAAGAATATCATAGTAATTGAAAATTCTAACAAATCGAACTAAGTCTGTCAAATTACCATAAATCTTTGAGGTTTTATCATGAAAAGAGTTGCGATGATTATTCTTTAAATTAATAAAGTTATAACATCAAGGGATCGTTTAAATTTTGCAGCTATGCTCCAAAACATTAATAAAGAAATTTAAAAACCTCTTTCCCTAAAATTCATCATTTTTAGTTGCATCGATATCCTTGAAAAGCAGCGATATATAGACCTAAGTTTAAAATATGTATTTTTGAAACATTCTGTGTCATTTTAACTTTAACTTCTAATGGAATTTTTAGAACAAAGACGAGAAAAAAATATATCCTAATACAAAAAATGTCTTAAAGAATTACCTGTACAGATATTTTCGGCGTGATATCGGTCTGTATAACAGTGTTATTGCATATCAAACTCAATTTAGAATCAGTAGAGTTTAAAGGAGGATAAATAATGCCACCGTTCAATGGAATCGGTTTCCGACGATTTTTCTCATTTGGTTTTGTGTCTTCAAGCGCTGATATTGTAAAAGCAATGAAAGTGGAAATATCGTCTGATGCGAATAAACGAACTGTAAGAGATAAGCTATAGTTAAACCACTATTAGTTGTGTTGAAAGTTACGAATACATACGAAGAAATATTAATCAAAATTTGGTCCTTCAAGTCAGATACAGTCAGGATTTTATTTAGTTGATAATTAAAAAAAATCGATTTTTGTAAAACTTCACTAATTAGAGACATATTTTAATGTATTTTTGCGCTATGATTTATAATTGTAATTAAAAATCACTTTTTAAATTAAAAAAAATGTTTTAGTATATTGATGATAAAATTTTGATGAATACAAAATACATTCAAATAAAAATAATTCACCTGTGTATAGTCGGTTAGGGATGTACATATTATCATTTATTCCGATGATTTCTATTTGAAAACGATTGTCAGGTGGTAGAGGTTCGGTCTTCGTTTCTAGAGGCCTGCGATCGCATGATTTTATCTCACAATGACAAAACTGTACAACCGTCATCCAATACATCAGTCTAATTAGACGAAACGCTGAACATATGAAAAACATCATCAAAATCATAGTTTCTCGTGCAAATTAATAATAAAAAAAAATAAAAATTAACAATATTTTTCATGTAAAACATTTGAATATTCTACGACCACTCGCACCACATGGATAGATATAGACATCATAGACAAAAATGAAAATTAATTCAGAGTTGGTTAAAATGAATACTTCCGTTAGAATCTGAAAAATTAAGTCTTTTACTTAGTATGAAGAAGCAGCAGTCGATTTTCGAACCTTCTTTTTTAATTTATTAAAAAATATATACAAATATCTTACCTTTAATTCGAAAAAATACTTTCATTTTAAAATTTTCTTTAAACGAGCAGGACAAATACTGGAATTTAAGCAGACTATGTCGGTCAATTGTCGCCTGTCGACTGGATCTAAATTAATTAGTGTTAAACTCGTAATGTGTTGAGTTACATCCACAACTCCTTTTTTCAGTTGTCACACGGTTTTGGACTTTATAACACTGGGCATAGTGTTTAGTTGATAAAAACAATTCGTTTGAAGTAAAATAATTCCCGGTGTTTAATAACAAATATGAATTAATTAATAGTTACTGAAATGCATTGCATAATCCCTTTCATTTGTAGCAATTCTTCTTGTTGTCTCATTTTGTAAATTATTTAAAACTTGCGTTAAATCGGTATGGGAATAGTCTGCTTACTTTTTACTGGTACGTGTCCCATACAAGCATAAGTTAAAACGATCTTCTACGTTTAAAAAATTAGAATTTTAAAATGAATGACGATTTAAAAATTACTTCATTGACATGAAAAGAAAACACGAAATAATATTTCATTTATTTATTGTACGATAAATGATAATAAAAAATTTGACTAAACTAAAAGTTAATTTGATAATATATTTTGTATATTTAATGAACAGCTTTATATAACCAACAATTTTATCCATAATAAGTCTTCTGGATATGTCTTTTGGAATTCCAAGCGAAGCCAGGTGCGACTGGCGTCATTACCCTTCTTTCAACTGAAAAAAAATGTATTTGAACATTATATGAGGATTATTTAATAGAAATTATTTTCAAAAGAGAGTCTTTTATTTTCCGAATTCCGAATAAGAGAAGGTTTATAAATTCATAATGTATGTTGGTTTGTTTAATGTAATAAACCGATTTTGAAATTTTTATTTATTTTTTTATACTATATAGGGTATACTTTCAGGTTGATCCCGTGATATTTTAATGAAATCGGTAGTTTCAATAGTGTGGCTTTTGAAATCAAAGTAACTAGTAATTCTAGTTATTTTAATTTCATCTAAGCAAACGAAATTGCGTATTTTGCTTTTGACGTCCGTTAATTTTTTCTTCTTAGTTATTATAATACGAATAATGAAAGATATGAAAGTAGTGACTTAATGTTTCAATAGTTTTATTACTTTATTTATATTTGTGGTGATCAATATCAATACATCTCACGAACATACTCATCCATATCATGAAGATTACAATTTAAAAGAAATATCTATTATTTTTTATCAAAAGCGTTCAGCTGCATCTAAAAGTGAAAACTATTTTAAAGAAACAGAAAATCTTACGTTTCTTAAGACAAATTCAAAATCCTACCAGTTAAATTATTATCCTCTTCAGTATCGGAACAGGGTTCCTCGCACTCGCTTCTCTCGAAGTCATCGTAATGATTCTTGCAAAACCGCGGAACTTCCTTTACGGTTGATGGGTCCGCCTAGATTTTATTTTTAAGAAATTTTTATTAATATCCAGCCTTTGCAATATTTTCGTAAGCTTAAAGAAACTACAAAGATTTTTCAGTAAGTTATAAAATACGCAATATAGTAACAAATAATAGCAATAAGACTGCCTTTGCACGCTCTCTGTACTTACTCTAGAATGTTCTTATTCATTGTATCTTTTGTCTTGTGTACAATAAATTGCTTATCTATCTATCTACGCTATTTGGTTCTTTTTTACCGATCTTCCATTCAGGAATCGGTAAACATAGATAATGTTGTTTTGATGTTGGTATATACACGACGATGTGGCGGAACCAATATTTTATGTGTTCACGCATCTGAGGTAGCGGAGAGATAATCGAAATCGGTTTTGCCACCTCGGCCGGGGTGGTCAAACGAAATTCGTATATTCATTTTCTTCCGATTATCTCCAAAGTATACTGAGGCATTAAATAATTTTTTTTAGCATTTCATTATACACAATAAACCAAATTATTTTTAGTAACGAGGTTAAACAAAAATTATATTACACAAATTGAAAAATTAATTTACGATATTAGTCATGGGCGACTATTGGAAGAAAATGTATACACAAGTTCCATTTGGCCTACACGGCCGGGTTAGCAAAACGGACACGCGATTCCGATTATCTAACTTAAGGTGGCTACTTTGGGGTGGCTAAAAGGAATCATCCTTCAAAACTCTAGTTCACAATCATATTCCGATAATACATATTCCTCAAAAAGGCCCCAACTTTGCTTCACCCTACTCAGTCTGCTGGTAAATCCACCACTGGCAAATCCATAAACATATTGTATTACTTTCCAGTAATTTATAATATTAGTATAAAGCTGGAGAGTTTGTTTGTTTGAACGCGCTAATCTCAGGTTTTACTGGATCGAATTACAAATTCTTTTTGTGTTAGATAGTTTGTTTATTGAGGAAGGCTAGGCTATATTACATCACACTACGATTCATAGGAGCAAAGCAATAATTATAAACGCGAGGGAAACCGTAAGGAACAGCTAGTATGACGATATAAATTTGGTGGGTAAATGTAACATTTGAAAGCTAAATACTTACATGAGGATCGTATTTCTCAACCGCAATTCCGTCTACCAGATGGTACCGTTCCCGCCACTTGTACCCCACCACTTTACTATTATCACAAACACCGTCACAAGGACTCCACTCTTGCCACTGGGACATCGGGCAGTCTTCTGATGATTCTGGATCTGTTACTATTGGGGCTTCACTGGAAATTTATTGATATTTTTAACTGACTTCCAAAAAGGAAATTTACTGATTCCTCGAAAATTTAATCGATTTTGGATAATTCTTTTTTGTTTGAAAGAATATACTTCCAGATTGGTCGCATAGAAGTTTCATCAAAATCGATTCAGTAATTTGGTTTTAAAATTAAAATAACTGGAATAAGTTTGTCATTCAATGTTTTTCTCTTTTTTTTTTCAAATTATTTTAGTGCAGATAATTTTATGCAAAGTGAAAGGGCGCAAACCCAGATTATCGTCTCTGATTTTTAAGTGATTATGAGTAGAAAAATCGAGAGGAATACAGGGAAGCCGGTGTGTGAGACGGAGGAATTATCGAAATCTATATATACTAAACTGAGACAAGAAACAAGGAGTCAGCTCGTGACCACAGCGGATGCAACTTTGTCGAAACGTCGGGCAATAAAAATGTATTACTACCATTAGTTATCGCGATAAGACCCATTATATTAAATATGTATAGTATAAATCGCGAAAGTTTAAATATAAGAAAGCAAGTACAATGAAAACGAAGTTCAATTCAATATTACATTTATAGAGTTATTTCACGCTTACTGTCCTAATGACTATTAGGAATAGGAAGATTTCAGAATACCATATGATTAAATAAATATAAAAATGTTTTGTAATAGTAATATATTTGCGACGTTTTGAAAATGAAAATTTCCATGAGCATACATGCATAACCAACTGACAACAATGAGCGATTAATACCAAAGTAGTCCTTTCCGATCTCATGTTCAGGATTCAAATGATATTTTATTAATAGTGCGGTGGAATGTTTTGATATCATTGTAGAAATTCTCACCCCCGGAGTCCGCTAGCTAGATCTGTGTTTTGGTACCTGGAGGGAGTGTCTGGCTCGCCTTGTTCTTCTTCATTTTCTTCCTCTTCTGTATCTTCTTCTCCTTCTCCACTTTCTGTAGTTACAGGTTCTGTTGATGCTTCTGGTTCATCTGGTTAGGTTATAAAGAAGTAAGTAAATCTTTGTTTGGAATATAAACACATTTACAATTAAAAAGTAATAATTAAAAAATACAACAATAAAAAAGAATTATAAAAACAACAATAAAGCAGAAACAAGACCAAGTGAAATAGCAAACAAAAAGATACCTGAAACGGATTCAGACTGGACAAACTTATGTCCTAAAAAGATATGCCACTCAGCAAGATGAGTATAGAAAATAAATGATTATCAGTAGCATCCTTTCCATTCATGAAGTGCAGTAAAAAGCCCCTTTTTTAAATGATTTGTTTAACAAAATAAATAAATATATACTAAAATAGCTTCTTCCTAGTCCAAAACGTTAAGATTATAACTTTTATGTATACTTTTTCCTACTTAACGTTTTACTTGTTGGTCTCAATAAAAGTTCATGTAATTTAGAAATCAGTCTCACCAAAAACGCCAATACTAAAAAAGGGATTTTAACAAAAAATATAATACGAAAATAATCTTTAGTACAGATTTAAAATAAACTTACTTGTCGCCTCTTCTTCGTTACAATCCCTTTGATAGGTTCTGATCAATTTAACATGAAGTTTCCCGAATGGGTGAAGATCTTTCATATCAACTTCATAAAATGGTGAATTCTTGTCATACGAACTCATTTGGACCCTGGCCACGGCGTCTTGTGGAAACGTTTCTATATTGATAGACTAAAAGACAAAGTATATATTGACTATTTTTCTTTACTTGCCTTATTTATTAGACATGGTGTATTTCTAGCCACACATAAGTGTTAGATAAGAAATGATCGACTGAATGATTGAACTGAAGCGTTTTTTATAATTAATAATTAAAATGTAAAACAATTGTTAGAAAATTCGTAATTTTGGTTGGGGTCTTGTTTTTAAAATAAAGACAAGTAAAAAAATAGACTATACAATAAGGTGGGGCTATTGTATGTGTAATTTACCTATTTTCATCTTAAATTTTAATAAAGATGACTCAGTAAATCAGAAGAACTTACTTCATAAGATACGCCGCTATCAGTCCCAGCGTCCCATGGATATAAATTCAGTTCCCTTTCTTGTAGCCATGTGTTATCTTCTTGGCAGAGTTCAAATCTTGTTACTCCTAGAAACCAATCGGGAGACGGATAGATTGCAACGCCAACCGTGAAGAGATGGTTGACTTTATCAGTACGAAAGAAAGCGTAGGTCGGATTAGACATTTTGTGATACCCATGACCTTTGCCTTTGATGAGAGTTCGAACTCCATCACCAATCTATGGAAAAAATATAACGTATAAATACAAATACTTTAGCTTGATAAATTGTCCAAGAAATCGAAATGACATTTAAGGTTACCTTTTCTCTTATTTCAACTTCCAATTTACTGCCATTAGCATGTTCAGCGAAATCTCTGAAACCTTCAGTGGCCAAGGATCCAGGAGCCCAAAGTATGTAATCGGCGGCGTGTGAAGCTCCAACCATGTCGCTGTAGCGAGGAACCCAGTCATTCTCTGGGTAAAAACGAGGATGTGTGTGTCGGGACCACATCCCCGTGAAAGTCAGCTGAAAGAATTGCTCTTTTGAGTATACTTGTTTTTTACCTTCTAAGTCCACGTAATACAAGATCAACCGTGTCATTCCAATCTCGAAACAATAGGAAATCGATTTCTAAGTAAAGTATCGCGATAACCGAGCTTTCCTCAGTATTTTTTTTTTGGTAAATCGTGTTTAATAGTAAATGCAATAGTAGCAATTAGTGACAGTTTCATTGCCAGAAATTACAGATCATCAACCTTTTCTAAAAATGAAACCTAGCTAGATCGATTTATTGCGCACAAAACCCTCTGCATACTTACTTTAATGAAAATCGTTGGAGCCATTGCCTAGATTAAAATTATATATCATCATCTTGAAGGGTCGACAAGTATTCACGTCAAAAATTTATATTAGATATTTTACCTCGTATTTTGCCTCTTCGCATATATCGCAATCATAGTTAAGTTGCGGAGTAACGTCGTCTGGTTGACGCAAATCTTCACAGAGTCTTTGAGATAAAGGTGAACCATCTTCATACCATACATCCTCATGTTCCACCACCATCGCCCGTAATGTAACACAACCATTTCCGGAGGGTGGAGCTTCCCAATATACCTAAAAATATTAGCAAGTAACAACCCGAAACTGTTCCATTGCTGAGCAGATTTTTTTGCAAGTTCAGGAGGAGAATATTTTAAAACATCTTTCGACACACTTAATTGGGCTAAAGGGCCTTGAAGAAAGAACCTCAGTAAAAGAAATCATCTAGTATACGGGCTGGCTCGACAGAGGCAGTACATATTTCTCATGAAAGATCGGCGTGAAGTAGCTAATACAGCTATGTTTCGGACGGTGTGTGAAAGAGCCGGAAGAATAACCCCCTCTTAGCCATTGCTTTCCTTCCCTTTCATCCCTTATTTCTTTTTAAGCTGGCATTGTGACTCATCTCGTGCGAATTTCTATGACCAGCGGTAATCAATTAACATCAAGTAACCCGCCTTGTATAAAAACACAAAGATTTCATCACAATGTTTTTCTTTATCGTCGAGTATAATATAAACCTTAAGGTAAAATCTTAAGCCTTGATTATCTTGAAAATTATCTTGAAAACAAGGCTTGCCAAGGAAATCCGCGATCATCTAATAAGAAACCGCTATTTTTTTCGGTGGAAAATAATATAAGGAAGAATATCTCTGTGACATTCACGGAGACATTTAACCTTATATTATATTAATAATTACGATTGACGACATCAAGTCAAAATTCAAGAATTCTGTTTTGTTTCATACCTCAACAGACGATTTCGGAGAGGACATAGTATGTTCAACAGAGTATAAGCAACGATCGCTGAACTTAGCGGTAAAAGGGTTCTGAGGTCTTATCTCTCCTGGAAATAGTGGCACCATCCTTCTCGGGTTCTTGGGATCTGGTTTTATATCCCCTTCCGCTGATATCATGAAGCCAGTAAATCTGGATTCACCGTCCGTTTCCTTAATTTGTACTAAATCGAACAATACCATTTTAATTAAAATATAATTATAATAAAACATTAACTTATAGCGAATCAATAACCGTAAAGGCAAACTAGGAACAATTCTCAGAAAAGTTTAGTGTCCTTCCGGTTGATGTATTATAATAAAAGGAGCCTCCTTTTTACCAAAAAAGAGGAGTATTATAAATTTCACGTGTGTATCTGTGAGTCTGTCTGTGTCATTGTAGCTCCCTAACGAATGGATCGATAATGATGGAAATTTACTATACCGTAATTTCAATTATACCAAAATAACATAGAAACGTAACCTTGACGTTGCTGCAGCTTCATCTGAAATCGGCAGTAAACACAACTATTCACCAACTTTCAGCAGAAAAATCGTGTTTGGGTTCGTCGAAATGGTCTCAATGAATATATTGACAGTTTCTTTTTTAATTTCAAATTTATTTTATTTAATGAAAGTCTCACCCGTGTAGAGTTGATCAGGTATATAACCTTCTTCAGCGCCTTCTACTACTAATTGAAAGCGGCCATCAGGAACTGATGACTGTGTTGTTGATCCGTACGGCCGTCTGTCACAACGAAAACCGAATACCTCCCACGAAAAATTAAAGCATAACAAGGCTATAAAGTTTCTTAACAGCATCATGTGAATTGAAATCCTAAAATGAATTGTAATTAAAGTAAAAACAATATATTAAAACAAAAATGTTTTGAAAATAAACTAACCTTTTACTTCTTATATATATTTTAATTAATGAAACACATTACAAACAATGTGTCATTGCGAGTACGATTGAATAAATGAAGCAATTAAACATAGAAATGCCCTTTAGCGATATCGAGTGACTAATTCAGTGGTCGTGTTGCCTTACATATTAATAAAAGCTAGACAATTGACCTAATAATTTTGTTGTACATAGCTAGAAGGGTTTTAACCGACATGAAACTAAAGAGTATGAGATTATTCAAACATGAATATATTGCAAACATAGTTGCTAAAACTATTATACCCAGCACGGGTTTGATTAGCGGTCGCAAAAAGTATTTATATTCCTTATTAAAATATTGGTGTTGCTTGAAGAGAATGTATTAACTGTGATGGTTATACTAAACATTTATTATAAAACTAGCTATGTCTCGCGGTTTAATTTGAGGTAAAATTATATTTATATAATGCTTACATTTCCTACTTCAATCAGATATTGTTGTACTATTTCATTTGTTTTGTTTTCGTATACCCCTCTTCTATACTTGTTAGTTATAACAAGCTGTGCCCCGAAGTTTCCCCGTGTTAATTTTTGAGAAAAAAATATATTTGTATAATTTTTGCCTCCCTACTTGAATTGGATATTTTTCCACCAGATACAGGTTTTAACTAAGTTTTTTTATATTTATTAATTAAAAAAAAATTAATTATTAATAATAATAGTAGCCTAAACTATTGCTTATAGCATTAACTATCTGTGAAAGTCTCGTCAAAACCAGTCCAGCCGTTGCAGAGATTAGCTGGAACAAACAGACACTTCAATTTAATTTATTCCTATAAATATTGTTTTTGCCTTCACTTGCGTTTATTTTTTAAGCTTAGCCGAGAAAAGCTTAATTTAAGCTGAGGAGCATATCCGTATTGCTTATAACAACTGCAACTATAAAGCGAAGCTATACGCTTTATAATTGCAGTAATAACAATATTTGGGATAATGTATATATGTTAAAGTTGTTAAGTTATTTCTGGGGTTCTAGTTACTTGTTTATTCGTAATTATGAATATATTTCTAAGAGTAAAGACGAGCAATCTATCCTAGAGAGAGAGAGGGTGCGTACTGCCGATATATAATAATAACTAACTGATCAACGAGCTACCATAGACAAAATACAGTATTATTTACTTTTATGATATATTCCTAACAAAAGTTAATCGAAGTTTACAAAAGTTAATTTTAAAAAGGTCCACGAATTATTAGCATTACTAATAATGGCTACTAAGTAATTGAATTAAAAGGTACACATACAAATTTCAATTTTACAATGTGTTTTGCATTAAATACTTAGTATTTTCTTATTTATATATATTTTTTTAATTATTTATTTATCATTTAATAAACTTAATTAGCAATAATTACGTGTAAGCGTTTGTATGTGCGTAGTACAATGTACGGTGACTAAACAACTAAACTTAAAGTAAAATTAAATGGTTGTACTAAAATTGCATTAATTAATACAAAGTGTGGCCTCCTCTGTTATAGAGAACTTGCTGGACCCGATTATTCATAGAATCGATAAGACTGTTAAATTTTTTTATGCGGCAAATGCTCCCAATAAAATTTTAGTAAAAAATGTCTCAAAACCTATATTTGTTCAAAACTATCTGTAATAGCTAAAGAAATGCTATAAAATTCGAACAAATGCATTCGCTTTTTAATTTGTGATAAAAACAAATGACACTCGATTTTTATTTACAACCAGCCAGTATGTCCTCTAGATCAAAAAAGTTTACATAGGTATTACCTACTCAGTAGGAACTGATATAATAATTGATAAATAATTTGAAATAGTATGTGTTGTTAAGACTTTATTGATGTGTGTATTTTCTTTTTTATTTGAGATACCATTTTTTTTAGACACGACTTTTTTTATTTCTTATTTAAAATTTTTAGCCTGTTTATAATATTTAAAAATCATTGCCATTTGTCAAAAGCATACTGTCAATCATTACTGTCAGGACACTGTTGATGTTAATAGGATGTGTACTTCTTTGGTCTAAAGTAGGCTTGGGCCTAACCGGTCACCACAGAGAGCGCTCAATTTAGTTCATAATCCAAGGATGAACTAGTTCGCTCTATTAGTTCATTAGTTCTTTTTTTGAAATAATTTAATAAGAACAATAAATAAAGAAAAAAATATAGTTATGATTATTGCAAGTTTTGTTTATTTTTAAGTAAAAAATACAAAGTATTACATGAAAATTTTAGGCGCGTACAAACAAAGTAAATAACTCGGTTGGTCACATAGCGCCACTGTCTAGTAAAGTGGACGCTAAAAGAAATATAAAAAGAACTAAGAGCGGGATTTTCAATGAACTAGTTCGCATAGTTCACCTAAAGGAGCGCTCTTCCCACCTAGGTCGTTCGCGAACTACCCAAGCCTAGTCTAAAGTGACTAAAGTATTCTGTGGGCGCGTTCGTGTCAAGGAAGTGATTGTCAGATGGTGAATAAATGTCTGTGAAGCCAATAAAAATGCCGTCGGCGACGAAAGATTCAACGATATTGAAGATTGCAGTGGAAATGCTAAATGCGCCTGACAAGGTACCACAATTAATTGAGTTCGATCAAAGTCAACCTTTATCTAGTATAATCCAGCTTTTGTGCAAGGCGTGGGGTCTCCCGGATCCCGTTAACTACGCTTTGCAGTTCTCAGAGAGCAATAACCAAAATTATATTACTGAGAAAAATCGTAATGAAATAAAAAATGGTTCAGTACTACGCCTCGAACAATCTCCAGCCAAAACGGTTCAAGATATCTTGGCCAAAATAAACACGGGTACAGAAGCTGAACAAACGGCCGCCTTGACAAAATTATCGAACGTGAGCAGTGACCTAACGTTTGCCCTTGAATTTATTAATAAAAAAGGATTATCTCTTATCATCAACAACATAGAAACAGGAAAATTTAAAGGCAACTGCTTAAAATATGCCTTAGTTACATTTGTAGAACTTATGGATCATGGTATAATATCTTGGGACATTTTAGAGAATCAGTTTATAAATAAAGTTGTCAGCTTTGTTAGTAATCAAACAAATGCACAGGATCCAAAGATAATTCAATCGTGTCTGTCGATTCTTGAAAATATTGTTTTGAACAGTTCAGGGAAGAATTCTCATGTCGAAAAGGAAATAACTATACCCAGCCTAATCTCCCATCTAGAGAACCAAGACAGAATCATCCAACAAAATGCTATAGCTCTTATCAATGCAATATTTTCTAAAGCTGATATGACAAAAAAGAAAACAATTGCTGCTACACTATGTTCAAAGCAAGTGAGAAACAAAATTTATGACAATCTTATTACAAAAAATGCATCAAAGGAGGCATTAGGGACGGAGTTAGCTCATCAACTTTATGTGTTGCAAACATTGACTTTGGGGCTACTGGAACCAAAAATGCGTCTAAGAGCTGATGCACAGGAGCAAGAATCGCAAGAAAAAATAAAGGAATTAAGAAAGTTAGCATTTGAAAATGACAATAATACTAATATGGAAGTTACAACAAGACGACAGACTGGTAGTTTATCAAAGGATTTCAAAAAGCTAGGCTTTAAATGTGAAATAGATCCAATCAAAGACTTCAATGAGACACCACCCGGGGTTCTGGCATTAGATTGTATGTTGTACTTTGCAAGAAATTACAGAGAGGATTATACAAAAATTGTTCTGAGGAATAGCTGTAGAGCAGATGAACAGGAATGCCCATTTGGAAAAACCAGTGTTGAACTAGTTAAACTTTTATGTGACATTTTACACATTGGAGAATCACCGAGTGAACAGGGGCAAACTTACCATCCTCTTTTCTTCACACATGATCATCCTTTTGAAGAACTTTTCCGTATTTGTATAGTTTTATTGAACAAGACATGGAAAGAAATGAGAGCTACGACAGAAGACTTTGTCAAAGTCTTGAGTGTTGTGAGGGAACAGATAAGTAGAGCTTTAGCGGCATCTCCAAAAGGCTTTGACAAATTTAGACAGAAAATAAAGGAGTTAACATACAGTGAAATAACCCACTTGTGGCAGCAGGAACGTACAAATCGAGAAGTATGGGAATCTCACGCTAGGCCCATCGTCGAACTGAAAGAGAAAATAACTCCTGAGATTATAGACTTGATTCAAAAACAAAGACTAGGTGTTTTAGTAGGAGGGACAAGATTTAAAAAATACATGAAGATTAACAGAAAAGATAAGTTTTGGTTCGTCCGTTTATCGCCGAATCATAAAATATTACACTATGGGGAATGTGATGAGAAGAGTACACCGAGTTTGGAAGAATTGGGTACTAAATTAGCCGTTGCTGATATTAAATGTGTAGTTGTTGGTAAAGATTGCCCTCACATGAAGGATTTGAAAGGAAAGATAAGTAGTCCACATTTAGCATTCTCTCTAATATTGAAGGCAGCTGAAGTCCCTTCTCTAGACTTTGTGGCACCTGATGAACAAATTTTTGACTATTGGACAGATGGAATCAATGCCTTACTAAAAGAGAAAATGACAAGTAAGTCATTTGAGAATGACCTGGAGACCTTATTGTCTATGGACATCAAAGTCAGATTGCTTGATGCTGAAGGTATTGACATACCCCAAGACCCACCCCAAATCCCACCAGAACCAGAAGACTATGATTTTTATTATGAAAACAATTGAATCACTTCAAGACCAAGTTATGTAAATAAAATCAAGTATTGTATAGTATTTAAGCATGTTAAGATTTATTTAGTGGCTCTATTTTCATTCCTACATTATTTAGTTGATAGTGTTTATAATATATTAAAGTTTTTGTAACATTTTTTAAACATTTACAGAAAATTAATTAAATCCATTTTTTTAATATCTTCATTTATCTATTTAAGTGTCAATGAAAATTCAGACAAAATTAAAAATTACTAATTTTCCAAACAGACATTTTTATAAATTTATTTTGTGAACAGCTCAGTAAATAGTGATATACAAAATAAGAAAAAATCTTTTTAATAATGAGATCGATATTTATTTGCTAAATTGCAATATTCTGTAAGTATAGTATATTATAGTTATAGGTCATAACTATGTGTTTACAGTTTAGTACCAGCTTTTTTTGTACACCAAAGATCAATTAAGTGTAATCATATATTATAATTAAAATGAATAAATATTTTACGTATATCGAATTTCGTTTCACTTGATTTTCGAATTAAGAGTGTAGAACTTTATAGTAATTCTCGTTAAATATTTATTATTGTTTTGAGTTTATAAATTGCTAGCTTATGTAGTTGTCGAGATAAGAGTTCCTAAACTATGTTTTCGCGATTGTTCAGAGTTACATAATAATTGATTGTCGCATGATTTATTTTACGCTTACATTTTATAACTGTATTATAATACATAATAATGCGTATGTACACCCATAAATAATAAATATCGATATTAATATGGATAGTCAGAAAATATTTAGGGATGGATATACCTAAATGTATTTATTATACATAAAAATACTTATTATTATCACTAATTGGTCAAGCAATTTATTTTAAAAATAGCCCCATTATCTATTTTATAAACGTGACAGATTGTGAGGAGGGATGGATGTTCGTTGCTTATCGAGCAAAACCTACTAAACAGATTTTTACGAAACTTTGCAGAAATATAGCTTATACATCTGAATGATGCAGAGTTGTTTTACTCTTGTAATTAATATAAAACAACTCCGTAACCTGTAATAGTTACCTTGGTAAAAGCATTGACAGTAGATTCTTTCAGGTTTAAAGCAATGACAGAAATCTTATGTAAATCTTTATAAAGTCTGAGAGGAAATTTATAGGCTTAATTCTCACATTGGGCTAGCAGAAAAAAGACGTAGTTTTGATACATATACCTCTACGAAAAGGCTAATTTTTGGAGGCTTATACCCAGTCCACATTTCTGTATCTATGGGTTAAATAAAGGACTAACCACAAAATTTTCTATTTTTTTTCTATTAAAAAATCCCATTCACATAACTAAGCGTACGAAACATTATCTTTATTAAATAAAAAACACATAAATCACAGTGACATTTTTTATAAACAATACTATTATTTACTGCATCTTGGAAACTTCGAACTTCGTGTTAATGATTTCTTCATCCGAGTCTAGTAAGGGCAGTGTGCTTGTCGGTATGTTTTCTTCAACCCACCGAAGGTCTGAATCTAACGACGTCGTATTCGGTTCTGGATCGCGAGAAACGTCGGGTGATTCGTTTATATTTGTAGCTCGCATTTTCACCCCGTACGCGTCGTTCACGAACTGTTCTTCCTCTTCTGTTAAAAAAAATAAAAATTATTTATGGTATTATCTTTGTTATTATCTTATATTAGGGATAAGCGAAGAGAATGATTTATCTAATATTTATGACGAACAGTTTTGATCTATATACAAGATGAATTTTCGAACTAGGTATGGTAGGCCAAATCCGACACTATAAGGAATAGCAAAAAATACTTAAAGTAGTCTCAGGGTCGATTTTGCTAAAAACTAAAACTGCATCATTAGTTTTTTGAAAAATTAATTTCACTAGCCAGGAATCGAACCCGCTGATTTTGAAAAAAAAAAGCCCCACTTCTATATTATAAAACCATTTCATAGTGTCACTTATAAGGATCAACTTCTGGTAACCAATAGTATATGGCAAACTAAAGTAAAAGGCTTATTTTAATTTAGTGTTACCATTTCTAAAAATTTCAATAATTAATTGTAGCTAAGTTCTACAAGTATTTTGTATTAATTTAAAATAAACATACCATCATCGTCCTCAGCGTTATCTAACAGCGGTGTAAACGCGTATCTTTGATTGTTGTTTGTGGGTCGCCACAACACCATGATGACTGTGAGGACACCAGCAAATAATATATGCCAGTACGCTTCATCCATCCACACTTCTTTCCATTCCTGAAAGTGATTATAAAAACATACATTGTGCATTAAATAAGGTCTTTTATAAAACATTAACTGCCCTGCGCAGTTTCACTCGCGTTTATGGTACTACTTCACTTCTATGAGTTGTAGCGTGATGTAATATAGCCTATAACCTTTTCCAATCGGGCTAAGCAACGCAAAAATAATTTCAATGCAATCAAACAAACAATCAAATCTGTCCTCTTAATAATATTAGTGTGGACAAATTCTTATTAACTTATGTTACTGACAGGACTTTGTCGATGCTTTTGTAGTACTTTACATTTTTTTTTGGGATTAAAATAAAGAAAAAGTGAACGGTAAAATTTTAAGAGTATTAACATTGTAAGACAAATAAATACTTACTATAATACAAAATATTATTCGATAAGACTTGAGAGAGTAGAGCATAAATATAACTGAGGCGATGACGGCGAATATTAAAGTGTTTGTGAAGTGTCTGTACAGCGACAGCTTGATTGAGTTTCTGTAAAAAAAAATCAATATTATGTTTCATTATATTTTTTGTGTTACATATATAATAGCAAATACTCTATCTGCTTCGAAAAAGGTTTAGGCTTCCGGCTCTCACGCATCATACGAAATGCATCTCATATAAGCTACTTTACGCCGATCTTCTGTGAGAGTGAGGTACTGTCCCCGTCGAGTCAGTTTGTATAACCATGTAGCTCATATAGGCCAAAGCCTAAAAGAAAATGATTATATGATAAAAAAATGCTATTACAAGTATAGTGCACTTTAATTTATAATTATAAAAGTGCGCTCTAGATCCGTACTGACCTCCTGAGCTGCAGCGTGCGCATGGTGTGCGCGAGCGACACGAACACCCACCAGCAGATGGCGCTGTCGACCAGCGACAGCGGCGCCTCCGACAGCAGCAGGTCGCGGTTGCTGTCCTCCGCCTTGTGGTGCAGCCGCAGCCACGCCTCCAGCGCCGCCAGCGCGCCCCACAGCAGCCCCGCGCCCACCACGCGCTGCAGCGCCGGGCCCAGCCGCGGCCTGGCGACAGGTCATCCTTCAGCCCGACACCCGCCCGCAGTGGCGGCTCTCCTTCCCGCACAGTCGCAACACTCACACTCACAACACTCGCACACTCACACTACCCGTATCATACTACATGCGCACACTCTACCCACATCCCTGACGCCACTCGCACACTCATACTAACCGCACACTTACACCACCCGCACATTCATGCTATCCACACACTCACAATACCCGTAATATACTACATGCGTACACTCTACCCACACCCCTAACACCACTCGCACATTGATGCTACCCACACACTCACACTACCTGTACACTCAGTCCACTCACACTACTTGCATCATACAAACTCACACCACACGCACACTCACATAATAAGTCTCACAGTAGCCCTGCGTCTATTAAGTGCTGCAGCACCGATCGTACACACCATGAATTTTGCCATACGTACACAAAACGTGAGTAAGGAGTTCATTCGTCAATTATTTTATATTCTTAATCAACTAAGTCTTAAACTCTTTTGTTTAACATAAAATACACTTACTTGACAATGCCAAAGCCCAGCGATACAATGATCACTAACATTCTAGCAAGCGCTCTCTTCGCTACCGACATCCACTCGGCGAACATGTATGCTTCAGAATTAAAGTACCTGTGAACAAAATAGAATTGAAAATTCAACAACAATGTATCATTGTGACCATTTCCAAGAACCCGAAGATGATATCTGCAAGTTAAGTTGACTATTCTGCTGATTCCAGGTGATGCTGGTGAAAGTATATTATTTTTTTAAAGAATATGATTTACAGTATAGTAAATTTCGAGTTGACTTGACTAGTCGAAGTCGCACAGATCCTTTACAATAACGAACATACGTCAATCTTATAACACCCTTCATTTTGGGTCGAAGATTAAAAATGATAACCAATAATAACTAAAATGTAAAAAAGAACAAGAACAAGAAAGCAAAACTTACACATGTAATTCTCGCTTTAGAATAGATAATGCTGAATTTTTGTAAGTTTAACTGTCGAAATCAACTCGGTAACCTAGTAACAGATACATCGTGAGTAGTTACGAGGCTGTAAATGTCAAGAATGAAAGGCACTGACAGTAAATCATTTATATTCTTTCAAATCTCTATGAAAGTCCGAGAGCACAACTTATAAGAGTAATTCTCGTCTAAAATGTGTCCCTCAGTCTAACTGCGTTTTTAAATATACGTCTGTCTCGCTCACACTGCGCGGGAGTGAGGGAGAGGGATACACATCTAGTCCTGTGGAGTACACGCTGTAGTATGTGGCGCGACGTCTGTCTCTCTCATACTGCGCGAGAGCGAGGTAGATAATACGCACCCAGTTCTGTTGATGGAAGAGTACACGTCGCAGCACGACGTCTGTCTCGCTCGCACTGCGCAGAAGCGAGGGAGAGAATATAAGCACGGTCCTATTGATGTAGTTGTAGTACGTGGCGTTACATCTGTCTCGCTCGGACTGCGCGGGAAAGAGGAAGACGGATACACACCCAGACTTGACAGATAGAAGATAACACGCCGCAACACGTGGCGCGACGTCTGTCTCGCTTGCACTGCCTAGGAGCGACGAAAATATACACACAGCCCCGTTGGTGCAGGTGTCAACGTCGTAGTACGCGTCGCTACGTCTGTCTCGCTCGGACTGCGCGGGTGAGAGGGAAACGGATACACACCCGGTCCTGTTGATGGAGGAGTACACGCCGTAGTACGTGGCGCTCTCGACCATGCCCAGTAGCGCCACGCCGCCGATCCAGTACTGGATTCGAAGCAGGTCGCGCCACTGCAACGCACACACCGCTAACCAGCACGCACACAGCACCGTGTACACACCGCACATTACACCGAAGAACTGCAAGAATACATTAAATTTATTTTTAAAATTATAAATGATTTTTTATGCATATTGTTTTTTTACATACTCTGTGCATGTTTATAATGTTATACGTATCAACGTTAGGATTAATTATTGTAAAAAAAGCTAGTAATCCTTATAATAAATAATTAAAAATAGCATCTTTTTTTCCACCGATTGCAAAAGATGGAGAAGATTCTCAATTTATAGCATTTTTTTTAAACCATAATTCTGTCATTCATAAACTGATTTTAAAAATTTTATGTGGGACAACCAGAAGCCTAAGCCCTCATTCCTTATATCCCTTATCCCTTTTTAAGGCGTAATCCATGGGTGGTAATGATCACTTAGCATCAAGTGTTCCATCTGATTATTTTCCTGCGATTTCTATAAAATGCTAAACTAAAATATTAAAAAAAAAAAAAAAAAAAAAAAAAAAAAAAAAAAAAAAAAAAAAAAAAAAAAAAAAAAAAAAAAACAACAAGAAATTAACTTAAAAAGACACTAGTTATTTATATTTTAATACCAAATTACTGAACCAATATCAATGATTTTTCTATGGAATCTATCTGGAAGCATATCCTTTTAAACAAAAAAAATTTCAAAATCAGTTAAGAAATAAGGAAGGGATGAGTTAACAAACATTAAAAAATACATTATGAATTGAAAACCTCCTTTTTTTAAGTTGGAAAAAAATGTAATACACATATAATATACAAATGATTTTATATGTATAGATAGTAAAATCAATTTAATTCAAATTGTTAGTTTACGCAGTGAAATTAATTAATAATTTTTACTACAAAATTTATAAGGGAGCATTGATGTGTTAATACACATATTATTTATTAAAAAAATAAATAAACTAAAGGGTCTCTATAATTATCTTTCAAAGCAAAGATAGGAGTATAAGAGACTGTCTTACCGGCAATAGAGGCCAAATAGCTGCCGACATATATCCCGAGGGAGCTACCATTTCAATGTGCATTGACACTTTATATTTTTTATTACTACGAACTGACATCCGGAGTGCATAAATACCTTCCCGTTCGACTACATGTAAGGGGGCTCTCTGAAACATAATAATTTTATAAACTTAATCATTAGTATTAAAATAACCATAACGATAAGACTAAATAATAATGGTGAATAATAAAAAATACAGTTTTTAATCCTGTTATGTATGTACATGGTTTTGTTATTAGTAAGTAATTGTATAGTACTTTTTTACTTTGTTAGCAAATAAAGTGAATTAAGTGGATATCTTGCTCAATTCAAATACAGATATACAAAATCTATATTTGAATCCTGATAAGCAATAATGTGTCAACCCACAAAAATTTGATTTATTCTGATAATGGATCACTAACAATGTTAAATACATTATTCAAAAAAATTTCAAGTTACCTGAACTAAATAAGTATGGATAAAGTTTCTTAATCTAATGTTTAGAATATTGAAGTATGTTCCATATATTGGATTATGCAATACCCTCATATATTAAAAAAAACTTATGAATAACTTTTTATCAAAATAGAAAAAATGGATGATGATGGATATATACTTCTTTAAACAGATTTATTGACATTTTTAGCTGCAACTTTTTCAAAATAAAATCTGTGTGGCTTGACATAGTATAGCTTATCAGCATCCACATATAAAGCAAAATCGTTATTTATAACTCAAGAAGAGACTATATAGACTATTATATGATTCATATTATGCAGTAATGATTTCCTACCAAAAACAAATTTTTGTAAAAATATTTTTTTTAATTTTACTATTTTTACCTAAAAGTAAATTTAGATGGATAATAAAATAGACTCACTGGCTGTATGTCATTGGTATCCTTCTTATCATTAGGATTTTTATTACTATACTGTAGATATATGACATTTTGGCCGTTACAAAGAATCGGTGATAGCATTTTCGTGATATTATTCTCCTCTATAGGTCTTTCTATATAATTTGTGCAGTCAACTATCCTCTGAAATGTAACACAGAATATAAATATTGTTGTTTTTTTTTAATATTATCAAATATAAACAAAATACAAAACAATAATATGTTTATATTATTTAGATCATGATGACATTTTAACATGTTTGTTCATTAGTAAAAATTATATGATTAAAAACATAAATTGTTTTTTAATAATATTTAAATGGTAGAATCATTATTTTTTTTTTTTAGAATATAGTTAATACATTTTGTAAAATATGTACTAGATTTGTGTACACTTGTAACAATAAACATGCCATGGAACATTGTGTTGAGTTCTATTATCATTAGGTTGTTACTTATCCTATGTTACTAATTCTTTAATAAAGTTATATATTAAGGATAAATTAATATGTTAAATTAAATTAAATTAAATAATGAAATGTAACAACTGCTACCAAACCTAAATAAATAAAGGATAAGATCCTATAATTTACTTAATAATTAATTATATTTTACCATGTACTTAAATAAATTCATAATAAAAGTAGACTTGAACCTTTTCAAAATAATGGAAGTAATCTGGTGAGCAATTTGTTTTCGCCCACGAATATGCAATTGAAATATTTGTCGGTTCCTTCACATCACAATGCACTGAAATCAATTTAAACAGTTATATTAGAACAATCATTATTTATATATCTTATGGTATATTATCTTTAGAAAGCAATTTCATAGATTTAATAGACAAATATTTTAAATCTTTAACTTCAGCTACTTATTAATAATGTCTTTAATAGTTTAGCTATAAACATTAAGATGCTTACTTGCAATTATTAGTTGCGATTCTTTGAAAAGTGACTTTGCTAACGTGAAATTGCAACTTGGCTGTAAAAAATGTCATATATAAGTAATCATGTAATATTTAATAGTTATTCAGATCGCCACGAATGTAATCTGTCGAATTTTATCAATATTATAGTTGTTCGGCGTATCACTACCATGGTAATGAGTCACGTACGTTGAACACATAATACGCCACGATAGTATTAGACTTTTGATTGAGAGAAGTATTAGAAATTATCTATATAACTAAAAATGCCTTTTCTTACCCCATTTAAAGGTAAATCCCATTTTCCAACATCGGAAAAACCGAGCACAACGTTTACAACTACCAGTACTATAAATAAAACTACGTTCCGTAACATCTTAACTACACTATTGGATAGCAATAGCAACAAATTATTTAACAATTTGTGAATTTCCCCAATACATTATTCTTATTTATATGCTACGTGCAAAAAATATTTTCAAAAAGCTTCTTTACACAAGAGGACATGCTTGACAATACTTGTAACTTTGACAGTATTTTGTCTTGAATCGTCACATTGTGACAGAAATTTGACTAATAAAAGCATTTTAAGAAACTTTATTATTTAATTTTAAAATATGTTATAAGAAATAAAAGTGTAAATATAATAATATAGAACAGTATTATTTTATATATATCAATTTTATTTTGAATGGCACAAAAATTGAGTCATTAAAAATACAAATTATATAATCTGTTTACTACGTGTATCCGAATGGAGATGTTGCAGGGTTCCCAAGTTAGGGGTTTCCTTCGAAATTTAGAGGAATTTCAGCAAGATGAGACTTTGACGGGGCGTTTCATTTATGTATAATAATGATCAGATTTACATTGCAATGAAATTATTGGTCTTGCAAAATTGACAAGTTTATTTAACTAAGTGTTATATGAATAATCATAAGATTTTGAAGTATAAACTATTAAAAGAAACGACAATATATTTAAAATTTTTAGTTACATCTAAATAAAGAACATTACAATAGTTAGTTTTTGTTTAGGGAACTCTTCAAGTAATTGTCACGATTCTAGTGCTTTTTAACAAAACTTTAGGAGTAAATATTTTTATGAGTTGACAACACTAATATGTTGACAGTCCTAAATTGTAGTAAGTTTCGTGTCAAAATATTTTTGTTTTGTTCGTCGTAATTTTACTTTTTTAAATGCCTAATATGTAAAAAAAATAATATATTTCACTATTTTTATTTATTGACTATACGAGGTAAATGTAGTTGTGTAGTTTAGATGTCATGTTTTGGAGGCATATTCTCCATAGCTGTTGGTGGTAGTCATGTCAGAGTGTGCGCTGGTAGCCAGTGTAAACGAACACGATGCCAGTATGGATGTGGGAAACGACAAATCCCTCTTCGAGCCTACTATTGATATGATGGTAAATGATTTCGACGACGAGAGAACATTAGACGAAGAAGAAGCTTTGGCGGCAGGTGAGCATCAAGACCCGAAGGCTGAATTAAATAGTCTACAGCGGGAAGGTGATATGCCTTTAGAGGAATTACTTGCTTTATACGGTTACAATAGAAATATGGATAAACCTATTCCAGAGCAACCACCAGAGGTGGTGCCCGAGGAGAATGAAAAGACGGAATCGGCCTTGCAGCAGTTGTATAGTGACAACACTAGCCCCGAAGCCACGCGGTGCCTCCGGTCTGGCTCCAGACCGCCGTCCGAAGAGGAAGATGACTATGACTATAGTCCTGATGAGGACGATTGGAAAAAGACTATAATGGTAGGTAGTGATTATCAAGCTGGCATACCTGAAGGACTATGTAGTTATGATGATGCTTTACCTTACGAAAATGAGGATAAATTGTTATGGAACCCGAGTGTTCTTGATGAAAAAGTTATTGAGGACTATATGAGAAAAATTTGTGCTATGAATTCAGGAACAGGTATTGATGCTGTTCCCAGAGGTAAGCAATTGCGGGACGATGAGGAAGCTTTGTTTTTATTACAACAATGTGGTCACAATGTAGAAGAAGCACTGCGAAGGCGGAGAATTTCAGCTCAGACTCCTGCCCACGCCAGTGTTTGGTCTGAGGAGGAATGTAGAAATTTCGAAAATGGCATCAAAGTTCATGGTAAAGATTTCCACTTAATCCGCCAACAGAAAGTCAGAACAAGGTCTGTGGGAGAACTTGTACAATTTTACTATATTTGGAAAAAGACAGAGAGACACGATATATTTGCAAATAAAACACGGTTAGAAAAGAAAAAGTATACTTTGCATCCCGGTCACACTGACTACATGGATAGATTTTTGGAAGAACAAGAAGCATCAGGAACAAGTGTCGTTAGACCTGTTTCACCGACACCTATGATGGTGTATGTGCCTTCACCGGCTGCTCAGCCAGATCCTTTAGCCTTAGGTGAAAAAGAGGTTTTTTCTCAATTGAACACTCACACAACACCGCCTAGGACCCTGTCCATCGAGGAACCTGAACCAGATACAGTTTCCTAATACATGCATATTTGGCTATGCCATTACTCGTGTAGAATGCACTGTTTATGACATATTTGTTGATAAAAAAACCGGTCAAGTGTGAGTCAGGCTCGCACGCAAAGGGTTCTGTACTATTGAACAAGACTTGTACTCTTTAAGTAAAAGTTAAAGAAATGAAAGGGACTGTAATATGTAATGAATAATTAATGATTTATAGGTGACTCACATTTGACTAGTTTTTTTTAATTATTTGTTGCTATAGTGGCAATAGATATAATGAAAATTTCATCTCTCCACCAATAATGATTGATAAGATACAGCCCGCTGATAGACAGACGGATAGACAGATAGTGGAGGTTTAATAATAGGGTCCGTTGAGTACAGAACCCCAAATAGGTATAGATATTCCCATTTTTATTACCATTTTAACTTGGACAAGGTTTTCAGAAATTAGGCCGAAATTTTTTACATTTTTTTATTTACATTATACAAACATTTTTTTATTTTTTTAAATATGGGAATAGTGTAGTTCAGAAATCGAGATAATGTTGTTACTATTGTGACATTTAAAAAATGTTGCTATAACAATATAGTAATATTGTTTCTGTGATGTTTAAATATTCAGAATAAACATACTAGCTTTTTAATAAAACACTTCATTTTCAATCAATATAATTAAGACTATTTTGGGTTCTCTGTTTTCACGAGTTTCTATTTTTGTTTTCTAATTCTAATATTTCCTTTAATTATTGAATAAAATGTTGGTGTATTGAAGTACTTCGATGGAGACATACAAATTTTGTATGTATAGCAAGTAGTCTTGATTGTGTTGGTTGAAATATTTACAACAATAAACAGTGTAAATAATTACATGTTAAGTACATGTGTCACTAAACAATTTTTTTCAGTATTTTAAATGTTAATTGTCTATAAGTATGTTTTTATTTTTAATTATAAAATGTATGTTTTATTTAATTCAATGATGCCCAATAGTTCGAGTTTTTTTTGTAATTATTTCCTTTATTTTTAATTTTAAACTTATTTTTAAGATTTGCTGCACTTTATCTAATGACTTTTAAGATTATTTAAAAATTATGATGTTCTACTTATTTGATGAATAATTCGTAAAATAAACAGTGAATTATTTATTTGTGTAAGTTTTTACTTTTAGTTTATTATGATGAAAATAACTGTTTTATTACATTTTGTATGGATGATATATATTATATGATGCCGATTACTAAAGCTATATTTTAATATGCATAATAGAATAAATATACTATTAGAAGCATATCAAACTAAAAAAAATCAATTGAAATTGATAAAATATTGCAATAATTTACAATAAAAATACTAGCGCGGATAATTACGTGTAATTTTATTTTAAAAATTATTTTTACAAATTATGTATAGAAATTTAATTACTGTGTAATAAAATGTACGTTAATGTGTATAATTCATTTCACTATAAGTTTTGCAAACAGAGTTTAGGCTTTAAACTAAACTTGAATTGTTTCCTTTTTTTTGTTTTCTTTAGTAATTTCTTTTATTCAATTCACTTCACTAATTTCAATTTAACTGTGCAATTTATATTGGAATGGAAAAAAGTAGTATTTAGGGGTGTCATTTATGCAAACTATTACAATATCCACTAGATCTGGATACAATATCCTGTAAAAAAAAATTATCTCATAGAATTTTGATTCACACTTTATCCTAGCATTGTCTACATTATTTTGGTTAACGATTTAATAAATGATGGCTCTAAGTACTTATAGAATCTTAGAAATTGGCATTTTGTTTATTAATTTAAAAAAAAAAGATTAATTATTTTAAACTGTTGATTGGCGCCTAGTGGCATGAGAAATCGTTCTTCCAGTCACAAAACATTGTTAGGTAATACCGATTTTTTATTGAATTGAATACAAGTAAAAGGTAGTTTTGGGTTTAAATGCATTTTAAGACTGTTTGAAGGGTGTGTGATAAATGCCCACTAAGTACAAACTGCAGTTTGTTTTATATTTGCACGTATAATGAATAATTTTTATACGTCTAGTACGTAGATAATGATGGTGTAAAAAAATAATTTTAAGAATAAACAGTGCAAATCTTAAAAAAGTATTTTATTTGTAAAATTTCCAGTTACATATGAAAAAACCACGACTGAATTTATGGTAAGTCGTAATAAGTGATGTCTTTTATATGAGGATTAAAAAGCTTGTCTATTTACGTTTATATTCTACTAAAACCCAAGGTCTAAGATCTTTTAGATATGTTAATAATAAACATCGTTTGAAATAAACCACTCTGTTAAATTTGAGAGTGACTTGAAGTATTCGGAAATTACTGGCGCTAAAAATAAAGAAGTCTTTTAAAGTAAAATTTTAAACATCGAATCAAAAATTGCGACTGTGGGGATTGAACCTGCAGCTTCCTGCAATCAAAGTAATGAAATGGACTAAGCAGCTTAGACCATTATAAAGCGCAAGTCACAAACTATTGCAAATATAATTGGCTTAAAACATAAGTACTTTATAATCATATTCGAAGATGAGAATTTGTTTATTAATGTAATATACTATGTAGATATATACCAAATGCTTAATGGTCTAATGTAAATGGTTATAGTAGATTTTAAAGTTTGATGTTAAACATATGTTTCCATTTTCGACTTTGATAAGCTCGTCAATTGATATTTTGGCATAAAGATACTCATGCTTGTTGATTCCGTAACGAGGCGGTTCCTAAGTAACATCGTCTAAAGTAGTCAGCATTCTAGGTGCCATTCCATGAATTTAAAAATATATATATATAGTTATATAATACCATTGCCAATACTAAAATTATTTTTATTTGCTAAAGATGTAGGTATCTTGAGCAAATAAACTTAAAAATAACAAATGCTTTTATTTATTCTTTCGTTAATTTTTTTTAGACAAAAAATATTTTATTAATTCAAGGTAATTGTGTAGTTTTGCGCTGTTTTCTATTAATTATATGTAGGTATTTTTTTATAAATTAATATACTTGTGAAATCCGAGTCTGTTACTAATACTCTTCACACACTTACTTTTGACTTTGACAATAATATTTAATTAAGAATTTGACATTATATCAAAACCTCGAAACCTTAAAACTGGGAAAATATTTATTTGAAAATTGACGGAATCAAGTAGAATAAACAATTTCAGTATTCTCATTGCAGTTTAAATACATATGCTTAAAAGGTAACTACTAATTCTAATTATCCTGTGATTTAAAAATTATGATAGTTACTGCAGAAATGTCTGCTAAAGAATTTATTAACGATTATAAAGAAAATTACGGCAAGGTTCGTAAATTGTTGGATGAAGACAGTAAGAATGATCCAGAAAATGAGCCTTATTCATCAAAGTACAAGGCCAGAGAAATATTAAATAACATGCGCGAAGCATTAACAAAGGTGTCTGAATCTGAGACTAATTTGGATAAAATTAAACTCGATGCAATGTTAGGAGTAGTACTTTTGAATATAGGAATAATTGACATGGAAACCGAGGAACTCACTGCTAGTGAGAAAGTTTTAAAAGATGCAGAAAATCTCTTGATTCCGAACTCATTAAAACCTGAAATTGTAACAACACTTATTAATATTGAAAATAATCTTGGCATATTATGGTCGACTCGAGACGAGCCAGATAAAGCAAAATCGTATTTACTCAAAGGGAAAACATTTTATGAAGATTTTAAATGCACATTACAAATGCCGTTGCCAATAGAACAGATAATAAGCAATACAGGTGAAGCTATAACTGGAGATTTTATGTTTTTAGAGAAAGCTCATACATTATCATTATATTATTTAGCCCAAGTATACGGATCATTGAAAGAGAATCTGAAATCAGCAATATATTGTCATGTTACATTGAGGAGACAGTTGCAGTACCAAGATTATGAACCAATTGAATGGTCTTTGAATTCTGCAACATTGTCTCAATTTTTTGCTGAACAGAATGGATTTTTTCAATCAAGGCACCATCTGGCTGCAGCATCAACTATTTTAGAACAGTATGAACTGAAATTAATGGAAACGGAAAGTGCAGATGAAACTTTTTTGGCTAAAAAAGAAATTTTTAAACATCGATCTGCAGATGTAGCGAGGTGTTGGGCTAAATACTGTCTTTTACTCATGACGGCTTCTAAAGCGAGACTTATGAATGATGGGGAGGAGATAAGTGACACAATAACAGGTATTTTTCCTTTAAGTAAATAAAGTTAAATTTAAATATAAGCAAATTGTTGTAAGAGTATTTGTATTTTTATACTTAACTTTGTAGATATGTTATTCTTTATTATACTATATATTTAAATATTTTTTTACTAATTTAATAATTATTATTTTTATAATCATAAAAAATTAAAAAAATATATTTTGTTGCTAAAAATTTTGTTTTTTCTTTTTATTATGATGGAATAATTAAAAATTGTATAATATTTCATTTCAGATATGTCAAATTTGGAATTGGAAGACAATGAAAACATTTGTGGTGGAGATATAAAAAATCTTATATTCTCAGATCTAGATGTTACCAAATATGAAAAGAAAATTGGGGACCAATTTCTGCTGACATACCAAGATGCGAGAGAAGTGTTTTTAAGTTGTCAGAGTTGGTTGAATAAAGCTAAAGAGTATTATAAACTGGATACTTTAGCTTCAGACTATATTGAGTTAGTTCAAGACAGCTCCCAGTCATATTCATATCTTGCTTTCTTTGAAGAAGATGATGAACGACGGGCTAAAATGCATAAACGAAGAGTTGATATGTTAGAAGACCTGATTAAAGAAATCAATCCAACCTACTACCTTCAATATTGCAGGCAATTGTGGTACGAATTAGGTGAAGTTTACTCTGAGATACTGAACATTAAATTGGATAAACTCAATAAAACAAAAGAAAAACCATCACCGCATAACTTGAAGAAGATTAATATGTTGTGTGAAAAAAGTATCGAAAATTATGATCACTTTTTGAATTCTGTTAAAGATAAAAATGGAAAAATGCCATTAAAATTAGAATTTGATCTCATTAGGCCAGTGATCAGTGCATACGCTTTTATCGGTAGAAATAGCATGAAAAGAATTGCAGTTGACAAAAATATTCAATTGGCTCATGTAAAGAAAAGCCATGATTCATATCAAGCTGTTGTCGATATTTGTAAAAATGATAAAGATGCTGCAAAAATGATGAAAGAAGAATATAGTTTATGTCAAGAAATGGTCAACATTTTACCATTAAAGATTAAAAAATTGGAAACTGAACTGGTTGGGTTTGTTGGGTAGGAGTTGTTTAAAAATGACACATTAATGCACATTGATCTGATTTATTAATAAAAAAGATCAATGTTTTTTTACTTTACCAAAAAAAAAAAAACAAAAATCAAGCATTGCACATATTTATACATAATAAAATAAACGCTTATATAAAATTATCAAAACTAAATAAATTGGGATGTAACCAAATACATAATTAGAAAACTTATGTTTACAGGGCATTCAACTTTTAATTAAGGTTCTAATTAGAGATTTTTATTTCTGTTAGATTAGCTTTTGCGCCCAATAGGACTCAAGTAATGAGTTTTTTTACTAGAAAGTTTTTTGTTACTCACTATTTATTGCGAGGTAAGAGTGAATTGAACTTGTGCGGCGTAGACTGTGTAAAGTAGGTGAGGCACGAGAGCAGTGGTGCTCAAAGTTAAATATTATACAAATAAGTAAAAAAATGTTCAATTTTTCTAGGTGGAATGTGATGTGTTAGACTTATAGAACCCTCTACTTTAAGAACCTTTAATTAAACGTCGAACATCCTATAAAACACAAATAAAATACCTACAAAATTAAAAAATATATAACAATGAAATACTTGATTTTAAATCATAAAATATAATATACTTAATAGTTTGCAAATATAGCTGCTGCTTAACTCGTATATAGTTTTATATATTTATTTATGTTGAGAAAACCTATAAATAAAAGCTTAAATGTTCGTTGTTTTTTATTTATTAAAAGCGATATAAAATATATATGTTAATATTTATTAATAACTTTACCTATATAATTAATTCGTATATATATACAATCATAGATTAATAAATATGTTTTTACATATATTAAACCTTAATATTAATAACAACCCCGAACAATCCTTATTAAGTTTCTACACTCTTTCAAATAAAATAGTTTGAAGCGCAAAATATTATAAGTCAAAGTAATAAAAGAAACTGTACATATATAGTGACAAGGATCTACATTAGCTTTTTCTTTGTAACCTTTTTACTTTTACAAATACGAATTATTTTTAAAATTAAATATATTATTACAATAATTATTACGACGATGGTAACAATGATGACGGCGGCGACATCCAGTAGGGACAGCTGTATGAGCGAGAGGTCTCTCGCGGCCGAGTGCAGGCGGGAGGAGCGCCCCCAGCGCGCCGCGTGCTCCGTCCAGAACACTGCTTTGTCTAGAGGCGACGTTTCCTTGTCGTGCCAAATGTTCGACACTTGACGTGCACGCGCGCGCATTCTGCAATAGAATGAAATAAAAATATAAAAAAACCTATTTAATTATAATTTAACAAAATAATTTTAGTTTTAGATAAAATTTTTTGTTTTTGAATAATTATCTAAATAAAAACTTAAAATTTAATATACAGATAAAATTTAATTTATTATAATAATTATCTGTAAGCTCAATTATGTATGCACGTTTTATTTTTACATATTTTTACATCATTATTATAAATTCATAAAAGGTAATTAAAACTGGGAACAAAGATCTCTGTTCAGATGTCAGACAAAAACTATTTTTTTCTCGCTACCTTCAAAGTAAATACACAACATGACACTATTCACTTACTGTAATTGTTCACATTAAATTTGTTTTTTATAAATTATTCGATTGATGTTCACTATTCACTTATTACGACAATTATTATTATTGCAGTCTTTAATCATTTTTGTTACTTAACTCCTTAAAAACTGCAACGTTCTTTCTTTCACTGCTCCTTAACCTAAAGATTCTCCAAATCACTGATTATGTATATATATATATATATATATATATATATATATATATTTTTTTTTCATTAAAACTATTGATTTTTGATATGCTTTAATTTGATTATTGCCAGACGAATATTTTTTGCAGTCCATAAAAACCCTTGATTCTTCTGGACTGTGGTAAATAGTTACATCTTGTGGTTCTGAAACTCAGATAATCTCAATGCATTCATTCGGTGGTGATAAAGTTATTTCCTGTCTCTCATTATTCTGATCATCCTCACCTGTAATAACCCTTTTTTCCTTCTTTTAGATATTTCAATTACTCTCTCTTCTCTACTTCACGTTTGTGTATCTGATTAATATTTCATAAGCAATTTTTCCTTCCACTTAATTAAATATCTGCGTATGCCAATTTACCTAAATCCTAAATGCCTGGCTCTCCCCATGTTCGAAGGTTGAATAATATTATTGGTAGTCTACTACGCCATTTCGAAAATGTGTATATTAATTTTATTAATATTAAAAACATTTCTCCCTGGAATAGACCGGTATAATTAACATGCACCAAATGTGGCCACTAAAAGTAACTTCTAGCGAAGGTTTTTGTGATAACGATATTATTATGCTTTTTAAGCAACTTTTTTAGTACAAATTATCACATTCTCTCTTGTAAAACAAATCACAAAATGTCTTTAATTTTTTCGCTAAAATATTTTAATTTCACCTGTAACTTGCACTGGTCGTCCGTTTCTGATTTTTAGCCTAAAAGATTAACTCTTCTATCGAAATTTGTTTCTGATAATTCTTCTTTAGACGGCCAGTGACTTAAGGCATTACCGAAATTGCCCATTTTCTTACTTTGCACATACCTCCATTGATAATAATCATACTAATTTATTAGCAAAGACCTACTCAGCATTCAGGGTAATAATATAGTATTTAGAATGGACTTTGTTGGATTAAAAATACTTAAAAGAGAATTGTGATCACTTTCAATGATCACCTTTCGTCCACTTATATACACATTATATTAACCCAAATATAGTAGTGGCAGCTTTATTGTCTATCTGAGCATAATTGCGTTTATTCATTGTCCTCGATGCAAACATATTTTTTTCTAGTCGTTACTATTATAAAGTCGCAAAATTACAAAAAACTGGCAATAAATATTGTGTTCAGATGACAAACTAACTTTTCTCTTACAACCTTCAAAGTGAAAACACAAAAATAATAAATAGTTTTTTTTTCGAATCAGTAACTCTCGTGGGCGTCTCCAGAACACCCTACCAAAGTTTCATCACAATCCGATTAAAGGTTCCAAAATACATAGTGGACTAACATACAAACATTAATTTTTAATTATATTGAAGATAAATAATAGTCTTTGTTCTATAATCGTTGATTAGATCGTTGGCGTAATATTAGCATATGAGCTGTCAAGTGACTGTATAGTCTGTGGCAATAGTACCATTGTGACTCTGTGGCTTTTACAATTTAGAACCGTTTCCCAGCCCGCTCACTGCAACATGGCTACGATGCGTAAACACTATAAACGACGGTTTCAGCAAATCTGCCTATGGGCTGACTGACGTCGCTAGTAAAGCATCATCGACTAAAGTCGTTATTGCGAAGATCCAGGATTAAACTACACAATAACTTAGAACAGACATATTTTAAAAGCAAAACTATTAAGTAACCAACTAGTAATATTTACTTACTCGTCACTGATTACAGTTTGTAAGGCGTTACTTAAAATGTCTTCAGTGAGATCTTTATAAGAGAGCACGATGCCAACTCCCGCTTCAGCAGCGCCTGCAGCGTTGGAGGGCTGGTCTCCGAAGAAGGGTAGCAATATCATAGGTTTCCCAGCAGCCGTCGCCTCAGTCATACCGAGCATACCTCCATGACATATAAACGCGATGATCTTTTCGTGACCTGTTGTAATGAAAAATTATATTTAAAGTTTAGAACACTTGTACCTAATTTCCTCGGCACCTTGTTGTTTTGACTTTAATCGGTGGTATTTTTGAACAGTGCACGTGTTCTTGACATGGAGGAAAATATAACATTATCTTTATGTCAGCTTAGTATAAGTAGTGCAAGTGACTAATCAGAATGTTAAAGATTTGCTTTTCAGCATTCTGTGGTCAGTAACATTTCAAAGTTGACTCCCTTGTAATATTTATCATAGATTCTCGACCAATTTTTTTTGACAGTTCGCTGTGGAAAGCATTTCATTATATAAGTTCGTCTATATTTATGATTTAACCGACCGTATAAGCATAATTCCGTATATCCACAATAAAGTATCCTCCTTAAGGAGGATACTCGGAATCGCGTGTCCATTTAGTCGCCACGGCCGGGTCTAATAAACAGAATTTAAATAATTATTTTGTTTGGATTATCCCCCTTCATTTTGCACAGTCAGATGTACAAACATTATTTATCATAAATTAATAAATAAATGTATTATCGTTTAAGCAAGAAAACTCATACTTTTTTTAGACACCAACCGTATCAAAGAAATTGAGAAAACGATCACATATGTTTACTAGAAGAGTTGAAATAAGACGATTAATTTAATTTAAATTTGTATAATATGAATTTAGTTTAAGCTTTTACTAAAATATAATAAACGTAGTTTATTATCTTTACTATAAAATGTATAATTTACTGTATCAATTCAAACCACCTTCAATCTCGTATTGTAAGAATTGTGTTTAGTAAACAAAACATATACTTAAATACTAAATTTGTTTTTAAATTAACATCTAAATTAGCTTAATTATTTTTAACATACACAAACAAGGAAAATGTATCTAGAACATTAATAATTCGGCATTTACATGAACCAGGGGACAAACGAAATATAAATTACCGCTATTTCGTGTCTCTTTTTATTGTAATTTTATGTCCTTAGTAACTTTTTTTTACATCAAATCAATTTTATTCAAAGGGACGACCTTTGTGAGGTAAGCCGTAAGCTTTAAAACGTAAGAGCGCTTAGCTTATTAGTTATACATGATATACACAAACACCGCAAAGCTGTTGCGGCCGATTCAGAGTTTGGCTCTCTGTTTGCGCTCTGTTAAGTCGCTAAAACGTTGGTAGTTGGTTTTTTAGACAATTAATATGATAGGGATCTTAAATAAATGCATAATTAAAATAAATATTAATGGAGTTGCTTTTTTCTTGCACCCGAAACAAAATTAACGTAATAATGTACTAGCACAAACTTTGGACCCTTTAAGTACTTTCAGTTTGTTATTGGTCATAATTTTGTGAGTTGTTTTTTTTTTTGTAGCATTATTATTTATTTATTAAAATTTATAACATTTCTTAAATTAATATGCATGTATTCGAGCTGTATATACATGTTTCCTATATATACTTTTAAGGAAGATATTTGAACTGGACGGTTCTACGGTCAAATCCGAAACTATAAGGAATAGCAAAAAATATTTAAAGGAGTCTCGGGGTCGTTTTGATTTAAATTGAAATTGCATCGTTAGTTTAAAAAAAACATCACATCTCTTTGTAGAATTGACTACTTTTAATATATATATATATTGCAGTGAGGGAAACTGGTCGGCGATGGTTTCATTCAGCGACTCCGTTATGTCGCTGAAGGAGACCGCGGAAAGGGAACGAGAGGCGGACGCTCTCGCTGACCCGATCCGCAGGAGGCGACCAGGTAGAAGGAGGCGGCGCTATGCGCATCTGCTCCCTCCGCCATAGAGTATATATAATTTGTGTAAGAAATTTTTCTCACACACCACCGGGGTGAGAGAGTGCTTTCAGTGCCTGAAAGCGCTCTTTAGCTGAAGAAGGCCTGCTTAGGCAGAGCAACCGCTTGGGCGCCACGGTAGAATGCGTAAGCGATCCCGTGACGTCCAACTAAGGCGATTAGGGCACCGCTGGGTTTTAGTGGGTAGTCTGGTACATACGCTGCCTGGAGTCCCACATACCCGCCTGAACCACACCGGGCGGGATGCGTAAAAGCATTTCCCAGCGAGAAAAAAAAAAAAAAAAAAAGGCCTGCGCAAGTCCAGAAGTAAAAGCGAACGGGGCTTCAGTCCGAGGTATATAAGATAAAATTTCTTAATAAACATAGTGAATGTCAATATGAAAATTATAATATAACTAGCTTCCGCCCGCGACTTTGTCCGCGTGGAATAGTTACTTTGGGCTAATAATGCATTATCTGAGAAAAAATTTAGTTAGTCTAAAATAGGTTATAGTGAGCTAACCTTGAAAGTTAGACATATGCTGTCGCACGCAGCATAAACTCCCTCAATAGGAAAATATCCCCCGATTTTTAATCGTTCTTCATCGGTGCTCCACTCCTTTCGGTCTTAGCGCGATGATATAGCCTTCCTCGATAAATGGGCTATCCAACATTGAAAGAATATTTCAAATCGGACCAGTAGTTCCTGAGATTAGCGCGCTCAAGCAAACAAACAAACAAACTCTTCAGCTATATACAATATATAAATATTAGTATAGATAACACAATTTCAGTTTAACACAATTCATTAAAATTTTTACAAAAATTTTGTGTTCCGTCATGGCTGCAATTGCTAAGTAGGTTATAAGTTTTTCCAGTCCTTCTTGGTAGGAAAATTATCAGTTGAAATGGTTAACGGGTTGCTCAAAAATGCATTAATGAGATGACAGTAACTCGGTGTAAACGAACTAGAATAATAAGCTTGGAAGAATGCTAGGTCAAAATGAAGAATAAATAACTATTTAAAGTACTCACGCAACAGTTCGTACTGCGGCAGCCATTTAACTTTAAGGATGTTGCCCACCAGCGTTCCCTCCTCGCCGCTGTCTTCGAACTTCCAAATAACTCTCTGCTTTAACTTGGAAAGCGCGTTGATAAACATTTCCTCTTTGTAATTTGGTAATGATTTGGTTTTTATCAGTGATCCAAAACTGAACAGTATTACGCCATGACTCGATTCATTTAGGAATTTTTCTATATACTGTAATTTTGTAAATAAGATAAACATGATTCAAATAATTTTTAAGGTTTCTTAGTCAACAAAGCACCGCCATGATCATCTGTGTGTCTTTTTACGGCTAAGCTCAGAGATTATAATTATTAGATTGCTGTAATATGGCATATATATTTTGCAAACCGGCAAAACGATAAAATAAAATGCTCAAACAAAATTTTAAGTAAATTAGGAACCGATACATCAAAAGTGGTGACTAAAATATATTTATTTTTATTGTAGGATTTCGTTAGGTAAGTAGTTTGGGGATGTGTTAAAATCCCTTTGCGAAGTTTTAGGCTTTGAAGGTTAATTTATTAAACTAAACCCTTGAATATTTTAAAAAATTACGGTAGTAGTAGGAAGTTATTTTTAAAAGTTAACGAGTATATGTCGTCTAACTTTTAAAATGTATTATATAGGTAAATTTTGTTTGAATTATATAGATTAATTTATTTAAAAAATAATATCTAATAAAATTTTAGATGCTAGAGTTCATATTACTTCAACCATTATTTAATATATAGTATCAGAGATCCCACGATGAAATATTGAAAAAAATTATATATTTGAATAACCGGTTGTATTTTTATATTATCATCTGCTAGCAGCCCCTCGTGGTTTAACTTGCGTTTCTGGTTTCTGATTCAGTCCAATTAGTCGTAGCGTGATATCATATAGCTTATAACCTATTCCTATCTATAAACAAAGTCATATATATTGACAAAATTTTAAAAGTGTAACTATCGAGTTTCTTCTCGTTAGAATCTACATTCCATACCGGTGGTAGTTTCACTATTGATGTAATTTTTTTATGTATTGACGATTCAAAAGTGCTCGTGAGAGTCTACTTGAATAAAGTATATTTTGATTTTGACAAATGGATTTTATCCCTTTATAATAAATTATAGTATAGATATGGATTTATATTGATTATGTACAAGAAAATATCATTTCGAGTTGATACTTAAAAAAATGTTACCAAAAAACTGTGTATGGAAAGATTATAATAACATGCAACGATAAAATATTACCTGTGGTATGGTTTGTTTCTTAGAAGACAAATGCAGTCCACCGACTTCCACTAATGCAGGTACAAGAGGTCTAACTCCATTAAGAGTGTGATAAGAATTCGTGAGCACCAGAGAAACATTTTTACCGAGTTCATATAAATCCGGAATCTCACCAAACTTTTCTTCTATAATCTTCCTTTCTTTCACTTGTACTTCACTATAATGCCATCTCTTTATGATAAAGTTTAGCAACGTATTTTCTAATCGATTTATTAACGACATTTTATATGAAAATGGTGCTGTTATCATGGGCACATAAGATGGGTTATCGTTAAGACCGATGCGTACTGTAGACCAAGGCATAAGATTTCCAGATGCTACAGACACTATCGGTGCGTTTATTTTGTTCACATAGAGGAGACCTAACATGCAGTCGCTTATAAAACTTTCTACTAACACCAAATCGTAATCTGCTTTTAAAATATTCAGTAATGGTTCAAAATTTACCATTTTTTCGCATAAGTGTGGGGCCAAAACTCCAAAAGTTTGACATGTTAAAACTTGGGTTATTATACTTCCTAATACAGGGATATTATTTAAAACGTCGGTGCCTTCAAAAACGTTCAAATCGATAGATTCGAGTTGTAACTCCGCTAAACCCTTGAAACTGACATCATGATAATTTGGAGGTGGATTACTTGCCGGGAAAAACGAAGCCACTGTCATATTGTGTCCTCTCTCTGCGAGCTTTAGTAACAGAGGTTCGAAAACCATATGATGACTTTTGCCCATATACGGAAATAATCCGAGAATATTTGCCGTATTTACATTATAGAAAATTATTACGAACATAAAAATATAAATTAAACGAGACATGTCTCGCGCTTCCCGCCACGGTTACAACTGAATGTTCGTATTAACTAATTACAATATTAAGTAAATGGAAAATTTAAAATCAAGTTTAAGGTTAATCCAATGTCCGTTGATGGTGTGCTACTGATTTTTATGGACACTTATTTTTATCGACAATATGCAAATAGAGAATGTTTTTGAAAATAATAATTCCTGGCTAAGGAGGGGACGGGAAGTCAATTTTTTATATAAATTGTTTTGAAAATCGATCTTTCTTTATCTTTTATCTTCTAATCCAGTTAGTCTGAATTGTATTTTTATCAACCAAGTAAATACTTCACTTACTTGTATGTTACGTTTATTTTGATGACGATTTTTTTACATATTTGTTATTAAAAACAGAAAAATTTGTTTTAACATGCATACACTTACGTAAAATAAACGTATTTCAAAAGAATTTGTTAAAAAGTTAAGAACAAAATTAATTATCCAACAATTTTATCAATTGATGAGTTACATACAAAGTTTGAGGTCACACCCATTTTATCAGGTACTCGATTAAATATTGAACGTCGAACTTCTTTCTTACATATTTAATAAATAATATAAATAAATAACATAGCCATAATAAAAATATGGTATATTTTGTATATACAAAAAATATATATTATTTATACCGTAACACTTAAGTTGATTTTAATTCAATTCATTTCGCACCTTAGTCTTGCAAAAACTAAATAGAAATGGCTGAATAGATTTGATTTTTTTTTATTTTGTTTGAGTCAATAGTAATTTAGAAAATGCCCAAAAAAAACAAACGATAAATCTAAATTATTAATTCTCAATGTAAAAAGATATTTTAAATATTTTGAAATTAAGTTATTTAGAAAATTAGTTATAAATAATTCTATGGCTTGAATTACACTCGTGAGTGATATCAAAAAACTCTGTTACTTGGTAACAGTTACTTAGGTAACCTAGGTTACGAAAGCTTTGAGTTTAAAAAATAAGGCACTAAGAGTAATTAATTTGGAGTGTAAAAGCACTGACAAACAATTTATGTAAAGCTTTATGAAAGTTTGCCAGCAAAACTTAGAAATGTAATTCTCGCCTATGAGGAACTACAATAAAAGCATTTTTGATTGTATACTAGAGTACTTTCCTCTTCAAATTTTTCGTACTTTTACAAAAACGAACGATTATTAAAATTAAATACATTATTACAATATTTATTACGACGATGGTAACAATGATGACGGCGGCGACATCCAGTAGGGACAGCTGTATGAGCGAGAGGTCTCTCGCGGCCGAGTGCAGGCGGGAGGAGCGCCCCCAGCGCGCCGCGTGCTCCGTCCAGAACACTGCTTTGTCCAAAGGCGATGTTTCCTTGTCGTGCCAAATGTTCGATACTAGACGTGCACGCACGCGCATTCTGAGAAAGAATAAAATAAAAGTAATACGAGTAACGCACTCAATTCTATAAACAAAATTATCAGCCAATTTGAAGGGGGCGAGGTAATCACTACATTGACATTACTGCATACAAACTCAAAATCATTACGAACATTTTTTTTTTAATAATATAGTAATATGTAATATAAAAAAATTTTTAACAGGGTCGAGACTATAAATATTTCTGTGGTCAGTGAGGAAACTATTTATATAATAAATAAATAATCATATTCGGTAAAATACGGTAATTATTATTACAAAATATGTCATTTACAAAAACTAATATTAAATATAAAGTTATACAATAAGGAAATCTGAATATTTTAAATTTATTTTTTGTTATTTGTTATGCACATTCAAATTACAAAAAAAAAAAAAAACTGTACAAGTCATATCCGCATCGTATGGAGTTATGGTGCATAGAATGCTTCTAGTAGTTTTTCCCGTTTCACATAATCACTGATAGTCATGGTACCGGTACACTCACCGGTAGTACCGGCGCTGACGTTGCAATAAAACCTGACATGATAGGACCAAAATCGCTTTCGCTGAGAAATTTGGCTGCTGCATTGGTCCTTATAATTTAGACTTCATTTTTGGCTGCCTTCATTTTTTAGATCCTTGTCAAATGTTCAAAGTAGTTCACAACGTATTAAAATGCCATAATTTTTTAAAAAATGTTTCAGAAATTAAAATATAATGTTAAAGTTACATCAATTACAAGAACCGAAACTATTTTATTAAGTAATAAATTAAAATTTAGCTATTGTTCATTAATAATTAATTTTTACTTGTATAAAAAAATAATAAATTATGCCTCGATTTCTGAGTGGTTTTTATAAAGGCGTTAGATCATCTATACAGGGCCGGATTTACCTTAAAAGCTTCTTTACCTATGTTAATTTAGTAGTAGAAAAAGTACTCAAAAGCATAAATTTAAAAAAAAATCTCTCACACCCCAAATATTGCCGCCGCCTTGGCCACTGGTCCCTAGTGCCGCCATAGCAAATTCAGCGCTGTATCTATATATATACATATATACAATTCATTGCTCTGAATAACTGACTAACAGATCAAAGAGACTTGAAATTTATTAGGGGTATGCCTTATTATATGAAATGATTTTTGAAAATTCACCCTCTAAGGGACATATCATAATTCTATTCTGGGGGACAATAGGCACTCTTTTATCTATACTTATTATAATATTATAAAGTTGAAGAGTTTGTTTGTTTGAAGGCGCTTACCTCAGAAACTATTGGTTCGATACCGCGAGGGGCAGTTAATTTGTTTATATGATAGATTCACTTTATGACACTTACTCATCACTGATAATGGTTTGTAAAGCGTTACTTAAACTGTCTTCGGTGATGTCCACGTAAGACAATACAATGCCAAGTCCGGCTTCGGCAGCCGCGGCCGCGTTGGAGGCCTGGTCTCCGAAGAAGGGTATCATTATCATCGGTTTTCCGGAGGCCGTCGCTTCAGTCACACCAAGCAAACCTCCGTGGCATATAAAAGCAATGACTTTTTCGTGTTCTGGAACATAAAAGAGACGTTTTAATTATTGAAAGAAATAATGCCGTCAGCGTTCTGGGCGCCTCAATGCAGTGGCATTCAAGGTTTTTTGAATATTTAATACACGTTTTGTAAATATTTGATAAATTATTTATTAACTAAATAACTTTAGGATTAAGTTAGTTATGTTCTAATGACTGGTTTTCTATTATTGTTTTTTGCATCATATTATAAAGGCTTATTGCAGTTTTTGGGACCACAATGAGTAATATTAAAACTTAAAAAATACTCACGTAACAGTTCGTACTGCGGTAGCCATTTGACTTTGAGGATGTTGCCCGCCAGCGTTCCCTCCTCCCCGCTGTCTTCGTACTTCCAAATAACTCTCTGTTTCAACTTGGAAAGCGCGTTAATGAACATTTGCTCTTTGTACTTTGGCATTGATTTTGTTTTAATGTGTGATCCGAGGCTAAACAGTATTACGCCGTCATTTGATTCATTGAGGAACTTTTCTATAAACTATAAAAAAAAAAAAAACAGAAAAAAAACTATAGATTAATTGCTTCATTATATAAATAAGTTTTTGGTTTTTTTTTTTATTTTATTTTATTAACTACTAGCGACTCCCCGCGGTTATACTCGCGCTTAACATGAAACTTTCATACAAACTTTCAACCACCGCTTTACCCTCCTAGGGGTCGAAGTTTGTAAAATCTCATCTTAGAGAGCATCTATGTCCTAAAAAGAACCCCCAGGCAAAATTTTAAACTCTTAGCTCTTGTAGTTACTGAGATTTCGGATTGAGTGAGTGAGTGACCTTTGACTTTTATACATAGTTTATATATAGATTTTATTACCGTTTAGTTTTTGAGCTAACTCAAAAGTTACTCGAAAACTAATAATTATAATAATATTTATAATTCTGCAATGAAAACTGTTGTAATATTAAACATACTATATGTTGCTTGGAGCAAAGTCATATGTTACTTGACGGTTTTTGTCTTTTTCATTTTTGTATAATGGATGTAGAGGTAGTCGAAAATGATATCTGAATATCATGACTAAAACTCGAATACTACCTATTTACAGTGAATTATAAAGACTGTGGTTCAGTCCGTATAAGTTTTCTAATCTACTTGCTTTATTTGACTGTCATTGCACAAGCGCAAAGTAAAAAGAAAATAAAATTTGCGAATACTTGATTTTACATATTTTAAAACGAGAATTACACTCATAACTTTTGCTCTCAGACTTTCATAAAAATTTACACTAGTTATTTTTCATTGCTTTACACCTAAAAATTTACGGTCAGTGCCTTATTTTTGATATTTAATGCTTTCGTAACTACTTACGACGTATGTGTTACTAGGTTACCGTAAAGTTTTTTAGGGTTCCGTACCTTAAAAGGAAAAACGGAACCCTTATAGGATCACTTTGTTGTCCGTCTGTCTGTCTGTCTGTCTGTCTGTCTGTCTGTCTGTCTGTCTGTCTGTCTGTCTGTCGGGATGTCAACCCTTTTTTCTCAGAAATGCATAGACGTATCATGTTGAAATTAATATCATATACTCAAGTCTCTGATGACATGCGGCCGTGAAAATATTAAAGTTCTAAGTCAACGCAATCAAAAGATAATGGAAAATATGTCGTATATTTTGACCATTTTAGCGTTTTCGCAAGGGAATCAAAACCTATAGGGTACTTCCCATTAACCTAGCACGACGAAATTTGGCAAGAAGTAAGATCTTATGGTACAAATAAAGGATAAAATCTGAAAACTGAAAATTTTTGTATGTATGTTTGTCTGTTTGTAAGTTTGTCTTTCAACCTTTTTCTCAGAAACGCGTGAAGGTAACAAATTTTTATCAACGTCAAGTACTCAGAATTGTAATTACTAAGAGCTGTGAAAAAATCAAACTTCTAAGTTAACGCAATCAAAAGATACGGTCATTTATATCACATATTTTAAGTATGATAGCGTTTTTAACGTTTTCGCAAGGGAATCAAAACCTATAGGGTACTTCCCATTGACCAAGCATTATGAAATTTGGCCAGGAGCAAGGTCCTTTAGTATACATAAAGGAAAAAATCCGAAAACTGTAAATTTCTGTTCGTGTGTCTGTCAGTCTATACGTCTGTCTTTCAACCTTTTTCTCAGGAACGCGTAAATGTATCAAGTTGTAAATTGATCAAGCGGAAAATATATTAATCTTAGAATTAAAATGATATGTACTTGTAACAAATTAACATAGAAGTTGACCATGGTCAAAAAAACAATTTTACAAACACTGAGAAGAAATTTGTATCAATACGAAAACATTAAAAAGCAGCAAACCTTTATAAACAACGCAATGCAATCTATATATCGCAGCTAACAAAATGATAGCGCGATGCAGCGTACAGCTAATGCCATCTATTACAACATTATGACATTAACTGTGATATAATTCTGCTCGATTAATAAAAAATTTTATTTTAATTATTATTTAGACGCGCTAAAAATTATAAAAGAAACTTTTCATTTAAAAGTTTTATCGTCGATTTATAACGTCATTACGTAATTAACATTCAATATAAGAGCTTCACGCGATTTGATTTAAGTACTCGTATTGACTTAGTACGAAAATTTTAAAATTAAATTCAAACAGATCGAGTTATTTAATTTACTTATGTATCTACACATATAAGTCTTCGTTATTAGTAATATAATTAGTTATTTATAAATAAACAGTTAGTTTTGTTCGAATTAAGGACTAATTATTTTCGTCTTGGCAACACTAATATATATTTCGATATTTTGATTGATAATGTAAATCTAAATATTTTACGAACGTAGTGCAGGGGTATTGGAGTGTAGTAGAATATAAATAAAAATAAAACTAGAATAAAATATAATATAATTATGTTGTTAATGTCAAAGTCAACAAGTTAGTTCATTGAAATTGTCAAGAGATGGCGCTAGGTGTATCCTGAATCGCGCTATAACTTTTTTTTTTGAAAGTATAAGGTGTATTAGTACTTAAAATAAAATTTTGTGTTTCCATGGATTGCATCCATGATTGTGTTTTAAATCTAAGTGCTCCTAAGTAGTTTCAAAATAGTTTTTGGGACGTGATCCATATTTACATAATATTTGATTATATTTAAGCGACTTCTAAAAAGGAGTGTTTTCAATTCGACCTTGTATTTAATTTTTTTTTTTATGTTTGGTCGCCGATTACGTCTCCATTTGGGTACCGATTTTCAAATTTTTTTTTTGTTTGAAAAGGTATACTTCCAAGGTGGTCCCATTGTCTTCAGGTCAGGATCAGATGATGGGATCCTGGAGAAATTGAGGGAACTCCTCAAATATTATAGGCAAGCGTATACCGATTTAGGTATTTTTGATAGTAACTTATGTTGGAACTGATGATGAAGACCACAAATGGCGTAGATGGGTTAGTCTTATATAGATTTCTATAAGTTTGTACGGAACCCTCGGTGCGCGAGTCCTACTCGCACTTGACCAGTTATTTTTTATATTGCTTTCGATAGTAAAACTAAGAAACGTAATTCTCCTGACATTAACGTCATACTTACAACTGAGGTTTAACTTTTGCGTAACCTTACATTTTCTGATAGCCAAGGACCTGTGTAGAGACTTTTACCCTTTATCCGTAATACTTATAAAACTTCGGCATTTATTTTATAAATACACATATATGTATCTACAGACAACCGCTCTGGTGTTGTGATGCTGAATTTACCTCTAACGCCGTCGGTTGCGGGTTCCGCGCCCGATATTTATATTTGTATATTTGTTCCTAGGTCTGGGTTTTTGTCCCTGCGAGCCTTGAGCACGTTAAGCTGTCGGTCTCAGTTGTTATCACAATAATGGCAGACCCTGATATAACCAGGAAAATACACATAATTATTTAAGGAATAGCTATTTTTTACTTTTAAACTTTTTATTATTTGTATTTGTTAAAAGTTTTGATTACATTTGTTTTATAAACTAAAACGTAAATGAATTATAGCCTCAATAAAATTGTTTCTAAATACACGTTTATTAATAGTTTAAATTATAAAGACAAAATTGTTACCTGCGGTAAAAAATGTTGCTTTTTGGTATCCAAATGCATTCCTCCTATTTCCACCATGCCAGGCACGAGAGGTTTTACTCCACTGAGAGTATGGTAAGAATTCACGAGCAGTACAGATATGTTTTTTTCTAGTTCACATAAATCTAGAATTTTACTGAACTTCTTTTCAATCATCTCTTTCTCCTGTGATTGTATCATAATGTAGTGCCATTTCTTCAATAAAACATTTTGTAAAGTATTTTCTAATCGATCCATAAACGACATTTTAGATGAAAAAGTTGTTGACATCGTGGCCACGTAAGATGGATTATCGACGACACCGATGCGCTGTGATGCCCAGACAATAGGATATGTAGAGGATATAGACACTATCGGTGCCTTTATTCCGTACACGTGAAGGAGACCCAGCATACAATCACTCATAAAACTTTCTATTAACACTAAATCGTAATCTGCTTTTAAAGCATCTAATAATGGTTTAAAATTTATCAGTTTTTCGCATATGTCCAAGGCCGAAGTTGCAAACGGTTGATATGACAACAATATTTGTGTTATTATCCGTCCTAATACAGGGATTTTATTTAAAATCTTGTTTCCTTCAAAGACTTCTAAGTCGTAAGATGAGACCTTTATTTCCGCTAAACCTTGGAAACTGATATCATGATAATTTGGAGGTGGATTACTTGCCGGGAAAAATGACGCCACTGTCATATTGTGTCCTCTCTCTGCGAGCTTTAGTAACAGAGGCTCGAAAAACATATGATGACTTTTTCCCGTGTGTGAGAATAAACCTAAAATATTTGCTGTATTCACACTGTAAAAATGTATTATAAATATAATAAATATTACACGAGACATGTTACGCTTTTAGCTTCACTGTTACTACTGAATATTAGTGCATTTTTGTCATTATTAGGGAATAAAATTATTCGTCATCTATTATCAAATAAAATTACATTGATAAAAGCCGATGATTAATTATTCATGTTTAATAAATAACTAGTTTATGCTTATGGCTTCGTCCGCGTGGTGTGTTACTAAAAAGTAATTGTCGTTGTTCGTTGCCTAGTCGGGTGCCAAACCTAGATGTATTAGCTGTATCGTGGTGGCACTTAGAACGGGTTATTATGATTGAAATCGTATAAAAAGATTGTTTCCACTTGTGACCAATGTGGAGTTTCTCGTCAGGAGCTGAACCTACGTGCAGCAGCCGTGCCGACTATCATAATTAGACGTGTTGTTGCTCGTTGCGGAGTCTTCTTGCCCGGAGCCAACCTTGGATGCAACAGCCGTATCATGGTGGTACTATATCTGGCTGAGTGAGTGAGTGAGTATACAATATTTCTTGCGTGTATTGACTGTAGAAGAGTGTCCCGTTATCGGGAGCCAACTCTCCTAAGGGGCAGAAGCTGTGTTATAGTGGCACTTAGAACGGACTATCTTAATGAAATGTGTATAGAATATATTATATCCAGTTAAAAACACATATGAGAAATGAGAGCCAAGTTCAATATTATGATAAATGTCTTGGTTTTTGACTTCAACGATAAAAAAGTGAGATCTAAATGGGTGCCAAGTTCAATGGTCAGAAATTTATTTCCTGAAATTTATTTATAAGTAACAGCTTAACATATCATATCTTCTTATAACATAAGATAATGTATTGTAGCCTAAGGTCTGTCTTGGCTAGTTTTTATAATCCTACAAACGAATTATTATGTTCGATCGTTAGTTTCTACCAACAATCCAAATTTTTGGAATTATAAAATAAGAACCGACAAATACTTGTAGGTTTAGAACGAAGGCTATAATTCATAGATGAAATATCCTTTGTATTAATCTAATTACATATCTGCATGCCAAATTTAAACTCTCTAGGTCATCTGGAACTGGGTTAGAGTTTTTGTCTATAGGTCAGTCAGTCAGTCAATGATAAAAATGACGATTTTTGGACATTAATATCTAAATAACCGTTTGAGATTAGCTTATGACACTTAGAACACATATGTATCTCGCAAGTCTCAACATATGAGCCAAATTTGATACGTTTATGTGAAATAGTTTTTGATTTATGAGGGCGTGAAAAGTGGCTCCAAATGGTTCGTGTAATATTACAAACGGTGCTTGGCTTGACGGTACTTGGCTTGACCCTACCGCGTGTCTAGATTTATAATTTCGTATCTGAGGTATTAACCGTTAGGGAGTTCCCTCGTCTGGACTCAACCCTAGATATAGAATCAGATCGAGCTTATAATAACAATGTATTGTCATCAGAACTGAAGCAGCACGTAAAATTTTAACTCCTTATGATAAGAGGAAGAGGTTTTAATTTAGCTTTCAAGATTTGATCTGAACAAACACAAAAGACTCTAAAATTTTATTGCTGAAGTTTTTTAACCTACTTCAAAAAAAGAGGTTCTGAATTCGACCCTAATGTACGTTCGTAAGTTTGTACATCCGCGAACTACTAATTCGCTTTGTATTTGGTTTTCGTACGACGAGTTAGTGAGACGGAAGCCGAACTGACTTATCCCATCTATTACATCCTATTTCCCCTTTTACCTTATTTCACTAGGCGACACTGCATTTGTTGAGTGTGGTGCATCTCTTTTGAATGTTCATATACAACAATGTTCGTTTTACATAAGGTGAACCGACGACTCTTTAGGCCGTTACTTCGATATTAAATTATATTTACATTGAAATGGTATAATTTGCTATTTTGATTTACCAGCAATAAACACAACGATTTACTTTACTATAGAGATTTAAAGTGTCTAATTAAGTTAGGGACCATCTAGTATATGAAATATATTTTATTTTTAACTATGGTATGGTATATATATAATGATTTTTATACATTAACTAGCTGACCCGGCGACTTCGTACCGCCTAACTGCTATTCGGGACCCCGGGTCAGATAGTAAGGTAAAAAAATAAAAAAGAAAAAAGTCAACAATTACATTATGCCAAAGAATAAAAAATATGGAACAGTTAAAATTATATTATTTATTATTAATTTTTTGTGTGGGAATATAGAAAAGTGTTGTTTTTAGACATTTTCGGGCAATTTTTAATTTTTTTCTGCCGTAAGAACCAGCCTCGAACTGTAAGGAATATTATAAAAGAAGAATTAGAAAAATCGCTTTATCGCCTCTCGAGATTTGCGCTAAACATTTCATTCATTCATTTTTGTATTATAGAATGCTAAGTATCTGCTAAAGGCTTTTGCTTTAACCAAGAGATTGCTGTAGCTGAAGAGAAAAGTAAAATCGATATGTGGATTCGAACGAATGTTTGTTAAATTCGAACTCCGCTATTTCTTAACTGATTTTGAAAAATATTTTCTTAGTTGTGAAGGTATATATGATTATTGGTCTAAAGAATATTTATCAAAATCGGTTTAGTTAATAGTAGCTTGGTTCTTAAATCAAAATAACTGGAATTAATATGTCATCCAAGAAAACGAAATAACATAATATTTAAAATATTATATAGTCGGTTGAATTTTTGTATGTCATTATGATTATTTTAGATGACATTGATAAGGAATTTCTTATCTTATATAATGACTTGATTGTGACAAAAGTAATAATGCATATTCTGATTTGAAATTCTCGTTTTTGTTTAAAATTACAATCAGTGGCGTAGTAGGTAGCCATGGGCCCTGGTGCAAATAATAAAGTGGGACCCTAATATTATCTAAACTGATTAGCTTTTATCAAGTAAAAGTATTAAATATGCAAATACTTTCAAAATTCTAAGCATAAAGCAGCATCAGTTCATTAATATAATTACAATTAATACTTGATGTAAGTATTGGGCTATAAAAAAATTAGGGTTTATTTTATAAAAGTTTGACCTACAAACCGACTAAATAAAAATTTTATATTTACAATGTTTGCCTAATAGTTTAGTTTTCTTATAACTATTCGATATATCAAAAGTATTATATATTATGAGTATACTTGTAGCCATCATATTTATTTTGAAAATCGGAGAAATTTTTGAAAGTTCAGTTCGATTGACACATTCTGTTAAGCATTCGAGGGCCCCGAGTACTCGAGGGCCTCAGGCCACTGCACCGCCTAGCCCCTAGGTAGCTACACCACTGAGTACAATACAAGTTACGTTTGTAACCTTACTTTCGAAAAACCTTAATTTCTACATCAACTTTTCCTTCGAACCTTTTTTAAAAATTTGAATCATTTTTAAAATTATATAAATAAAAGCGGTAATAATTGATATTATGGTAACTATGATGACGGCGGCGACATCAAGTAGGGACAGCTGTATGAGCGAGAGGTCTCTCGCGGCCGAGTGCAGGCGGAAGGAGCGCCCCCAGCGCGCCGCGTGCTCCGTCCAGAACACGGCTTTATCCAGAGCCGATGTTTCCTTGTCGTGCCAAATATTCGACACGTGACGTGCACGCATGCGCATTCTGAAAAATATAATAATAAAGTAAATAATTAATAGTAACGAGATTGCTGCCATGTGGACTCAGAAATAATTGTTCCTATTGTCGTCTCGGTAAACGGTCTATTTGAGAAGAGTTTCGACCAACATCTTAAGAAACTCCCGCTGAGCTGCTGGATCAAGGGTAGGATACAAAAGGCAATGTATATATATGTATATATTGTAAATATATTTAAAAAGGTACAAAATAAGTAAAAAGCATACAAGTAAATAAAAATAATTAGAAGAAATAATAAGTAAATATATCCTATTCAAGTATAACTTTATCACATTACGGTTTTATTGTTGTTATTATTTTATTGTTTTGCGCCTTGTCCGTAGTTTATTTTATATGTAAGTAAAAAAAAATTGCCATTGTATAATACTTTTTGAAAGTTGCTCAAAAATGAGATTATTATTATATACTTTAAATTTATTTCAAGGTTTTCGGTGAGAATGAGACACGCGCATGGAATGTTCCGTATACACCTATGTCAGCTGTCTTATGCTGATATTTATTTGTTAAGATATCCGCTATAACTATATGTAATTACTAGCTTCCGCCCGGGACTTCATCCGCGCGGTTGAGCTAATAATGCATTATTTTAGAACAAATTTGGTTAGCATAAAAAAGGTTATAGTGAGCTAACCTTAAAAGATAGACGAATGCTATCGCGGACTTTTTTTTAGAACATTTAAAGTGGAACAATTAATTATTAACGTTAATAAAAGTCATTTTGTTATGTTCTTTAGAGTTTGTGTTTCCATCAAAATCGGTCCAACTATATCACAGTTTAGTAGTTTCTTTTAGTTTATTAACTGGAACAAACAGACAGACAGAGTTTATTTTTTTGTATGTATCGTATTCATATGCCTTATGTTAAAAGCTGTTAATGTGAAATTACAAACAGACACTTCAATTTTATTTCATTGTAAATTTCCAACCCGATACTTATTATGACTTCAATAATAAAATTACAACTATACAGGCCTTAATTTTTTTATAATAGATTTAATAACGAACGATAAAATTAAAAAAAAATTAAACCGACTTCAAAAACGAACTTAAGTGATACAAACGAACTAAAAGGCATAAAATAAATGTTTTGCTACAACATTATGAAGTCGGTGCCTAGTAAAACACTCGAAGTCGGCGTCAAGTAAGACATTTTTAATCGACTTCGAAAAAATGAGGAGGTTCTAATTTCGGCTGTATGTTTTTTTTGTGTTATTTACTCGTGTTGTTTACTATCAAAAATACCTAAATCGGTATGCATATAATATTTGAGGACTTCCCTCGATTTTTCCAGGATCCCATATCAGATCCGGACCTGAAGACAATGGGACCACCTTGGAAGTACATCCTTTTAAACAAAAAAAAACGTTGAAAATCGGTCCACAACGGCGAAGTAATCGTTGAACATCCATAAAAAAAGTCCCCGACGAATTGAGAATCTCTTCCTGTTTTGGAAGTCGGTTAAAAACGCGCGAAATAATTACACAGTAACGGTGTAAAACGACATTTCTTAGATTTTTTTCAGTTAACAGAGACATCTAGAAAACATGAGACACTTTCAGGTGGATCATTTTTATTTTTATAATCTGTTTAAGATAATTGGCAGAGCGCGAAGTCGTACTGTGGGAAAAATCCTCACTAGAGGAAATATAATTTTTTTTTCGTTTTTGGTTTCTCATTGGATGAGAGTTGAACTTCAATCTAATCTATAGCTTTGTCCCGAAAATTAACAAGCTTAAAATTTGCATTAATTGAAAGGCGTATTAGCGAAAAAAAAAATCAAGATTTTATTTCCTCTCGCGACGATTTTTTTCCCCACAGTGCAGGCACGTACGAGCAGGTTTAGTGGTTCCATTCTACTCATTTTTATTTAAATAAACCTAACCCGATAACAAGTAATTAATTTTAAAAAATCAAATCGGCGTAATAACTCTATAAAGAATCGTTTCTAATCAACTTTGGATAGTTATAGATTCTAAACGGTAGTTCTGATTAAAAAAGATATAAGAAACTTAAAAATGTTTTTTAAATAACTATTCAACGATATCCCACTTTCGGTTTAAAGATATTTATTTCCATAAAAGACACAAAGTCACTTACATGAAAACAATAAAAGATTAAAAAAAAAATAGAACAAACGTCGCTCGTGAGCTACATTATTTTGTTTACTCGCCTCATTTAATGCATTGTATCTTAAAGTGGGTAGTTTTGGATAACATGTTTAGATAGTTTAGTTTTAAATGCATTAAATGAGGTTTCGTGTTTTACTGTAGATGGCAATTTATTATAAAGCTGTGCACCCTCATACGTAAACATTTTTTTTCCGAGCTGTGTTCTTGTTTTAGGTAAAACTAGGAAGCTAGCGCGGCGCGCGCGCATAGTACGTTTAGTTGTTTGTTTCAGCATTACCAATGATAAATTAGTATGGAGAGAGCTGTTTAGAATTTTTCTGACAAGAATGCATGTATTGAAAATATATAATTTTTTTATAGTCATTAATTTAGTTTCTTTAAATATTTTTGAAGTTGGGGTTAAAAAGTTATAATGGAAAAGTATTTTGATAATTTTTTTTTGTAGTATTTGAAGTTCAGCGAGTTTAGTTTTAGCAGCGCTGCCCCATATTTGTATGAGATACAGTAAGTGCGGTATGACTAAAGAATTGTAAATATTATATCGAATCTGGCGTGGGATACACCGTACGATTCGTCGAAGTGAGGCAGTGAGAGATGACAGTTTTGCTCGTATATGTTCAATCTGTGCATTCCACGTCAAACGACTATCCATTCTAAGACCCAGGTATTTTATTTATTCACAACTTTTCTCCTGTATAATTATATTATTGATTTTTAATGGGTCATGAGCCGGGATGATTCCATTTTTAGACTTAAAAAATACGTAGCATGTTTTAGATATATTTATTGTTAGAAGGTTATATTGAAACCAAGAGGATAATTTACTGAGATCTTCTTTACATTTTTCGTCAATTTTTATTTCTTACATTATTGCGTCCAAAATCATCTATTTTGATTTTTTCAAATTATTATACTTTCTATGGCACATGCCATTATGACGAATCAAACAATGTGACATTTATCAAAATCGGCCAAGTGTTTGCTCTAAATAGTACCATAAAGTTACAAACCAACATACATACATACATAGACTGACAAACACATAACCCTCCGCTAAAAAAGCTAAGATTAGTTACATGTATACATTTCATATGCAATATGATATTTTTAAAAGCATAATAATGGTAATTTAAGCACTAGTATCGAACAAGGTCAATTAGTTTGATACTAAATATAGATTAGATATTTTTAATTTGACATTAATGTCAAGAGCAATATATTTATATTTATTTTTAATACTGATTTTATAATGATCTTAATATGTTTATAACTAATATCATTCCACACTTCCTCCGGTTCCATAAAAATGATTATCTCTCAATTTAACATGTATTTTAAATACAAAAATTGCTATTTAATATTTATATGCATCAGCTTGCCTTGTTATTAAATTTAGTCCTTTTTATGATAAAACTGTAATACATTTTTTTCCTATGACAAAAATCATAAAAATGGTAAAATGACATACTTACTCATCACTAATTACGGTTTTCAAAGCGTTAGTCAAAATGTCTTCAGTGAGATCTTTATAAGACAACACGACCCCAATTCCGGCTTCGGCGGCTGCAGCGGCATTGTTGGGCTGGTCTCCGAAGAACGGTATCACTATCATTGGCTTCCCAGCAGCCGTCGCCTCGATCATACCGAGCATACCTCCGTGACTTATAAACGCAATAATCTTTTCGTGACCTGTAAGATAATTACGACATCTCATATCATCTGTAAAACTAGAATTTTCAAATGGGCAGAAACGCAAATAATTTATATTACTTTTGGTACTAACTTAGCACTAAAGGCGAAAACACATAAATACGTTGCAATGCGTCGTATGTATTAAGACTTTGCGAAACGTTACGACGCCGTGTCGTATAAATTGTCGACATGCATTGTCAAAATTTACAGTATGCAGCGTAAAAATTTACGACATGAATCGTAAAAATTTTCGACGTGCATCGTAAAAAATAACAACACAACGTCGTATTGTAGCACAATAATATAATATATCATTTAAAATAAAACAGAAAATCGTATTTATAGTATATAATCTTATTTATGTGTTTTAGCCGTAAATGGGCACTATTAGCTAAGAAGAAGGAAATTATATGAGATTGTAGTTTGCTAATGTTGGAGCTTGCTACTAAGAAATTTTAAATATTAGTAACTTAAATATTTCAAAAACGGCTAAATTGATTTGTTTATTTTTTATTGTTTGAAAGGGAATACTCTTCCATTATTTCCACAGAATTTTCATCAAAATCGGTTTGGCTATAAAATCAAAAGAAATGGAATAAGTAGTTTTTTTAATTGATTAGTTTGCTGTAAAAAAGACATGCAACAAACAAAACACAAATGTAGGATCTCTTATCTGTACAAAGTACAGTTAATTGATTGTATTAACAAAAAATATTTAGTATAAATGTAAACATATTAATCTTGTGTTTTTTATTCGCTTTGTGTATTTTAATAATTTTATTTAAATTAACTAAATTTATTTCCTCCTAAATTGATCGTAAGCGAGTATCATTTTTTGATGTCTACAATATAATTAATATTTAAAAAAAAAATACATACGCAACAGTTCGTACTGCGGCAGCCATTTAACTCTGAGGATGTTGCCCGCCAGCGTTCCTTCCTCGCCGCTGTCTTCGAACTTCCAAATAACTCTCTGTTTCAATTTGGAAAGCGCGTTGACAAATATTTGCTCTTTGTACTTTGGTAATGATTTAGTTTTTATATGCGATCCGAGACTAAACAGTATTACACCGTCACTCGATTCATTGAGGAACTTCTCTATAAACTGTAAAAGGCAGAAAAAAGTAGAGGTCAAGCAACAAATGATTTCTTGATTACATTTTTTCAGTAGTAATGTTTTAAGTGTATTTACGTTAGTAGTTTTTTACTACTGTATTAGCTAACAGTCGATTCATTACTATTTATGCGGTACTAACGTCACTCAAACATTTTGCTTTCACGGAACCCTCTACTTAAAATTTATGGTATGGTATTACAGTTCAATTTGAATTTTAATTATTATGACGAATCTTCTGTATGGGAATTTAGAAAAGTGTTGTTTTTAGATTTTTCTTGCGTAAGAACCATCCTATTACTTCAAGGAATATTATAAAAAAAGAATTAGCGAAATCGTTTCGGCTGCTCTCGAGATTTGCGCTTAGCAACACTTTCAACGATTAATTTTTATATTAATTCCTTTAGAAGCTATAATATAAAAATATATCTTGTAATATATAAATTAACATTTTATTAAAAACGCGCCCGACTAAATTGGCCAACTAATAAACATTAAGAGTTATAAAACTAGTTACTTTGTACTCTTAGTCGCCGCCGATACAAGTAGGTATTATTTAGGAAAGACGCCTGTTGCATATTATTCAAGATTGAGGGTATTTCCATTTCTATTATCACCCAATTTCGTTACTATAAGAACATGAAGAAATGAGGATGTAACAAACATGCCATCCGCAAATTGCATATATAATATTCGATCAAGGATACATTCATTTTTATTACCTACATTTTTAATTTATCAATGATTAGAAATGAACATTATTTTTATTAAATAATAATGTGAAAATTTTTAATGATTGCTATCAGTTTATACGAATATATTTTTTAAATTGCAGAATTTACACTCGGCACTAAAGTGATAAAATCTTAGATAAATAAGTAAGATTAACCGAGTTAGATTAATAACCTACCCGTGGTATATTTTGCCTTTTAGAATCCAAATGCAATCCTCCAACTTCCACCATCCCAGGCACCAGAGGCTTAACTCCATTAAGAGTATGGTAAGAATTTGTTAGCAACAATGAAACGTTTCTTCCTAGTACGCGTAAATCCGGAATTTTTCCAAACTTCTTTTCTATAATTTCCTTCTCTTTTATTTGTATTTCATTATAATACCATTCCTTCAACACAAGATTCAGTAATGTGTTTTCTAATCGGTCCAGGAACGACATGTGAGATGTGAAAGGTGATGTTATTATAGGCACATATGCTGGGTTCTCACCAGCTCCTACCCGTTCTGCTGACCAAGGCATAGGAGTTCCGGAAACTATGGACACTATTGGTGCAGTTATTCCATACGCATACAGAAGACCCAGCATACAATCGCTTGTAAAATTCTCTAATATAACAACATCGTAATCACCCATTAAAGCGTTCGATAAGGGTTTAAAGTTGATGAGTTTTTCGCATATACTCGTAGATGCAGTTGCGAAGGGTCGAAATTGGAGCACCTGTGTCACTATTCTTCCTAATCTCGGTATTTTGTCCAATATATTGGGTGTTTCAAAGATATTCAAATCGAAGGACTCAAGCCTTAACTCTGATATACCTTGAAAGCTGATATCGTGATAATTTGGAGGTGGATTTGTCATCGGGAAGAATGAAGCCACTGTCACGTTGTGTCCTCTCTCTGCTAGTTTTAGTAACAAAGGCTCGAAAACCATATGATGACTTTTACCCGTGTGCGGAAACAAACCAAGAATATTCGCAGTGTTCACATTATATAAATGTAAAATGATTGTGAAAGAATAGAGTATAATAGAAGCCATGTCACTAGCTCCACAATCACAACTGATCCGTACTATTATTTCGACTTTACTAACTCGTGAATAACGAAACGTCGCTAATTTATAAAGGCAAAGGCTATGAAGTGAATGGTTTAACGTGAGATCGGTTTTCACCCCATCAATGTTCGGAAAGGTTTTTAAAAAGGAAGTTAAAATTATATGTCATTTTTTAATTTTTGCAATTAAAAAAATACGGAACTGTTCGTTTTTTATATTATTTTGAGTTTTATTATTTACTTGTCTTTACCCGTGACTTTGTCTACATAAAGTTCTGTATGTAAAGAAAGCTGTCCTTATGAAAAATATATTAAAATCAATTATTAAACGCTTTAATCTTAACGGGAAAATTAGGATGTCATGATCCTGTCCGGAAATAAACAACACAAACACAAACACGTAGACCACGCCAAACATTCGTATGCCCAATATAGATGTTTGTTATAATCGGCGATCGAACCCGCGACCGTTGACCGTTCAACCAGTTGCAATGATCACTGCACCAACGTGTCGACAATTAAAAAGTATTCGAGGTTTCATTGCACAAGGGCGTCCAGACTTCAAATCCGTCGATTGGATTGTTAGGCTAATTATTTTTTATCCTAATACTAGCGGCCCCTCACGGTTTTACTTGCGTTTGACATAGGACTTTCATACAAACGTCCAACCACCGTTTTACCTCCCTAGGGGTGAAGTTGCGTAGAACCCGTTTTAATCAGATGTCTACGCCCTATAAGGAACCTACCTGTCAAATTTTAGGTTTGTAAGTGTTTCTGAGATTTCGTGATGAGTGAGTGAGTGAACATTCGCTTTTATATATAGGTAGCGCAAACGTAATGTCACAGTTTGAATTTGACGCAATTTTGGCAGATGGCCCCAAAGTCAGTGTGGTTTAACATTGATGTAGATATAGTGTAAATAAATTATCAATAAGCCATTGACCTTGTAAGCCTCGAACGCTAACATTGAAGAAGAAATCGCCAATTTGGAGCCAGATGTTTTGCGAGCATGTTTTTCGGAAAACGAATGCAATTTTGCATCAATTTAGGAGGTGGCCATTTAAGCGGTATAATTTTTTTAAATTAATGTAACCACTTTTTAATAATTTTTTTGGTGAAAAATAGAGCTCTCACACAAAATAGCAGCCAATTTAAACTATGACATTACTTTGGCGCCACCTTGTATATATAGATAATATCGAACGTTTGGTATAAAAGTGCGCGGATACAAAGATTCACATATTTGGGAAATCGCTATAACGTTTTTAATGCCTCAACTTATTTTTTTTTCATATAATATGACGTGCATCCGAGCTACTGATGCGCAAATTATTCTGCCAATGTCATGTTGGAGAAAACACGAAGGAGTCTCACAAGGTGTTGATAGAATTTTTGTTTCTTTTTTTAAATCATAGATTATGAACCACAGAATTATGAAAAACTACACTAGACATACAGCAGTTTAAAAAAATATTCTGGTTAAAGCGGTCTCTTTGATTATAAACATGCTATATATGGGAATGGGAATGTAAATATCATTGTTTGTTAGTTGCACTTCGACACCTCAGTTATACAACCTACGAGTATAATACGGTGACCATTACATTAGTAAGTTGTAGTCTTGTGATTAATATAAAACAACTCTGTAACCAAGTAACAGTTACTTACATAGGTAGCCTTTCGAGAGCTCTTATTATAAATTATTACAAGTACAAAGCAATGTCAAGCAACTTAAGTATGTAAATTTTTATGACAGTCTCAGAGTAAAACTTATAAGTGCCTACTGAAATTTTCAGTTGTCAAGTACAAAAAAATAAATATCGTTTCTGAGGGATAATAAAATAAGTCGTACTGTCGTTCGGAAAATAAAATTTATGTTACTGTAAACGAAATCGCGATCAAAAGCTTGTAAATAATATTTGAAACAACAAAGGAGCTAGAGTTCTTTGTATTTAATATCATTCGTTATTATAATAATAAAGATTTTCTTTATCTATTTAAAAAGCGTGAGAAGTGGATTGTTAGATATGTTTATTAATTTTCTGTTTTTATTAAAACGATTTGATCTAATGTTCTTGTTCGAAAGAAAAATATCACGATAAGTGAAAATTATCACGAATTTAAACAATAAGATTTCTGACTGTTATTATTTAGTGAGAATTATAAAGTTTTTATAAAATTATAAATGCGTTTTTTAGGTCTGATTTTTTTAAATAGCAATATCGTAGATAGAAGAAACTTAATTATTTTTTATAAGTGAATATTTTACTGAGGTAGAGTTAGATGTAGCCTACTGACTATAGCGTTTACGAGATGACAGGCACTATCTCACCCTCACAGAAGATCAGGATGAAGTTTATTTATAATTAAAATTGCTGTATTTTGTGCGATGAATGTGAGAGCATGAAAACCCCGACCCTAATTCTTTTTCTTTCTTATTTTGGCACACTCTCTTTCTCTTTTTAAGCAGACAATGCATTTTTAACTCCTCAAGCGCTGGAATTGTTCATTGCTGGCTGTGATCACTTAACATCAGGTGTTGCTAGTTAGTTTTATAAAATAACATGCCATAAAGCTTAAAAAACTATAACCCGACTACGTAAATAAATTCAGTTATATAAAATATTCATAACATTCATGGAGGCTGTGCCGGAAATGATATGGATGGATTTGGAAATAGGAGCATTACTAGAATACAATAAGCAAAAAAAATGTATATAGAATTGACAAAGACAATCAGATTCGGACTCACATCCTTAGAGATTGTAAGTTGGATTCTAAGGTAGTTTTAAGCTACAATTTACATAAAAGTTACTTATAAGAATTGTCTGCCAAAATCATTACCCATCCATTTTGGCTTTGCTGTAGTCGAGTAAAAAATAAATAAGGCATATAAAGAGAATAGCCGTGGTTTCATGTCAACTTGCCTTTATGACACGAACGAGTATACACTTGGCATAACCTACATACATATATTTCAAATTATTACGTTTACTAATATTTCTTAAGAGCTGAGGTGGCCTAATGATTAGAACACATCTATTTCAACCAATGATCGCAGGTTTAAACTTCGGTTAGCACCGCTGAGCTTTTAAGTGCTAAATTTGTGTTTAAATTCATATCGAACTCGGCGGTCAAGGAAAACATCGTAAGAAGCAACATCTAGATTTAAATTCTGACACATGTACAAGGTGGTGCAAAATTAATGTCACAGTTTGAATTGGCTGTTATTTTGTGTTAAATGTAAAAAAGAGCTCTGTTTTCAACAAAAAAAATGCATTATTGGTTACATAAGTTGGTAGAAATTATGTCGCTCAAAATACGCTCGTTTTACGCCATTTTGAATTGTTGCTCGCAAAACACCTGGTTTCAAATCGGCGATTTCTTCTTCAATTTTAGCTTTCAAGTCTCGCAAGGTCCATGATTTATTAACAATTTATTTACTATATACCTACATCATAGAATTCAAAGCACACTGACATTTGGCGCCATCTGCCAAAATTGCATCAAATTCAAATCTGACATTACTTTCGAGGGTGGCGAAAGTAATGTATTTATCCATTAATCTGCAGAAGAGCAGCGTAATGGATTAACCTTCTCGTTATGGCATTTGTCTAGCGGTGGGACATTTATAGACTATTACTTTACTTTTTTTACTTACACTAAGAAGGAGAGATGGGAAATTAGGAACTATACTAAAATCACAATAAAACTACGGCATGTACTTTAAAATATATATTACATATGTATAATTTATGTATTGTAGCTTATAATTTAATCACCATTTTAACATAATATACTCTTAGATGCATACACTTATATATAGCTTTTATATACAGCAAGTCTCATTTTTATATACGTATTATTAGGTGGGAATTACACTTGTAAATTTCTCTAGTAATTGAAACATATGAAACTTGTAACCTAGTAACAGTGAGCTTGGTAACTTTTATTTTTGACACTTACATCTTCGTAAGATGTGAGTGTCAAAAATAAAGGCATGAATAATAAATACCTGTAGGTGTAAAACAATTACAAACGAGTTATGTTAATCTTTATGAAAGTCTGAGAGCAAAACTTATAAGTGTAATTTTCACCTTAAAAACGCTCTAAGCACCAATAAACATTTGCTAAATATTTTTCCTTTACCTAAAAGTGTCTATAAAATTTTAATAACGAATTAAATTACATAAAATCTTTTATAAACTTTGGCAACATCTAGATTAAATTTTTTTTAAAAGATTGTTAACGATAATTACGGCGCTGCGCAGACAGCAACTTTGATTTTTGAGAATTGTGAGATCAGGTAACTCGTAATTAGCAGAAAAGAATCACGGGGATGTTCCGAACATAAATCTTCCGAGCTAATATATTATATAACTATAAATATCTTATAAGCACATGGGTTTTGGCACCCAGAATGCCGACGACTTTGGACGATATTACATAGCAATCAGGTAGCGACTGATATGATATGATAGGCGAGAGGGCCGACAAGACAATTGACATGCTTATCAATGTTAGAAAAGCGTACAGATTTTCAACGTCATATAGTATGAACGTTGCACGTCTTAGGTTATAAAATATCGACAACATTTTGTTGCTTTCTGGACTTGCTTGTTAAATAAATTGTAATAATGATTAAATACATATATACGCAGCGCCTAAATTCGTTCTTCTATTTATCATCTAATACAGTTAGGGTTATCATGTCTAAAATTTGGCAACAAGGTAATGAAGTGTATAAACGTCGAATTTTTAAAGTAAGAACCCGAAAATGTCAACGGTGTTTTTTTAGTAAAGAGAAAAGGTAACTTTCGTAGTTAAGTGCATAACAGTTTTAATTAATATAACATTTTATTAATTTTTATCTAACTAATACTTGTTTGAAAGCTGATATAATAGAAATGGTTCTTAATTATAATTTATAATGATCTCTGCAGACGTTTAAAGGTTATCAGCTCTTTTCTAATTGTTAAAAGGACCTAAGCAACCGCTAGTGGTCTAATTGATTCGAAATTTACTATACTATGAATGACATTAAAATAACATAGTTGAATAACCTTGACCTGACGTAACATAGGTGATGTTACAACAATGTGGAATTAGTAGGATACACAGCTCTTCACCAACTTTCAATACAAGCATCATGTACGGGCTTGTTGAAATTGTTGCAGTGAATATATTGTGGGAGTTTTATTTTAATTTTCAATTTCATATTTAATTTACAATTTTTAAATATTACCTTTCATAAAAAATAAAACAAAATCTTCTGCAAATAAAAAAAAAAAAACTGTTGACAGATTTACATTTCCACAAATGGACTACAAGAGAAATTCCGCCCGAACGCACCCTGGAAGGGCTCTAAACAATTTTTCCTTATCCTACCTTAAAGGAAATGTCCTAATCCATAGAGATTCGAACGAATAACAACCCTGAATACATCTTACCTAACTATAATATTAATAATATATTATAAAAATATGTCTTGGGCGAATAGTACAACTAGGTAACTACAATAGAGTTGTTTAAAGTTTAATAAGTAGGAACTGAGCATAAGCTTAAACTTATATCTTGTAAACAATCATCGGGGCTAAAATTACCTTTCCGTATAACTCACCCACATTTTACTCAATCAGTTACCTAATTGTAGTGCTTACCCTCGATTTGGTAAAGCTCAATGGACCTTTTGTTTGCTTTCCTTTACGAACAATAAGGTAATTCTCGTTAATACAAAATAAATAGCCATTATTATAACTAGGAATATCAGTGCGTACGCCGCAGCTACATCGAGCAGTGCGTACTCGTAGAAAGGCATATTTTTCGCGTGCGAGTGCAGTTTGCCCGCGTGTCCCCAGCGAATGACCCGCTCCGTCCAGTACACGGCGGTGTCTAAGGGAGCTGATTCTCTATCGTGCCACATTTTTGACACGCGGCGCGCATTCAATCGTGTTCTGAAAATAAAATAAACTGGTTCGATTTTGAACGCCTTGCTTCGCGTCTCGTATGGGTCACAGACAGTTCGCATAAAAATGTGTAAATAATTTTATAATAGTGCTATGTCTGGAAGAGCCGACGAGACGCGAATTAATCTTGATGTCAAAACGTTCTAAAAGCGCTGATATGGATTTTGATGCGCAATAATATGTCAACCCACATATAGTCAAATACTGAGATATTGATGTAGTCTGACATCATGTAATGAACATTATTATATTTTCAAGTCATCTCAACTAAATAAGTGCGGACAAAAAAGCTTCTTAATTTCTAAAAGCTTCTTAATTTAATATTTAAGTGTGGTACATATTTTGCAATATGCAATAATCTCATATATTTGAAAAACTTGTTATTAGATAAAAAAATTTATTATACCAATCTTTAAATTCAATATACCTTTTTTTAAGATAAAACAGGAAAAATTAATATATACTCCTTCAAACAAATTTATTAAGAATATATTAAGAATATCTTTAGACGCCATTTTCTCAAAATTAAGTCCGTGTGACCTGACATAGCATTGATTATCAGCGTCCATAATTTAATAAGATGATAGGGATAATTGTTAAAAATTATTTTAGGTGTAAAACAAGTTATGTAAGTCTTTATGAAAGTCTGAGAGCAAAACTTATAAGTAAAATTCTTACATTGCTGTTTGAGTCATTTCTATGTACTAAAACGCCGCCTGTTACCGTCAAAATGTTGAATAATTAGAAGCAAATTTCAATAATTAGCTTCCTCATCGCAGGGCTATTCTGTCTATGTATTAAGGTATAAGGTATCCAGTCATATCCACTAGCTCCAATAGACTAGCACGGGCAAATAAAATATCTATTTGTTTATTTTATACTTGACTATATGGTCCGGCGAATTTCGTACCACCTTCTGATTTTCGATGTTTTGGTTGTTCTTTTAGATTTTTCCTAATTTCCTTTTTTCATAAACCATCTCAGTATTGAGGTGTTAGAATCATAATGAATACAAAACAAGAGATGTAGATTTCTATAGTAATAGGCTTAGATCGACGAGCCCTTACAACCTACTATATTAAATTATTTACATATTATAATTATGTATTCATCTACATTATGTATACCACATATTTTGCATTATTGTTATCTGACACGTTTATAGTAGGATGGTGCAATAATGTCTAAACATTGGATAAGATTGGTCTTTTGTTCTTCATATTTAAATAGCAATATTGTTTGTTTAATCATTTATACGAGTATATTTATATGTTGACTTTTGTATATCTTTACAAAGTACTCGTAAATATGATTATTATACGTAACTGGAAATTTATTATTGAAGATCTTGCTTTCAAAGAGAGGTTCTGTAGAGGTGTGACAGATATGGGAAACTTCGTCCTCTTAGTAAAAAATTTTGAAAAACGTCGTTGTACAATTGTACATACATGTGCATTTATTTCTAACCAGAAGAAAAACGAAATTATTGTATTTACTACAGTAATACTTTTGTAGTATGTACTACAACAATAACATTTTTTAAATTAAAATAAATAGTATTAATAAAATTTTGAAGTCGGTGCCAAATCATTGAAAGTCGTTGGCAAGTAAAACCTTTTACGTATTTGGTATTTACTGGCATCGACTTCAAAATGTGGTGTTGCAGCATCAGCTCCACCATACCATAAGTATTGTGACGAGCATATTGAATAGCCGGCCATACGTAGTCTTCATCATCAGTTTCAACGAATGTGGCTTATTGAGAGTAAATGCATGAGTTAATCACAAAGACCTGAATCCGTATAGATATGCCTATAATATCCTGACCTGATGACAATGGGACCGTCTTGGAAGTCTACCCTTACAATCAAAAAATAATCAAAATCGGTCTACAATCGCCAGAGTAATCGGTGAACATCCATAAAAATTCCGAATTGAGAAACTCCCCCTTTTCGTTATCGGTAAAAAACTACCAAAATTTCAAGTTTATAGCACCAACGGTTTTGGCTAAGCGTTGATGAATCAGTTAGTCAGGACAAGTATAGAAGATTAAGGGTAAAATATTTTGGCGAGTTTTGGTTTGAGGAAATGTTGTCGGTTCGCGTTACCGCCACGTTGAGGCGGCCACGTTTTCGAGGAATAAGGATATTTACATATTAGCTTTTGCCTGCGACTTCGTCCGCGTTTTCGTCGTTTTTCGTAAAAAAGTAGCGTATGTCCTTCCTCAGGGTTCAGTGGTTTTGATATGACAGACAGATCGTATTTTGGTAGGGAAATATAATATGTTAATCCACAATACTTGATTTCTATGATTTTGTTATTGAATAGGTAATAATGTTAACTTTTTTAAATTAGGGATGAGTGAGAGTCTTATAAACGTAAGAGTAAACAAATATAATCAGAATGCTCCGAACTACTAAGCTATCAGGAGTTACAGGAGTTATTGTGAGTCAACCATAAAAGATAGACATATGCTGTTGCGAGATATTTTTTAGAAAATTTTATGTAGAATATTTCTGTTGTACATGATTTCTATGTAACTTTAACCATTAAGGCTGCATACGCGACGGAAGCTTAAAAATTGGAGTAACGTCTCCCGTTTTCCCAAAGTTTCCCTTTACTACTCCGCTCCTATTGATTGTAACGTGATGAAAAGTATACTATAACCTGCCCAGGAGAATAATTGTACTAAGTTTCCTTAAAATCCGTCGAGTAGTTTTTGTTTCTATGAGGAACATACAAACAGACATTTTCCATGACAGTTTCCATGGTTGCTTGTTTTCAACTGACTTTAACAACTCCTTCGGTTTTCAAATCAGACTTCTGTCATTTCTTTTTTTTAACGATTCTATAGATTTTTTTTCTTTAAAAGGTTATATTTTAGGTTTCGTATTAGTCCCATAGAATTTTAAACGGTTCAGTATTTTGGTCTGTAAATCAAACAACTGGAAATAGTAGGTCATCCAAGCAAACAAATTGAGACTTTTTTTTTTAAAGTCGGTTCTTTGAAAGACTTATTGTAATTTTATTAAATTATTCTATGACTAATATCAGAAGTAAAGAATGGCTCACAATACAAATTTAAGTTCTAATTAAAATATAAAATTAAATCGATGTAATATTTTTACATTTAATTTAAGATATAAAGATGGTTTTATAAGATGTGTGATGAACCCCTAATTTGTGAGTACCAATAATTGGATGTTAACACTTCGTTTGTCGATTATTAACACAGTTTAAACTACATAATAAATACTTATCAATAATGACTGTAGGTACATTGAAAAGCAGTCCATCTAATTAAAATAACAATAAATGCGCTTATAGTAAATAAGGTCGAACTGCAAAACAATTATGATATAGAACGAAAACGGAACGAGGATTACCATTAACCTTAACCAACTTCAAAAAGATTCTTAGTTCGTTCTACATTCAATTTCAATTTCGTTCAATTTCAAATTTGTGCTCTTTTCTTTTTTAGGATTCCGTATCGGTAGGGTACCAACGGGGCTATATGATGAAACCTTAGTAGCAGTAATAGTCTCAGTAATAGGAAGAAATTTGGAATTTTCACAGAATGTGTATTATGAAAGTTATTATTTCATATGTTTATAGCGCTTCTCTTCTTTATTTAACAATTTTTTTAAGGACACAATAGGATTTTTAAAAGGACATTTATATCTTATGTTCGATGTAACAAAAGTCCACAGTAATTTTTAAAAATATTGATTTTGGATTTATGGACTGTACAAAAATATATTTTATAGTGTGTATATATTATATTATATATTAACAAAAGAAGGTATGTATCCCTATATATATATAGCGACTATTAGTAAATATTTTTTTTAAATATAATGTTGCATACAGATACACAATGAAATCATCATAATGAAATACTTTCACTACAAATCATGTTGACGTAAATGTGAATACTGTTTTATGCCCTATTGAGATAAGAATACTCCTTCATCATTATGAAGTGATTTTATCTGTGAATTGTATGTATAATTTATAACATATATTTATATTAGCTATCGCCCGCAGCTTCGTCCGCGTGGTAAATTGATAAAGAGGAGCCTTTGTATTATTCTTATGTACCTATATATTATTAAAAATATTAATGTGTTATATTTCATCAAAATCAGTTTAAATGTTTTTGCGTGAAAGAAAAAAATATTCGTCTATCGTTATAAACTGTCGCATTTATAATAATAATAACATTTAATGCCTTTTTTAGTTAATAATTTAGTTGTATTTTTCGTTTTTAACGATCTCTATTGCATTTTTTGTAGGAAAAATGTATTACGATATTTTTATATAAGTACTTGTATTAGTCGATGTATGTATGCATGTTGGACTTCTAAAAATCATCAAAAGTATTCAACTTACTCAGCGCTCAATACGACTTGCAGAGCTTCGCTCAGCGCCTTCTCCGTGAGATCCATGTAGGAGACGACTCTAGCGAAGCCGGCAGCGGTGGCCGCGGCGCCATTGCTCGGCTGGTCGCCGAAGAATGGCACCACGACCATAGGCTTGCCAGCGGACACCGCCTCCGTCATGCCCAGCAAGCCTCCGTGAGCGATGAATGCCACGACTTTATTGTGTTCTGCAATAAAATTAACGAATAATTTTCATCTTTATATTCAAAGAGCTCTCACTTGTGATTTTTCTTGCGTTTATGGTTATTGCTTCGCTACTATGAGCCATAAAGTCATGTAATATAGCCTATAACCTTCCTTAATAAATAAATAAACGCACTCAACGGCCCCCATTAAGACCTCGTGGTCTTGTGTCGGTGGTCCGGAAACACACACAGCACTAACATAACCACCCAATTAATTAACGGGCTAACTAACGCAAATATAATTTTTCAAATCGGTCTAGTACTTTCAAATATTTCCTCTTTATAATATTATTGTAGATGATATTTTATAACCACTGATATGGTCATACTATTTGACGGTAAAAAACCAACCTCGACAAGCTCGTCAATTCACTTACCTCTACCTGGTTGCTAGGCAACGTCGTCCAAAGTAATTAGCCTTCTGGGTTCAAAAACCTATGGCCTTATAACATTTGTATAGTTATCGTATAAAACTGAAGGACTAGCTAGTTTTAGCACCACGATTCGTAATTTTGTTCAGTTTGAGCGTAGAATTGTTTACCTAAGAGATAAGTGATTTCATCAGATCGCTTATTATTGATGGATAATGCTTATATTCTGATTTCATCCTAATTTTTGACATGGAACGATTTATTATAAAAATATAAAAGCATCTTAACGAGAGGCTTATAGTACAACTTGATCGTTGCAACTAAAGTTTGTATGACTACGAATAATAGCGTTCAATCGCGGCAACACGCACCTAAATTATTTTTCGTCCGTGTTAAAGAAGCTAGTCTGTTAGTACTTAGTGTTTACATAAAAACTAAATCATTACCATATTAAAAGTTTACATTCTGTATTCTGTTTTTTGTATTTTAACATTGAAATTATGTTCAAGGATCCAGAAACATGTTTGGCTATCAGCCAGCATCATTTAAAAACTCTCACGTTTTCCGAAGGAGAAGAAATAAATACGAAAACAATGTCGAGGATTTAACGATTTTCCCGTTTCTTTTATGCGCTAAAAATAAAACATTTTCATACCTACATATATTAAAATGACTTAAAAGTGTAAGTTCAATTATAATATGAAAATACAAAGTTATTCTAACAAGATAAAATACTAAGTTGTCGTGTCGTGCGAAGCCTGACAAATGTGAAACTCATTTTTACCCGACTGCCGAAGACGGAGTATATGATTTCAAAACTTCTTTCTAAACTAAAATAAAAGAAGTAATGTAACAGCCTGTAATGATCCGCTGGGCAAAGCTCTTTTCTCTTATTAAGGAGAAGGTTTAAGGCTTAATCAACCACGCTGCTCAACTGCGTATTGGCGGATATACATGGATCAGAATTTCTCCCGGCATATGCAGGTTAGCTCAAGATTTGTTCCTTCACCGCCGAACTGGAGATGAATTTAAACACAAATTTAGCACTTGAAAACTCAGCGGTGATAGCCGAGTGTCAATTTCTAAATTGTCAAATGTTTTTCAAAACAAGCTTCACATTGAACGGCTCCGACGTCCCATAAAGACATAGTTCCAGCATAAACACAAACACTGAGACCACTACATACACATGACCTACATATATAGTTATAAACTACAAGTTGGCGTAGAGTTCACTACGACTGAAACTCTTACGGTCGTGGGTTCCCGCTCACGGCAAACAGCTGTATTGGCCATATATGTAGATGTTTGTCGTGGTCTGGGTGTTTATGCTTGTGTTGTGAGTGTTTCTGGACCCCCGACACAGAATCCTAATGGGGGCCGTTAACTGTGATGCCTTTATTTATTTTTTTTAACACATTCACTGCCTCCGACACACTAAGCGTATCCATTCATAGTATATTAAACACGAAGGGGTAGTGAATGTTTTAAAACAATACGTAAAGAAATACTTTTTTATTTTTTCCAGCGCTGTTTCGAGGTCAAAGATTATAATCAATTACGACCGAGTGTTCAGTTTCAAATTACATTTACACGCTGAATAAATATTGATGCCACAGTGGTTACTTACTCATCTCCTTTGTTTGCCAGCCAGTGTAGACAATCTTAAGTCAATTTATGTAGTGATTGGTATTTCAGTAAACAACATATAAAATTGAAAATTACAGAAAAACTCTCGATAATCTATACATTAAGATTATTTCAACGAGTTAATAGCTTAATACCTAGTCTACTGAGTATAATACAATACGTATATAGACTTGCTCGACAAATGTGAATAGGCGGTGATCACATAACAACAGGTGTCCCGTCTGCTCTTTTGCCAGCTATTTTTATTTAAATAAGTTTTAACACGATATCACTGCTATAAAGATACACAAATTTACACGTCAAACTAATGACACCCCACTTTTTGGGTCGGTGGTTAAAAAGAAACCCTCAAACGACCAAGACCCTTTCCTTGTTTTGAAATCGGTTTTTAATATTTAACATAGGTACAGATTACATTTTTATTTATTTAAAACTTAAATATTAAGTTGTTAGGAACATATCATGAAAGTAAATAATACTGTATTTGTCTATGGTATTAGTTTCAAACTCAAACTCAAAATATACTTTATTCAAATGGGCTTCAACAGCACTTTCGAATCGTCAAGTTACATTTCATATTTTCATTTTTTATTTTTATAAAGCTACCACCGGTTCGGAATGTAGTCTCTACCGAGAAGAACCGGCAAGAAACTCGATAGTAACTCTTTTAAAATCATTTATACATAATGTATTTTTATTACATTTTAATTATGTTATCCGGATAGAAAATCAACGCTTATCAAATCCACGCCTCTTTGTCGTTTGTGTCGGCAGTACGCAGAACGCACTCTTTCTCTCTAGGATAGATCGCTCGTCTTAGCTCTCATAAATGGACGCTGATAAGCAATTCTGTGTCAAGCCACACGGACTCCATTTTGAGAAAATGGCGTCTAAAGATAACATACGTATTATAAATTGGTTTAAAGACGTATATATCAATTTTTATTCACTATTTTGATAAAAGGTGTAATGTATTAATTGCAAATCGGTATAATAAAAAGTTTTATCTACTAATAAGTTTTTCAGATATATGATATTCTTGAATATCTCAAAAAATGTAACACTCTTCAATAGTCTAATCATTAATTTAAGACACTTTTTTCCGTACTTATTTTGTTTAATGATTTGAATTTTTTTTGAATAATGTTAAACATGTAACAAAAATTATCAGAATACATCAATTTATTCGAATTTTACTTTTTGTGGGTTAACACATTATTGCATGAGCAAGCAGCATCCAAATATATTCATAATTACAAGTAAACTATAGACTAAAACCCCAGTGATCTTACCGAACACAAGTTTTTCCCCACGTTTGGATTTACCCGAAAAATAATAAAATAAACAAGTTCTAAGAGGTATTAGCTTAACAAATGGATAAAATTCTTAAAACGACAAAATTTAGTCACGATTGACCACAATTCATGTTCATACAGTCTAAACGTGATAATATATCCTTCTGTTACGGATCTTCATAATAAATTAGTAGTACTTTAGTTCTACGAAAATAAAATAGAAAAATTATTAATATATTTATTAAAAACGATAATAATGTTCTTCTACAACCACTTTTAAAAACTATTTAAAAAAGTACAATTTACTACTATATACTATTTAAAAAAGTTTATAAATACAATAGCAATTATATATTTTTTTAATCTAGCCATTATATAGGATTCTAAATTAGAAAAAAAGATAAATAGTACTATATGGTTTATTTATGCATTTTAAAATAAAGCGTAGTGTTTGGGTCTAAACTAGTCGTGCATGCATGCAAATAAGGGCATTAACCTTCGCGTGACGTATTTTATAGTTCCTAGTAAACGTTCGCAAATATTTTTTTTTTAAAAAAGGAAACCCGACTGAACAAGAAAAAAACGTAATTTCGTTTGCTTGAATAGTATATTTGCTTCAGTTATTTTCATTTTAAACCAAACTACTGAACCGATTTTGGTAAAAATGTTATGCGACAAATCAAAAAGTATATTCTTTCAACCGATTCCGAACCGAACGCACATAAAAAAGGCCTTGATGAATTGAGGACCTTCTCTTTTTGGATGTCGGTTAAAAACAGTAAAAAGATACTCACGTAACAGTTCATACTGTGGAATCCATTTCACTTTCAATATGTTGCCGACGAGCGTTCCTTCCTCTCCGCTGTCTTCGTATTTCCATATTACCCTTTGCTTCAATTTAGATAATGCGTTGATTATGATTTCTTCTTTGTACTTCGGCATCGTGGATGTCTTTATCAAAGATCCGAAGCTGCACAGCACCACACCATTTTCGGACTCGTTCAGGAATCTCTCAATGTACTGAAAAAAAATCATATTAATTTTTTTCTCGAATGATCTACATTTTATAATAATTATATATAAGCAGGTACTTGAACATCTAAATATAAATTGTGTGTGTGGTTTGTTAATTTACATATTTAAATTGGCTTTTTACTATCAATTTATTTAGACTACATTTTATGTTTAAAGGTCGGTATAAAGTATATAAAGATTTGGTACGTATTATTTGGTGATGCTTTCTCTTTTAACCTAATTATTTTTATAAAGCAAGACATAAATAAGTATCTAATATTAAAACACTAGCAGCCCCTTTCGGTTTCACTAGCTTTTATGGTTATTGGTTCTTTTCTATGAGTATAGGGTGATGTAATATAGCCTACAACCTTTCTTAATAAACGAGCTAACCAACGCAAAAATAAGTTTTCAATGTGGTTTTGTAGTTTCGAAAACAATTCTATCAATTCAAACAAACAATCAAATATTTTCTCTTTATAATATTAGTGTAGCTCGATTGAGCAAAAAAGTGTTACAAATTTTACACACCTATTAATTATTTAACTTTCTATTGTAGAATGGAGTTTTGAAATTGGACATAAATAACCTATCTACCTCTAATAAAATCTCTAATACTACTTAGAAGTAGAGATCGGAGGTTTTGTATAGTTCCTATTTAAAGAATGTACCCCATGTCACTCCCACTGCACATACCCAAGACGAATTTAATCACAGATTATATGTTAAAATCTGTTAAACGGTTTACTCAGTATTCAATTCAATTTTTTTTATGGCTTTTAGTTGTGCCATAAGCACAGATTATTTTGCTAACCTCACGTGGGAAGAAGACACATAAAGGAATAATATAATGAATTAAAAGCGGATTGATATATTATTCATTTAGGTTTTATCTTCATTATTGCATATTGAACACACTGCGAGTACCATATTCGAAACATTAAATATTTTTTTTTTTCCGTAATTTTATAGTGTATTATAATATTTATGATTTGATTTTTTTTAATAATGTTAAATATTTGACGCATTATCAGAATACATCAATATCTCCGAATTCGATATTTTGTGGGTTGACACAGTATTGCTTATTATCCAATTAATCTTTCATTCTTAATCCAAAATTATTGTTAAATATTTGTTTTGTTTCATACTCCTATTAAAGAAGGTTTTTGATATAACTAACAATAAAAAAATCAAGGTTACTTACAACTCTGCCATTATTTGTGTCAAATTGGTCAAATTATTTTAAAATTGATGGCATTTTATATCAACGCATCGTTATTCAGATTGTGTTTCATTCTGAACCAATTGACATACGGGTACGTGGCGATATCTTAAACACCATTCAAGGTTCTGTCTCAACTACCGACAATCATGATTACTACGAACAATTCTAAATTGTCTATCGTTTCATAAGACTAGTTACTAGTTACCAATACTAGCGTTCGCCTTGTTCGAAATCTCGAAATTCAACAAAAATCGTTATTGAAAATTTACAACAGACATTAAACTAAGTCTTTTAAGATTTTTATGATTTTTTTTGTGTATTTTAGAAGATTTTTAGATGATTTAGATGCGGAATATGACCGGCCAGATGGCGCTGTTCTATGGACAACACACCGTCGGCCCGTTAGTACTCAATTAAATAATGAAATTTAACATAAACGTACGTTAGGTCTATGGTTTGTTTGGTTTTGTTTTAGTTTTAATTAAGTATTTATGTAATATTTATAGTTATACTGAAAGTAAAAATACCTATCCATAATAAATAAACATGTAATATGCTTATTTTAAAATCTAATTTATTGTGACTAGATCTGATTTCTCATAATAATAAAAAAAAAATTCTTTAATGGCATAAAAACGTTAATTAATTTTAATATCTTATCGTTGCAGAGTTCAATGTCCTTTTTTAAAATATTTGGTTTTGTATCGTAGATAAGATTCGACCAGGGCCGAATTGAACGCTGGAGACTCTAGAGCGACAAAGGAGTGAAGACTCGTAATTTTCTGAATGCAGGACTTTTTAAAACAGGGGAACTGAATTCAAAAGCAAAATTGTAATTTCCTTTACTTGAATGACTATCATTCCAGTTAATCAAACTACTGAGTTTAGTTTAAAAAAAAATATATAAAAAAATGGATATCTTAGTCTTAAGTTTGAGGAACAAAATAATAAATTTAACACAAGTGTCGCGAAAAATAATAGAAAATTTGCTGACTTGCTTGGCTTGGCTTGTCGGAATTTTGATGATTTTTTTCTTAAAAATAATTTTTGTGTAAGGCTGTCATCGCGAATGCCTGTATCCGGCCCTGGAGTCAAATTTAATTTTGGTCACTTAGAATCATCTTCATTGTTTTTTTTTTTTTATTTTTAAAATCTTATCGAAAAAATAAGTATATAAAAACATAATACCTTTTGTTTCCATTTTCATGGAATTAATTATTATATACCGCTACCTACTTAAAAGATACCTGCAGTAGAGAACTACCTAAATACAAAAAGATTTTAACAAAGTGAATTATCATTTACCTAATTTCTTAAATCGTGCGCTTTCGTTTGTAAAATGTTACGTTTAACTAATCTACTTTCATTAATTAAGTGGGAACAAAATAGCCATATAATGAATAATATTAATATATTATCGCTAATACAAAGCAGGTCAACTTGACCTTTCGAGACATCGTCCTAACATAATATAGACTTGATAACATTCTGCAATCGAGTTGAACTCATTCGAAGGTCTGGATCGAGTGAAACCAGAAATCTTTGCTTCTAATTATCTGTATAGATAAATAAAATTTAACTGTCTATTTGTAATATCAAATTAACGGCTTTTAATTAAATGCATATGAAAGAATATATATCACATATCAAAAACACAGTTTTTTATTTATCCGTCTGTTTGTTATGGCTAATCTCTGAAATGGCTGAACCGATTTTGACGTGAATTTCACTCACAGATAGCTAATGTTTTAAGGAATAATTTAGGCTATTTTAATTAATGTTTTCATAAATAAAAAATATTTTTAAAAAATACGTGAAAACAAAATTGAAACTAATGAAACAGTGAACAATATCCAAATAAAGTAGGGAAACATTATATAATTATAATTTTTCCTCAAATTACCCCGAGTGAGACCGCGGAGCACATCTAGTTAAATAATAATGTCGAGCGTTTAAATTTATGGTTATAGAACTCAATTTTGTTTTGCCGTGTCATACGGACGTACGTAACTCAAAAACGAATAGTCATACAATGTAAGAAAATAACCACGTAATAATAAGTAATATTTTACAGTAGAGAAAAATAATTCATCAAAACAGAAAACACAATAATAAAACGACTTTAATACAGTTGGTGTATTTTTTATTATTTATAACATTAAATAAGGAGTTAGTTAATTTAGAGTTTATTTATTAACTACGGAATAATCCTTTTTTTATGAAAGATACCTTATGGCCTGACAACGTACGAGTACCGCCAAGTAAAATGTTATAATAACAATCGAGTAGTTGACTCTTGAAAGTAGCATTTATTAGTTAGGTAATTTTATGCATTAATTTTATGCATGAGTCTCGAAATACTGCGCTATAAAGGAAACAACGTTAAACGATTGTAGATACAACAATATAATGAATTTTAAAATTATGTAAGCACAATGTAACGTTATAAGGCATAAAAATATTCAAATTTCAAGGTGAATATTAATATTTAAAGAAGAAAAATTTGTTTGTATGATTGCAAGTTTGTATTTAGAAGGTTCTGAAACTACTGATCCGATTCGAAAAATCTTTTTGCGTTGGGTAGCCTGAGCAATTTTTGTGGGATTTAGGAATATAAGTAATATTTTAGAAAATTAATAATAAAAAAAAACAATACTACGCAACACACCACTACGCCAAGTATGTTTCGATTATTAGCCGGGGGGAAGAAGTGGAGTGAACCAAGTGCCCCTTTTACCCCCTCCCCCTGGATTCATGCCTGTACTGTGGGAATGGCACAAACGGGAGCGCTAGAACCGAATTTCGCGCCGACGAAGTCGCGAAGGAAATGCTAGTGTAGTGTAAATGCTAGTGTAGTGTAAATGCTAGTGTGTATATTGGGACATATATGAAATGGCCCTAACAATATTAATGTTCAAAAATTAACCACTTCATTGTCAAGGCAACTGACTGAGAAATTCAGCGGGTTCGTTTAGTTTAGGTGCCCGCGTCTTCGTCCGCTAAAAATTAAAACACATAAAATATCTAAAAAAGTAGCCACAGTTACTTCATATAAATGTTATAAGCGATCTGCTAGTGATAATTTCGTCAAAATCGGTCCAGCCGAATTTGAGATAAGCCGGGACAAACAGACGGACAGACAGACAAAAATTGAAAAAAAAAATTTTTTTTTTTGACGTAAGCATCGTATAAAATTTCATATTCAACTAGTGAAAAGCTGTTAATTTGAAATTACAAATAGACTTTTTATTTATTAGTATGGATATGGATTATTTTCCTTCTAATTTTTAATCTATTCTGTTCAATGATTTTGAGACAAATTTTATGTCAATAGAACGGATTCATATCTTCCGATAAGTAGTTATTGAGATATCTTTTGATTGGTTAAACTAATTTATTATCAAAGTTAATGGCATTCTTTTTGTTAATTAAAGTCACGTTTGATCAAGATTCTATGGGACGCTGATAAGCAATACTGTGTGAAGCCACGCGGACTTCATTTTGAGAATGTCTAAACATGTCAAACCTCTTATGAATCAATATGTTTGAAAAAGTATATATCCATCATTTATTTTCTATTTTGATAAAAAGTACAATGAAATTAAAGCAGATCGGTATAGTAAAGAATTTGATCTAATAATAAGTTTTTTAAATATATGAGATTATTGTATTATCCAAAATATTGAACGCACTCCAATATTCTAAACATGAGTTTAATTTCTTAAAGTCTAGTTCTCTATTTTCCGTACTTTTTTATTTCAGATAAGTTGAAATATTTTTGAATAATGTTAAATACGTAATGCATTATTAAAATTTATCAATATCTCTAAAATTTACTTTTTTGGGTTGACACATTATTGCTTATCAGCATCCATATATTCTATATCCTATAAGTACTATAAGATTCTGTGCACGTGTTCGCGTGTTCGCTCGTTTCCCTTCAAACTGTCAATGTCAATGAAAGCCAGTATAACTTCCTTATAATGTTACATGTGCAGTTACAACCTACATATGTGTTATGGTCTATTTCAGGGTTGTCATTCTAATAAAAAGTATTTATACATTAAAAAAAACGCCAAAACGCAAATTGTTTTAGTACAAAGTGTTCCGTAGTATTTTATTTAAATATGGTTTCTAATAAATAAGCTCAAACCCAGGTATGAAATCGTAATTTTTCTTCACTGAATATTTAACACGATACGTGTATCGTGTTTTATGTTTTCATAGACAGCAATTTTAAACAAGTTTTTTTTTAATCATAATAAATCCCTTTTTTTACCGTTTTTAAATAATCACTGATGATTGATGAGTCAAAGGGTAACACAAAAACGCACAAATAGATCAGAATTTTCATAATAAAATTGTAAACATAAATAAATAAGATGTATACCTAATTGTAATGGCGCAGACGAGGGACTTGTCCGTCTTAAAATAACATAAAAAAATCGGCAACGCATCTTCGATTCTGATGTTGAAGATGTCCATGAGCGGCAGTACCCCCTTTTTTAAAAAAGACCTAATTTCAATTATTTCCGTTAAATATATAAAAATTCTCTCTCATTTTCATTTGCGTTTCCGTTAAAAGTCCGTGGCAGTCATACAATCAGGGTTAACTGTTTTGGCTCACGGAACGCTAAATAACGATAGTTCTATCGGTAACATGCAACAGACGTAGGCATTAGTGATCTATTTATAGAATGCTTTTGAACAAGGTCTGTTTATTGGCTGGTCACCAGACAGTGTCATTGCCATCAATATTGCGCTTATAAACTTGGGGTCTTAATATGAAAATACTTGACGCTTAATGTCTGATTTGTGATAGAATAAGTGTTTTCTTATAAAAATACCAGTGGCGGATTAACAAATTTTGCCCCAGTAGGCTATTTAAATTTTGCTGCCTTTATCGATCTTTTTTTTTAAATAACTTGACAGAGAGGCATCGTTGCACTGCCAATTTTTGCAATAGTCGATTGATGTAAGTATTTTTAAATTCGGGATATCAAAACTATTGGTTCTACTACTGATGATGTTACTTAGAAAAAAAAGCCTATGAGGACGAAAATACGCTCGGAGACGATTTGGCGACTTTATAATATGTAAAAAATTTATGTAGCCATCTCGGAACCATACCAGCTGTTGCTTGTTTATTTAGGTTCGTTACTATGACTAGCTGTGGCTCGCAGTTTCGCCCGCGTTAATTTGAGGAAAAAATATATTTATATAACGGTAAACATTACCCTATTTGAGTCGGTATAGTTCACTATTTCAGTGGTTGCAATTTCGTTTTTGCGTAAACCTCTTTTTTATTTATTAATTAAAATAAATATTTAAAAACAAATAAAATTACCCTAAGTTACTCTTATGACATTAGTTATCTATAAGTGAAAGTCCCGTCAAAAACGGTCCAGCCATTTCAAAGATTCGCTGGAACAAACAAACAGACGGACAGACGGCGAGACAGACAGACAAAAATTTTAAAAGTTGTTTTTATTTTCTGTGAGTACTGTATATACTTTTATATGCATTTAATGAAAAGCCGTTAATTTGAAATTACAAAAGACATTTTAATTTTAATTATCTTTTATATAACTAAGGCGGCCTATTGGCTAGAGACTTGTGATGTAGCTAAGCGGGTAGCAATCGCATCTCTTGTATCGACCAGTATGTAAAAAAAAGGGTTGACAGCCCGACAGACAGACAGACAGACAGACGGACAACAAAGTGATCCTATAAGGGTTCCGTTTTTCCTTTTAAGGTACGGAACCCTAAAAACAAAGTATCTTTAATAAACTATGAAGATTAGGTGATAGTAGTATGTTTTAATAGGCATCTGTAGCTTAACAACGTAACCTTTTTCGTGGAAAGGTAGCGTAATAATTCTAATAAGGAACTCAATTCAATGATGTAAGTATATTGAGACAATCTTTTCCTCATCATATTTCAACATGATTTATTTTGCGAAAATGAGAAAGGTAATATATTTTTTAATACAATAGAACAAAACAAGTAATTACTTAAAACGATTTTTTTAAACCATAAAAAAAACTCTAATCATTGATAATTTTATTGTTACAATATTTTTAATTGTTGAGATTATATTATAACGTGCATATTTCAAGAATGGATCTAATCACGTTGGGTAAGAGCTACATTTTATCGTCAATGTTATATTATCTTTTCCATCACGATTAGACACGTAGCTTAAAATATGTATATATTAATTATCACTGATATTTATCAATAGCGTCAACTAGCGATTTATATTTCAAATATCTAAATAAGATTCTGTTGCTGCAGGCGCGGTTCCAGGATTTTGTCTGGTGGTATTTATGAATATAGCTGATATTTCAGAAAAAAACTATTTGACATAAAGGAATAATCATCAGGAGATGGGTAATTACTCTTTAATACCCCCCCCCCCTGAATCTGCGTCTGCCCAAAAATGTCATCAAAATAATTCCAACCGTTTCGTAGTACGTAGGTCATATACACACATACATACACATATTGGCATTGGCAAAAAGTTATAAAGTTTTTCGTTAACTTCGCCCATTTTTTTTGAAAATTGCCATAACATGACTTTAAAAAAAAACAATTTATAACTTGAAGACTTTTATTTGTCCAATTTCGTAACTATACTGGGACCGAAAACCAAAAATTTTCGGAATTTATTTTTCATTATATATAATTTTTCATCATAAAAATGGATTCAGTTCAATCATTCAATCGATGATAGGGTGTGATGTGATTCAAATAAGGGTGAAATATTTTTTAAAATAAACTTTAGTTCTTTAGAATCCTACCTTCATCAATATTTTATATTAAAATTTCTTTCTGAAGTAGAAAATAATTTTTAAAAACTGCAAAAAAGTTGTGGGATATTTAAATATTGGAAACGTGACGCTGATCAGAGCGGATGTCGTAGACTTTGACGTCACATCAATCTCATAAGGAGCATACTTGGCAGGTTGAGTGTTTGTGATTTAGTTAGTTTTATGCCATAAATCAAAGAATTGAATAGAATAAATCACATGTTTTTTAAGAAATAGCACGGAAAATCATTTCAAAAATAAAAATATAAAAACACTGTAAAATTGTAGCACAAAACAATACTTTTTTAACCTAACCTCTAACCATATTTGTTTGTTGTCATAGACTTTGACGTCACACCAGGAGCCCCAAAATTGTGGGCGTTTGAAATGCCCGCGTTGGTTGCCTATTTTTATCTTTTATTTAAAAATACTTTTACATTCTTTTTTGGCATGAATTTTTTTTACTATTATATAGTGATATTAAGTATCGAATAAAAATATTAAAAAAAAAAATTATGTTCCGTATTTCTGATCTCTAACTCTGTGTGATTTGAAGTACGCCTTGTTTGTCTTCTAAATAAGACAATTAAAGAAAAATAGACTATACCGCTCGTATAGAAAATTGACTATTCCAATAATATCTCTATCCGTATTAAAATCTACAGTAAATTTCCTACAAGATGCTGCCATGATTGTCATTCAAAGTTTCATCCAATCAATCAATGGTTTCGTGAAGCATAGAGGACCAACATACAAATATTGATTTGTATTTATTGAAAAGTTGGCTGTAAAATACTATTCAAACAATCTTAATATTTAATTATTTACTGGAAGTCACAATATTGTAGTAGTATAACATATTCTCAATGCTTTCTTCTAATAATGAATGCCTGTTCCACGAATTGTCATCTATTTTAAAAGTGTCATCAGCCAGCTCGCGCGTTTATATTACAGCCAGTACTCGTTTACTAATCGAGCCTCCTTACATTATATATAGATTTTTTTTATAATCGACTATTTTCAAGTTTTTATTAACATCTTACGGAATTATTGAAGTATGTCGACTTCGCACTTAACCTTTTTATTCAAGCGTAAAGCTTATAACGTAACGTATTTGCAATTGTGTTTATAACGTGTAGCAAGACGGTAAATACAATTGTAAGCCATATATACATTCCACAATATGTTTTTTACTAAAAAAAAACCGCCAATATGTTGTATAGTCTATTCTTTTTTTTTTCTTGTCTTATTTAGCAGGCAAATATGGCGTATTTAAGCCACTCGTAAGAGTTAGATAAGAAATTAACGATTGAATGATTGAACTGAATCCTTTTTTTATAATGCAAAATCATATGAGAAAAAAATCGTGATTTCGTGACTGTCGTTCGGGATATTTTTAACAAATAAAGACAAGAAAAAATAGATTACATATGAAAGACTACTTGGCACCGTTAGTAATTAACTACATTATATTATTAAATTAAAAAAAAAAAACATTATTTTGAAATTTGAATATATTTTCGATATTATAGCGAAAAATAATCACTAAATAACATATTAAATGAAAATTCTTTTTAAGAGAGCGAATTTTGTAGGTACAAAGTAAAGTCCAGAACTACTTAATATATTTGTTAGCAAGTAATCTTTTCGCAGTCGAATAAAAAATAATATAACTGCCGTCCGATGGCAACATCGCGAAACCCGTTAAATCTAAATTACTTTTGCTTTTTGTCAGAAACTCCCGTTATACCTAAGTGAACCACATTTTCACCATTTCAATATTAAGACAAAAAAAAAAACAACTTAATGATTTGGTTTAGAAGTACTATTTATTGTAATCAATACGGTATCAGAGAGATCGCTTGCGCATGGACTTCCGTTGCCCCTCCCGATGAGGTTAATACAAGCATTTAAAATATATTTATTACAATCGTAAACCAATGTTATTACTGACGGCTGTCGCGCTCTTCAATCGTATCTAAAAAGTAAAAGCTATCAATTCCTTGTTACACTATGTTTCTTATGTCGGTTAACTTATCTTATTTTACCAACAAAATGGTATTACGCTGCGATATAATGTCGTGGCACCTTAGGGCGTCGTGAAACAATACGACGTTGTATCGTAAAAAACGTAAAAGATCACCGTCATTCTTATTCAAATTATCGTTATTTTTTGTATGATTTTAAATGAAAACTTATGTAATCGTACGTCGACGAAATATCGCAACCGAGATTTTAAGGCGAATTGAGAACCAGTAAACGGTTGCCAACTAAGGCATCGATTTCAAAATGTTGTAGAAAAGATTTATTGTCTTTGTCTTTTAGTTTATTTGAACCTACTCAATTCGATATTGAAGTCGGTTCATTTTTATTTTTTTTAGTTTATTTATATCTATTAAATTCGTTTTTGAAGTCGGTTTACTTTTTTGTAAAAAGTTCTGATTGAGAGATGATGTTTTAGATATACAAAATTTATGAGAACCAATCGAACTAAAGAATAACGTTACGAACAATATTTAAGCTTTTTATTAAGAGTTTAAATTCGTTTATGCGGACGATACACTCATACTAGTTATTTCGATTTTAAAACCAAACTACTGAACCGATTTTAGTAAAAAAAATTATAGTACCAATCTGAAAGTATACCCTATTAAATTAAAAATCACTTTAGAAAGGATGGAGTTCTGAGGTAACAAATATAACAAAGACATTCCCTTCGAATTGAGAATCTCTTATTTAAAGTCGCTTGACAAAATATGACAGACACGTTGGCGCAATGGTCACTGCAACTGACTGTAGCGCTAACGGTCGCGGGTTCGGTCCCCGCTCACAAATGTCTGTATTGGCCATACGGATGTTTGTCGTGGTCTGGGTGTTTGTGTTAGTGTTGTGTATGTTTTTGTACCCCCGACACAGGGTCACATGATCTTAATGAGCAATGAAATGGTTAGATTAAAACCGGATTATATAATAATTACGAGAAACTATATTCTAGTATCTTATATTCTTAAGTAATAATTCAAATTGTTCTTAGATATTATTACATTGCTAACTCATTTAAACCCAAGATAAATAATAATTTTACCTAATTTGAATATTTCTAATCACATTCTTTTGCATATCACATTTTAAATGCCTAAACACTTATCGATTACTAAAAAAAAACACTGAACTCAAATTAGGTTCCAGACGATTACGTCTATAATCTAATTTATATTTTTAAAGGCAATAAAAACTACGACGTAATCTTTTTAAGACGCAATCTATAATAATTTATAAGTAAAATGAAGATAAGAAATAAATATTTAAAAAAAAAATGTTTAAAAAATATATATATATATTTTTTATATGTACATATATATTTTTTAACCTCCGCCCCAAAATACGAGTGTTATAAGTATGACGTGTGAATTTGTGACCGTGTCATTGACTCGTGGGTCTCTTTGGCATCGTAACTCCCTAACGAATGGACTAGTTTTGATGCGTTATTTTTTGTTTGTTGATATAATCGAAATGGTTCTTAGCTATAGTCTGTTTCGACGAATGTTATCTATTTTCTCGTTATTGAATGGATCTGAACAATTTCTACTCATCTAATCAATTTAAAACTTACTACTCTGTGATGATAATAAAAAAATGTAGTTGTCTAACCTTGACCTGATGCTGCAGCGTTACCAGAAATCAGCAGGATACTCAACTTCCCGCTAACTTACGGCAGAATGTTTGGGCTTGTTAAATAGTTTCAGTGATTAGATTGTCGGAAGGCTCAATATATAAGTAGAAGATTATAACGCAATAAATAAGTATTTGCAATTTGCGGTGACTTCAGTTTTACTGCGGATTTACTCGTGCTATTACAATACGTATTACAGAAGCCCCTTAAAGAATATAATATCGAATAGATGTAGTACGTTTTTGGGCCAAGGGATGTCTGATTTAAATCAGAATAAATATATAAGTATTACATGCTCCCATGATTTTGCTTGCGTAGAATAACGTTGAGTTATTTCCTTTAGAAGTGTTTTGAACTCCATATCGATTTTGATAAAAAATTTGATATGAAATAATTTTCCCGACAAAATATAATTTAGGAGTAGAATCTTAATCAAAATATAATGTAGGTTCCATACGTCTCTATAGATGTCATGGTTATGGAAATAAAAATTATGTTTATATTTCATACTACAAAAATATAAAGTAATTTAAGAAGAAAGACGGACAGGCATTTTGCCTGTTTGTCGACAGACAGACGGATACCAGAACCTTGAAAAACGACTAAAAATTAAATAATTCTGTATTTTTACAGTACAGTAAATCTTCTCTTTATCAAAATAAATAAAACATCATACTAAAAAATCATAAATAATAATATTATAATTTAAATCATTTCCCGCAGATAAAAAATTATCGTTTATACTTTTCGAACAGAGATTTGACAGATAAATTGATACCACAAGACGAATAAGATAAAATTAAAAAAACAAAATAATTTTATTCAAAATAGGAATTTACATTATCCTTTGAACGTCAAGAAAATGAATCTTCCACGGTTTCGGAAAAGTATAATCGCAGGCCTGAGAAGAAACCGCGTAAGGACCTAAACAGTTTTTTGTAATTTTTTTTAACAACGTCAAAATTGGTTACAATGCGTAAAATGTATTGAGGCAGCCTGGAAGTGATCGCCTTATTCCCAAGGTGGGTCATCATCTATAAAATCTCTAATATTATAATAAAGAGCCCCAACACGATACTTTTATAACTTGGTTTTCTGGTGATTTCAGATGATACTACAGCATCAGGGCAAGGTTAAGTATCTATTTAACTTGTATTTTAATATCATTAAACTATAGTATAGTAATATCATTAAGTATAGTAAATTTCAACTCGATTTGACCAATAGAGGTTGCTCAGATCTTCATAAATTATAACTAAGAACCATCTTGATTACATCAGCTTTCAAACAAATTAATATTGCATCAAAATTAGTATTTTTGGTAGGGAGCTACGATGTTATGGACAGACAGTGTTAGAAAATGTACCTATCATTATTTATAAAAAGTGTATCTATTTCTTATCTTGATCTCATTCATTAATTAATGTAGATTAAAGTTTAAAACGATTACGTCATATTTTTTTTTATTATTTTTTTAAAATATTAACTAGATTATAGACGTAATCGTTTGGAACTTAATTTGAGTTCAATGTGAGTGGCGGTGGTCATGTGGATGTGGATTAAATATGCGCCGGATGTGCATTTAGACATATTAGAAACTGAGTAAGAAATTGAGAATATCGTCAAGGTCGATTTCACCGTTGTGGGCACGATGGGCATGACCACAACCCTGGACTTGTGACGTCACACACATGCCTTAGTAAAGTAATTTAAAAAAATATCGTGCATAAGTGATTCAGAGGCAGTTTTGGCAATAATTCAATGATATTTTCTACCTTCAATCCTGAATACATAATATACATTACGTGTTGAGTGATTCAAATGAGCGAGTTCATATTCCAACTCGCACTTAGCCGATTTTCGGGTGGCCGTACCCACAACCTTATTTTTGGGCCGGATCCGCCTCTAAATATCGTTCATGTTTTAATAGTTGTATTTAAGAAATGTATTTGTTGTATCTTTGTATAACCTGTGCGTAGCGGGTTCATATCGGTAGTAATTTATAAATTATATTTACAAAACATACAAACTCATTAACCGAGTGCATCGCTCTTGAATGCGGTTTCCGATATTGTTTTTCAATTGCGTTTCGTAATACGCTAACTATATATTTTTATTCATTTACATAATTATGTTGCGTTATGCTTGAATGAATCTGCATTAGACCTATATTATACGAGAAAATTAGTCTTTGTAAAAAATAATCAAATTGAGATAAATATTCTATTATGTCATAAACTAAACGTATTCTTACCGTCGGTATAACTTTTCTCTTTACGTCTAAATGCATGCCTCCAACCTCAATAAGCCCAGGCACGAGGGGTCTGGCGCCGTTGATCGCATGATGCGTATTCGTTAACATTAAGCTCACATTTTTCGCAAGCTCCCTTAATTCCGGAATCTTTATTCCGAACTGTTTTTCTATCATAGCCTGTTCTTTAAATTGAATCACATAACGGAACCAGAAATTGAAATAAATTTTCAGGAATGTATTCTCCATTCGCTCAAAAAACGTCATTTCTGAATCGAAAGGTGTGGTTATAAGAGGAACGTAGGAAGGGTTGTCGGTGACTCCTATGCGCTCGGCTGACCAGGGCATCAGATTGCACGACGACAATGCAACAATAGGCGCTCTTATCCCGAACACATGTAACAGACCGATCATGCAATCACTGATAAAATTTTCAACGAAAACTAGATCATATTCCTTGCTGAGTGCTTCTTTAAGTGGTGGCCAAGCTACCGCTTTACTGCACACGTGCAAGCCAATAGTGGAGGTCGGGTTGAATTCTATCAATTCCTTAAAAACTCGTCGTAGTATCGGCATCCGATAAACATATCCCAGGTTCTCGTACACATTGAGGTCGAATGTCTCTATGCCCACATCAGCGATTCCTTCGAAGCTGACATCCGTGTAGTTAGGGGGTGGATTTTTGAGGGGGAAAAATGAAGCGACTGTAACGTTGTGTCCTCTCTCAGCAAGTTTTCGGAGGAGAGGTTCGAAGACCATCTGGTGGCTTCTTCCGGTGTGAGGGAAAATTCCGAGGATTCGAGCACCGTGCACATAGCTGGAAAGTCCGAGTAATACAAAGCAAACGAGTGGGGGACGCATCGCGCACAATCTTGCCCACTCCGCGTCACTTGCAACACTGCGATTGCCGTTACCGATCGCTCAGTAGACGGGTGTTATCTTCAGAATCAGTCACGTGATGTTGTTTCTAATGATAATTAAAAAAATATCGCATAAACGTCTTATTGGGTCAACACTCATAAGTTTTAAAGTAATTTTATTTATTAAGAATAAGATTAAAAAAAACTACATAACTGATCTGAGGGTTAATTTTTAAAAGTCTACAAGTTTACGTATGCGTCAATAGAAGAAAAAAGTGTAAATTTTATTTAGCTAGGCACTTTCAATATAAAATTTTGATTTATTTATAAAATGCAAAAATATCTTTTAAATTCTAAATTTCGTAATTTTCATGATTTTAAAAATGTGAAAACATGATAGTCATGACTATGATATATGATATAATCGTAATAGCAGTTACGTAGATTGCTGCTAGTATGGTCCAAATGTGAGTTTATATCCAAATTGTAAAATATAAGAGCTCGCTTACATTAAGCTCAACAGGACCAGCGGACAGCCGAATTCGCGCATCATGACTTAAACGAGTAGATAAGTGTAAACGATTAGTTGGCGACTGCTGCAGGTGATCAACGAAACGCTTGAACGCTTGTATCGATTGAGCAAGTTTGCAATACGTCGGCTGGCCGAAATATATCATGATGAATACAAAATCTCTTTTGCGTTTTTATGGAGTTCGTGAATTATTTTAAAACTTATTCTATTTCCTTCTGCAATCCTTCGATTGTCTTGGTAGAAGGTAGCAGCCGTCAATCGTCAAGCCGAAGACGGCAGGTGCTTCTGTTTAAATAACACATCGATCGAGACTTCTTAGACACGGTGGCGTCGTCTGTCGAAGTCGGCAAACGACCAAGTCTAAGCGCATATTAAAGATATAAAATGAACTTCATAGAGGCCATTTTCTATGTAGTATGTCAGTACGATATTTGTTCTGTACCCTTGATGATCTTTATAACTGGTAACATTATTTTTGTATATCTATGTTATCATATAAAATTAATATGAACATCTAATGTACAATGTGAAAAATCACTGTTATTAGTTTCGTTAGACCGAAAACCGATAGAATTTTCAATGAATATTTAAATTTGATATTAGTTTAGTAGTAACTATTAACGAAATATGTATTTCTCATTATACTGTTGACATAGTTTTATATACTGCTTGAAACACACAGATTGAAAAAAGATTGATAGCTAGTTAGGGATATTTCGCTGCTATGAGTCGTAGCGTAATGTTTTGTATAAAACAACATTCTATTTGAAATTGTATTTTATTCATTTTTGGAGAAAACGCCACAAATCGAAAGACTAGATACAATTCTATATTTAAATATGTTGAGCGATGTTTAATGAAATCTTAATTGATATACATATTTTCTGGTAATAGCCAACTTTATCTTTAAAAATAAAATCACAAAAGCAAATTTAAAGATGCCAATGTTTGAATATTAATCACTCTGTACAACTGCAGCCTGTAACTTACTAATTGGTTCAACTTCTTTTTCTTTTTTTTCCGCAGAATAAATCTTCTAAATATACCCCATTCTCGGAAGAGAGACCGGAATATGTGGAGATTTACTCATTAAAACCTTTGCGGTAACCCTCATCAGAACAGAAATGATGAGGTCACGGGAACGCTTGCGTAAGAATTCTATCGAACAATGATTTTATTTTGTGACGTAAAAGAGTACCGCGGACGAAAGTCTCTCATCAACACAACAAAACAAATGTTTATTAATTGCTATCTTCGAGAAACAATTATTTATATCTACAAAATAAATAAACACATTAACCGAGTGCATCGCTCTCGAATGCGGTTTTCGATATAATAGAATTATTTATCAATTGCATTTTATATCACACTAACAATATATCTTTACGGCTTTGTATTGCGATATGCTTGGATAAAAATACAATAGACCTATATTATAACGAGGAAATCAGTCTTTTACTTTAATTAATAAATATTATCCATTAATTTATAATATAGACTCATATATAACTCGCTAATTGCATGTATGAATGACATACCTTTGGTATGGCTTTCCTCGCTGAGGCTAAATGCATGCCTCCAACCTCAACGATTCCAGGCACGAGGGGTCTGGCGCCGTTGAACGCGTGGTATGTATTTATAAGCATTAAATTCATATTTTTTCCAAGCTCCTTAAAGTCCGGTATCTTTTTTCCAAACTGTTTTTCTATCAGAGCCTGTTCTTTTAATTGAACCATATGACGGTACCAGAAATTAAAATAAATTTTCATGAATGTATTTTCCATTCGCTCCAAGAACGTCATTTCCGAAATAAAGGGTGTGCTGATAAGGGGAACGTAGGAAGGGTTATCGGTAACCCCTATGCGCTCGGCCGACCATGGCATCAGGCTGGACGACAGCAATGCAACAACAGGCGCCTTTATCCCGTACACGTGCAACAGACCGATCATACAGTCACTGTTGAAATTTTCTACGATAACAAGATCGTATTCCTTGCTAAGAGCTTCTTTAAGTGGTGGCCAATCTATTGCTTTACTACACACGTTCAAGGCCATACCGGCGAGTGGCTGGAAGTCCATCATTTGCTTCATGATTCTGCCTACTATCGGTATCTTTTGGATGAGTCCCGGGTTCTCGTACCAATTCAGGTCAAAGGTCTCCAAGCCCAAGTTAGCGATGCCTTCGAAGCTGATGTCCGTGTAGTTGGCGGGTGGATATTTGAGGGGGAAGAATGAAGCGACTGTGACATGGTGTCCTCTTTCTGCGAGTTTTTGAAGAAGAGGTTCGAAGACCATTTGGTGACTTTTCCCGGTATGGGGGAAAAGTCCGAGGATACGAGCACCGTGCACATAACTGGAAAGCGCGAGTAATACGAAGTAAACAATTAAGGGCCGCATCGCGCACGATCTTCCCTACTCCGCGTCACATGAAACACTGCGACGATTATTACCGATCACACAGTTGGCGGGCGTTATTTTCAGAATCAGTTACGCGACGCTCCACTGCGATGTTATGTGAGTACTCTTAATGATACTAACACTTTTAAACATATAAACGTCGTAAATTATTTTACCTGTGGCAATTTACATCAAATTTGCATTTGTTATTGAAATTTGAATTTGAAATGTTAATATACATCATTTTTATCTTTTAATATTATGGCAAGACATATTAAAAAAAAAAAAAAACAGAGTTTTTGTTTTTAAAATTTTATGCACTTGCAAAAACTAAGTGTTCTGACTAATGCGTTCGAGGTAGTTTTATTACTTTGTGACAGTTAATAGTTTCAACTTAGTCATTGGCAATAACTTTAATAAATATCAAAATTTATACCTTAAAAATTATGTCATGTATTTGGTAATTGTCACAGATTTATAATGTTTTATTTTGCAAATGTGGTTTCTTGATTTCAACTGATTTTAAAAGCTCTTTGTTTTTATTTTATATGTTTGAAAGTATATACTTTCAAATTGGTCCCATATAATTTTTCATCAAAATCGATTCAGTAATTTGGTTTTAAAGTCGAAATAACTGGTATAAGTGACTCGACCAAGTAAACAAAATTGCATATTTTTCTTTTGAAGTCGGTTGAATTTTTTAAGTCTTACTGTATAATACCTAGAGATAACTTTGCGTTAAAAAATCTAATCGCTACTTTAGTTTCCCTTACTTATAATACACTTATGTATTATAATTAAGGGGGATAATATTTATCGAATATAATTAATGAGTTCCAATAATCTTGTTATTTTCAAGGTGTTGCAAATTTTGCATAGTGATAGCCATGACAATGATATGTTATTTAAAATTACGTAATTAGAGCTGTGACATAATTATTAAATTTTAACCCTCTGTGTTTCATGCAACCAATTATGCTATGCCTCGCACTTTTACTATGACGAATTTCGAAATTCTTTATGTAATTCGTATATTCGGTTTAAAGCGACCGAGTTTGTAGAAATTAAAACAAACCGAACACTTTTTGATAGGTAATCCTTTTATGTCAAGTGGATGTAACTGGACACGAATTGTGGCTTCGTCTTCGCAAGGAATGGTTGATTTCATATTGATTTTATAAAAAAAAAATATTGTCTGGTGTCTTGTATCCGTATAAATCCCATATTATAATGAATTATTTAACGAGAATCAACATAGAAACACATCTTATGATCCTGTGTCGGACCACTGTTTGCCGTGAGCGGGATCGAACCCGCGACCGTTAGCGCTTTAGTTATTGATGGTTATTTTTTCATAGAATTCTTGAAAAAAATGGTTAAGTATGTAGATGGAGTCAATATAAAGTAATTCGGCATTTAAAAAAAAGTATACTTAAAAAAAAAGTTTTACTGACGTAGCTGTAACCCGCGTAATAAATGTATCTTGTATACGGGTTAGTTCGACCGGGGCAGTACCACACTCTCACAGAAGATCAGCATGAAGTAGGTAATACAGTTGCGTTTCGTACGGTGAGTGAGAGAGCCGGATGCCTAAGTCTCATTCCTTTCTTACTTTCTATTATCTTTCATCATTTATTTCTTTTTAACCTAGCAGACGTATTTGTAGACTCTGGTCTGTAGGTGTGTGTGCGGTGATCACTTAACAAAAGGTAAGGCTCGTTTGCCAACTATTTCTATTTAAAAATATGTAGGTATTAAAGATTATTCGTAGTAGAAAAAATATGTAGGTCATTGTTAGTGAGTGTCATCCGCGTTACATTTCGATACTCGTCTGGAGGGTTATTATATTATTTTTATACGGAGCTATGGCTATCGTACCGATTTATATTTATGTAGTTGTTTTTTTTTTCATTTTAGTACATAAGTCAGAAATCAACCGTCAAAATGTGTCGCATTGCGATAGCTCACCGTAGTTAGCCTACAGATTGATTGAGGTTAAGCCGGTTTTACATTATGAAATTAGTTTCTTGAATGATAAATTTAATTATATTTATTAAAATCCTTAAGTACTTCCATACTAATAAATGAAATTGAAGTGTCTTTTTGTAATTTTAAATAAGCAGCTTTTCCACTAAATACATATTTAATTATATTCGGTTCTTAAATTAAAAAAAAAAAGTTTTTAATTTTTCTCTGTCTGTTTGTTCTGGCTAATCTCTGAAATGGCTGATGGAATTTTACTCGCATGCTAATGTTGCAAGGAGTAACTTGGGCTACATTTGTTTTAGAAGTTTTATTTATTTTTATTACTAAAAAAAATCAAGGAGGATTTTTTGAGCCACCGCAGACTACAGCCTTGCTTTGCACATGACATGGCAAGCACCTGTAGTCCACCCGAATGGAGTCGCGGGCACAGCTCGTTATTTATAAAATAATATGTAGAAGATACTTGTGTAACACGTTTCGTAAAAATGACAGTGTCGCTTACGTTGTTAATCGACGATTGTGGGTTCAAACCCGTTTGACTGCAGACTTTTCTAATGTTTAATTTGTGTCTAAATTCATCACGAGCACCGCGGTGAAGGAAAACATCGTAAGGTATATGTATATGAATAGGATATGTGTCGGAAGAAATTCTAACACTTTGTACATTCGCACCGCAGTGGAGTGGTGGTGGATTAACCTATTAACCTTCTTCTTAATAAGAGAGGTCTTTGCCAAGTGAGAAATTTACAAGCTGTTACAAATGCTTTAGCTTCTTATGGTTTTATTCCCGTATTCTTATGCCCGTTTACGTTGCGCTACCCATTTGATATTTGAATTTTTGACGTGTCAACCCGTTATAACCTAAGAGGTAATTTCATATTTTGATCAGTGATATTAAAACAATTTAAAAATAAAATATTATTATTTCCATAGAATTATCATCAATATCGATTCAGTGGTTCAGTTTAAATATCAAAGTAACTAGAATAACGAAACTAAATATTTTGCGTTAGAAATTGGTTTGCATAAAAAAAATGTTTTGAATAGATAACAACATTAAAGTAGGAAGGCCGCGTTGATACTGTATTACTATTCTGACCTTAAGTTTGTATTGTAAACCGAAGCCTAATGACATTGTAGATTCATGAGTCAAGTTCAAGGATTTTACGAGACTTGTAATGCTAACTGTGTCATATAATATTATAGTTGAAAGTCTACCGGTATTAATAGATTCCAGCTGTACCTCACTGTGTCGTATATGGGCTGGCTCGACCAAGGCAGTACCACACTCTTACAGAAAATTGACGTACAGTAGATTACGGTGAGTAAGAGAGCATAAATCATAACATCTTCCATTCCTTTCATTACTATGTATACAAAATATGGGGCCTATTTGAAAACATGTATATGTATTATTTTTGTAAATATTCAGGTCAAATATAATACAATAAGTAGGTAAGATAATTTAATATAAATTATTATGTGTAAGCTCATGTTGTCCGCGCGACTTTTAATACAGTATTATAATAGTTGCTGATATTTTAAAATTAGATAGACTTGATTTAGAAAATTAGTAAATTAGCATCTATCATACTTATGTAATTTTTAGCGTAAGTACCGTTTTTCAATACATGTTTAATTTTCACTCAATTTTTACTTATTTACTCGTTAATCGACTTTCAAAAAATTAAATAGTTTTATTTGACGCGTTATGTTTTTTTTATGTTCCCCGGTTTCTCTTAAACTACAAAACCAAATTGAATTATATTAGCTGTATTTCATTAAAGGCCATTTTAAGAAATCGTAAAATTCCATCGAAAAAAATATAATTTGGTAAATTGTATAACTGCGACATATATAAGAAAAATGCGAGAAGCCAATCTAGCGAAGCGAGCTTGCATCGGAGGCGAGTACAAATATAAAATAAAGGCAAAAATGCAAAAGAAAGAAATAATAATCATTGCAAACATAACAAAGTAGAAACCGTTATAATGTTATTTGTTCGCTTTTAGTTAATTTGTTACGTATTTCCGTGACATATTGTTATATACCTACTTATCCACACATTTTCTATAATTATCACGTCTATTAGTAGAAAGAATCACAACACAAAGCTGATTGGTAAATATTTTACGTACCACTAACTTAACGTTCTTAATTTTATTTATAAAAAAAAAATAATATTCGATAGATGTAAATTAATAAATGTTTACAATGATATTTCCATGTATATATTTACAGTATTAATACTGTAATGTAGTCTTGTAGTAGCTGTAGTAGCTACATTATTAATTATATAAATAAAAGTATACCTTTTGTTGTACGGTATGAGTTTCATAGTAATTTTCAAGATATACTTATTTTAGATCGTATTTCCATTTTATACGCATTTGTATCACAGTTCATTCATTAGTACCATGATATAAGTGTTATGATTGACAAATATTTTAAACTAGATGCCCCGGTGAACCGCGAGCTTCGTAGCGCCTAAAATTATCAATTTCGATTTTTTACTTCTTTTTTCTTACATAACTCAGTCTTGGATAAAAAAGAAAATATATCTAGCGTCTAACGCACGGTAATTGAATTAAATTGAAATCGAATAAAGTTCGAAAAAAAACTTTATAAATCGAATGTATTATATGAATCACTTACCTCTGGTATGACTTTCTTCACTGGGTCTAAATGCATGCCCCCAACCTCAACAATCCCCGGTACGAGGGACCTAGCGCCGTTCAACGTGTGATGTGTATTCGTTAGCATTAAACTCATATTTTTACCGAGCTCCTTTAATTCCGGAATCTTTATTCCGAACTGTTTTTCTATTAGAGCCTGTTCTTTTAATTGTATTACGTAACGGAACCAGAAATTGAAATAAATTTTCAAAAATGTGTTTTCCATTCGCTCTAAGAACGTCATTTCCGAATTGAAGGGTGTGCTGACAAGGGGGGCGTAGGAAGGGTTGTCGATAACTCCTAAGCGTTCAGCCGACCATGGCATCAGGTTGCACGACAGCAATGCAACAACAGGCGCCTTTATCCCGTACACGTGCAACAGACCGATCATACAGTCACTGTTGAAATTTTCTACGAAAACTAGATCATATTCCTTGCTGAGCGCCTCTTTAAGTGGTGGCCAATCAATTGCTTTGCTGCACACGTTCAAGGCCATACCGGCGAGTGGTTGGAACTCCATCAATTGCTTAAAGACTCTGCCTAATATCGGTATCCGTTGGATGAATCCCGGGTTCTCGTACCAATTCAGGTCAAAGGTCTCCAAGCCCACGTTAGCGATTCCTTCAAAGCTGATATCCGTGTAGTTGGCGGGTGGATTTTTGAGGGGGAAGAATGAAGCGACTGTGACATGGTGTCCTCTCTCGGCGAGTTTTTGAAGGAGAGGTTCGAAGACCATCTGGTGGCTTCTTCCGGTATGGGGGAAAAGTCCGAGGATCCGAGCACCGTGCACATAACGGGAAAGCGCGAGTAATACGAAGCAAACTAGTGGGGGACGCATCGCGCACGATCTTCCCTACTCCGCGTCACATTAAACACTGCGACGACTATTACCGATCGCGCCGTTAACGGGTGTTATTTACAGAATCAGTTACGAGTTACGTGATTTTCAACAACGATGTTGTGTGTACTTTTTAGCGTCTTAACATCGTCAATTACGTTAAGATTGCAATGTAATTACAAATCTGAATAATCTTTTTTATCTTTTAATATTGGGCTAACAATTTTCAATTAAAAAAGGATTTTCTTATATTTCATAACAGTAAGAATATCTAACTAATTCGTTTAAAGTAATTTTTATTATTTAAGTTATTTTTATAGTTTTTACTTGAATATTGACAATATAATAATATTTTAATTTGTTAATATAACAGATATATTATAATGTAACATTGTTTTTATATTAAGATGTCTGTAAATTAAAGGAGTAAAATAAAATGTTTCTTTTATGGATGCCTACAAATTTTTATTGAAATACTTAATTAGTGACATGGCGTAAACATAAATTTGTCATTTTTACGACTATCCAAGTTTTTTAATGTGATAATGACGACGATTATTGATTATCGTAGCGACAGAGAGTAACTCAAAATCCTAAATGTCGGGGCGGTTTTTCGTAAGGTCTTACGACCAAAAATATGGTCATTCAAGTTTCTTATTTTCATATTTATTATAATCTATAGGTTATAGCAAAATAATTTTGTGATTATCTATTGAGTTCGTTATTGTAATATCACGAAAGACAAGCGATAAAGTCTTACAGCCTAAAAATCCAAAAATCGTTAATTTGAATTATGTAATTCAAAAAATAAAAATAAAATTAAATAAAAATAAAAATTTCTTTTTTAAATATATAATAAAAAATATAATACCTATGTATATTTGATTGTACGGAAACCGGCTTCCGCGAGGTCGAAAAGAATTACCTACAGTAATAAATTAATACTTAAACGTTTTTTTTATTTAAGATTATAATTTTAAAAACTAAAAAACACGTTTTAACAGAAAAAAAAGTCTAAAAAAACAAAATTACTTATACTTAGTACATTGAACGAACGGCAATGAATTGTCATTGGGTTAATATAATTTCTAAATAACTGAGATTAGCATTTAGAATCATACCATCTTACTGCGTAATGTCCGGATAAAATCTCATTTATTTATTTTTAATACTTTAATCAAATAGGCTTCGAATCGTAAATTTACAAATTTATCGTGTCAGGTACCACCGGTTCGGAATGTGGACCTTTGTACATTTCGAACTTACAACCCCACCCCTTTCGGATAGCTGTGCCCGTGTATTATATAGTAGACATATTCCTTTTAGAAAATCATTTAAAAACTGGTATTATAATTATCTTGTTCAGTGGTACGAAACCAATCGTGTGCAAGAACGACTCGCGCTTGCCCGTTCTTATTTTGGTATAGAGTAAAAAACGTACTACGTAGAAATACTTACTACACTGGAATCTTAAATCTGTACCAGTTCTATCCCAATAAGCTAGCCTTTCTCTTTAGTCTACTTTCGCTTCATAAACTTTTAATATCTTGAACGACCGTAACGACATCAGACCACACCTAGACTGTCTTACTTATCCAGTGTACCTTTTTAGATAGCATAAAATAAAGACACATCCCGCTATCCGTACGGTTAGATCTTTTGAACGACGCAAATGATTCCAATGCGGTTTCCATTAATAAACAGAGTGATTCAAGAGGAAGGTATATCTGTACAATATATACATATTAAAAAAGAAGAAGCCGAGAATTTCAAGGATTTGTAATGTGATATCGTAAAAAACTGCATTGCACCCGTGCAAAGCCGAAGCGGCAGCGGATCGCGAAGTAGTTAGTAATAAAATATACCTAGTAGGTACTTATGTGCGTAGTAAGTATCGCAATTCTAATACTTCATTTAGAAAAGAAAATAGTTTCGTAAATATCATTTTCTGGTCTAATAAATAATGTACAGTCATGTTATATTGTGGGAGATAAGACAAAGCAAAGCTAACATTTGCGAGTGATTAAGTACCGATAAGGTTAAAGATGAGAAGAGCATCTTGTCATGGAAATTAATAGATGACTTGAAATTTTAAGGGCACATTATAATTGAACTTGAAACTTAACTACTTATCAATGTCAAGGTTATAAGATACTAACTGTTAGGTAACTACTGATTATTATTTATTGACTACCATATGGTGTAAGGAGAAATGCACCTACAACTTTTGCTCTCAGATTTTCATACGTTATTTCTAATGAGAAATAATTTTTAAAAAAGGTGTAAAAGAAATGGCTTTATTCCTGAATTTACTGTCAGTGACTTATTTTTGACATTTACAGCTTTCGAAACTACTTACTTACTAGTGTTGTTTTATATTACTTTCGAGAGTAAAAGTTACAAATATAATTCTTGCCTAAGAGCCGACACTCGTCATTTTATTGAAAGTCTTAAAAATTGTCGTACAATTTTTTGTATATATTACAAGTATTATATATTCACATTAAAGTAGTTAGAAAGTTTTTTATATCTTGTAAATAATAAAATAATATGCATAAAGCAATTACCTACATATACCTTACATACCCTTCATAAATTTAAAGAAGAAAGGTAATAATTACGATAAAAGCAATATTAAGTTTTTTTATAACTACGCTACGCTAATTTTTAAAGCTAAGAAGATATTTGTTATATTTTAATACATTTTACTTTTTAAAATCAATAAAGATCATATAAATGTTTTAGGTGTTGTTCACTCGACATTAACTTGCGAGAGTTCGGATTCGCCTTCTATTCAGCCTCTATATTCTATTCTGCCATTTAGACTTACGTGAATCATCCAATTTACATTTAAAAAGTATTCATAATTTAATTGAAAACAACGATGCTGTAAAAATCAACACTGTAGCTATTATCGTCAACCTGACACAAACAGTATAACAGCATTTTATTAAAGAACAACCTACACATGTATCACATGGGCAAATGCCTGTTCTTAAGAAATTTAGGAGCTTAATTCTGCACTCTATTGGGTGTTGGTGGACATTTTGACACATGTAAAAATATATCCTGACACACGTGGGTTTCCTCAATGTTTTATTGAACAGTATGAAATAAATTTAAACACTTTATTATGTTATCTATAATAATATTGAATAAAATAACAATAGATTAAAATTATTAATTTTATTATCAAAATACTTCAGAGGACTATTAGTCTATGCAACGACGATACTCGAGCAAATAACATGACACTCCTTAAGGGAATCTAATAATAAATAATGATTTAAGAAAACATTCTCAATTTCAAACTGCAATCAGCACAACTATCATTCTGAAAAAAGAAAAATAGAAACATTTAATTAAATTTTTATAAATACCAACAATTTTAAAAATTCTGACTCATTCAAAGTTAAATAAATCTTTCTCGGGGACTTATGCAACTTTTGGAGAGAAAAAGTAGGCTATACTGGCAAAAAACACTTGTGGTTGTAAAAATAGATATAATAGTGTAGAAATTTTAATTTTAAGACATAATAATTTTCAAGCACAATTAATATTATTTTTTTTAATTGCCCAGAGCAATTCTTTTTACATAAAATAATGAAGACCAGATTGAATAATATATGATTATAGCTGAAGCAAAAGTTTCCTATTGGAATAAAGAGTATCCATATTCTTACAACTACTAAGTCTAGAAATGATAGTTTGAGTCACAGTAAAATCTTCAATGATCAATTGGTAAATAGATAAGATTATCTAATGACAAGTTATCTTATAAAGGATACTCACCCGTAAAGATACAAAAAGAAAGATAGCAAATAGAACGCAAGTTTGATCCAACCCTCTCTTTGACATACAGTTAATACATCTGCATTCATTATACTCGTCGGGTCATACAGACCGGGACCTGACATCACCGGTCTTGTACGGTACCTGCAAAGATATATTCAAATAAACCAATGAATTTTTAAAAACACAAAATTTTTTATTCTAAAAATTTTCTTACATAGTGTTTTTGATTACTAAAATGGAACAAAGAATGAATCAGCAATGATGCAAATTTATTATAATTAGTGATGAATGAGGCATGATTTAACAACATAACCTATTTACCTGTGTATATGATACAGGATCAGTGGAACGTTTATTAACAATGAAATCCATTCTCCTGACAAGAGGAATAGTATGTTAATAAATAAATGCAGCAAATACTCCGGTAACACCAACTGGAAATGATAAAAAAAGATTAGATGGCGCAAGTCATTACCGTTTACTGTAAATGTGAAATACTAACGGGATTCAGGCTGTTGCATTGATCGATTGGATTTTTATAGTCGGTCTTTAACTCATCGAATGCTATGACATGGAATATCGAGAAAAATATTAGAAATGCGTCTACAATTAGCGCTATTATATAGGAAAAAGCTGGGAAGCTAAACGCCATTTTGACAAAAAACAAATTTGACAGTTTTATGACGTTACAATTTTTTAATTTTTTTCTTGACACTTGTGTTAACTGATGCGTCTTAGTTCTTAAATGGTTATAATTATTTTGTGACACTTATATTGAATGGCATTGTTAAATAATAAGCCAGTGGAATTATTGCTGTTATTAACTTTTAATTTCATATTAATTAAGAATTAATAGATTTTTATCAGCGTAATTTATAATCTGTAATTTGCAGTCACAGTTATATGATTTTGTTGACAAATGACAATTCTCCAACTCATATGTGTGGTTATCCGACTAATAAAAAAGTTACCAAATACAAACACATTTTACAATTTCATAGAAGATTCGCATAGAAATTAGTGCCAGTGCTAACAATAAGAACCTTTTAAATTTCACACACTTTTTCGTGTTGTTATGTCTTATGTTAGACTAAAAAAGTAAAATATTTCATCGAGGAATTAACAAAATTAATATTAAATATTATGGTTCTCTAAAAAGAGAAAAAACGACTTTAAGATTATTTATTTTTACATAGTATATAAAAATGAAAAGTGTGTGCTTAGTTATTTTAAGTGCAGTGTGTGTTTTTAGCATAGAACATGATTTTAAAGGGTTTGACGATACTATTTTATTCGGTATAAATTGGCCAGGGGCACAAGAAACATTGCCGAATTTAGAAGATGGATCTGGGGTATATAATTTATTCAAATAAAACTGTAAACGCACAATATTACCAGTTAAAATTCTTAAAAACTGCACCTCATAAAGAGTTCGTAGATTTGTTATTATTTTAATTATATAAAAATGCTTCTAAAAATAAACGAAATTATTTGCCAGTACAAATCATACTGATTCAAATTAGATTTTGTTTTTATTTGTATTTCTTGTTTTCTATGTTGTAAGTAATGTTCAATGCATTAGAAAATTATTAGCAATTGATTAAACTTTCAGAATAAGGAGGTGTTGAAAGTTACGACATCACACAATGAGAAATATGAGTGTCGTTTGCCTGAACTGCGGGTCACAGAAACAACAAACATTGAAGATTATGATAGTCCTTTAGCTATCAATCTTTTAAAGCCACTGTTCACTCAGAAAATTTGTTCGTACAGGCTTGAAAGTTATTGGAGCTATGAAGTCTGCCATGGACGGTATACACGACAGTATCATGAAGAAAGAGAAGGTAGAATTTCTAATAAATTTGAAATTGAAATAGAATTAGGTGCATTATTTTTACATCCAAAGTGCTGCAAAGTGTCATCTGTATTGAATGTCAAAACTTGGCATTTGATTGATATGTAAAATATAAAAAATTATATTTGTTTGTGTATTTTGTATTTTATGCACATTCATTCATATTCATTTATCAGATTGTGATAAAACTTTTTGAATTTATTTTTAGCACTTGCATAAGGTTATAGGCATAGCACAATTAATTTCTAACTGGTAGCGTCATGTTGGTGAAAAGAAGACTAAGTTTTAGAGTGTCATATGACATAACATAGTCTTTATATGAAATCATAAGCTAAACATCTTATAAAACTTTCAGTAAATTAAAAATGCTAGAATTTAAAAAAAAAGTAAATTTAATTAAATTAATGTATACACCATTTTTGTAACCATATTTATAAATTAAATATGTCTTGAATATAAATAACTTTTTCTTTGCAATGAATTGTTGAATGGTATACAATTTGATTTGATTTAGCATTTGGATCTATATTCACATTTACAGGTAAATCAGTTAAAACTCAGGAGTACTACTTGGGCCACTGGAGCGCAGAGAAACAAGCAAAGTTAGAAACAGATCTAAAAGCATCACTAGAGGCCAAAGGCAAACCTAATACAACAAAAGTAGAAGGAATGAGTCTACCTTACATTGAAATGGCTATGGATGAAGGTAAAAAATATTTTTATATTTCTAAATTGCTGTTAATCTGTACATATATAATTACTTGTCCTGACTGAAACCTGAAACTGAAACCGCTGAGGATACAATCTTGAAATTTTGCAGTTAATACACTTCATGTTCTAAGCATTCACTTATTAAGGATTTTTGGAAATTTCACCCATAAGGGGGTAACCCTTAATAATTAGTGAACTTTTGTATGAAAATGTTATTTTCAAAGAAAGAAACAAGAAATTTTATCAGTTGTGCTAAGAGATAAAAGTACATTAGTGTTTTTTTAATTTTACCCCTAAACTGGTGAATAAGGGGTTGTAATTCTATACATAAACTGGGGTTACTCACATGTTATTATTATATGTATACATTTAATACTAATTTTAGGTACTGTTTGTGACTTGAATGGAAAACCAAGAGTAACAAGGGTTCGATATGTGTGTTATACCCACAGCAAGCATGAAATATACTCTTTTAAAGAGACGTCTATATGTGAATACGAGATCATTATTCTATCACCATTACTGTGTGACCACCCCCTATATAAACCAAAGGATGTCAGTGAAAATATAATCGACTGTATACCGATTGACGGTGCACCGAAGAAACCTCGGAATTTGTTAAAAAATGAAATCGAAAGCTTAAAGTTTAATCATCAAACAATTAAATTAATGAGTAATGTGAGTTAAACCTTTTTTTTACGTTTTTAATAATTTTGTAGCACTAGAAGTAATTTGTTTGTTATAACTGTTCCTATTTTCGTTTGTTCAGAGATTACTTTGTTGTATTTTCTTGATTTTTTTTCATATCTTATTAGGTATAATAGTGTTTGTTATATAACTTTTTATTTGTGTTAGTGCTTGTGGTTTAATGCGTATAGATATTGATTTTTGATATATGATGAGTATGTATAATAGCAGATGAGTAATATAGGGTCACTTTGGGTTTATAAATTGGCATTATATTGCCAATATTTTGAAAATTTTGGATGCCAAATAAATGTACATATGTATCATTTGAACCTATTAGGATATAGTGTGTGATGCATTTATTATTATTATTTTTATAATATCTGATATTAAAAAATGCTTCAAATAAGGAATGAAATAGGGATATTATTTAGTTTATTTTCTACACATTTATGACAAGATAAGCTGTGAATATTAGATAGTTGCAATAAAGTCGTCATTAAACCACAAGTCATTTTAGTATGTCGTTAGTACACATAGTTGCTTTATTAACATTTGTGTTGGCATGTTCAGGATAAGGAAGCTAGGGATGTACTTGCTGTTTTGAAAGTTGAAAAAATCGATAAGGTAATTATAATTTTTTTTGTTGCATTTTTTTTTATTTTTTAATAATCTGTAGCAGTGCGAGGTACTAGATTTTGTTTTTTTTTGTTTCGTATTTGAAAAAACGTTGTGTTTTAAATGGCATGTAAAATTGCTTCTTTAAGTATAACCTCGTTTAATGTTATTGTGTTAGTCTGAACTATTTGCAATATGCTGCGCAGAACACAAAATTAGGCACTGGAACCGTCTTTTAGAAATTTTATTAATTTTAATTATTAAATGCTTCTTATCTAATTATATATGCCAAATAAATGTGCTTAAATCATCAATTAACAGAAGTTTTTAGTTCAATTTATGTCGGATGTATTTCTCAAATAGTTGAAAACATGAATACTAAACGAGTGTAATTATTAGAAAATTCGTAATATTAATTTCGGGATGTGTTTATTTACTAAATAAGTTAAGTAATAAATTTTAAATGTCTACAAAATGAACGGCTGAGAATATTCAATAAGTTTTCTAACAATACTAGCAGTTTCTCGCAGCGTTGCCTGCAGATACTTTAATACCCCTTAGCACAACTATAAGGGATGATTTTTGAATTCGGGGATAAAGATATTTACTTCTTAAATTCCTGAGAAATATTTATGCTAAGTTTAAGAATAATCGGCCAAAAAAATAAATTTTGTCCATACAAACTTCACCACTCCCATTGTGCATTTTATGGTTCACATTTCATTACTATCATCCAGAAGTATATGTATTAAATTTTAAGTAAATATCACCACGGAATAAGATTTTCCATACAAATGTTGTTTCCCCTTTTAACCCTCTTAGACGTGGAAAATCGAAAAACCCTTTCTTAGCAGATGCTTATACCCTAAAAGGCACCTATAGCGAAAATTTCAAGCTTGTTACCCCAGCGGTTTAGGCTCTGCGTTGATGAATCAATCAGGACAAGTAATTTTATATGTATAGATGGTATACATTCTTTACTGTACCATGCGCGAGTTCGGACTCGCCTCGTATTCAGACCGACACACTTACGTGAAACGAGGTATAGTTTAAGTTGATGCAAAACTATTAATATATTTTTAAATAATCTTTCAGTGAAAGTATAAATCTCTTACTGTTCTGATAGCATAAGTGTATTGTAATAAAATAGAATTATTTATCTATACTAATATTATAGAGGTAAAATTTGTGAGTTTGTATGTAGGGGGTAATCTTTGAAACCATTGATCTGATTAGAAAAAATCTTTTTGCGCTGGTTAAACTGTTTATTGAAGTTTATAGGCTATATTACATCACGCTACGGCTTAAGTTGCGAAGCAGTAACCATAAACGCGATTGGTAGATACTAACATATATTTTGTGTTGTGTAAGTATATTTAGGTTAGAGACAATTTTCCTATAATATTTTAGATTAATTCCTATCAAAAATCAAAATCAAAATCAAAATCAAAAGTAGGCTTTATTTAGTAGTTTAGTCAATACAAAAACAAAGAAAACTAAACACTAATCAATTTACCACCGGTTCGGAATGTAGATTCTACCGAGAAGAACCGGCAAGAAACTCGATAGTTACTCTTTTTAAAAGTTTTACGATGGGTACATACATTTATGAGTTACAAATATATTAAATACCCTGTGTGAATCCAGCTTATAGTAAATCCAAGCATCTTTATCATCTATATAATCTTGAACAGAATAATATGCTTTAGCTACTAAGGAATTTTTAATATGTACTATCTGAAAACAATTAACTTATTTCTTTTAATTTAGTTAATGTAACACCTCTGTAAGTACATAATGTTATTGGTTAAGTAAATTTACTGGCAGCGACAGCTTTTGTAAGGTTACCTAGGTAACTGTTACCAGGTAACAGAGTTTTACGTCAATTACGAGTGTAAAAATTACAAATGTAATTTTCGCCCTAAGACTACAATATGTTTATAGGATGGTGAAACCCATTTGAAATTGGAACTGCATCCGTTAACAGAGGACGAAGATTTGACAGGCGACAGTAAAGTTATGCCAATGATAGATAAAGCCCCGCCTGTGATGGACGATTCACCGGTTCGTGCATTTTTGAATGGAGAAAATTGTCTGAATGGGGTACGTTTTGTTTTTTTTTCCTTTTTTTTTATTAATCTCGGACCCAAAAAGAGGAGTGTTATAAGTTTGACGTGTGTATTTGTGTGTATGTCTGTGGCATTGTAGCTAACTAAGGAATGGAAGTTTGTGAAGATCTGTTCAGACATTCGAAGGTTTTCCGGTTTTCTCTAGTCGTTTAAAGGATCTGAGCAACTTTTAATATTCTAAACGTGTCTAAATTTAGTATGCTATGGATTATATTAGAATAACGTAGTTGCGAAAACTTGATCTGAAGCTGTATCATCTGGAATCAGCAGGATACACAACTCCTCACCAACTTACAGCTGAATCATGTTGGGGCTCGTTGAAATGGTCTCGATGAGAATATTGTTGGGGTTATTTAAAATTTTCAATTTTATAATATGTAAATATGGTCAAACAAGCAGGGACTCATCTGATGTAAAGAAACGATAGTCGAGCACAAGAACATCTGTAGTCTATTTTTCCTTACTTGACTTATTTGGTAACAATACCTGTAACGAGTCACAAATATTCGAACATTATTTTTCGTTATAATTTTTATTGTAAGTAATTTCTCATCTTTAACTCTTATGTATGGTTTGTACGCCACATTTGCTTGCTAAATAAGACATGTAAAGAAAAATATATATAGTTGGGTAAACGAATAAGGGATGAAGACAATTGACAGACAGATTGGCGCAGTGGTCACTGAAACTGACTGAATCGCTAACGGTCGCGGGTTCGATCCCCGCTCTCGGCAAACCTCTGTATTGGCGAAAAGGATGTTGCCGTAGGGTATTTGTGTTAGTGTTGTGTGTATTTCCGGAACCCCGACACAAAGCCACGAGACCTTACTGGGGGCTGTTGAGTGTAATGCGTTTATTTATTTATTATTATAAAAACGAATAACATGTTACATTAATTTACTCACATTAATTTGTCACCACATTTTTTTATTCATATATATTATCTTTTCTTTTGTATCATGTTTTTAAAATTTTGTATATGTATCAAATATGTAATTGCACATTGTGGTGGCAGCATTTGTATTTCCATGGGTGCAGACTGAAAAGCAGCTTTAAGCTGAGTCTATGACCTTTTCACCGGCCTTATATTGTAATTTTAGCAGTGTGATATTGTTAACGTGGTGTTGGTACTTGGTGAATAAACATCTTTATTACATCTTTATTATGTAAAAGAAGGGTTTAGAATATAAGGTGCCTAGCTCTCTCGCTCACCATACAAATCGCAGCTATATCAGCTACTTCACGGCGATTTTCTGTAAGAGTGTGGTACCGTCAAGCCAGGCTGTTGTACCAGCTGTAGTCAGTTCTAAATATGCCGTTCAATATTTTAATCTATTTCAGGGTACAGGTTGGTGGAAATATGAGTTCTGTTATGGTAAACATGTGGTTCAGTACCATGTGGACCGTGCTGGTGAAAAGACCACATTACTACTAGGAAAGTACGATGAGCAGGCTCATCTAGACTGGATAAAGGAGAATAGAGGAAAAGCTCCTAAACCTGTTGGTAAGTAACTTTATTAACAAGCTTTACTCGCAATTTTGCACGAGTTAATGTAAATTTCGTTTTAATAACATTTTGTAAAAAATAAGCTTATTCCTTTAGTCTCCCGTACGTACACTATTACTTCCCAGAAGTTGATCCTTTATAAATAACATTTTTAATGGTGCAACAATTACCTATTTTCAAATTTCACTATCTCGTCAATAGACTTGTTGACCTAAAGATACTCTCGCCTTTTATATTCTGGTTGCTAGGCAACGTCTTCCAAAATGGTCGATATTCAGGGTAACAAAATCCGTCAGCTTCTGTTTATAGTTATATTAAAAATTTTATGCAGGTAGAACTTAATCGTCATATAGTAGATCTCATTTAAATATAATTATGGTTGAAAAATTGTATTGCAAACGATACCATATTACATTATTTTGTAGTTATCATGTGTCTTCGAAACGTAAGATGTTTGCAATACAACGTAATGATTATAATTCCGTTTGGATTATTACTAATTTAATACTGTTTTATTCATTTTTCATTAATCAATTTCAGACCAAAGAACATCAGTGTCCCACTTCTATTCGGGGGGAGATATTTGCGATAAAACAAATAAACCTAGACAGACCGAGGTTAAATTAAAATGCTTAGAGAATTCGTCTAGTCCGGCTCAAGTGTCTCTTTATCTTTTGGAACCAAGGACGTGCCATTACATCCTAGGTGTAGAGTCGCCATTAATATGTGATATTTTACCGTTAGCTGATGAAAATGGACTTATAAAGTCGACGAAACCTCTCCTCGAAGTGAAAGATAATTTAGTAGAAAAGAACGCTGAAAACGAAGACGATATTACCGAAAAAGACGTGAACAAATTTGGTTTTGATTAGATTAATAAATGTTTTTAGATGATTTTTGTGGTTTTTCTTTCGACTTTTCTTCTTTAGGATAATACAATGTGATTCGCTGTAGAATATGATATACCTTAACAGAGGTGATGCGAACTGTATATGCAATTTATTGCTGTAAAAATTTAGTAGGTTAATTATTATATGTATCAGAAAAATTTAAGAGTCATTTACGGGTTCGTCAATGAAATAGTTGCAAAGGCTACTAAAAATTTTACTAAACATCTAATTCGGCTGTATGATCGTATTTTATATGTTAATTACATACAATTTTTCTATGAATGTACTGATTAGTCTGTTTATATAAATATTTTTTTATTATGATGATTTACAAAAAAAAAAAAAAAAAACAACACGCCTTTAAGGGTTAAGCTCGTGTAAATGTCCGTGGGACTTTAACAAAACTTTTATCTTACTAAAGCACAAATAAGGAGGATTTAATGATATTGTTATTATTGTTAGGAGGATGAAAAATAATAAGACATTTTTAACTTGACATTTATTTACATTTATCTCAACAAAACGGGTGTTGTATAAAACAGTTCTTTTCATTAAATTACCAATTGTTTACCTACTAAATACGGTGCCTCTAAACAGTGTAAAAATAAATTTTGCGTCTGTATTAGGATAGGTACCGTGACTTCATTTCGTTTTTAAATTAAGATCTTTATAACATGTTTAAGAAAATTCCAGGTCGATGTTGCCATAACATAATATTTTAATAAATATTTAATTTTTTTTTTTTTGAAAAGATTTACTTAGCTTGCTTGTGAAAGAATATTTAAAGAAAAAAATTAACGTTATAATGATTATATCGACCTAAAGATAAAAGTATATTTTAAGGGTTTCTTTAGATTTCTTTTATGAAACTTTTTGTTATAAAGATAAATGAAAAATATATAGCAATAAATTATGAATTTGGCAAAACATTTTTTTTATATTAGTATTATAATTATTTGGAGGCATTGATTGCTAGGTTATGAATATAGGCCTGTTTTTTCTTTATTAGATTTTATGGACATATTTTATAGGAAACTTATTTATTTTTACAAAAGTAGCTCTTGACACAGTCTCGTCTCATTTAATTATTTGTAGTATGAACTAATTTATATTGTTAAAATCTTGTATATTATTGTTGTTATAAAATGATTAAACAGACGTATATTCCACAACCTATTGAAATCTTGAAATTTTACATATTACAGTCGACAGCAAAAACACACTTATGAACAACAACATTTTCAAATTGTCGTATCCACGCAATAAGTTTGCGCTCAGTTTCAGCCCCATGTGTGGATCCGACATTCTATTTATTATCTGTACATTTCATTTCAAAAGCCGTCTCTATGTCACGTATTTCACAACAATGAGGTTTCATAACTTAGAAATTCTAAGTAGGTAAAAAATTATCTCATTAAATATTTCTTTTTTTAGATCACACCTACGAACAGACTATTCGGAGTGGTCGTGTCTAGGATTGTATTAGTAGGCAATTCTAATAGAACAATCACATAAATATCACAACACCGTTGCGTCCAAAACTTTTGTCATATGCCCACATAATCGAAAGAAAAGTTTTTGTTTATGATTGTTCTATTTAGATTATCGTTAGAAATTTCAACAATACATCCCCATTTCTAATAATTTATTTACTTACAACAAAAATAAAGGAAAATTCCCTTAAACTTTCTTTTTACACAGAACTCACAATAAGACAATAATCATACTGAATCATTTACGACATAGTTGTTCTATAGCTAGATAAGGAAACTTATTCAGTCTAAATATTGTCTTTTATCAGACATCAAAAAACTTTACTAAATTTAAACTATAATGTATTAAGCCCAATGTTGTAACATTAAACAAAACATCTAAAAATTCAATTTATACGATTAAGATGTTCGTCGAAAAAAAAAGTTGAAAATTATTTGGTCGAATGATTTTTTTTAATTAAACGCATTGGCACAATAACAAAATACTTGGGTAATCTTATTTTTTTAAGAAATATTTAAATTAAGTAAATTACATAAATATATCCCCATTGAGCGATTCGATAATCACATTACGATATTTATAGTGTATGTGAAAAGGAATAAAATATATTAAGTAATACTTAATTTATAAAATTAGAATAAATCTAGAAGTTTAATAGATTGAAGTTGATTGAAAAATAATAATAATTCAAATAGCGTAGCTTTAACAATATTTAATTTTAAACGTGATAAACTGTAAACCAAGAAATAAGTATAAGAAATATTTTAAGAGCTAATCATACTTAAATAGTAAGAAAAAAAACAATAAGTAAATATAATCCATTTCAATAGAATTTGTACAAAAGAAAGAAACAATGACAGCTGTCAAAACGAAATCAAAATTTTATTTTGTACAAACACTACTTAAATGAACTATTAATAATATATGTCGAACTTACACAAAAACTTAGTCTATGTTTAAATACTTAAATCTAACGAAAAATTTCTGACTAAATGGTCAAAGTTCGATGTTAGATACATAAGTAATAGAATATATTTTTCTGTATGAAAATTGTTAGTTAGATTGTATCTGTATTTTTGAATTTAATGCAAGTAATTCATAAACTCATTGGAGATAACCTCTTTGATAAAAAAGGGAATTAAATATGTATAGATAAGTTCTAAATATTATCAATAATTTCCTATATTATAATTTCACATAAATCAATAATGACATTATAAGATTTATGTGAAATTATAATATAGTATTGCCTTTATTATATGATAGTAAATTTTTTAAATTTTAGTTGAGCAAAACATATATGAATTTGAAATCTGATTTGATAGAGGTATCTTTAATGAATCCTATGAATAAAACTTGAATAATTCGTATTTAAAGATGAACTCAAAGGAAATATTCATTCGATCGATTTGTTATTAATGTTAGAAATCTGACTGCCATTTAAAGGCCACAAAAAAATTAAGTACTCTATTGAAAACATGTAATTAATAAATACACTGATCGCTTTGAGATCTTTATATTAATCTAACACCTTATAATTTTAAATAAGAAGATACACGACTGTAAATGAACATGGTCACCATTTTTGAAGTGGCAACACAAACGAAATAAAACAATAAAAAAACAGTTCACATAGAACGTAACAGTAGATAAATATCATCAATACTTATATGGTATTGTGGTAAAAATTGGTAAACATCGGATGATAAACATACTTTTATTTAATTTTTTTTACATTATGACACAGACGTTGGTAAAAAGCATACAACTATTGACAGCTCTTTGGCGCGTAAAAATCGCAACGGTTCCTAAACGCATTCAACTTATGCTTAAATTGACTAAAACTTATCATATAAAAAAATAATCATTATATTAATAAACAAATTTGGGGAATACTTTGGAAACGATAAATCCTTTGACACAAACCTTAACCTTATACTTATTAGTTAACAACTGTGCACGTGGACTCGCGATTCCGAACGAACCTTACGACTATCATCAGTTCAAGTGCACCGGATACATCACAACAAACGTTCAAAAACTTACAACCTCTGCATAGTTTTTTTATTCTTTATTTTATTCTCTTTGTAAATTCACTAGGAACGAGTTCTGGAATATTCTAGTACGGTCTCGATAGTTCTTTCGAACGTTTCAATTGAACTTTGAGTCTCTTTGTACCTATTTGGAAGCCGTTCATCGCTTGTATGGCGGCCTGCGCGGAGGCTGCGTTGTCGTAGGAGACGAAACCGAAGCACTTTGATAGGTTCGTCTGTTTGTCTATGAACACTTTGGCCGATATCACGTGACCGAACGGGAGGAAGGTGGACGCGAGGTCGGTGTCGGTGAACTCCTGAGGCAGGTGGTATATGAACAGGTTGCCGCCTTCCGGCCCTGGAATGATAATAGAGTTCATTAATAACCTTGTTTATCTACAGATAAGAATTGATGGATGGATGGTTAAACCACGTCGATCTCTATCGGCGATCACTGGCTTAATCTAACACTGATGAGTTTTCCAATCCAAAAATTTATGTTTAAATTAATCTCGTGCACGCCGGTGAAGGAAAACATAGTGAGGAAACCTAGTATGTGTCGGGAGAAATTTTGATACATGTATATCCGACGATCTGCAGTGTGCATCTCACAATCAGCAGCGTGATGGATTAAGCTCTAAACAGCTACAAACAGGATATGAACGTCCACTAGAATGACAATGTCTCTTCTATACATGTCGAAGAGGTGGTAAAGCGCATTATCTTGTAGAAGTCAATTTTTTTAAAATAAATCAACCATAATCATTATTGAAACATTTAGATAAATATTGTAGAGATGTGTCTGTCTATTTATATACAGGCTGTCAACTGAGCATGTGTTGGACACTTTACCAGTGTCAACAGAATCAATATTAAATAGCAAGAGACTGAATTAATTTTTTTAAGTAAAAAAAAAAATTAAATTGAAATGTTAGATTTTCTAGGCTCGTATATCATCATTTATTTAAAAAAAAATATGTCAGTGTGTGCAAGAATTTGGGTGCACCCCCTTGCAACCCGCTTCCGGCGTCTCACTGGTATTATTGATTCATCTCACCTTCGACCTGCTTGCCCGCGGCTGCAGCGGCCGCCGAGCCGAGCACCGAGCCCAGCGGCGCCGCTGCGTACGCCGTACCGAACTGCGCCGTGTACGCCGAGCCCAGAGGCTCCGCCGTCGACCCTGTACACACGCTCATATTACATAATAGCTTTTAACATGATAGAATATAACTTTTATTTTACCATGTGAACACTCCGTATAGTATCGAAGTGTGAAAAATTATACATATTTTTGTAAATACAAAAAAAAAATGTAACAAGTATTAAAAGATTTCATGTATGTAGGTTTAATACAACAACTGAACTGAAACCATATTAATGCACTATTAATAGTTTTAAAAATTAAGTAATTTTCAATATGAAAAAAAAATCTTATTTGTCATTTTGAATATCATTTTTTTTTTAATTTTTGTACTTTTGATACTATACGTAGGCATCATGTAGTACAGTGCGTTTACAGGCTTTTATTAAAATAAAATTTAGAGTACGTAACTAATTAGGATATATATTAAATTAATTCGAAAGTTTTTTTCTAAATATAGGTACAATAAATGTAACGATTAATAAAAATAATTGTAGAGATCGATTTATATAATAAAGTATTAGGTTGATGCAAAGATAAAATATTATAAAAAGCTGTGTATTCTATTCTACAGGCACCAAGTACCTAATAACATATTACAAACTTTCTTATTCAGTCTCATATTATTAATAATAATCTCATATTTTTGTAAAACTAATATAGTAAATTATATGTTTTAAATTTAGTATTGTTGAATAGTTCTTAGAACATAGTTTCATTTAAAAATTATTTCTAAATAAGTTAATTACACAAAAATTTTTTAAGACTTTTTTCTTATCTTATTATATACAAAAGAAATACACACATAAATTACTTATAAAACCTTCTTATTCTTAACGTAACTTTTTTTTCCTATTTTTGTTTTTTTTTTTTTAGCTGCTATGACTTTTAGGAACGTGTAGACTCACCTATTTTTTTAACTCTATTGTAAATTATGTACGAGACTAGAAAAAGGTATATATAAGAAGTGCGATAGAAAATATAATTCTAAGTTAGTTATGTACAAAACAATAAAATAATAATTAAAAAATCAACAGAAAAAAAACAATAACAGGAAATATTTAATCAAACTTGGACATATAAATACTTTGTGAGACAAACAAAAATAATTCTATTTCTTAAACACTCATGCAAAAACAATAATGACGAATGTTAATCAACAGCCTGCCGTGTCGCAATTATTTAGTAGTGAAGTTGAATTGAGACATATTAGAAAAGATTTAGTAATTCCATATTAGTACTGTTTACATTTAAAAGGAACAATAATTAGTAGTTTTACAAAGAATTTTTTTTAAATCATTGCGACATTTATTCCTCGACGAATGTTAAAGTATTATTCACACGGAAAGGTCAAAACAAAATCTAAACACAATTTAAACGTAACGACATTCATAACTTAGCACTAACAACTATTTATGATCACATATCAGTATTTTGTTGTTTAATTATAGACAAAAAAGACAATACTGGCATCAATGATGACCGCTTAATATGATAATCACAAAACAGTCGGCGATGTACGTTAAAATAATAAAAAAAAAACAAATATTTTACACGTGCGACCGTTTAATTCGAAATATAAATGGCGATCGTTTCGGAAAAAAACTGATACGTAACCATAGTTGAATACACAAATAAAAATGCAAAAACAAGCGAAACCTGCGTTGAAACAATATTGGATTTAAATTCCGCTATCAATACCTATATCGAACGTTGCAAATAATAAATAAAAGAGATTTTCGTTTCGTAAAATATTACGGTAAAACAAAATGGCGTCTTATGCCAATATACATTTGAAAAGCCTAATGTCACGCAAAGCAATTTTAGATCGATTTACGATGCAGATTAAAATGCACAGAAATCAAACCAAGCCAGTCCTAGATTCGTGCAATAAATTACGTAGACGGTACTTAAAATTACGTTGAATAAAAAGAAATTTATGGTTGATCATTAAAGAGTTTCACATACAACAAAAAAAATTGAAAAAAACACAACGTCTACAATAATCTGTTGCACTTATCCGCGATACCAACAAAGATGTCATTCCATAACATACACTTTCGATCTCATTGTGGTTTGTTTACCTGTGATGTTAGTCTTCCCGAGAAGACCTGAAGTGTGAAAAAGTTTCATCGTTAATAAACGTTTTTTTTTAACTCTCAACGTATTAAAGCCCAATCTGAAAGAGGAAAGTTTGCGGACAAAAAAGATCATTACGGTTTTTCACGACCATCTTATGTGGCAACATTCCAATTAAGATTTGGACAGGTAAGGCAATTAGGCCGGAATTTATAGAACCTTAATTGTCTTTCGGAGGATGAATTTGCGAAAGGGACAGAGGGGACAAAGCAAAAACGTCAATTAGGAGTTGCCATTTAGAAATTTGTATTAGTCGAAATTAAAAGAATTTTCACCTGTCCCTCATTTGCTTGAAAAAATTTAATCGTGAATAAAATCTTTGTCCCCGCGTAAATTGTTTAATGTTCTAAATTTAAGACTTAATAGTCTTGAACGAAGTTACCCATAACGAATGCTTTAAAATTTCTCGTAATAAACTATACCATCCAAACTCATTTGTAATAAACTACCAAATTGGTTAATTTATAGACTCATTTCATCATTGTATTCATAAAATTTCAGAGAAAAGTATTATGACAAAAATTACGGAATGATGTCATAGGAAATACTGTAGTATACTTACACAATTGTGGCGCAGTGGGTTGTGGCGCAGCGGCGGGTGCCATTGGTGCTGCCTGCGTCACAACTGGCTGCGTCATGGCCGCCAGCGCTGCTAGGTTCTGCACGCTCACTGGCGCCAGCAGACCCCCCAGCTGTTCCGCAGCCCCTCCCCCTATACTCCCAACTCCTCCAACACCAGTAACACCGCTAACGGCACTCCCGCTCAGCCCTGCGCCATTGAAACCGATATCCTGATAGTTAACACCTAAGGCCAGATAACGAAAACGTAAAAAAAAATGGTTCGGGGTAAACTGAAGATGGAATGGGTTAGGGTTAGGTTATAACAAAACAAAACAACACTAATACAAAGTAAACCACAACTAAAATAGCCTAATATTTATACTATTTCCTTTATTAAAAATTATAACAGACTTTTGCAAAACTGTTAATAACATCAGGTTTTGCGGAATTAAAATATATATTTTAAATACCTTACAAATGTATCTTACTCGTGACTAACGAAAAATTAAGTTTCGCAAGAAGTAGAGAGAAAAAAATATCGGAATTTAAATGCGGGATAATTAAACGACTCGGTTCTAAATGAGTGCATAATCAGTCCTAATCGTAGCTGTTTCCAATTACGCTGTGTGCGTAAATTGCTTCAATTGTTTTCCGCTTGTCGAAATTAAGTCTATTGTCTAAGGAAAAAAAAGTTAAAATGCGCTATTTCACTATATAAGGAAAACACATAGTACATTCTGAACTTGAAAAATTTTATTCCTGTGATGTTAACGAAATTGAAATAAGTCTGAATATAATTAAAGTAAAGTAAAGTAACAGCCTGTAAATATCCCACTGCTGGGCTAAGGCCTCCTCTCCTAAAGGAGAAGGTGAAGGTTTAGAGCTTAATCCACCACCCCGCTCCACTGCGGGTTGGCGGATATACATGTGACAGAATGTCTCCCGGCACATGCAGGTTTCCTCACGATGTTTTCCTTCACCGCCGAGCTTGTGATGAATTTAAGCACAAATTTGGCACTTGAAAAATCATCGGTGCTAGCCGGGGTTTGAACCCACGATCATCAGTAAAGACCGACGTGTTCTAACCACTAGGCGATCTCGGCTCAAGTCTCACTCTCAAGTCAGTCTGAATATGAACAGATACAAATAAAATTGTTCCACAGTTTACACAGATATCGTAAGCCTCAATTAAGATCGTTAGTCACAACACGACTTACTTATGCAATTAGTGTCTATAGATTCATAATTAACGGAGGACACTGACCTTGTAACAACGTTGACCCTTGTCCTTGTAACAGTTGTTGTTGCAGACCAACTGCCTGCAGTTGTTGCAACAGTTGCAACTGTGTTGCCGGCGACAACGCGGCCTCGGGCGAGAGGTACGCGGTAGGTGCGACTGGCGTCGTCAAGCCCCATAAGCTAGCTTGCATCGCCTGTAGCTTCTTCTGCTCCTTTTCCTTCTGTGTGTCCGCGAATTTTACCACTAATGGCGCCGAACATCCCTCCATCGTTTGACTGTGATGTAGTGCCTGGAAATATAATTTATTAAAATTATACCAATGGTATATTAAAGGTTTATTATTTCGTGACTCAATATGGGGTGGAGATGAATACAGAAGTTGTGAATTTATCTTAAGTGGCAGCTTTATGTAGATAAAAAACAATGATTTATAAATTGATGAGACGAAAGTAAAAATAATACTATTAAAATAAAATATAAAATTTGAATAATATAATATAATTGAATTTGAATTTAGTAACAAACAAATTCAAAAATAATATCGTCATTTAGGGCTTTAACTGCCAATGCAAATTTACCAAGATAATTAAATTTACCAAGATATTCATTTCATAATAATCATCTTAAAGCAGGATCTGAGCAGGATTGTAGAATATCAATGATGGCTTGTCAAAATTTCATATCACGTACCTTGATAGCAGCAATAGCCGCCTGTTTAGACACGAAGGTCACGAACGCGCAGCCCTTGCTCTGGCCCTGCGCGTCCCTTAGCACCGTGCACTCCTCTATCGCTCCGTGACCAGAGAACAACGCGCGAACATCGTTCTCCGACAGCTTCTTGTTCAACATCCCGACAAACAGCTTCCGTTCTGTCGACAAAGATATATAAAATTAAGCAAACATAAAAAAAGGTAGAGAACCATTAGAATTAGCAATCGTAGAATTGATGGAAATAGATTTAAAAGTCGAATACGAAAACGTTATCATTTATCTTTTCATACGAACACAACATTCAACAAAAACAGGTAGTCACGATTTTATAAGAATTAAAACAAATACAACCAAAAAACAATTCGCTTAACACGAAGTATTTCAATAATACAATTTCGTAGTTTTTTTTCAACTCTGCCACGCATGTAGGACTCGTATTAACCGGAAAATCTCGTAAAATTACTGGCGTCGCTATCAAGACTCACGGTCGGTGTGCCGGGCTCGCTGCAGGCGATGTACACTTCAATTCCCTTTTCTTATATTAAATAATAAATCCTAGACGACACATGTCCCGCGTGTAAAACACGTCGTTCCTCATGCCCGTGGTTATTTACAGCCGGGTGCGATATTACAACTTAAACTAAGACCATATTTCCTTTTACTTCATTAGGTTTAGTAAAATTATGTTATGAATGAAATTATTTTAAATGTGTTCTTAGGCGAGAATTACACTTGTAAGTTAAGATTTACATAAATCCTTTATAATTACTTTTACATTTTACTTTATACTACTACTATTTTACCTAGGTAATTTTTACCAGGTTACAGAGTTGTTTTATATCAATTACTAAAGTCAAACTTGCAAGTATAATTCGCGCGTTAAAGAAATGTAAATAGCTTTAACGTCTAAATTTTAGTAGCATTTCATTAATGTTTCATGTGTACTTTTTAAATACGTCATAATTGCCTTGGGGCCTATTCAATTTGGTTACATAATTTTAGTCTTCTATAATGTAAAACAACCAATACCATTCAAAGCACACTAGAAATATATTATAATGTAAAACGATGAAACAATTCTCAAGTGCAATCCGTCAAAGATTCATACCAAACGATCTCACGTACTTCAATACCATCTCGTGTTACATTTGCATTACACTTGCAAAAGCGCATTGTACGATACGTTTCGCCTCTGTGTTTGGAATATTCCGTGATTCTGAAATATTCACTTGGAGCAAAGTTAAAATCCAAGATAAGTCACACGTCAAAAGGACTAAGAGGTTTATTTCGTTGTCCGCTCGTAGAGAGGTCGTAGGATATGATGAAAAAAAAAACAGACGTAAGCTTAAAGCAGCGAGCAATGTTTTTTTTTCTCCGAACAAACTCCTTTATTCGGTTTAGAATCCCCAAGAGGTTAGAGTCTAAATTGAAAGGGTACGTCGGAGTGCGTCTGTTACAAATATTTCATGCCCGCAAAATCAGTGCTCCGAAGGATATTAGCATTAAAATGGCGAGAGAAAACGCGCCGGGATCCGTCGAAAAAATAGGTCAACCGTAAGTTTCAATCTCGTAATATGGAATCTAAATCTTTCCCAAAACGTGCCTTTTACGAAAACGCCACGCAAACCGATTGCGGCTACCGAGCGCCGCCTCTAAATAATGGAACGGCTTAAATTCTATGATCCCGACATACATAAAACTGAAAACCCGTATGTACGAACAACGGATTCTCAAATTTCAACAGCACAATGCTCTCGTAATGAATGTTTTAAATTCGGGAACAACATGACTGGTTCTGAAATTATCCCGTGCGCGTTGTCGGACCTTGCGGTTTCAGTTAACAGGTTTTGTTTGAGGTACGACTACGAATTCATTTATCCCACCTATTTTATTCAGAGTATGTAGACCGCAAACTAAAACACGCCATTAGAGGAAGCTTATTTGGGTGCCTTTTTGAAACGTGTCTTTAATTTAAATAGCCGGAGCTCTTGATCACAACGGTGAAACTCTATACCGTCGTTTTGTGTGAAATGTATGTCATCTGTACTTGGACGTGTATGTACAATGGTCCGGGCACTAAATCTTTTTCGAAGTTAACCGATATGGGACAGCTCGGCTCTGTTTATATGGCAATGTGCCAGGATGACATTTGGCGTCGATAGATTTTTGATAGTCGTCGTGGAACAAAGGATTGGTAAAATCGAATGTGTGTTACCGAAATTTGAAAATAATGACAGGATTTATAGAAGAGTTAGGAAAAGAGTAGTTTTTCACGTATATATTTTTCGATACTCAAATTTTTGTTTATAAAGATTGAAATTTTTAGCGTTTAATAAATTAATATATCATAATTTTTTGAAGCAAGTCATCTATGTATTAATTTAATAGGATATAATAATTTTTCTGATAATGTTAATATTTGATATTTACTATTAGTAAATTACTATTTTTTGATTGTTTGGTATTTACAGTTGATGCTACGAGTACCTTAGTAATGTAATTTATTATAAGATTTGATGTTGTTTTCAATATATTAGCGGACATTAATTTCAAGGATTAAACAAGAAATAAATTTCAGGAAAAGAACAAGTCTTTACAACATCATACGCACTAAACTGTAATCCTGATATTAACGTCAATATTATGACTTTACTTTGCACAAAGATACCATCTACAAATAGATCATCGCAATTAAGGTTAATCTCAAACGAGTCACTCAAAAATTCCTATAGCAAAGGTGACATTGACACACTATTCAAATTCATACAGAACTTTAAAAATTTATGAATAACGTAAAACAAACAAAACCGTTCTGAGTGGAACTAAAGCTGATAAATGCGACCTTGAAGTCTTGAAACATGAAATAAAACTAATCTGAATATTCAAGACTCATTCGGAACGTGTAATCAGTTTAAACGACGGTCTAATTGTGTATTTAACAGGTAATCTTTTAAAATGTTAATGCGTTAAGTGCGCCATCGGGCTCGCTACGGCGTTCGTTAAACAATTTACGTAACCTCTGACTTCGTGACGAGGAATGAGGGCATTTGAGCTATAGGTATCGCTGGTCCCGCTTTTGTTCGAGCGTGCTTATTTTATATTTATCAGCCGACTTTAAAAAAAGGAGAAGCAATTCGTGGCGTCTTATTAATGTTTGTTACTTTATAGCCGCTATTTTGTTTGAAGAATATATCTAAATAATGGTATAAGCGTCTCGTCCAAGTAAAAAAAGTGCGTATATTACTTTTTAATTTGGATTTTTAAAATAGTATACTGTAATAGTATACTGTACTGCAAAGGATCAAATACAACCTCGAGTACAATTCCGAATAATAAAGCAATAAATTACAGTTTGTTTATTGTACTTTATATTTTAGATTGTTGACAAATCATAAACTAGGCATTTTAAAAGATTGTTGTTTATATTTTGAATAGTTATTATTATTTTAGAACCAAACTTTATTACAAAAAACATTTAATATTAACTTATTAATTGACGTTAACATTAATCATTATAGATTGTTATATGATTATATCGATTACTAACATGAGGCGTATCAAATTTTGTATACATGTCTGAAACGAAATTCTATTAATCAATACCGTCACTGACAATATGTGCGATGTGTCAGCCAACGTTGTCTGTGAGAATAGCATCTATTCATTTAACTAAGTGCAGATACGTTCCCGTAAAAGATAGGACAAAATGTATTCATACCTGGAAATGTAGTTTTTGTTATCGATTACTGATAACAAAAACTACATGGGAAGGAAAACTGAATATACCTATTGCATATCTTCTAGAACTGAGTATGTTGTTTTATGGTTTTAGTTTTTTATTTCCAGAAGTAGGTACAATAAACTATATTTCTTTCATTCAGTAAGTCAATAAACTTTTAACAACAGATAATTATATTTATTTATTTATATAAATGCTTTATCGTCTAAAAAAAAAAAACAAAAGGCGGGTTTAACGTTACTGCATTTTCTACCAGTCAACTGTATACGATGGATCCTATGTATAAAGTTAAAATAATAACGATATAACTGACTTCAAAAAAAAGGAGGAGGATCTATATTTGACTGTATTTATTTATTTTATCATTGTTCATCGATTTCTTCGCCTATTGTGGACCGAATTTGTTTAAAATGATAATGTAGATATACTTCCTAGCCCAACGTATGGCCTTATCATCAGGACAGGATTTGATGGTAAGATCTTTAAGAAATCGAGAGAATTCTCCAAATATTATACGCTATACCGATTTAGGTATTATTTGTAGTAACGTGCATTTGCTCTCGGAAAGTGTCCACGCTTTTCAGAACAACTCGATAACAAGTACTCTACGGATTGCGGTTCGATTACTTCAATATGATCGCTAAGAAATTTATGCTCGTTACAATGCACGTGGTAAAGTGGAGCGGATGGTGTAACAGGATACAAGATAAATCTTCTATTATTGACAGTTCTGCATCGTAAAAAAAAAAACTTTTTGGGATCGCGTCAAAAGTTTTACTTTGCACCGACTATGCGTGTTTTCTTGACAACTACTTAAAAATATGGGATTTTTGTTTTTTTTTTTATTTTACATTAATTTTTGAAGCCTCGTTTTTTCATTGTTGTATATTTATAGTGCACAAAATTATATATATTGAGAACTAGATGCTAAGAGCTGTTTCACGTTTAGAGTTTTCGGTTAGGTATTAATTAGCCATTACAAAATATACATATAACGTAAGAATAGATTTACATTAGGTAAACTAATTTTATTTATAATACATTACATTTATACTAATTTGACGATTAAGTGTATATTTAGACAATTAAAAGTCAAAATAAATAAATTTTTCTTCTGTCGTTTATATAGAGCAATCGGTATAGCTTGTCCGTCCTTGGCTTGAGGCATGTCCTTCGATGTCAAAGTGCATTTGCTTGTTAGAAATGTAGACATCATGTCGTTAAGCATAGTTACGTGCGAGGATAATGGCTCGGTTTATTGTTTTCGATTATGTTTCAAGGTGGCATTCATAGATGGCGTTGATTGACGATTTAACTCACACTAAGGATGAACCGTTTCATAAGAAATCTAAAAACTATTAAATTTTTTGTAAAGAATTTTATTGGCATTAGGCAAAAAATATGGGTTATACAGGTTTTATAAAAATTCATTGTAACGATCTCCTTTTTGATCCATAAGGCCTTATTTTTATCCATGTAATTTAATATTTGGTTCAAATTTAGACTGTATGGAAAAAGCTAGATACGCGGTTTTGCAGTACCCCCGACGATATAGTCATGTTTACATGTTTTTACTAAACTCAATGAAGTAAAATGAAATCGAACATTGTCTTATACTGCAAAAACGAATGACAAAAGTCAATATTTAAATAGGCCAATATTCAACCGAGTGTCTATTAGGCTATATTCGAGGCTGCACTAAATGGCGCGTCATGGCTAAGTCGTGGTGCGAACACTACGCGCACACATGACATACTTACATTCAATTAGCACTACGCTCACGATTAAATCATAAGTCGTACAGTTCAATTTGCATGATAAAAAATGTTACCAACGCGTAACGCTACTTCGTCAAAAACGGTAAAATTGTTACTATGTGATTTTCGATGTTTTTTTGTTTCGTGGGCCATTAAAAACGCGATTATTTCAACCTTGGGTGAGGTAGGGCAAATTCGAAACTTTAAGGAATAGTGAAAAATACTTAAAGGACGCTGGTGACCGATTTTGGTGAAAACTGAAATTACATCAAGTTTTTTTTAATTTTTTTAGCCAGGAATCGAACCCGTAGATTTTGATAAATAAATCACACAAATACAATCAAACTGTATATTAAAAGTGTTTAAAACTAATATTAGAAAAAAATTATACCTCTTAAAAAATTAAATCGCATACATTAGTTACTATTAAAATTCACTGTGAAGAATTTAACAAGAATCTCTTACGATGTTTTTCTTTACTATAGAATGGCTTTTCTTCGGGGTTTCACACGCGTTTATGGTTACTCCTTCGCTCCTATGAGTCATAGCGTGATATAATATAGCCCTTCCTCTATAAACGGACTGTCAGCGCAAAAATAATTTTTCAAATCTGGTTAGTAATATCAACCCTACACACAAATTTTACCTCTTTATAATAGGTAATAGTATAGATGCTTTTATAAAATTTGCTTTTTTAAAACTTTAAATTCAAATTACACTGAATTATTAATGTATGGGAAAATTATTGCCATACACGTAAAGTAAGTTATATTGTATAAAATGTTATTTAATTATATTTTAGAACATGTGTTCGTTTTTGAACATTATTACATTTAAAAATATGACGGTATAAAAAGTAATTTATTAAACAAACATTACTTCAACGGATACATTCAACCTACTATTCTAAATTTATTAATAGATAAATATTGCTACTTTTAATGTTTACATATTAAAAGGTGGCTCAGAATAAATAAGGAAGTTCTATTATATATTTGCCTTACCTTAAAGTTAAGGGGGCGGACACACTACGTTAAACTCTATTTAATTAATTATTATAGATTCATATTACAAAGCACAAAATTATCACACTAGCTGGTGCTCGCGACTTCGTCTGCGCAGGATTCGTTTTGACGATAATGGCCGTACAATACGTTGGAATTTATCAAAATTCTTTCTTAAGGGATGCCTACGTCATAGTAGCTTTATGCATGCTATGTCTCAGATCGGTCGGTTTAAATTTGACAAAGTTTCATACAAACTTTCATCCCCTCTTTTACCCCCTTGGGGGTAGAATTAATCAAAATCCTTTCTTAGCGGATGCGTATGAGATAACATCTACCTGCATGAAAAATTTTAACCCGATCCGTCCAGTGATTTGGGCTGTGCGTCGATAGATCACTATGTCAGTCAGTCAGTCAGTCACCTTTGAATTATATATATTTCGATAAATGCGAACTATACTTTACGCCAGTAAAGTGACATAATATACACTTACCTATATATATGTACATAATCACTTGTCCTGACTGACTGAATGAATCAACGCAGAACCTAAACCACTGGGGCAACAAACACGAATTTTTGGCAGTAGGTGCCTTGATTGTAAGTATTCACGAAAAAATATATTTTCGATAGGAATATGGGTGTGGAAACACCCAAAAGGGTGGAAACGGAAACGTCTGTGAAGAAAATCTTATTTCATTCTTAAAACGTATCTTAAGCATATTAATTTAAAGCTTAATACATTTTTTTATGCCAATTATGGAATATAAAACACAAAACGTAGTATTTTATAAGTTTTCTGAATCACTTCTATCAAATTAAAAAAAAATCTTGTGCGATATCTCGGGAAACAGCTCGTTTCTTATAAAGCTATTAATATTTGCTACGAATAAAATATAATTTGTCTTATATATTTTGTAATGAAACTGACGAACAATAAAGTCTATACATTGAAAATATTTGCCAAAACTGATGACGGGTTGGCTATTTGTTATTGATTTCATTACGTCGTGTCGTTGTTAAATATCAACGGCAAATATCAAGAGTGATTTTGTGTAGTGTTTTATTGTTTGTAAACGCCCACTGCGTTAAATTTAAGAGATCGTTGGCCTTTTAGTTGACAAATATAAATAACATTGTATAGACAGTTGGTCGTACAAATGTGGGCGTACCTTTACTTGTGTAGGTCTTTTTTATTTTGTTTCAATATGTAGTTTTTATAAAAAATAAATAAACAATAATATGTAAATGGTCCCGCCATTCGTTCATAGTGATATTAATTGTGAGGAAAATATTATCCTTAATTAAATTTGAATTAGACATATAATTTAAAATTGTTGCAAATTATAATCAAGTATTCAATACTTTATCTAAAAGAATATATTTATCAATGAAAAGAATTTTAATATCATTAACAACTTGTGGTAAAAATATCGAATAGAACAAGCCGGGTCAACTTCTTAAAGAAACGTCACTGAGCCTTATTAAAGTTCATAATCTCTAAGTCGGGAAGTAAGTTGTGACGTTAAAACTCCAACTAATTACATACTTATTAAGTAGTTACGAAATTGTCAAAACTAGTTAGAGTTGCGGGCCGACACCGTTACACAGTTTGTTTAATTTGTCGCCGAGTTCGAATTTACCTACGTTGTAAAGTGTAGGCATCTAGATTATCTCCATTGCTCGGTTCCTCGTTTGGATGACTTTAATAATCGACTCTGTTGAAGTAATTGCATCTGTTAGGTAAATAGTTACACGTATTTTATTAAAGCGCTCACGAGGATTTGCTATTTATTTTGTATAATGTTTTAGGGTATTTGGTATTAGGTTGGTAACTATACTTGTAAGTTTTGTTCTCAAATTTTCGTTAATATTTACATAAGTTGTTTGTCATTGTCTTACACCGGAAAGAAATTACTGTCAGTGTCTTAATCTTGACACTAACCGTTTTTATAAGGTGACTGTTATTACCTACTACTGGTAAATTGGTTGTTTATATTCAGTACCAAATTCCAATTCTCGTGAATCATATATTTTTTTATAAACCTAAATTCTTTCTCCTTATTTCTTCCTCCACTTTCTTTTACCAGAGCGTAAAAAAGAGCGAAAGCTGAGAAAGTAGATCCTGATCTGTTTCCTAATCTTACTTTAGTCTGGATTTGATAAGTGTCTACATAGGCAACCTCCGCGAGCCTTAGGGCCGTGGGAGCAACCCAGTACAGTAGGATACCATTTACAGTAGGATAGGTATATTTCTTACCGAGAGTAACGACCTATTAAGCATCTGTTCTAAGAATTAGGAGCAACAACTTAACGTATTCTATGAGAGACGGTGGAATAAAGAATACGATAGACATCCAGATCTAGAAATAAATATTTTTATAATTACTTATTCATCATTAATTTATTGTATTATATAATTTTCATATTATATTGCACCGTAAAAGCTTATAAATGTCCCACGGCTGGGATACTCCCCTATTAAGGAGAAGGTTAGAGGTTCAATCCATTTAGTTCGAATGCATTTCAACGGATGTACATTATACAGGTATCATATTTTTTCTTGAAACGTGCAGTGTAACGGTTTCTCACGATCTTTTCTTTCATCGATGAGTACGACAGTTAGTATGAAAACTCAGCGATACTGGCCGGGGTTTGAACTCACGGTTATCGGTTAATATCAACGTGTTGTAATCACTAGGCTATTCCGCTCTTGTGATCCACTGTAATGATATTAAACATATATTATATATATATTATAGAAATTGGGATATTGCGAAACTCGTTCATATAACATTCGAATATGTTGTCCAAAATGCTCGTCTAATTAACCTAAGTGCCCGAGTGACTATTGTAGCGTTGATGCGAGGCATCTATTTCGTCTTAAGCGACCATTAGACCGTTTCTAGCGTTGGCGCTCGGCGTGTATTATCCAGCATGACTTCTGATTTGCGCAGTTGTCTCTGCAATTGGCTTATGTAATCATGGGTTCGATAATATTTAACAGTTATTAAGAAGCTGAAGCGATCGCCTTGACCGGAATCGGTCGGATCATCATCGTATTCATTATAAGGAAAGTTATAGAGTATCAATTGTAATGCTACGTATACAGACTGGCTCGACCGTGGCAGTACTTCACTCCCACAGAAGATCGGCGTGCAGTAGCTAATATAGTTGCGATTCGTACTGTGGGTGGCAGAAACGGATGTGTAACTCTCTCCTCAGTTCCTTTCCTTTTCCCTTTTACGCTTGAAACGCATTTTTATTTTCTCTAGTGCAACAAATGTCCATGGGCGGCGGCGATCACCTAATATCAAGTGTCCCACAAGCTCATTTGCAAGTCATTTTCTATATTAAAAAAAACTTTAAAACATTAACGTCACAAAACGGGCACACAGAAATAAAACATGCAAAACCGCGAAGCCCAGCCAGCAGATCATAAATCTAAATAAAAGGGAAGCCATGAATTATTACTACAATAATATTGTTTAAACTTATTCAGTACGGTCGTGAAAATATCAACAGACAACGTCGTCCATTAAATTATTCAGCTAGTAAAGTTATTCAGAAGACTTACGTATTCCGTGTCTTAAAATTAGCAGCTGTGTCCCGCCACAACGAGATTACTTATAGTGTTACCTAATTCTTAATGATTATCTTGCAGGAAATTTAATAAGGGTAAATAAAGGATAAGAAGCAACGTTTTCAAGGAAAAAGTTGTAGTAAAATTTATGTAAAGAGCATTATATTTTAAAAATTTGCCCTCATACTATTATTATATATAATTATGTAACTAACTGTGAGATATTAATCCGGGCCTTCAAGGGAGTATAGCAAAAAAATAACTTGAATATTTGTATTTTTTAACATTACAACATGTGACGACCAGGTTGGCGCAGTGGTCATTGCAACTCACTAAAGCGCTAACGGTCGCGTGTTCGCTTCCCGCTCATGACAAACGTCTACATCGGCTGTACGGATGTTTGTCGACACAGAATCTTAAGATAATAATAAGGGCCGATGAGTATAAAGCTAAGCTATTATTTTTTGAGTAATTATTTTTACAACTTTTCCTTGGAAACTAAACACAGATCTACTTTTTCAAAGAGAAGTATTATAATAACAATGAAATTTCGTTTTCAAATTAAAATAGAAATTTTGTCAACAATTCATATCTACGTAGGTAATAATTGGTAAAATAACAAATGATTTTCAGACAGACAGCATTCGGAGGCCCGGTATGAGGTCTCGAGTGCACGGAGACAGCGCCGAACAGAATAATTTCCTTCGGCGCCGGTCTCTCTCGAATAATGTAGAAGATGACATTTCAATTTTAATTCGATTCAGGTGCGATGAAACGTTGAATCATTTACAGGTGGCCGAGTGCGAATTTACAATACGCTAGCGACTATGAACAATAATTAAGATTTAAAAAAGTTAACCGTCTTCGAAAGCCAAATACTACAATTTAGTTTGCTTAAACGACATACTCATCCCGATTATTTTGATTTTAAAACCAAACTACATAACCGATTTCGATAAAATTTTCATGAGAGCAAACTAATAGTTGGTATTTTCTTTCAAATAAAAACATCGAAACGGATTATTATTTGAAGTGTAACAAATGTAACGCATAAGGATCTGCGCAGATAAGAAAATATTTTCGCGTTCATTTTTCGTTAGACGAAATATAACGGACGTAAATGTATCGCTTAACGCCTATGAAAGACTAAAAGTACCACGTACAAATTTCGTGAACAAAGTCCCTCATCTACTTTGGCCTTTATAGAAACATTTCAAAGTAGTAAAACAAAATATTCCCACTTAATACAAACGCCTACGTTTTTGGTATAAATATAATTGGATGCTGATAAGCAATATTGTGTCAACTCACAAAAAGTCAAATTCGGAGATATTGGTGTATTCTAATAATGCGTCACGTGTTTTACATTATTCAAAATATTTTAAATTCATATTAACTAAATAAGTACGGGAAAAAGTTTCTTAATTAAATGTTTTCGAATATTGAAGTGTGTTTCATATTTTGCAATATACATACAATAATCTTATATACATTTAAACTATCATAAGATAAAACTTTTCATTATACCACTCTGCTTTAAATTCATAACACCTTTTATCAAAATAGAAAATAAAGGTATATACGTCTTCAAACAAATGTATCAAAAACAGGTTTGACATCTTCAGACGCCATTTTCTCATTAGATTTCCGCGTAGCTTGATAGTATTGCTTATCAGCGTCCAATTGTAGTAATTAAAATTCGCCTATGTTTCCCAAGAGAACTTGAACTTTTAGGTAAGTAAATTTCTGACCCTATAAGGTCCGAAATTTGTATCGAGACAGATTAGGGACTTCTAAAGCACAGCAAGGCCAGCAGGGCCGGATTTACCCTAAGTGCCGCCCTGGGGCACCGTGAAAATGCCGCCTCTGCCTCCCCAGACCCGGACCATAATTATCAAATAAATACAATACTTCATTTGTATTTGATTATTTTTATATATAAACAAGCTACTTTCGTTTATTGAAATTCATAATTACAGTAGTTTTTAAAGGTAAACACGCTTAAATTATTTGTAAATAGATCTATTAAATCTTCATAATTTAAACCTAAATATTTTTTACACCCCAAATTTTGCCGTTCTTGGCAATTTCGTGTCCTGGACACCAGCCCCTAGTGCCCCTATGACCAAGCACCAAACTTCTTAATAATTGCATTATCATAGTGTAGTTAAAAATATCCTTAGCAAGTCGAGTTGGAAATATTAATAATACATTAAGTAACACGTTTAAGTGAAACATTTCTAAATTTCAACTAGTGCAGTTGTAACAATACTATTACAGTTACAACTAATTTCATATGGCCGATTAACAAAATTCTGAGTACGGTTTCAATTGTGCCGCGGGCTGGCGCAGCGCCAGGTTCTTTGGCAATATTAAATTCGCAAATCTCTCGCCGCTCAGGGTAGTGAAACCACAAGTATAGTTCATTTCAATTTGTGTAAAATATAAATAAAGTAAAGTAACTTCCTGTAAATGTCCCACTGCTGGGCGAAGGCCTCCTATTAAGTTCTCCTTAATAGGAGGCCTTAGGTTAAGAACTTAATCCACCACGCTGATACACAGCGGGTTGGCTGATATAAATGTGTCAGAATTTCTCCCGACACATGCAGGTATCCTCTCGATGTTTTCCTTCACCGCCGATCTCGAGATGAATTTAAAACAAATTTAGCACGTCAAAACACAGCGGTGCTAGCAGAGGTTTGAACTCGCGATCGACGTGTTCTAACCACTAGGTTATCTCGGCTTACCCATAAATAAAGACATACCATAATAACAGACAGTAGATAAAAAATACAACGAAGGATTTGTAATTTTTTTTTCAACAATTTGTGTAAACATACTATAAACTAGAATATAAGTGTTAAAAAGTAAAAAAAACGTTTTAGCTTACAATTAAGTTGACATATTGTGTATCGCAGGCACTGTATAAGTCGCGCGAGTGAATAGCAAAAAAAAAAAATGATTTATTAAAAAACATTCTCCATAAAACATTATTTATTGTTTATTACAACATAAATAATAAATGAAAGGTTAATGATCTACTCTTATTATTAAAAACATTATTCTATAATTATGTTTAAACTATGTAATACAATGAAGTTAAGTACATAAGAAAATTAACCAGGAATCCTTAATTCACATTAATATATCGCATATTTAAATGGAAATCTTTGAACCCGTTTTTAAACCTTATTTGGACGCTTCACTTTGAGAGAATGATGTCTAAAGACGGCAAACCTATTCATTAAGAATTCTTAAAATGAAGTTCATGTGGATTCACATAGTATTGCTTATCAGCATCCATTTAAATGATGTAAAAAGATGATACATTTTAGAAAGTACATCGAAAGTGTACATAGCAAAAACAAAAATCCGCACTAAGCTCGTAGTTGAACAGTAAATACGCAACAAACCCGCGCGAGTTCACGTGAGCTTCCATCCGCACCGCAGCGCAGCGGAGCAATGCGCGCATCGAAGCATTGCGATCCGAAAAATTCCAGCAAAACAAATTCCGCTTTCGAGTTACCCAGTTCTTTTGAAATTTCACCTCATACGCTGCGTTTGCGTTTTCCGTGGCATTGTGTCGACTGAGCGCTGCACTGTGGTGCCATCTCGCGAGGATGTTAAACTAGACATAGTTTTACCGTGAACTATGTGCTTACTTCACAGAACGTTCCAAGGGCTGTCAAGCCGTTAATTTTAATCGTTCGAACCGAAGTGTCGCTGTCGAAATTATTTAACATCGCAGCACCCTCGTTCCAAAAGTCCCGACGCTAAGTAATGGAGCCGTCTTAGGATAATCAGGCATGAATGGAGCACATGGTATGCGATTGTCTGAAGTATTTTAATTAAAACATCTCAAGAACAGAGCCGATTGTATTTATTTATTCGGAATTAAACTTTCAAAGATACATGCCTAATTACGTTTAGTTATTCCATATGCATAATATAAATGGATGCTGATAAGCAATACTGATGATGACTCATTTTCAGAAAATGGCGTTTAAACATGTCAAAGCTATTCTTACTAAATATGTTTGAAGAAGTATATATCCATCTTTACTTTTCTTTTTTGATAAAAGGTGTAATGAATTAAAAGTAGATTGATATATTTAATATTATCTCATAAAAAGTTCTTCAAATATTTGAGATTATTGTATAAATAGCAAATATGGAACGCACTTGAAATTCGAAACAATTAACTAGGAAACCTTTTTCTGTACTTATGTAGTTTATATGACTTGATTTTTTTGGATATTGTTAAATAGGTAATGCAGTGTCAAAATATATCAACATCTCCGAATTTAACTTTTTGTGGGTGACACATTATTGCTTATCAGTGTAAATAATATCATTAAAATAAACTATTGTTTCCGTAGAACTGTGTCGTCTAATATTTATTTTATACGCTTAGCCTATTTGTTGAAAACATTCACTGATTCGATTAGTTTTAACGATTTCGCATAACAACTTCAGCAATAATCGTTAAGGAGAGGACCAATGTTAATTCAGCAGGAAGGCGTATAAGCGTTTCATTTCCACTCGATTCAATCTTAAATTGAATAAATTTGGATGAAGAATGAATGAATTTCGTTGAATTCCGAAGTCATCACGGCGAAGACGAGAATTGACGATAGATTGAATTTCATTTTGAAACTTTTATTGTCGTAATAAATATGTCACAATATTTCATTTTAACGGTAGGTTAGACATTATAAAAACGTCATAAATTTTCGAATACGAGGAAAATATTTTTTTAAAGGCCATTTTGTAGTTTTAGCCGTGATATGTTATACGGCTGCCCAATAATCGGGCTGTTATGTTTTCTGACTTCATGTACGTATTGTGAATATTTGTAAACGAGATTCAATATTCTACTATAACGAGCCGGGATGACTCATTTGAGAGAACACGTCGAACACAATTATCACAGGTTAAAATTCTGGTTATGAAATCTAGGATTTTAAAGGAATTTGTGTTTAAATTCACCTCGTGATCGATTATAAAAGAAGACGTCGTGTGAAGACATGTGTCAGGAAAAAAATTTAGAGATGTCTGTCCGTCTTACTTCTTTTTAATAATAGAAGCGTCACAGCTGTACGTGTATTGTGCCATAAAATCTAATTATATTGCCTGAATTAAATAAAAGCGATATCCCTAGAATCCATTATCCCAGGTCACAGTATAACAATTCCCTAGTTAACTCTAATGCTAAGTGCACACATACATTTTGTTTCTACGAACGAACAGTTTAGTTGAATCGTTTGTGCGTCACGTTTCAAACTTCACTAAACTGCCAGTTAATTGTTAAATACATTCTCTATCTCGATTGTATTCGAATTAAAAGTCGTCCTAATTGGGACAGTACTTACTAAATGCAGTTTCGTTTAATTCCACTTTTAAACCGAGTAAAACTAGATTTAGCTATTGGAATAAATGCAATTATTTGTTTTAAAATAAAAGGGTGGGGGGGGGGGGGGGGATTAGTAGACAGTCAGTGGTAAGTGATGGTAAGTAAATATAGAAGGATACTTGCAACATTAAGGGAGTTGCCAGTGCTTTGCCGGCCTTATGGGAAAATTTGTCTGTACGATCGACGCTTAAAAATTCTTAAATTATATCCTTCAGTTCGAAGATGTATATATCCAACTTTACTTTTTTTTTGATAAAATGTATATGAACTGAAAGCAGGTTTTTATTTCACCAGTCTTCTTTTGGTAAAAAGTTTTTTTTTAATAATAATTTTTTCAAATATATGATGATTATAATTTACTTGTTATACGTAACATGTCACTTTGAGTATAACAATACTAATTATAATACTGAATCTGAAACTTATTATCTATAACCTATTTCTACTTTATTTAAAATTTTAATGTAACAAGAATATACATTTATATAACACATGTCATCCATATTTATAAAACATTTTAAATACCTTTTTTGTAAAACATGTTTACAGTCTATTTTTCTTCACTTGTCTTCATATGGTAACAATAGCCAGAAAGAAAATCACATATTTTCAAACAATTTTTTTCATTTTAATTTTGCATTATAAAACATGATTTAGTTCAATTATTCAATCGATAATCGATCAAGCTATCGACTTCTCAAAGTAAATGTTTCCTTTCTGGGGTAAGGTGTCCGTTTTTATAACAAAATTCCACAGAATTTTTTGCAATTTCAATGAATAAGTTTAAATTGTATATTAAAAAGCCTTTGATAGCTAAAGTATATTATTCTGTCCAAGATTATATTGATGATAATAATGCATGGATTTAGTATAGCTGATTTCACACAGGATGTTTAATATACACATTTGTAATTTTTAAATGTATATACTTAAAAAACATAATTTTCCTACCGAGTACCTATCGAGTTTCTTGCCGGTTCTTCTCGGTGGTAGCTTTTCATTAATTTAAGTAAGTTTTATTTGTTTTGACGTTTCAAAAGTGCTTTTAAAAGCCTACTTGAATAAAGTATTTTTTGATTTTGATAATTTCTTATCTAACTTTCAATAATTATCCTATGTGTGGATAGAAATACGCCATATTTATCTGTTAAATAAGACACAAAATATAGAAAAATAGACCATAGTTACATAGTCTGTAGTCTGTAGTCTGTAGTCTGTAGTCTGTAGTCTGTACGCACCATTATGTCAAACGTTATCGTCTAAAAATCACAAAGTTTATCACATAAATGCCTTTTACTTTATCAATGTTTGTATTGCAGAATTATATAAAAATACTTTCACCAATTCAATACAACACTAGCTATTAGACTACATCTAAAATTATCCCCAGTGTGACAGAACAATATATTTTTCGAAGTAAAATGCGTAGTAAATTCTCACACAATCGTAGCACTTAGCGTCGCTTCCAATAAAAATGGCGGCGTATTATTTCTTTGTGACTCTTTGATGTGAGAAAAACGTATTCTATAATACAATAAAATTACAACATGTTACACTCTAAATGCGTAAGGGGTGACTTGTATCGATCACTGGGGAAATTTCACTCTTTCAATAACGGATAAGCGTGAATTGATATATTATATTCAATGTATTTACGCGTGAAATATGTTTATTGTCAAGTAATAAAGGATTGAAATGTTTCTTATTTTAATCTTATTTATTTAGAAAACTATTTTTTGCCTGAACTGAACTGAAAAACTGTTTTTTATGCAGGAATAATAAAATCAAAAGTTATAATCGGTACATAATGAAAAAAGTAGCAACTACCGAAATCAATACAAGTGAACTCACGAGAACTCACGGGCTGTTTTTTACTAAAACAAAAAAAAAAGTTAAAAACGGAATCATTTCAAAATTTTAAAAGGGGCTTCATACGGTTGGCTGCTATTTTATAAAAGTCAAAGGCTAAAGTTTCGTGTCCATATTGTAAAGCCGGTTCCACACAATCCTCCACCTTGCGAACTAATCGTCCAATTTTCAGACGTACATTCGATTGAACATCGGCTTACCCAATTAATCCTCCGAATCGATTCATGAAACATCAAAAGCGAAACCCAATCGAAAAAAATCGTGAAGGACGATAAAGTGATAGAGACGACGATTAACACAAGCTCTTTCAAACTCCTTTGACTATAATATATGGACGCTGATTAGCAATACTGTGTTAAGCCTACATTCATCTTTACAAAATGGCCTCTAAAGATATCAAACCTTTTCTTAACAAATTTGTTTGAAGACGTTAGTTTGAATTTCCTCTTTTCTTGGTATAATAAAAAATTTTACCTTATGAAATTTTTTTCAAATATATTAGATTATTGTATATTACAAAATATTGAGAACGCTTCAATATTCGACACATACAGTAACTTTTTTCATTACTTAATTAGATTAAACGACTTGAAATATTTTTGAGTAATGTTAAATTCATAACGTTTTATTAGTATACGTTAATATCTCCGAATTCGACTTCTTGCGGGTTGACACATTATTGCTTATTAGCACTAACATATGCTAATATTGTAAGGGGGTAAACACTGAAACTATTGATCCGATTTGGATATTTTTGCGATGGATAGACAGTTTATTGAGGACGGTTAGAAGCTATATTACATCATGCTCCAACTTATTGGAACGAAGCAGTAAACGCAAGTGAAACTGCGAGGGGCATCTAGTGATACTATAAAATAAAGGACAAATTTTGAGGATTTTAGGAATTTTGTTAATTTTGAAGCTGTAAACATAGAAATTGGTATATATCGACAAAAGACTATAAAAAATTTCTACGTAATAAGGTTCTTGAGATGAAAATGTTACTAGCTTCGCTCCTATGAGTCGTAGCGTGATGTAATATAGTCTTCCTCAATAAACAGGATATACAACGCAAAAATCATTTTTCAAATGATTATAAGTAGTAGTTTAAAAGATGTAATCATACAAATGGCGGGAACTTGGTTCGCGCATCACGCAAAAACTACTGCACGAAATTAGATGCTGTTTTGATACCTACTAGTGTAAATTACAATATGGTGTATCAACTTAAACGCCGCCTAAAAGTTATAGAAAGAGTTTTACATTCACGAAGTCGCGGTGAAAAGCTAGTCATTAATAAAGCGACAAATGTAAGATTAGTATAAAAACATAATTTACCCCCATTTACATAAATGAGCGCGGCGCTTGCGAGACAATGGACTTATGTAACACACGTTAGAACGAGGGAAACAGTTCAATGTGGCGCAGTACGTAGAAAAAAGGTGACACGATACGTTGTTACTAACATTGTGTCATTAGTTTAAATAATTGGATGCTGATAAGCAACAATGTGTCAACTCACAAAAAGTTGAATTTGCAGGAATTCGGTCGTTATGAGGTTCGGACTCACCCCTTTATATGCGATAGTAAATTGGACGTATGGCAATGGTAATCGTTTATATTATTTTTAAATAACTGAGATAAACATTAAGAATCATACCATCTTATTGCGTGATGTCCAGATAAAAACGAGTTTATGTTTCTGACGAATCATTCAACAAAGGATGTGCTATACAACTAGTGCCATAAAGGTCCAAACCCTCATACATACATAGACAGATAACCACATTACCCTCCCTTTCTTTACGCAGTCGGGTAAAACAAGAGACGTTTAACGTCAAACGTGTAACACTATGAAATGAAAAGATATTAAATTCGCTTATAATGACACGATGCGTGTTCGATGACTCTCTGCTCGGCGACAGACGCGATACTGTCACACTTTTGATGTGGATCAATATTTATTGGACTGTACGCTCTGCGATGCGTAAATACAATATTGAAATACGAATTGATATTATTATTCTTGAAAATAACGGTTAACAGTATGAAGTTAGTGAAATTTAATATCTATATCTATATCTATATCTATACTAATAATAAAATTCTAGCGGGTCGCTGTCTGCACATGGAAGATATATGAAAAAAAAATTATAGGGGGCCTGTACCAACGCAATAGAACCCAAAACAATGATTTTTAGAATTCTTATCTGTTTGTCTGTTTGTCTTTTTGTCTGTTTGTCTGTTTATCTGTGCGTTTGTGCACGCTAATCTCAGAAACGGCTTATCCGATTTATATGCGGTTTTCACTAATATATTGTAGTAAGCTTCACTTAACATTTAGGGTTTATTTCATCTCAATCGGTCCATAAATAAAAAAGTTATGTCAATTTAAGGAATCACGTTGAACATTTTTTTTGTGTTTATAACTAAATACATGAAAGTATATACAGTACTTACATAACAAAATACATTTTAAAAATTTTGTCTGTCAGTCTGTCTGTCTAACTGTTTGTTCCGACTAATCTCTGAAACGACTTAACCGGTTCTGATGGTACTTTTTGCAGTTAGCAAATGTTATAAGGAGTGACTTGGGGTTACTTTTATTTTAGATATTTTTAAATCTATATATATGAAAAAATTCTAACGGGTCGCTGTTTGTACATGTAAGATATATGAAAAAAAAATATTGGAGGCATACCTACCTACGCAATAGAACCCAAAACAAATTTTGTTAGAATTTTTGTCTGTTTGTCTGTTTATCTGTGCGTTTGTGCCCGCTAAAAAAGATATGTCAACTTATGGGGTCACGTCGAACATTATTTTGTGATTTTCACTAAATGCATGAAAGTACTTACATCAAGTACTGTCAGTCTGTTTTTTACGACTAATCTCTGAAACAGCTGAATCAAATTTGATGGGACTTTCACTCGCAGTTAGAGGATGTCCATTAATCACGGGAGGCCGAGAGTAGGGAGTGGGAATGGAAGAAAACAATCACAAAATATCACAAAGTCTAAAAAGTTCTTAAAAACATTACAGCAGTCCCTATAGCTAATATTATAAGGATTAAATTAGGCTACTTATATTAAAAAAATATATTTATTTTAATCAATAAGTAAAACAGAGAATTACATGATAACAAAATATTGGAGAAACCAATAAAATAGTGAACATTTTCCGATTTCCGAAGAAGGGAAGGTATACATCTATTCAAATTAATAAAATTGATGTGTCTGTTTGTAATTTTAAATAAATGCATATGAAAGTGTACACGGTACTTACAACAAAATTACCAATTTTAAAATTTTTGTAGTGAATAATATCTGATTCAAATAGGGAAGATATATATTATATTAATATTATCATTTTAAAAAATAATATTTTTACTGGGTAATGTTCTTACTGGATATGAAAGAACAAAACCGAAACTATAAGCAAAAGCGAAAAATAATTTAAGTCACAGAGCCGATTTTGATTAAAACTAAAACTGCATCATTAGTTTTTTGAAAAAAAGGTTTTCCTAGCCAGAAACGAACACGTTGATTCTGCAAAAAAATAACATTCTGTAGTATTGCACCATCTGATACCTTCAAACATTATAAAGATCAACTTTAGTGAGGTAATACTATACAGTAAACTGCAACAAACAGAAAAGGCTATTTTTTTACAAAATTCTATCAAATTCTTACATTAATTAAATCTTTAGCAACGGGATATTGTAACGCTAATAGCGGGTGAGTACAATAGCCGAGTCCAGTGAAATGTAGATTTTCAACAAATTGATTCATCTTTTTAAAAATTATCTAAACCTACCTAGGTAACTGAGTAGATGACGGGGACCAAAACAAACGTGACATTCTATCAACTTTGTATAACTCACATAGAAAATAAAGACAAACATAAAAGAAGTTCCTGTGAGTAATTCATTTTTTATATTTTCGATTGTATTGTTCACACTCTTCCTCACTTTAGTAGGTGACTAGCATTTTAAGCAATTTATAAAGAAATCGTTCGAAGTAACGCACATTTTTTTCTAAACTTACCGGAACCCATGATTTAACCCACATATTTGATTATGTCTATGTAGAATCGAATACTTAATTAATGTATAGATTTAATGTTATTTTGTAAAAAAAAAAACCTTTTCCTTTAATTTGCTGCTTACTATTACTTTCCAAAAGTTGATCTTTACAAGTGACAACATTAGGTGGTGCAATAATACAGAATCTATTTTTTTTAATTAGTGGGTTCTATTCTGGCCAGGAAAATCATGAAATAAAAAAAAAATTATGATGCAGTTTTAGATTTTTCAAAATCGGACACGAGACTCCATTAAGTATCTTTCGCGATTCCTTATATTTCAGGATTTGGCCTATTAAGCCTAGTAGAAAAAATCACCCGATATACATATAATACAAGGAGAACCTAGGTGCGAACTTACTGTTTTGCAGTCGATATTTTAAAGACTACCACAAACAACTTTTCTTCAACATTTATAGTGAAAACCGTGGAGGAATACCATATCTAAGTTAGTGTCGGCTTATAAATACAACCAGAAAGTTCCCAGATTCAAAGTAAAAAGCTCCTTTCTTGAGCAGCACTGCAGACTATTATAACCTTGCTTTGCAGAAGACATGCCAAGCATTCTGTAATCCACGCGAACGATGTCGCGGGCACAGCTAGTGAATAATGAATAAATAAAATCGAAGTGCCTGTGTGTAATTTCAAATTATCAGGTATTCATTAAATGCATATGAAAGTACTTACATAAAAATTATAATTTTTTGAAATTTTTGTCAGTGTTTGTCAGTCTGAAACGGCTGGATCGATTTTAGCGGGATTTTCACTCACAGCTAATGGTAAAATTATTAACTTAGTCCGCTTTTATTTAAAATAAAAATATTTATTTTAATAAAAAAAATGAAATCAATGAAATAGAACAATATCCAATTCAAGTTGGGAAGACAAACATTATATAAATACAATTTTTATACAAAGTAACGCGTGGTACGGCTAGTTTTAAACAAATTTTGACATAAAGCAATATAACAAATTTATCAACACAAATGAGATACGAAGCGAAATCACACAAACACACTACACAAGTACACCGAATGCATTCATTCCGCGTCTAATAAGCGGGAAACCGCGTGTTATGGAAATTAATTAAAATTTTCGCTCTCCCGTGAGTCATGAGCGTGTGAGGGAATTAAACAATCACACGAAAAGGCGATCGTTTATTATTACGAATTTAACGCTAACTATCAGGGTTCTGATTTTCCGAAACAGACATTGCAGAGAGTGAACACGCAGCACGATGTCGACATATGCTAGTAGCGATATCTGAATGAAACCTTTTTTTTGTATTTCATTTTTGCAGAAAATACGATTAAAGCGTTAATTCATATATTGAAATAAACTACTAGGTATATACAAAATATTGCTGTGATATTTTGAGAGCTTTATTGGATAGACCTTAAGTTTTTATAAAATAGAAAATTACGTTTACGTTCGAAGGTAATTATAATTTATTTTATAACCTATTTTATTTTGTTAATTTTTTTTCTAAAGAATAGTTTAGAAAATAATGTTAGTGTGTATTGTACACTTTTGTTGTTTAATTATTTATGTTTTATATTTTTTGCTATTGCAATAATTGCCTTTTTTAAAGTTATAATTTTTATTTCATTGTCATTTTATTCATTTGCAATACAGATAAATATCGTACAAGCAAACCCTAATATTATGTTCCATTTTTCACAGAGTAGCAAAGTGCCCTAATTGAAATAAAGAATGTATTTTACTTTGTACTACTACTAACTTCGTAAATTAAATTAAGTCGACACGACCGTCCACATACGTTTGTAAAACAAAACTATTTTTAAAAATTATTTAGCTGAATGTAGTTTTCTTTGCATGGTGAGTAAGCTTAATAAAAAAAGAATGACAGTTGAGATAATAATTTCGAGTTACCGAATAGTGGTGGATGTCTATTTTCTTACCTGTAACAAAAATAAATGCATTTATTAAAAAAAATCTTTAACAATAAAGCTATTAAAGGGAAACATTTAAAATGTAAGTAATGTATATTATTATCGAGACTAAAAGTCCATTAAGTAATAATCAACAAACATTATTTTTTTGCGTTTAAAAATCAATGAAACGAAAAAATACTTTATAAAACAAAATAACGAAAAAAAGATAATAATAAACAAACACATAATATATAACGCATTCGTTAAAACTTTTTATCACAAAACCAAACATTTTAAGCTACATTAAATTAAATTAAATTATTTGTTTAATGGCCTTTAATACAACAAATAATTATGATACTTTGACACATGTCAATATAATCGATTTAAAACTAATCGGCGTACACATGTTAGTATGGCTACAGACAGCAGGTAGTCATCCATAAATCGAAACCAATCCCGCTACTATCCGTACAAACATCGCTTAATCAGCATCTGAACTGAATCGATTAATCGAATACAGATGCATCGAAGTCATCATAATAACATAAACCAACAGTGTATCGAACAATATCCGTCGAGGTACACGGGGCATAACTATCGAGTGTCAATATTTGGGATCAATGGCGATCCGAGAGACGGAATCGATTCGATTCGAGATAATACCTGGTGTCGAGTGGGGCTTAATTGGGATCGAGTAGCATGTTAGTGTTTCTGAGAACGCGTAAACATTTTGTCGTATTAAGAATATTTTTTTAATAAAGTAAGAATTTAACATGTTTTAAGCATTGTTTCTTACCAATAAAACTAATATGATAATAATCAGAATTTGCTCGCAAAGAGGTCGAATATTTCCATTGTAATTGCCATATCGCAATTCATGAATCAATTTATGATATATGTGGAATCCTTAATATCCTTAGTTTGGGATTGTTGACGAATAATAGAGAAAAGATCGAGTTATTTTTAACAAGTATTTACGCAACTTATAGCGGAATAATTAAAAGATAAAAAAGTAACAGTCTGTATATGAGCTTAATCCACCACGCTGCTCCTATGCCGATTGTCAGATATACTTGTGTCAAAATTACCCGGTACATGCAGATTTTCTTACGATGTTTTCCTTCATCGCCGAGCACGAGATGAACCCGTGGTTTTGAGGTTTGAATCCGTGATCACCGATTGAGATCGACTTGTTCTAACCACTACTCCCTATCGGCTCATTCAAAAATTCAGTATATATACATATGGATGCTGATAAGCAATAATGTGTCAACCCACAAAAAGTCAAATTCGGAGATATTGATGTATTTTGATACTACATCACCAGTTTAACATTATTAAAAAAATTGAAGTCATATAAACTCAATAAGTACGGAAAAAAGTTTCTTAATTAATTGGTTCGAATTTCAAGTGCGTTCCATATTTTGCAATTTATAAAATAACCTCAAATGTTTTAAAATCTTTTTATTAGATAATATATTAAATATTTTAGTCTAAATTTAATTCATTATACTTTTTGTCGAAAAATAAAAGATAAGATGGATATATACTTCTTCAAACAAATTTGTTAAAAATTGGTTTGACGTCTTTAGACGCCATTTTCTCAAAATGAAGTCCGTGTGGCTTGTCACAGTATTGCTTATCAGCGTCCATATATCTTCAGTCTTTTACCGTCGCCGTTGCCGTATATATACCGTTAGTATTATCGTTCGTCTTATGACCATAATATTTACACCTCACAAGAGTATATTTATCCCCGCTTAGTGGTATATATCCGCGTATGTGTCCATTGCAACGATACGCTCCCGAGATAAGCCCAGGTATTGGGGAGATCCTAATTGGGGATCAAGTAGACACGTCGGGACACTTGAGGCATAGCCTGTTGACGGCCTTTGCGCTTATCACTGGTATGTGTGAAATAAAAAAAAAAAATGTTTCAACAGATTATAATTTATCACAATTTATAATATTTTTTTTACTACTGAACTATTACCATTTTGAAACATTACTATAAAACTTACTAGAGCAAAATTATTTTCGAAGCGGTCGAAGCTTTTGGACAAGAAGTTATCGTAATGTTATGATTTTTTTATTGTAATATTTGTTTGTTATGACAATTAAAGCGATACATATTTCACGGATTTCCAATTAATTTTAAATCATAATAACCTATAATATAATTAAATCACATGATTGAAATTGACAGATTAAACGACATCGAATTTACAATAAAAATTCAAATGATTTCACTCTGGTGTGGAAAATCGAACTAATGGATCAACAATGAAATTCCTACCATTTCGCCTGTTTTTACAATTTATGAGTTTATAATCTCAACCACATAGAACAACCTCCTTCGTATCTTCTCCATCCTACGTGACATTGGCGAAATAATCCGTGCTCATATCGCACAACTAAAAGCCATTAAACCTAAGAATTGAATTGAAATAGGACGAGTAATCAGAATGAAATTTCAAGAAATATTAGGGTATACTTTCGGGTGGAATCATCCCACTGTACAAATTAAATTAGTCATTCTATTCGTAGTGACGGAGCTGCTCGTAGCGCGTAAGCTGTACGGCGCGTTGTATTTGTTCGGTCTTAACGTATTAAGGAACTAAGTAGTGATGTGATGTGCTAAGTGCTGTAACGTTCACGGAGGATGCTTAATCCGTATGAGAATTAACGATTTTTCGCGGATTAATTCAACTATCAGACTATTTACGGTGGAATTGTAAACATTGAATCTAATAATCATTGTATAAACATGAAATTATTGTACATCTTTCTCTACGATTATGAAAATATAAATGACCATTTTCATACTGGAAAACAAGAACAAAGCCGAGTAAGTCTAAAAAGGCAATTTTGATAAACATATTTTTAGCTTATCTACACACGTAGCACCTCTGCCTTATACAGGCTTTATTGTCCCGAAGAATAAAAGGGGACAGTGAAAAAGCTGTGTATCCATATTCAACGTCCGAAGCAAAGCCCGGACACAGCAACTCACTGCTAAATATTGATGCAAAAGTCATAGGCAGAAAAGAGAAAGGAAATAATGACTTATATAGTCATTTCAAGATATTTTCGATGAGCTCGTTATGCGAGAAAGGAATACAAAATTAGAATTATTTTATTTTGATAGTTGATTTTATAATTCATGCAATTCTCAAATTAATGAACTTTAAAAGTAATCACATTAATATAAATTAAAATTATACGTTCAAATAATTAGTTGATAAAAGAGTAATAATAATTAATAAATAATAAAATAATAACGGAACAAAACTATATATTACTGATTAATTTATAAGATGTAAAAATTATATTAAATACCATATAATATTATCAATTTTCGCATTACGCGAGTTACAAAACTTTTACTGCCTTACTATAAAAGATTTAAACAGCCGTTAAACTCGTGTTTAAAAAATCCGTACTACAAATCCGCGTCTAAGCACAGTTTTGAGTTAAACATGCTTTAGATATAGATTAACATACGTTTAAGTGAGTTAAATAGATGTCTAAAATCTATTTCAGCTGTCAAATGTAACGTATAACATTTTATCAATAAGTTTTTTATGAGTTTATTAGCTGTTAAGCAATTTAGATAATATTTTAAGCGATGTTTAATTTTTAAACAGTGTTTAGCTAGACCCGTCTTGAACATGGTTTTAATGCGTCTTTTGTAGTATGACAGTTAAGGTCTAGAAACTCTTATTATTATTAGTATTTGTAGTCTCTTTTCTCCATTCATTATGTTTTAACACATATGCTATAGCTTACACGATTGGTCAATTACGTTATCACTTAAATTATAACAAAATACTATCGCATGAAAGTTAAAGTGTAAAGAACAAGGACGTTCGCGTGTCGGTTGTAATTTTTTCGTATTTAAAATACTCTATTTGAGGGTAAACAAAAGCGTGATCAGGCGACACCGATTACGTCCGCTAGTGCTGCCCTCTACCCGTAATCTAATAATAATTCGACTTGTAATTTGTTACCCTGACGCTTCGTAAGATTAACCGGCCATATGTAATACGGTATTTTCACTTACGATACAGGTTAAAAATGTTATGTTATTTTTGAAGTTTTTTTTTATTTCATGTTAATCTACATATAGATTACACTAACAATAGTTTAAAACTTGAATGATTCCATTTTTAACGGTAGCTTAAGATTTAAAAGATGAATCGACATTTTATGTAATAAAAACTTTTTTTAAAGAAATAAATCGCCTTTGAAAACGGAACAAGTAAAATATAGAGTAAAAAATATATATTTTTTTACAACATTTTGAAGTTGACACAATTTTTTATCCTTGCACTCGCACCAACAGCCTTAGCATTATTGGTCATTATCTGCTGTTATGTTAAAAAAAATATAGGTATAAAGTGTTAATGTTACTGACAGAGTTGCCTAGCAACAATAAGTTGATGTAAAGAGGGTGAGTATGGCGATATATTATTACAAGAGTTGGAAATAAAGACGCGGTCAATGAATCTAATGTCTTATTATTTGTAATTCACTTCTAAACTTTTTTAAAGTAGTTTTTTTTTAATTCACACGTAAATTTTCGTGCTATCTTTTGCTTTTCGTGGTCGATATTCCTAACACGGCCTTTGTTCGACGCTTTGTAAATAGCTTTAGTTGTAGCTTGGAAATAATATACTGTGAAAAAGCGTAATTATAGCTCAGACAATGCTAATGGGTAGTTTTGTGTAATTGTTCACGAACCATCAATCATACTGTTTACATACATTATGTTCGTATTTATTTTAGTTTTTTTATTGTTTATTTACTTACAACCTTTTATTCATCTGTAGCTACTAACTTAACTTTGAATGATGTACTAACGCAGACATAAAGTATGTTTCCATTTGACTACATTAAACACTTTTTTTATTCATTCCAAACACATCCAAACACATACGAGGGCGGAGTTGAGAGTATGATGTATGTAATAGACTTTAAATGTCTCTCAGATAGGCAAAAGCCTCCTCCTATAAAGGAGAAGGATAAAAGCTAAATCCACCACGCTGCTCTGCTGCAGGGCGATTATACATATGTTTATACATGGTCAGAATGTCTCCCGACAATTGCAAGTTTCCTCGCGATGTTTTCCTTAACCACCAAGCACGAGATTAATTTAAACACAAAAACACTTGTGAATTCAGCGGTGCCAGCCGGATCCGAATCCGGATTCATCGGTTGAGATCGATGTGATCTAATAGGCAATCTCGGCTCTTAGAGCAAGATGTGGTATTTTACAAAGATGCGTAACGTCGCACGCAAAAGCTAGTTGTACACAATTGATGTTTAAGAAAACGTGACTTTGTTTTGTACCAGGAAAATATGAATACACCGGACATATAAACTTGTATGTCTAGTGCATTATAACATTGTATTTATTTACCTTGTACAGTCTTAAATATCGTTATGACAATAATAGATACACACAATACACAAGGAGTGTGATATATTTAGACTTTTTGAATGTGTGAGTGATTTAATCATTGTATGATGTATCTGTGTGATGTTACACTTGCAATATAAGGTATATTTCGGATATGTGACATCAGTAAAATCAAACGTTGGGGATGTTGGCTATTATCATGTAAATCTATTATAGAATTTTGTTTAATTTATGATTTTTTAATTCTATCGCAAAATTATCACTCCAGTTTAATTTTTTTTTTGCGTTATATCTCGTTTACTCAGAAACATTATATCGCTGCTTTTCAAGAATACCGATACAACTAATAATGATGAATTTTAGCGATAGGGGTTTTTAAATTTCTTCATTAATGTGTTGGTGCATAGCTACAAAATTTAAGCGATCCCTTGATGTTATAACTTTATCGATTTAAAGAAAATTCATCATCGCAACTCTTTTCATGATATAACATCAAAGATTTATGGTCCTTTGACATACTTAGTTCTATTTGTTAGAATTTAGTATTACTACTATATTCTTGCAAATCAGCGTTATGTATTATTAGCTGCCAGCTAGCACGGTGTACCTACTAATTAAAATAAAAAAAAATAGATAAGTGTGCGCAGCCGTTCTAAGGTGATGCGATTACATACATATGACATTGGTTTTCATTTATTTAGATAATGTTATTATAATATACATAATGATTATAATATTCGCATTATGACTTGAATTTAATAAGTTTAAAATCTTGTGAACATTTAGTTAAAACATACATATATATGTAAGTAATCGGTTCTAAAACGGATATATAATATAATTTTAAAAAGGAATAAACGACAAAACTTCCTTCTATACATCAAATCGGACGCGATCCGATAAGTCAAGAAGGATTTCTTGAAAAATTTCCATAAGTAATATATCGTCGCGATAAAACGTTCGGGAGTTCGATATTAGGTTTTGATTTATAACCGTTCTCAGGGCCGAAATGGATGTGGCAGTAAGGACGAGCGTTACATACCGGGATGAACGTATCGAGGAACGAAATTGTCTTTTGAAAAATTAGTACAGCACGCGGCAGAAAACGTTCACACATCTCGTATTAGGCGAGGAATACACTAGTAAGTTTTGTTCTCAGACTTACATAAAGATTTCCGTAAGTTATTTTTCAACGATTTACACTTGTAAGAATTTATTGCCAGCGCCTTATTTTGGACAGTCATAGCTTTCTTTTAATATAATTACGAGAGTAAAACTTACGAATGTAATTCTAGCCTTAGAAAGATAATCTTCACTAGCTAGCTTCGGGTTCGTGGGGCGTGTTCTCTGTCACTCATATCTATCATAATATCATAATATTAAAAATGACTGCTTTTTTATTTTTAATAATAATTTATGTTAGTCATTTGTATAATGTTCCTTAAATTTGTTAACTGGTTATTTCATAAAAGGACGATTAACAAAATATCTCAAAGGCGTGTTTGATTAACATTTGAAATGCATAAAATATATTTAAAATCGCGACAACTATTATAAAAAAAAAACGAACAAATAGTGCTGCAACAAAAACCTTCAAAGACGAGAGTTGGCGTTGTCATTTCTTTTTATCGCAAAAAAAAAAACTATTTGATCCTTCAACGAACAAGTGCAGCGTTAACACTCCGACGCCGAGACGTCGGGGGCGTTTATATAAATAACGAGCCATTATATTAACTCTTTATAACAATACGAGGGAGCACAAAGCCGTACAGAAGCGCCTCTGAAAATATTACAAGCAACAATTTGCAAATTGAATCCTCCTGGCATAAAGCAAGACTCACACAATCACGTTAAACACATACAGTTACAAATATTGTGTATACGGTGTATAAACTACACCGTTGGTCTTTAGGGAGAATCGCTTTAACCGGAGGTGTGAAGTCGGCATAACAGATGCATTGTTATCGCTCCTATGTGACACACGCACACGCTCGTTGACGAATACAACGAATTTCTCGCTCAAGGCCAGGGTTGCCAGAATGATTGATATTTCCGGATAGTTGCAGGGCTGCATATGAGGTATTTTGATGATACAGTTCTCAATACAGATTATTTTTTCATAATTAGCAGGTGATATGATGATAAAAAGTAGCTTATGTGATATTCTGATGTAGAAGCTATATTACTTTAAAGTTTTATCAAAATATATTCGGTACTTTTTCGTAAAAGCGAAACACACATCCACCAATCAACTCATTCACAAACATTTGCATAATTTATAGTAGTAAGAATCACAAACTAACGAAGTTTATACACCCACTAAAATGTTCTTTATGTGCCCCTTTAGTGATATGACGCACGTCCTGACGATGTTCGAACTGATTCCATATATAAAAATATTAAAGCAACATCTTTAAAACTCTATGTAACAAAATCTTTCGTTTTTTTTTCTCTTTCGAATATTTGAAAAGTGTCTACAATAAAAAAAATTAACAATAAAAAATATGTTTTGTTTATTATATCATTAAAATTCTTTTGATACGCGTAATATGTACACAGCGGAAACATCACACATAAATAAATAATTAATCACACGACAAATTATCGCTAAAATTAGTTCAATAAATTATTACAGATGGTAACCTTATAATTACCCATATTGTATGTCAACTTGTCGATGTGTGCGTGCACCTCACACATGCGCAGTGTAGACTATTCTAAATCCTCACTAAGACATTCGAAACCGCAAATGAATATTACAAACACGCTGGCGATAGCTCGAATTTGTCTACTCATAGTATGAATTGCAACTCAATGTCGTTCTGTTTAATATAAACATATCACTCTATATTTACAATATCCATAGATTAAAATAATTAAAAATTAACGTTTGGATATAAAACATTTTAAGAATACCTTCCTTTTCGTTTTATTAAGATTAAAATGTAGAGACTAAGGCTACATTCTTTCAGTCTAATTAAAAAGTATTTATATTTAAAAATGTATAAAACAGTTGTACCGTGTAAAAGTGAATTTAAAATAAAGTAAGTAATTAGTCATAATATTATCATATTGTTTACGTTAACATTGTTTTCTTCGTTTGCATATTCAATACTTGCGTCATTTCAATATACATAAGAGTTTATACCTAAATTTCTTTAAACTTTGTAGGTACGAGTTTCCAATTGTTAGTACGTCTTTTTTTTTGTAGCGAACAATCATCAAATTTTCGAAGAACACTTTACTTAAATAAATATGATATATACTTTAGAGAAATAATATGCGTTATTTATAATTAAAAAAAAAATCGAAATATTATAATAAATTTATGTCATTATTTTGACCTAGTATATAAAATAACACATTTAATGTAATTTAGTCTTATTGCTTTTTTTTTATTTAAAATTTATTATCTTTGGTCAAAAATGGCGTCATACTAAACCGCGCCATTGTTCTAAGCCCGCGCTGTCAGTCAATAGACAATTAATGTTTCAACGGTGAGTCCTCGGGGAACTACAGTTGTATTGAATGCGAAATAAGGGTTGACAAACGTAATTTGAAATTTTCTATTTTGGGCATGTGTGTGTTTTGTTATTCACATGTGTAGGTGATGCGAAAAATAAAGCCGTCGATTCCTATTTATATTACAAAGAGCTACTTAATAAAAATTAATTTATATTGATTTCATAGAAGACAAGATGTATACATTATAATAATACACAAATTGATTTATATGAAATAGATAGTTCTCGCGGTTTCGGTCAGACAGAAAGGGAACTTTGAAACGGTCGTCTGATAAAACAAAATTTAAGTTTATCAACGCAAGCGAATCTGGATGATAAAGTTAGTTTTATATAATAAGTAATATATTACAGCTTATGTTATGTTAGGATTATGCAATATAAGCCAAGAAATATAAAAAAAATGTTATAACATGTGAAATAAACAATCCTTACGCTATTGTGGTAACGAGCTTGACCTCATAATGCTGTTTGAATATATTATATGTAATATACATAAACACTACGGAAAATACTGGAATAATATGTTTTAATATAATACAAAGAAATGTTACGTTAGTTTGTTTATTCAGATCCAGATCAAACTTATTACTTTCGCTGACACGAAAATTTTGAGATCTAATAGTATATTGAAATATTAACTACTGAATCGATTTAAATAAAATTTGGTACAGAAATAGTCTGGAATCTAGAAAGGACGGATGTTACTTTTTAATGCGAAATAAGGAATTAAAATAGGGGTATAATAATAATAATAATAAATAAGGGTAATTTTTTCTGTGTAGACGTAGTTCTTGGCTGCATCTAGTTTAAGTCCTTTTAGAGTTTTATTTAAATATGTTAAGTTATTAAGCCCTATTCGGACTGTTTTCTCTCGGACTCATTTTCAGGTCCGTGAAGTCTCGCACACAGTCACTAAAATGATCTCAGTCACGCGTAAACATTCATATATTCCAAACATACACCTCGCGTTCAGTCTCGTCGCAGTACATACAAGCTTATCAAATGTGAGCGTACAATTACGCATGTTCAATATGACAGAGTACGCGCATCTGAGAACGCGCAGTTTGTTCATGGCTTTATATAGTAGACGTCTTGAAGTACGCCACTAAAAACTTTCGTATTTATTTATAAGTAGCGTTCGTCTAGTGGTCGAAATTATTATAAAATATGCGTGTGTGTGTGTGTGTGTTAAATACAAGGTAGTGTGTGTGGTTTTTATTTAAAAATTTGATGTATCTTTTATGCAGAATTAAAAGAAAATATCAGCATTCTGTACTCCTTCCCTATATAAATTTTAAGTGTGCGAAATTTCATACTCCTCTTAAAAGTGCTAAAGAATGCACTTTTCTAGAATAGAAAGTGCATTCTTGATGATAAATATTTACATTTTTACATACATGTATATTGTATATATTATCACTTTAATAAACGTAAAGTATCAGCCCTAAGTGTCATGAATAGGGCGGGATGAGTATTTACGGGTGCAAATTACACGCGGTGTAGGCGCGGTGAGATAGCGTGCGTGTGTCGCCGAATTATCGACTCATTTTCTCGCTATGAGTAAGAATGATCATAGTTAGGGAGGTGATGGGGAAAGTAAAGTTATCGAGTTTCTTGCCGGATCTTCTCGGTAGAATTTACATTCCGAACCGGTGGTAGCTTTTCCTTAATTTAAGTACTTTTTGTTTCTTTAGACGATTCAAAAGTGCTTTTAAAAGCCTACTCGAATAAAGTATATTTTGATTTTAAATGATATATTTTTTGCAAGTTCTATGCATAGTATAGACAGAGTGCAGAATTAAAAGTTATACGGTATTTTAAGATAGCGTGCGTTTATTAGATCCTTTATACACGACAACTTTTAAGATAATTTTCTATATGATCCCGATTAGCGCTTCAGTATTATTGAAATTTATCACAATAAACCAACAAAATTTATGAGGCAGTTCATCTTTACGATAGTAAAAAGTGTAGGTCTTATTATAGTATAAATCGGAAATTATTTGTTTTTCTCACTTTCATGTCACGGCAAAATAAAGTAAAGCGTAGTATTACTATTACTTCAAGGTTCGGATTTACATTGGATTGTATCTTAATGAATAAAACTAATAAGTTTGAAAAAGCAGTATAAAGGAATATTTTACTAGAAACAACATCAATGAACAATAGTTTTAGTAAAGTACAATAACAGCCCCTTATATGTTCTGAAATATTTTTTCCAAAACCGATGAGAGATGAGAGCTTAAAGCTACTCCGTAGATCGGAATACATGATGTTAGAAAATAACCTTCAAACAATGTTATATTTATAAAACGGCAATCACCTCTCTAACTACACGGTCATTACCATGTCATGTCTCTATACACCCATTTAGTAAATGTCGAAGTATACACGAAAGCGTCTATCATTTTAATTTTTGCCAGGGAATGTGTGAAATATAAACCTGTGAAGGGGTGTTAACACTTGGACGAAAGTTAAAGTAAGCCATCTAAACTAATATTATATGGAAAGTTTTATTTTGAAATATTTTTATTATAATATTAATAAAAATTTTATATATTTTTAGGATAATTTGATAAATTTTAAAAATTATACAAGGTGGTCCCGAAGAAACGTCAGAACTTATATAGTCTATTTTTCTTAACTTGTCTTATATTAACAAATATGGCGATCTTTTATCCCCAGATAAAAGTTAAAGATGACGAATTGTAGATAGAATGATTGAACTGAATCATTTTTTATAATAAAAAAATATATATAATTTCAAAATAATGTTCGAAAATTTGTGATTTTCGTTCCGGCTATTATTATTAAATAAGACAAGTAAATAAAAACAGACTATAGGTTCATATCGATACACGTGTAGGCTTACCATTAATAAAAAATAATTAAAAAAAAAAAGTTTGGTTCTGTTTTTTTTTCAAATATCGATTCTGCTAACGCTGGTAAAATATCCAACACATTGGGTATGTGACACTGTTGACACTTTTTATATTCTATGGAAAAAATATGTATTGAAATGGAGAAAATTCATGTATCAGTGTATGTCTATCGCGCGTCGACTGCCGTGGGAATAATAAAAGGCAATTTGCCTCAATCTTGAGAGTGTAATGCAAAATAGGTTTACGGACTTATCCACTCCGGACCACTTCTATATATCGCCTTAGTAACCGAATCGAGTGCCATAGAACGGGACGGCGCGGAAGTGACATTTCTGCGGATGTACGAATTCGTCGTGATGAGAATAGACAATGATTTGCTATTTACGGACGCGAAAATGACTGTAGAGTCTGAAAATGACTCTTTACTAGGTATATAACCTGTATGTACTTAAATATAACATTTTTTTTATTACACAGTTTTTATCAGAGTTAAGAGTAACTTCATTCAACTTAGACAAAAATATTTTTGTATAACTAAGCTACCCTTGTTTCATGTTTAAATAATTATTACAATCAAAACTAATTATTACAATCGGTCTAATGTAACTGTCATTTTAATTATACATATGTTTTGGTATAATTATTTTACAAAATATGGAGTTTTCTCATTAGAATGAGAAACTTTGCGTATTTAATATTTTCATGTTATTTTTAACGTTACATATAATTTTTTTTATCATTACTAGTTGTTTTGTTAGTATAGAATCTTATAATTATAATAAATATAAAAGTTTGTTGAGGATGAAAATGTTTGGATTGATCGGTGTTTGTTGCTCTTTCAAGCAAAACTTCCGAACAGATTTTGATGAAACTTTAGAAGAATATAGTTTAGGCTAATTTTATCAACATAACTCGTGGGCGTAGCAGCCGGTGGAGGATTTTATATGTTACGTTTAATTCATTAATAATAAATGAGTTCGATGCCATTTTCGCATGCTGTATTCTAAGGAGCAGCCTCTCTATTACTTATTCAGATCCCGACGACGGTTCCACGGTAAGTAGTTTTTGATATTTTGTTCTTTCTGATTCGAAAACAAAAGTTTGTTACAATAAAGTTTCGTTTCAAGGTTGAAATAGTTTAAAGAATTCGATATTTGCTTTCAACTTGTCGAAACTAACTTTAATATTCGAGTTAAATTAAAAAGTAAAAGTAAAGTAACAGCATGTAAATATCCCACAGCTGGGCAAAGGCCTCCTCTCCTATTAAGGAGAAGGATTAGAGCTTAATCCACCACGCTGCTCCACTGCGGGTTGGCGGACATACATGTGTTAGAATTTCTCCCGGCACATATATAAACATATACGATGTTTTCCTTCACCGCTGAACTCGAGATGAATTTAAACACTTTAGCACGTGAAAAATTAGTAGTGCTAGCCGGGGTTTAAACCCACGGTCGTTGGTTGGGATCGACGTGCTCTAAATTATTAAATTAATACTGAAATTCGGAGTGAAGTAGATGCTTTTATCATTAAATTCTATAGATTTTCACCGGTTCAAGCGAAACCTCTACTGAGAAGAGCCGGCGAGAAAATCATTAGTTACTCTATTAAAAATATTTTGTACAATATTGTTGGATACAATTAGCTACAGTTATCCTTCGAGAATATTAACGCACTATCATTTCACGCTGCTTTATCATTAATATTATCAGACACGTTGGTGCAGTGGTCACTGCAATTGCCTGTAGCGCTAACGGTGGCGGGTTCGATCCCCGCTCACGGTAAATGTCTGTAATGACCATAAGGATGTTTGTCGTGGTCTGGGTGTTTGTGTTAGTGTTGTGTATGTTTCCGGTCCCCCGATACAAGGTCACAAGATCTTAATGGGGGCCGTTGAGTGTGATGCGTTTATTTATTTATTTATTTATTATTAATCATGAGCTGAATATTAATATGAGTTGAATAGCTTTAAATTTATGAAAATTTATAACACAAGATAATAACTTTATTAAAACATTTTTGATATAAATGATCGTATTAAATTTGAATGAACCATGATCGTTTTGAAAGTAAAACAATGCGAGACGCTCCATGTGGGCGAACACAATAAGGGGCATAGGCGGTAGCGTTCATCGTTTACGTGTCATACTGGCTGAGTTTATTGATCTTTAATGTAGACACATTCGAACATTTGACTCATAAGCTCATGACACCTTTTAAATTATAAAATTACGTGAGAACAGATAACAATTAGAATAAAGGTGTGCATTGAAACTAATATAAGGATTTTTATTTTTTATGCATAATAAAAAATATGTTAGCATTATGCTCTCCTGCTCTATATTAACTATAAGAGTGCAAAATTTCATACTCTTCCGTCCGAATAATTTTCGTAATAAGGGGTACAAAATTTTTGGTTCATGTAATAATATATAGAAATGACTGAGGAAAGTGCAGTATAGTAAGAGAAAGAAGTCGCAATTACATTCCACAGTCAACAAGCGTGCACACATAAATCAAATACGGCTAAGTTTATTTCTATTGTAATAACGCTTTATTATGCGCAGCGCGACCCGCGCGTCCGCCCCGATGTGCTTCGGACGTATGAATTTAAAAACTTATTCAAACTCTTTGGTATAGCTGTGTTGTATTATGTTAAGTCTTTGCTTTAAATTTTAAGTTTTTTTTTTCTAACATTCATCATTTATTTTTAATAACATCATTCTATCTTGTATGTTATAATTAATTTAAATCCATAATTATATTAAACTAGTAGGTACGTCTTCGCAAACAACTAGATTGTTTTGAGTTTTAATTTACCATTTTTATTTTCTCTATTCAAATCTAAGGATTAATACGACGTAGCAAATCGCACACAAAAAAGCTTATCACAAAATATAAAAAATAAGATAAGAAAAGATAATGGAAGATTAAAGGAAAAATTACATGCAACAAGTGAAACAGGAACGCGGTTCTATGACTAAGTAGCGGCATTAGTTCAACAAAGACTTCATTGGAAGCTCCAACGACTACAGCCGTAGAGTGTAAGCTCTTGCTCTTAAGTTACAAAGAAAAAAATAGATCCGCTATAAGTATGTATGATAATAACAAGAGTCTAGGCGCATAACAATTTTTAGTACGCACTTTTGTAATCTACTTTTGTATGCAGCTTCGTTCGGATTAATGTAGATTTTGTTACGACGTAAGACCGTCTAGCGCGAGAATTACACTAATAAGTTTTGCTCTCAAATATTCATAATAAAGATTTACATAAGTTATTTCTCATTGCTTTACACTTGAAGGGATTTGCTGTCAGTGTCTTATTTTTGATATTCACAGATTTCGTAACTACTTACGACGTATCTGTTATAAGGGTACATCGGTATCGAGAGTAAAATTTACAAATGTAATTCTCATCTAAACTATTTTATTTATATGACAGGTACGACAAGCGCGCCACTTATATAAACTGAATATATACATATATGTTATACTATGCCCAATATATTCACATGATGGATTGATGCAGGGTATGACAGGACACAAGATATGAACAAAAAAAATGGTTTCATATTGGATCGATATTTTAAATGTTCATTTTACATTTTTTTTGTATGTTTTGTAATTATATTACTGAAAGCAATAATTTGTACCGATCCAATTCCATTTCACTGCGTGGAAGACGTAACGAGTACCCGAATTCAACTTTGCTTTAATCGGAAAACTTAAAGCGCGCGCTATCTTAATCTCTCAGAGGAAACAATATAAACAAATGACATGGGAAATTAAACCTTAATAAATCCCACAAGTCATATCACGTTTTTGCGTTACTAAAATTTATATTTCAAAATTACATTTCTGAAACATTTTATTAATTGTGTGGAAATGTGTGTTTTAAGTTTTTTTAAGTTACTTATTTGCTGTTAGCCTTTTCGATGCTTGTTAAGAAACAAATATATTTTAAATTAGAATATTTGTATTAAAACTTCTGTACTGGGTTAATATTCTAAAATTTTCTTACATACATATTTTAAACAGAGTATAAGATACTAACAGTTTAGCCTTTGATTTTTTTTTACGGCCAACATACGACGACTTTGTGACGTCGCGCGGTGACTAGCTATGACGCCTTTAAACGTCGTGAAAATGAACGACGTGCATCGTGAAAAATTACGACATGACGTTGCATTTTTTGCTTGATTTTAAAAAGAAAAATCATAGGATCGTGCAATGTTTCGACATTGCATCTGAGTTTTTTATGATGGACTTCGTAGATTTTTGAAGTCGTACATACCAGGGCGTGATTTGTGTCTTATGGTAAATCGTGGGTTTATGTCTTGGAATTTACACAGCGTTCCTATCGGAAAATACGGAAAATATTTGCATTCGCAATTATCAACTGCACTATTATTTTTACGCGAAACTAAGGTGTTAGATCAAGTTAATAGAATTAAAAAACAAACTCGATTACGACTACGTAATATTCAGCGTATAATTGCTATCATAGTCACAAGTCGGGACCGTCGATATTAAATTTGCGGTCGAAATCCGTCGAAGTAGACTTATTGACAGTCCATAATGGAATTAGCATCTCTTTCAACGTTCGCCCGAACAGACATCTCCAAACAGACTTTACATAGTTTAACGAATTATCTTTAATCTCCCTTCGAAACTTTCGGTTCGTTAATTTGATCGACAGCGTCATTGAACATCGGGAGGATATAATATAATTTTCCTAATAGAATTGACATTGATAAATTATTATTATCTAAATCTGGTAATATCAAATAACGTGAAGAAGTTCAAAGGGGGAAAAGTTAAATCCAACAAATCAGGCGTATTCAAGCGATTTTAATTAATTTAAAACTATTGACTTCTAAATTTTGTATGTTTGCAACATTATAACAGTTGGTTTCTGATTACTTATTCTGCTAAAGCGCCTTTTATAAGCATTATAATGTAGCACATTTTAATTACTTAAAAAGTCACTTACAGAGAGCGGCGATGTTAAAATATAAACTAAAACACATGCTTAAAAACCACGTGAATCAATAGTCATATTGACTATATATATAACGATAATAAGTATCATAAATTTTATCATGGATCATGAATTAACACGACACAAATTATAAAGGCGTATATTACGAAGCACACAATCGTGCTGCGAGGCGCTAACCGTTGGCAGCATAATTTACACTCGGAACTAATATTTCGGTGAGCATGTACGGACGTGTGACGTCATTGAGTAATTTGCCATGCGTTTTCAGCACGCGATATGCCGGCTTAAAGACGTGTTCACACGCGTAAATTAACGATTTAGTTTTCAATGGAAAATAAAATTATTTATAAATAGAATTTTGTTTAATTTTAACGACATATAAAAGAATTTGAGACTTAAATATATGTACATACGAGTTTGTCTAGGAAGTGTTAATACACACATTGCGAACTTTTAGATCTTAACATCATTAAACTCTTATTTTACCTCTTTAGGGATTTCTGTCCCGTCGCAAGGTTCTAAATTAAAGTGCATACATTTCTTTATTATTTGTTCAGCGGCTTAATCTTGAAAAAATAAAAATTGACAGACGCGTTGGCGCAATGGTCACTGCAACGGATTAAAGCGCTAACGGTCGCGGGTTCGATCCCCGCTCACGGCAAACGTGTGTATTGGCCATACAGATGTTTTTCGTGGTCTGGGTGTTTGTGTTAGTGTTGTGAGTGTTGCCGGACCCCCGACACAAGGTCATGAGATCTTAATGGGGGCAGTTGAGTGTGATGCGTTATTTATTTATTTTATTTACATATGAGTTTCAAAGAAAGCGTTCAAACATTATACCATATATTTTTTAACGTTAACAAAATCAGAGTGTAAAATTATTGCATAATAAAAGAAACGATATTAAAAAAGTAAAATCGTGTTGTAAAATAGTTTAACGAGCTATTGGCTACAGAGAAGAGAGTCGCATAGTGTAAAGTTTAAAAGTAAGCGATACAATCTTTTCCCCTTTTGTTTGATAATGGCCATTTTTCTCCAACTAAGAACTAGCGGCGCTTAGCTTTTTCTTGTTTTTCTTAAAAAAAACTTTCTGACGATTCGAGTTTCAGTGCACTTCCATAGAGACTGATTTCGACCGCTGTTGAATGAATGAGGAATGACTGCTCAAAGTGGATTGTTGTGTGATCGAATGAATGAATGGTTAATAATTAACTTAATAGAGTTTTACTTATTATATTATCATGCCTTTGTTATTTTCTTATTGTTATTGAACGGGACACTAAAATCACTGCATTTTATACTTATTTTTCTCTCTATATTACAAATTTTTATTGCATCAATTTGAGACAAAAAAATAATTTATAAATCACTAACACAGTAAAAAAGGAGTGAAACTTTTGTTTCAATTTCAATTTATCCGTTAAGTATTAACAGATTAAAAGAACACGAATAATTCCGTATTTGAAAAGTGTTAATGTATACGATTTTTGTGTTTTTTTTAACGAGGTTAAAAAATAAATAAATTCCTTTATTAATAAATCACATCTCCACATTCGAATATTTGAATATTGTATTGTATACCTATCACCATGTTGTTTCGGAAGCTTTACTTTATTATTCGTGTAATGAATGGCGAGATTTATTTGTATAATATTGAATAGCGTTATTAATACATTTACATTTTATGTCCAATATATTTCATTGCAAGAATAATGTTTCATTTTGATTTATTCATATTTAATCATTCGGTTTCAATTCAAATTTCATAAAATAGAACATGTTTTTTTTTAATATATCTATTTTTATAAGTCCGTTTTATAATATATAGGTTTGGAATAAATATTTTTATTAAAAAAATGTACATTTTAACCTTATGATACTGTGTGCGGTATATGTACAATGAAAAAAAAAGCTTACATAATTTTTTTAAATTATGTATATTATATTATTTGAGATTATATCATCTTGACGTTTCGAATACTTCATCGATTGCGGTATATATATACATTATAAAGCTACATAATTTGTTCGAACTAAAAAATTATTTCGTGTTTGATAGTTTATTGAGGAGGCTATATTACATCACGTTACGACACATAGGAGCAAAGCAGTAACCAAACACAGTAACCAAGTACGAAATTTCATACACCCCCGTCCGCAATTCTCATTTAAAGGGGTATACAATTTTAGCCTCACGTATTGATATACGTATATCGATAAAATATAATTGATTAGTATGGCTCGTGGGTTAGAGTTTAGCATCCTCGCGCGTTTACATGTTCCGTCTGTCTGCATTCGTTAAATTTATTGACACATGTACTCGATATGCAGACCTCGTCCGGTCCAACCTCAAACCAAACAGACTGACACGTGTTCAAGAATAAAACTCGAATATCAATCAATTGTTATTCAAGCGAAATGTCATGTGGAGAAATAATAAAAGGGAATTCTTCGTTTTACGAAGTTCGAAATGAATAATGACGTCATAGCTTGATGTGAGTATACCCATTGGCGGTTCAATGTTACTATGGACAGACGGACTTATTACAGTGTACTAAACGCGTTTCGCGGTTTTAACTGTCTTTGTGCGTACCCGTACCGTGATGTTTAAGGTTGTTGCTTCGCTCCTATAACTGTGGTGAGGTTTTATATAGCCTAAAGGTTAACCATCGGCTAAAATACTCAGACGGTACATAATTTTAACTTAATGGCTACTTGAAATTAAATTGTGTTTTCGGACCACTATTCATAACCAGAGTTCTAATACCCTAGTGGTTACAAAACGCCACACAAAACCTATTATATTGGGTTCAAATCCCGTCTTGCACGCTAAGTATTTAAGTTAATTTCTATTTAAATTCATTTCGTGCTCGGTAAAGAAAAACATCGTAACAGAAGAATATTCTAACACATGTATATTGCATATCCATTTATTTAATAAGACAGGAGGTCTTTGCTCAGCAGTGGGACATTTACAGGCTAAAGTTACATTCCCAACTGAACTTGCCACATACGTGCATATCCCTTGACTTTCTTAGCTTGAATGGTCATTCTAAAACGTTCAACATTGAGACGCGTCACTTTTCAGATGATGATTCTGATTGGCGAATGGAAACTGAGGAGTAATTGAGTTAAACAGTCACGTAATACGAGAATCCATTGGATACAATAGCAGAAAAGTGTCACTATGGATCGTGGGAAATGTTACGAATGTTACTGGGAACGAACGACATTTACAAGTAAATCTGTGACATATTTTAATAGTGAAAAAGTATTTATATTTACGGTAATGCACGATTCGCGTTTTAATATAGTTCGTTAATAGCATTTAGTTGAAAACTTTATGCAACATTTTTAATGTTTCTTGCGTTCGTATGTACGATATAAACTCTGGAACCACTGCACGTACATATATTAAAAATTAATATTTGAAATGTACATTATCATCTACGATCATAGGTTCTATTTTATGTAAATATACATTTAAAAGACATTTACCTATGTATATATTATTGTAAATAAGAAACATCATATAGCGGCAAAACATTATTATAAGTGTACACTCTTTGAAAGTTTCAACTCTATCTATTACGGTTTATGAGATATAACTTGCAAACAGATAGACAGAGGGAGGGACAGCCAGAGCCTTATTAACAAGGTCCCAGTTCATTCGCAAATCGAAAACAAGAAACTGACTTCAATAGCGAAATACGACATTTATTTTACGTATATGACAGACGTATTTCGGTAATTTTGTTTTTATTTAGTTTTAAAAACAAAATTACCGAAATATTAGACATATTATTATTAACGACTAAATTGACTGTTATAAAAACCGGTCAATGAGATAAAAGTAGACAAACCTTGGAGGTAATAAAGATAAAATAAAATTTGAACAACACAACGAATTGAAAATCTCCTCCTTTATGAAGTAGAAAACGTCAGTACAAACCGCATTTTAATGATCGTTATAAAACAAAATTCACTACAATCTTTACAAGCTGTTATACATTGATAAATAGTGATAAAAATGCAAGCTCGTCGTAACCGGCATTATCTCTAACACTAAACGATCGTCGGGATGTGTCTATTAAATCATGACACGGCAGTCGTAATGAATTACTACCTTCCCAAGGGCCACGGAACCGACGGAATCGTGATAAAATTGTTATATTATTATATATTTTTGATATTTGAAGTAAGAATACTTGGGGGTATCAAAAATATAACTAACTACGAACTATCCAAAAAAACTCAATTTTATATCGTTTGGCCAACACTTATAATAAATTTTACGTTGATATAGACTTATTTTATCTATCTAAAAGGGTAATCAAAAAAAGCAGTAAAAAATAAATAGGTTAATACTCAATTACCCAATCATCTACACACACCACATACACTTCCACACAAACTCACTGATAATAAGAACAATCCAAACTGATCAGTGCCTATTTCTCAAATCATGTTATTATTATTCTTATCATATTATTAACAGGTGATTGTTAAAAAAAAAAAAAAAAACAAAAAAGAATCTCCAAAAAAAAAAAAAACAAAAAAACAAAAAATCCTATTTTGGTCATATTTATTGTCTTATATTGTTAAACGTTTATATAAAAATATTAACACTGTTGGATTGCCAAATAAAAAAAAATCTATAATACATGGTACAGGTAGAGCCTAGCTAAAGCCTAATGACTACAGCTCGTATACAGGCTGGCTTGATCGGGGCAGTATCTCACTCTCACAGAAGAACGGCGTTTCGTATGGTAGGTGAGTGAGTCGAAGACCTAATCCTCTACCTCTACCCACTCCTTCTAGACGTCCTATTCCATTTCCTACATTCCTTTCTAAGCTGGTAACGTATTTGTGGCTTCTCTGGTGCTGTAAGTGTCCACGGGCGGCGGTGCTCATTTAACACCAGTTGTCCCGCTTGACGGTAAGCCAGCTATTTTTATATATAATAAAGAAATCTATATATTATTTAATCAATCGCAGTAATTAATACTAAACTGATTACATTTAAAATCTGTCTGAAACGAGTTACCTTAATTAGTAATTAGAATTTCTTTTCATACAATTCTCTGGTTCGTAATAATCTGTGATTTTAAAAATGAAACAGGACCATTCTTTTAACATTTCGTGACATAAAAATTTTGACGAACGGCCAAAGTCTCAAGTGTAAAACGTTTTTTTGCATTTTATACCTTAAAAATTTAATTTTTGTATTCGTTCATTTTAGTACTAAGCTTGCGATATCAAGCTTTTACCGGTGTTCATTATTCTAATTATTTCAGAAACTAATCCGATACTATCCCATAACTCAATATATAAAAAATAATGTTTGTTTAATTATAAATATCCCAGTCGAGCAAATACACTCATACCGCAGCCCGGATGAACCACAAATGCTTTTTTAGTTCTTCTTTCTCGCAAAACCTACTGAATAGCTTTCGATGAAATACAGAAGACTTTACAATAATAAAGCGAATACATCAGGATATCGCGTACGCTGTTTTTATCAACATACCTCACCAACGGAGCCATGGACGGAAGCAAGTAATCATGTAATGTTATAAACTTTATCTTTTCTTTATTTCATTTGTGTGGCTAATTTAATAGCTGATTGACGGTATATCAATTAATTAATTATGTTTATTACTTAAAGCTGAGATGGTTTAGTGGTTAGAACACGTCGATCTCAATTTATGACCAAGGATTAATATACCGGTTAGTATAGCTGAATTTTCAAGTGCTAAATTTATGTTTAAATTCATGTTGTACTCGGCAGTGAAGGAAAACATTGTAAGGAAAGTTTAGGAGCATGTACCGGGAAAAATTCTGATATACTTATATTTGCCAAAGCGCAGTGGAGCAGCGTGGTGGATTAAGCTCTAAACTTTCTTCTTAATACGAGAAGCAGCCAATGCCCGGGAGAGGGACGTTTACAGGCTGTTACTTTACTATAATTTTTGCACTTTAATAGTTTTACATTTTACACACCCCATTTTTATAAATCTCTCTAGATTATATATTATAGTCATGGAAATGGCCGTTTTAAGCTGAACTATCGCCAGGATGTCTAATACGTCATTACGCAGCGATCGCAATGGTTTACTGCCTTCCTGTAAATGGCCACAAAACTAGCGGAGTCTAAACTTATATAATGAAACCCAAGCTAATTTCTCTTCTTCGACAAAAGAATCCCGCCAAATTTGTCTTATACGGTTAATTTTCAGTTTGATGTATGGCTTTTTATGTAGTGTTTAATTTTTTGCTTGACATTCAAGAAGAATATTCCTAATTTAAATATAACTATTTTGATTTTTCCGCCAAAATTTAAAGTCGAAATATTCTTTCAACATACGTACAATGCACGTCTTTACGAAATACAATAGATAAAAAATAATTAACATTTTTTTTCAGAATCGTCTTCGTTCAAAGACAAGATGATTTATAAAGATGTCAGTGTCACACGTCCCGCCTTGGCAGTTTCATTTTGAATATCAGTTTTGCATTGATACAACAATTCACGAGTTACAACATCGTATTTATAATTTACGCGTTACGCTCGATCTTAATGCTTTCATTTATTGCAAAACTGTTTGCTAATTGCGTTCAGAAATTGTAATTTGAATTATTTTAGATTGTTCACTTCGATGTTGTAACATTAAGTACCTATTGAGCATTTAATTACTGTTTAATAATTGTTTCAATAAACGTTTTGTAGGAATATTTCTTCTCTATATTAGCGATTTTTATTTAAAGCATTTTCTTATAAATCTTTTGCGGCATCTGCTTATTGTTTCATATTGATCAATTTACTAACTTCTAAACGATTGTCATCTGATTTCTCCAATCGTTGAAGGAAAGTTTTTTTAATTACAATTTCTGTACCATTACTAAATATTTACGATAACTTAACGTGATTTTCCAATAGCAAAGAGACCGAGAGATATCAAGACTTAGAATAGAATAGTACACATACAAATAGATAACTGACTTCGTTTATACTGAAACCGCATTTGGCATTAATGATATTTTCGTTTAATATTTTTTAAAATCACACTATTTAAATGGATTTAAATCGCATACATTAATTACCATTATCGTCCCGAAGTTTCGAACACTTTACGGCTATCGTGGTCACGGACCAATTTAAAATGGTTTTATTTCGGTACGTTCGTGCCACTATCAGAGAGTTCGTCATTTATTATCGTCGTTATCGATTTATCTGAAAGCCTTTTACCCACAACACCGGCTAATGTCCTACCGAAACAATAGGTATTGTTCATACTACATTTTTTCATGCACACAACCAATTATAAGCTGAGTGCCGTGAGGACCGTCGGAGGTGACGAATGACGCGCCACCGTTCCAAATCCGTTATGCATTGGTATTCGGGAACCGAATGCTCGCCTGTTAAGTGACAATACTATTTATACAATCGACCATCATCCAATGAACCCCCGACGTGTAACGATTAGGACGATTTTAGAACGTACATTCGTACGGAAAAAATGTCTCTTTAAACTGGTGTCGTTTTATTTCTAGTACGCTAATGACCGATGCGTCAGTCGGTTTTTTTGTACAATGGGTCGAACAATAAACATTTGTTTAACTAATGGATGTATTAACACGGTTATGTAATTCTAGAGACGGATTAAGGAATTCAAATGATTGCATAACTATTATAGCATCTCATTCTCATTTTTTTTTTAATATGAAATTAATCAATTCATACGTTCTTTGGCTGTTTCATTAATGTTACATTAAAGTTACGTTATTAGCAAAATGGCTATAATAAAGAGAATTTGTTCTTGATAATATGATTATACTTATGTATATAAAACTAAAGAGTTTTATTTAACGTGTCGAAAAAAATGCGTTAAATACCTCGTTAGTTAAAATTATAATACATCTATTCTAATATAAAGAGACAAAATTTGTTTGTTAGTTTGGAGGGGGTAATCTCTGAAGCTAATGATCCGATTTGAAAAATTCTTTATGCGTTTGATAGCCTGCCTACTGAGAATGGTTATTACACGCTACGACCCACACGAGTGAAGCAGAAACCATAAAAGCGAGTGAAACCGTGAGGAGAGCTACTAAGTAAACCATAAAACATTAAGCCATCCAGCCTACCATTTAGCAAGTAGCAAAATTTAGTGCGAATAGAGTGAGGCAATGGTCTAAGATATAATGCCAAAAAAGTTTTAATTTTTTTTCATTTTTACCAAACACGAAGAGAATTTTCAACCAGTACCCCATCAAATATCGCATACCGATCATATATTATAAATTCCACGATACCCATCAAGTCTCTAACGTCGAAATTGTATAAGTCGAAGCGTGTCCGATCGTAGGGAATGCGTCGATTTCCCCGAGAATCCGTGAACCCCACCCTTCGCGTGGAATCGATAAAACAATTCACAGAGCGATTTTTCATGCGAGTCACTCACAAGCCTATCCGAAAATGCGATCTTAATATCGCGAGAGAACGTTGAGCGTCCACAGCGATGTAGATATATTGCGCGATATCATTCTATATTATTTACTTCTACGATACATTTGTCGTAACGCACATAAATAATTAATATATAATGCGTAGTTTTTAGTCCGCCAACCCGCAGTGGAGTAGCTGCGGTAGATTAAGAGCTAAACCATTCATTCATTCATTTCATTCTTTAATAGGAGAGGAGGCTTTTACCCAACAGTGGGATATCAACAGGCTGTTATTTTACTTTTTACTTTTAAATAATATTAAATTATTACTTAAACCAAAACGTAATATTTGAGTTTATTACTAATAAAGGTTTTGGAAATATTTATAATTAAAATTAATTTTTAAATGAATTATATAAGAATTTACGTGACTTTGATTAAAATACCTCTAAAAATAATGAATTAGCAATAAGATGGATTAGTGCTTAATATTTATTTCACAAGTAAGATGGCGCCGCTATTTCAAGAGCATCGTTCGAATTGTTTGTCACCGTCGTAAATCGAAGGTCGCGATTGGTCAATATCGATTTCTCGTGTCAAATTGTTTTAATTCTAAAGCCTGAAACATATTAACGAGATGCGACTTATAGTCACTGACAAACGCTACTTATGCTATATGTGGTCAAAAATACTGTATAGAAATTTGTAAACTGTCAGCAATAAGTTTCGGACGTGACCTTGACTCTTAAGTTTAGAAATATAACATAATATGTTTTAAATAAAACACATCTTGACAGACGCGTCGTTTTATTAAGCATCTTTATTAAGTACGTCACGTTTCTTCAATCTATATAATTGTTAATGACTGTAGGGATGAACAATGCTGGTCAGTCTTATTAGCATCTTGTATCGATGACGTATCGCACTAATATCACACCATTTAAAATGATCGTTAGACGAATAGAAACATCAATCCTAGATTTCCATTATCCCTTAAAAGTTGCGTAGACAAGGAATAATTTTCGGGGTAGATTTTTATCCTTCGAAACATCTTTATGCATTCTGTACTCGTTTTGAATGCATAACGAATACGAAGGACTAAAATTGCCGCGTATAAAAGTCTCCGATCAAAGGACAAAAGAACTTCACCTGTGCAAGCCATTGATTTGTTTCTGACTTATTGTAGCACACCAAAAAATAATTCTAGGCTTAGAATACTCTAGACTTTTTTTAAAACACTAGACATACACGTTGGCGCAGTGGTCATTGCAACTGTCTCAAGCGCTAACGGTCGCGGGTTCGATCCCCGCTCACGGCAAATATCTGTATGGCCATACGGATGTTTGTCGTGGTCTGGGTGTTTGTGTTAGTGCTGTGTTTCCGGACCCCCGACACAAGGTCACGCGATCTTAATGGGGGCCGTTGAGTGTGTTTCGTTTATTTATAAAAAAAGTCTTGACCAATAATATAATTCACTCTTAAAGATCTGCGTGCTATTTTTTAGTGGTAGATAAGTATTAATATCGCTAGCGTGACAGGGCACGCATCAATCAAGCGGTTCAGCCGCCCACATTGGCAATAATATTCATTGAGATACAGAGATCGAGTCCTGACCTACCGTAATGTGACGTGTCTTTAGAATTCATTTTCGTAGTTATTTCCGAAATAAACTAATCTTTTAGATTTCGGCATTGTAAGAATGTTATAGCATATTTGAGGCCATTGACATTATGTTTAATGATTGTAATTTAAAAGAAAAAAGTGTGAAAACAATTGACGAGGTTCAGTACTAGTTAGTTATTAAAACATTAATATTTCTTTAGAATTTAATGAAGTAATATTTTTCATGGAACGTTGCTATTAGCTGAGTAAGGGTATTTAAATTTCGTTTGAATCCAAAATTAAAAAAAGGTCAGTGATTTTTTATTAATTAAAAAAAACGGTAAGAGACTTCATTATCGTGTTTAAGAAACATTAGTTCTACCAATTTTTTTATATATGTAGTTATATATTTAAATATAAAACATATTTATTTTATCCGTAATGTTATTACGAGGATAACATATTATATAATATTATTACGAAGATAACAAAAAAGAATCCTTTGTGAAGAACGCGAATATATTTTAAAAGCGAAAATTTAACGCTACAAATTAAAATTAGCGATGTCGTTAATTACAGGGTCTGTTGAACTCGACTTAAAAATACTGTTCTCATTAATTCGGTTACATTTAAAACATTTAAATTAACTTTGTACTGATACAAAAGTAACAATAACGACGATGTGTTTGCGATGCGGGTTTTAATATATAATTAACTTAAATAATTAAATATAAGTAAAAGATTTTTATCTCTAATATATAGTTTAAGGATTTTATTCTTAATCGATTTACGAATTTAAACAATTCATTTTGCATGGAATCCTTTTTAGCGAATGCCTACCTTATGGTAATTATCTTTCAAATTTCAGCGTAATCCATTTAAACTGTGTGTTGATAAATGAGTAACGACTGTCTTTAACGAATACAAAATAAATAAATTGAAAATTTAAAAAAAAATTAGAATATTTTGCTGTCAGTGTTGTACAAAATAATCGAACAAGAAATATAGTTTGATACAACTAAAAGCCATTAATCAAGGAATTGAATTGAATTGAAGAAATATTGTATAATAATGCAACTTCTTATAAATATCTTACTACTGAGGAAAGGCTTTCTACAGTGGTAGTTACTAGGCTGCTTCTTTGCGGAACTCTATGTACATATTTACATTTTTATTCTCTTCGTTAAAAATAAAAAAATATTTTTCCGATGTCCCCCTAAAAAGCTTCCAAGCAAGACGATTCACGTTCATTTTCTTGTAAATTCATGTTTTTTCGGAAAATTTCCATCAATTAATCTAAAAATTAACGTTCGCTCTTGAAATATCAAGAACTTTCCTTCTGAAATCATGTCCAATGATAGTTAATATCGACGTATTCTATTCACTGGGCCATCTCATCACAGATATATTTGTTAAATCATTTATGTTGCTAGACAACGTACCTATAAGCCGATTTAGACAAAGAGGGGAATTGCGGAGGATGAACTACATAGGAAGAGAGGATGTTGTAATTTGCGCTTCATATTATAACACCGCAACGTTCTAGTTGTGTTAATTCATTTGTATGTTGCGTTAGGACAATTGAAATGTACTCTAAGTGAGCTATGTAGTAAAAATATGTACCGATTGACGAATTCGTTTCTTGATAAGTCACATCTGAAGGCAATGCCTTGATATGATCACGTGTGTAAGTCATTTTCATACATTTTGATTTCTCTATTAAAAATTGATACCACACATCACTATTACGACATAACTTTCTGCCTGTTTCGTATTTAATCATATCCATAAAACAAAAATCTTCATAAACTATTGTATAAAGAAAAAAAAATCTAAAAGTTTTAAACAATCAAAAGTTACATAATTATTATTAATATTACATCAAGAAAACTGTTTGTTGTTAAATAACAAATAAACCCAAACAAAACTTAACGATAAATCATCAAATTTATATTATATACAAGTAAACCGCAACTTCCGACAAAGCCATCGAAAATTCCAAACTGGTATCCCATGAAACCTATTCAGCCAGACCCGTGGGCCGCAGACATCGGCCCATCGAATATTTCGCGATCCGCGATCTGCCCATAAATAAACCATTCGCGTATTCGCGCCCCGAACGATACGCCGCCGCCATGATTCATCGTGTTATAATTCAGAACCAGAAAATTACGCACGGCGAACGAAAAGTTGCGTTATTGCCGATATTAAAGCCGAAGAGGCACGGGTGTAGGAAATAGTGAATTATCGTTCGCCCCCCTACCCGGGAGGCGGTGGGGCGACAATGTACGAATGTACCCGGAAACAAAAGTGCGAATAGTAATGAAATTAATCTCTGTTACGAATGACGTTTATTGTTTTATTCCTTCTCCTCGCCTTTCCTTGTTTTTGGAAGTCATGTTCCTAATGGAATATGAAAGTAAGATTCGGTATGCGGGATGAATTATTGCGGGAAGCTTTACGTATCATATTCGGCGCGGATTTCGTGATTTGTTACCGAGGGAAGCGGTAAAATTAAGAACATTTTTTCGTCATCATTAAAGAACAATACGTATTAACTTAATAATTTATCGCCTAGTTGTAGCTATACTAATATTATAAAGTTTGTTTGTTTGAACGCGTTAATCTCAGAAAATACTGGTTTGAATGGAAAAAATATTTTTGTGTTAGATAATTTATTTGTTGTGGAAGGCTATAGGCTATATTACATCACGCTACGCAAGGGACAGCTGGTTTCAATATAACATTGTACTGTACTAAAATATATATTGCCATCGATACACATGTATCTTAAGAATGGAGATCATAAAAGTTTTATGTCCCGTCAATTCAATAACAGCTTTACGAGCGTCAAAGTATATTCGCGTACAAAATACCGTGTAATCACGCATAGAGCGAGTTTCCGGTACAAATGAATCGAAATGAACATCCCTCGAGTTTCCGTCGTGTTGCTAGCGGATCAAAGATGATATATTTGTGCTAATTTTTCTCGATGATTGTACTCTATGTGGGAATTTATCCGACGAATATAAATCGTAAGTGTGTCTTATAGCTTATGTTTTTAATGTATGATAATTTTAATAAATTTTACTTAATTTTTTGTTATATTGGACAGGACAAGAATATATATTTTCCGTGTTATTATCAAGTAAAATATTGTAAGATAATTTTTAATTAGTTAACTTTAATCTCGTTAAAGTTTTTATTAAAAGAAAAAAGAGACGTCTGACTTATTACACCCATATCCATACTGATACATATTGAAGTGTCCGTTTGTACATTTTAATTAACAGCTATTCACTAAATGCATATAAAATTATATACGGTACTATATATATATATATATATATATATATATATATATATATATATATATATATATATATATATATATATATATATATAATCCCTCTATTGTTCGTGTCCGTCCGTTTCTTTCAGCTAATTTTAAGTTTATTTATAAAAAATAGCGGACGGGACACCTAATGTTAAGTGATAACTATCGCTCATAGACACTTGCAGCACCAGAGGTGGCAACAAATGAAGGTTGAAGGTAATAGGATGTAAGAAAAGGAACGGAAGAGGGCGTTAGAGTTCCGGTTCGCTCACACACCTTACCAAACGCAGCGATGTTAACTACTTTACACCGTATTTCTGTAAGAGTGAGGTACTGCCCCGAGCCAGCCCGTATACGAGCTGCAGTTAGTAGGCTACAATGAGACTCTACCGCAATTTTTATTTATATTATTCAATACAATATAAATTTATATTTTTTTGTTATAATATAACATCGAAATTCCATTACTTATGTAACTTAAAATAAAAATATAAATAGTACAAAACATAAAGATTTGGTTCTGATGCAATGAAGAAAAATAACAAAACAAAATTGACAAATGTTTAGCGGCGTGACGTACATAAATCCACAGCTTTATTCGAAGGATATTTGAGAAAATTATCGACAAGGTCGCATTACGAAACTTCAATCCGAGCTGTTATTAGAGCTGCCACGCAATACATTGAAGGTATTGTTCTTGACGTTAAAATATATAGCGCTTCGAATCAGTAATGTACATTAAATTCGTAATCTATATCAATGCTGCATTTCTAAATAATTTTCTTATTTTATTTACTAAGTTTTAGGTTAAGTGCCGTCTTATAGCAGAGCTATTATATATAAACGATATATGGGGTATATAACGCTTATGTTGTTAATAAATTAGAAATTAATGTCATTTTAATAGACGCGTTGTAATTTTGTTTTCGAGATAAGAAGTATTATGATACTAACGGACGCATGAACCTGATAAACATATTTTAATGCTTCTCGTATTTTATGCATTACTAGCGTATATTTGCGGTATTGCCTTGATTTGAAATTAAAAATTATAGCGATTATTATTTTCCTAAGCTCTCGGACCTTTTTCGCTGTAAATGCCATATTTACTTCTTATAAAGTATAAAAAATGGTAAGGAAAAAAGGTAAACTTTTTTTTTACCATTTTTAATTTTGTTTTAAAAATCAACGACAACAAATAGCATTTTTTATTTTGGTATCATTACGAATAAACCTATTAAAAAGGATACTTATTTCAAGGTACATATAAACGGGACTGGCTGCTTAATATAATCTATGCTAAAACAGTAAATGCGAGTTTTGTTTATGCGAAGTAAATTCTGAAACCATTGAATCTATTTGACAGACACGTTGGCCCAGTGGTCACTGCAACTGACTGTAGCGCTAACAGTCGCGGGTTCCATCCCCGCTCACGGCAAATGTCTGTATTGGCCATACGGATATTTGTCGTAGTCTGGGTGTTTGTGTTAGTGTTGTGAGTGTTCCCGGACCCCCGACACAAGGTCACGCGATCTTAATGGGGGCCGTTGAGTGTGATGCGTTTATTTATTTATTATTTATTTTCGAAATTATGGTACAATTTGAAAGGTACATTATTCTAGATGACCATAGTCTATATTTTATATATATCGATACCTCCCACGTAAGTTGTTGTAACCCCAAAATTACAATTTTACAGTAGTTTGAAAGTTACAACAAAATACGCCTTTTTTCAGGCGTATTTTGTTGTAACTTTCCTTGAAAAAAAAAAAATTTTTGGTATTTTTTCACTTTGAATGCATTAAGCAATGCAAATTCGTTTAGTATTCAGTAAAAACGCTAACGGCAATTTTGTGGCTTACAATAACTTACGTGGGATGTATCGATATATACGTACTATTTTAAATACAAAATCTATATTAACGCGAACGAAGTCGCGAGGAAAAGCTAGTAAGATATAAAACAGTGTTAGACATGTAAATAAGAGTGCATATAACATGTATGTATTAAATAAGTTAGAATGCTTAGATCGTGATCGTCTCATTCGCGAGATTATGATAGTTAGCGCCGAAGGTCTGGTGTTCTAATGTTGCTTATGTTTACATAAGCCTCATCTATATACTAATACTGTGCTACATTTGTAGCTAATGTTAGTATATAGGTGAGGTTTGTGTGATTAATATAGATAACACTCATTAGTGTTAAACATAATGTTGATATAGATTAACCGTTGTAAAAAGTATACAAATAAATATAACAGTATAATTGAAACAAAAAAAAAAAAAAAAAACAAATAAATGCTTCGTTAACGTTAGATAGACTGGTAAGAGTGATGTAAAATTTGATGCAAATGTATTTTAATTTTATTTCGTTATTTTTTAGACCGCTATACAAACATCAAGAAAAAACTCAAACAAAAAAAAGGATGAGAAATTTGGTCTAAAATCTAAAGCGACTCGATTTAGCAAAAGAAAAATAAATGTCAATCGCGAAAGGGTAATGAAATTATCTTCCATTTTAATAACGAAAAAAAAAAATAAAATCAATAAATTTGGCAATATTTTTTATATTAAATTAATAATTGCAAAACTAACTCTACTCGTTCTATTGAAAGTAATTTAAAAGTTTTGTATTAATTAAATCTACAATAAATAAGTTTACCTACTTAAAAAAAATAACGCCGTGAAATGCACTTCAACGTTCTACCCGAGTTTAATCAGGCAGGTAAGTTGGTGTCCTAGCAGGAACAGAAAGGTACTACACAATACAACTTAACGGTTTATGTCTTAAAAGGCATATATTAAAAAAAAACTTCTAATGTACTTAAATAGATATTTAACAAATCCCAAAAATTCTAAACTTTATAATGCATATAACTCTCACGAGCAGTTTTGAATCGTCAATACAAAATAAATAAAGTATTTACTTTAATAAGGTAGCTATCACCGTTTTGAAATGTAGATTCTACAGAGAAAAACCGGCAATAATCACTCTTTTACAAATTAGTTTATCCACATTTTTATGAGCCACTAATATTTTAAACATTCTGTAAAAAAAGAAGCGTAACTAAATTCACGCATCTTCATCAGCACTAAAGCGAAGCTGGAGACAATAGATATTTAGCTATGAAGCAGAAAATATATATTCTATTTAATCGAATTACGATCTGATATACATAAACAATTCGTCCATACATCGAAGACAAAGGTGGAACCGACCATGAAGTTTCTATTGAGATCCAATTATAGACAAGTGAAGCTAGTGATGCGACATATTTATAGTGCTGCGCGATATGTCGAGGAAATTGAATGCTCTGTAATGGAACGTGTCTATAACGCGATAGGCTATAGACGTGCAATCTATTATACGATAGCCTATAGACTTCCTTACTAATATATTAAATGATATTTAAATTTAGACGATTATAGTTTGAATGGATATTTGTCACTCTTTCACGCAAAAACTACTGAATGGATTTTAATGTAAATTTACAATTATATAACTTTTTATAGGCAAACGAGCAGCCCAGAGGAGCCATATATAAATGCCAGCCATAAAGGAATAATGGATAAAAGAGAATAGGAAAGGAATGGGGGGATGGGGCTTCCGGCTCTTCTCTCACTTAAAGTACGAAACACAGCTACTTGAGCTGCTTCACTTTGATCTTCTGTGGGAGTGAGGTACTGCCACGGTAGAGCCAGCCCGTATATGAGCTGTAGTCATTAGGCTAAAGCTAGGTTCGATCTCAGTAAAATTATATATAAGTTATACATCAGAACAACACAAAGGCAATATTTATAAACATATTGTGTGAGTTGTCCAAAATGTAACGATTAGTCTCAAGTAAGTAGAAAGAAAAAACTCATCGGCGAGTTATTCTTGCGTGCGCTGCAAAAACCGTTGAATTTACATGTATGTTATCTGTAATGGACATGTTAATCATGAATAGTCCTACAAAAATGCAAAAAGTAAACCTGCACAGACGAAATCGCGGGCACCACTTAGTCGCACCAATAAATTCGGCTTTTAGTGTAAATTATTTGTTAGGTAAATGTTTTTATGTATTCTTTAGATTATATAGTTTTAAATTCTAAAAGATATTGCGCTAACAATAAAACATTAACATATCTATATAGGACAGTGGTTCTCAATCCATTACAGTCTAACTACTAACCAGTAATATTTTTCAGTGCGGTATAATTCTAAAAGTTATCAAAGCTTTAAAACAGTGGTAGCGAACATTGTTCAATTTAAGGATGTGTTATAAGAAAAAGACGTATACCAAAGATTGAGAAGCACTGGCCCAGAGGAAACTCGCTAACTTAATTGGCACAACGAAGCACAATACACTTAGCATCACCTTATAAGAGCTAACGTTAGCCGCGTGACCGATAATAATTTTACTTACCATCCTACTTTAGGAACAAGCAATATAATTTTTTATATTAATACTAATAAAGTTCATATTCGCCTGTTTCAGTTCCAGAATTACGTGCCCAGTCCTTCGGGTCCCGAGCGACCGAATTTAGTATGCAAGAATCGTTTTTAATTTGAATGCAACAAAGACGAAATTGTCATAACCTTTATGATTGCCTTGTTGATAATTTTGTACTGATTTAGCACAGTGGGTTACTAGTTCTCGTAATTAGTAACTGTGAACGCTTATGTTATGATCGTTTAGAAGTAGGTGTTAATGTAAGTTTCGTCTGTGGGCGAAGTTCGCATTGACACTTTATAAGGGAGAAATGTGAATAGAGTAAGATTGTGGTTGCCTATAGATTTTATGATAAGATTCTCGCAGGATATCACTGGTTTGCGAAAATATCGTAGTAATTCAAAATTCTAACAAATAGAACTAATTATGTCAAGAGACCATAAATCTTTGAGTTTTATCATAAAAAGAGTTGCGATGATGAATTTTCTTTAAATCGATAAAGTTATAACATCAAGGGATCGTTTAAATTTCGCAGCTATGCATCAACACATTAATAAAGAAATTTAAAACCCCCATTCCCTAAAATTCAGCATTTTTAGTTGCATCGATATTCTTGAAAAGCAGCGATATATGTAGCTAATTGTATCGAACAATATCATACTAAATATTTTTAAAAGAGTTACTACTGAATTTTTCACCGGCTCTTCTCAGTAGAGTCCACATTCGGAGCGGGTAATAGCTTCACGCGGAACTCACATGACAAACTTGTAAATTGACGATTCAAAAGAGTTCATAAAAATTTATTTGAATAAAGTACATATATTTTGAGTTTGAATTTTGAATTTGAGTTTATGACTTGAGTAAAAACTTACTTATTTGTTTAAGCAACTAGTAGTCGCTAGCCATAGTGTAGAGTTTTTTATTTCGAAAGACTGGCTAAATATATTTATCTATCTGGCTTTTTTGTATTACGTTTTGAAAAAATAATTCAAGATTATTTTTAAAAAGTTTAAAAATAAAACACATAGAAAAAGTCAAAGAGCTTTTAATTATTATACACACGTTCGTAAATACGATACTTCTTTAAGCCAACGAGCGATGTTTCTTTGCGTAGCGTCGTTATTAAAAAGGCTTTAAGGCAACACGTACGAAAACACAAGACGATAAACACGGCTTTAATTGAGGATATGTCAACAGAACACTCCTTTCATCTTTAAGCTTATAGAGTTAATTTAACATTGTATTTAACTAACTACCCACGATTAAATTTAAAATGTTTTGAATTTTTAATATTTAAAATGTTTTGTTTACTTATATTCGAGTTTTTTTAATTTAATAACTAAACTATAGAACCATTTGAAATGAAAAGTTTAATTAATATGAAAATAATTTTTAAATATAAAAAAGTAACATAAAAATCGTAATAAATGACGGTGTTAGGAGGTACACTATAAATTTATATCCTCCTTTTTTGAAGTTGGTTGACAAAATAAAATTTCTGCTTCATTTAATTCGTCAATGATATTCTATAACTATAGGCATCTAATGCATGTTACTTTTAAATACTATTTGAAATTAAAAATCTTTTAGTCAATTGACTTGTTTTGTCAAAGAAACTCTCGTTAGTCATACTGAATCGCTGGTTGCTAAGCAACGTTGTCCAGAGTGGTCCGCAAACTGGGTACTAAAATCCATGCCATCTCATCTATAGTTTTACATGTAATATCATTAGAACAGGTATTCAGATCTGTGACCATAGAGCCGTTCATTCATTTGTATATTTTTTATATTATTTCTATGACAATCTTTTTTTTTATTAAAAATCCTTAAGGTCAAATTCATTAACAGTTTAATGAAATAAAAGAACGACTACAAGAAAAGGTTAAACACCTTTTGATGAAATGAGTTTTTATTAAAAAAAGTTAATACATATGTAGTTTCTTTATTTACGCAATTATATTCGTTTATTAATATAATAATATTTGCTACTAATACAATTGTGTATGATGCTTTAATGATAAAAATTCGGTCATACAAACATTTCGTTTCTAAATGTATACAAAATTCTAAAGATTATCATGTGATTAGTCCAACTGTTCAGTCATTTCCATACATTGACTTAAAAACAAATTCAACAAATGCTACATAACTTTGTTTATACTCATGATTTTTTTTGTATTTCAAAGTAAATAACACAAGTGTTCTACAGCGGATTTGCGAATATACATACATATATACGTATCTCAGAACTTTTTACGTTACTTTGCTTCTTTAAGTGTCTATAAACATTGAATAATAAAGGAATATACGTGAAAATTTTATTAGCAAGTTGGTTCAAGTTAGCCGTGTATCATCATCTCTATGTATATATGTAAGTTACCCGCATGGAACTTGTGAAAGTCGTAAAAAAAAACGCCGCAGACTTCATGACTATTAAATACCTATAAAAATATATAAACAAAATAATAAACATCAAATATATTTATGCATAAACACAATTCGACAAATTACGAAAAAATATTGTGCATAAAATCTTTTTTTTGTTATTTTTAAAAAGAGTTTTTTATCGATGAGCATTAATGCGTTTATAAATAGAACGATAGGAATGAACTTTATGGGTGCATGGAAATGACTCGTTAAAAACATGACGTAACAAAGAACCTAGGCAGAGATAAAGAGACGTGAGAAATGTTCACTATAAGGAATCTACCGCACTAGTGAATTATATTGTGAATGTGACAATTTTTATTGTTGTCTGAGTTTTACAAACAGGAAGAATTTATTATTTCCAAACGACAAGACATTTAAGGTGTGCTGATTATTTAAAACCTATTAGTCATTTAAATCATAAAAATGGTAGCCACTAGTGACTTCGTTTGCGTATGAACAGGATTTTTGCCTAATTACTTGATATTTGTCGTTATAATTTGTGCAAATTATACGTCTTTATGAATATAATGTATTTTCGTCAAAATATGTTAGATAGTTTTGCGTAAAAGAGCAAACAAAACATACATTAATCTTCAAAACTTCGTGCTTATAATATAAATGGTAGTACGATTAATAGTAAAAATATCTTTGATACGACTAAATGTCAAACAATGAAATAGGAATCAACAATTATACACACATTCGTTTTTCATATAATATTAGATACAGATTACTTTCGTATTGAAATTCATTATCTGTGAATCAATAAAAAAAAAATAAAAATAATATCACAATCACAAAGGCATATATAATATCGTTACGTGCTCATTGCGCATTCAATTTTGGAACAGGTAATAAAACGCAACAAAGAAATGCAAATATAATAACCGTTGCCATATTAAAAAATAAATAAAAAAAAACACAATTTCAATATTTAAAATACTGCACAAAATATTTGGACACGTATTCAATTTCGTCAATAACAAAGGTAATGTAATCATACAGGAGAATATACAAGCCTGATGAAAACCACTATTTTATTAAAACCAATCTTTTTAAATGCGTTTGTCACATGTTGAAAACACTTCCGAGGGAATTTCGACTGTATTACCGTCTGAATGTAGATGAAAATGTATTATGAAAGAGATCATAGGGCGTTGATACACTTGTATGTATATTTGTTGTTGCGTTTGTATTGTTCGTTAAAGGTTTATAATATAACTAGCAGTTCCTCGGTGCTTCGCCACGTATACTTAGCACTTTGATACCTAACAAACTTTAACCGTCTTTTTAAGCCCTTAGGGGATGAAGTTTCAAAAATCTTTTCCGAGTGCACACTTACGATATTTCGGGTATGTTTGTGCAAAATTTCATGTTTCCAGACCCAACGATTTTAGCTCGGCATTGATCAATTAGTCAATGAATATGTCACCCAATCAGTTTTTATGTTTTATACAAGTGATTTTATACATATAGATAGAGGTATAGACTATTTTTTGCCTGTGACATCGTCTACATAAAAGTTGGTATAATTAAATAGTTCGAAATACATATTACCTACTTCAAGCCGATCTGCCGTGTTTGTGAGGTACAGTACTACTACAGTTGGGCTCTATATTAGTATAAACCTCAGTAAATAATATGTCGACGGGTATGCAATATGCCTTGTAGTAAATGACGAAAAGGTTCAAGATGGGAATGGCATCAACTTTTCACGTTCCACTCTCGCGTCCACCGACACAATTGTATCGCTATTCGTAAATATTTGAGAATGATTCACGCGAAATACGACCTTACGCCGCGGAAACTTCAGTTCAGGAATACTCTATTGCCCAAAGTTTCAATTTAAAGAAAGTTGGAGTAATTATTTGTTATGTATGCATTTATTTTATGCTATTACAAGCTTTTTCTCATGGCTTTGTTCTTGGCATGCACATACGTTAGTAATGCTAATGAAGAAGTACACATTAGAAATTTAGAAAAATGAATATTTTTATACTTTCTTGGGTAAAAAGGGGTCGATGTAAATAAGTATAAATGAGTAAAAAAAAATAATAAAAATACTTTTAATTTTATTAATCTTATGTGTAATGTAAATAATTCAGTTGTCTGCAATAATGACTACATAAAAATTGTTTTGTTCTATATAGGTACATCCAAAACAAATCAAAACTAAAGCAGGTGTAAGTACTTTTAAATCGTCGTTTTGCAAAGCTTAACCATTCTAAGGTGAATCATCGGTTCGGAATGTAGTTAAAACAATAATTCCGAAGATTAATACTTTAGTAATATTAACCTACTTCGTTACGCACAGGTGCAAGGGTGTTTTATTTTCGGATTTTCTCTGCTATAATATGCATGTATTATACGTATAAACTTTCATCTTAAATCACTTTGTTTTTTTACGAAGACCTCATTAGAATCCGTTGCGATTTTGTTTTATACTAAAGATTAAGATTATTATTCCGTTCAAGACTATCATCCAACAACTATATATATGCGAAAATTTTTGAGGATGTTTGGATGTTTAGATAGATGCATGTTTGCTCCTCTTTCACGCAAACTACTGAGCAAATTTTGATGAAACTTTGCTGTATCGCTAAAATGTTAGCCGCGAGCGCAAGCTCATAATTATAAAACAACGTATTTATTTTAAATTAATTGTATTTAAAAATAGTGTACTAAAATTAACTATCAAGAGGAACTATTCCGTTTTTTACAAGTTCTTTTCAGTGGAATCTATATTCCAAGCCCGTTATAGCGTAACATAGAAATAACATGTCAGATTTGTAAAACGAATGAAATTAAAAATGTAAAAGCCTGTATCTATACTAATATTATAAAGCTAAAGAGTTTATTTATTTGTTTGTTTGAATGTGCTAATCCCAGAAACTACTGGCTCGAATTGAAAAATTATTTTGTGTTAGATAGCTTTTTTGATTGAGGAAGGCTATATTACATCACGCTACGACTAATTAGAGCGAAGCAGTAAACATAAAAGCGAGTGAAACCGTAAGAGACGGCTAGTGAATGATAAAGTTTTTGAATCTGAATTCGTACTCCGCGCACAGATGTTTTGTGTATTTTCTAAAATATCAATATTATATCGAGACGGGAAATCGGTTTGAACCTGTACATCGATTCCCGTGCCGCTGTTACGCTGATCCTATCCCGCCGATTCGATAACTCGCGGGATTACGATCTGGCAACAATCTTGCTTTAGTGAATTTGTTTCGATAAAACATATCGATTTTTACGATTCTGCTCGGTCGGAAAACGTAATTGAAAACGGCATACCATATATGTATACACGGAACCAATATATTAATGTAATCTATATTTTTCATCTATAAAATAAATTTCAGAAATATTTAAAAATTACAGCTTTCGAAAGGTTACCTAGAGAAATGTTATTAGGTTACATAGTTGTTTTATAGCAATTATAAGAGTAAAACTTACGAGTCTAATTCTCTAGCTGTTTCTAGCTATTTCCCACCACTGATGTTTCTAGCTATTCCCACTGGGAAGAGGAGGTGAATAAATATTTGTATTTGTATTACACATATTGGGTGTCTCAGTCTGGGTGTTTGCGTCTGTCGTGCCTCGGGGAGCACCTAAAGTTGTCAGTCTCGGTTGTAAGCAAGTAGTAATTAATTAATCGTTTCGTTTGATAATGAACATTACTCTTACCATTGAAAATCAGCATTAGGTGTCCACGCCTATTAATTGCTGAATGGTATACCCATTTGGGACACGTCATGCCTATATGTTTTTTGTAGTAGTATTTTTTTTTTTTTGTTTCTTTTAACCTTTTTTTATCGATCGTATCGATTTGTTTTAGTGTTAATTTTTTTTCTTTTTTTGTTTTTCATGTAAATGTTGATAGTAATTTAGTAATTTAAGTTGTTTCTTGGTTATTATTATTTTTTTATATATATTTTCTTTCTTATCTTTAAGTTACTTATATATTTGTTGTACGGTCCCAAATAAAAGTGTTCTTTCTTTCTTTCTTTCTTTCTTTCTTAATATGAAAATCATCATCTTTTTTAGACATCGGTTTGTGAGACGATAAAGATTGTTGCAATAATGGTGATAACTTTGTCAAGGGTTTAAACATCTTAATCATTATTAAATACTAGCTTTTATCTAGCATTAAAGTCCCGGGCGACCTTCTGATTGATAAGGGTATATTACATTTTTCAGAAGAAACATTTCCTTTCCTGTACCTCTAACAACCTGTATGCAAAATTTCACGACGATCGACTGAGTAGTTGAAGTGTGAGACACAAAAACTTATATTCGCATTACAATATTAGCTAGGATTATATAAAAGGATCGTCTATCCGTTGTCTATTTCCTGGTTTCATATGAAATATAAAGTACCGAGTTTTATATCCGTTTTAACGTGAACTGTCAAGATCGGTTGCGTTTCATACGTGTAGCGATCTTTATGAAGGCTTCCGTGGAAAATGCATTGTGTGCATTTTAGTAAAAGAGAATAAACTCACGAGCGAAAAATTTGGTCTGGTAACGTGACCGATTTTTATCGAAGAACGTAAGGTTTTATAACTAGTATCAAAGTTTTTTTATGGAGTAGAAAAATATATGAATAGTAGCCTAGAAAACCTGCAGTGTTTGGTATTAGGCGAGAATTTTACTTATAAAGTTTTTTTTGTAACCGATAAAAAATAATAAGGTAAGGTACCTTTATTCACAGCTTACGTAAGAACGTAAGCTGTAAATATCAATAAATAAATCAACAACTAATTCTTTCAGATAAAAAAGCGATAATATACAATTTATGTAAATCTAATAAAAGTCTGTGTCCAAAACTTACAAGTGTGATTCTTGCCTTATGAATAGGATTTATCTTTCCTATCAATATCTAACTACATTATTATTCTTATTGTAGATGGTTTTTGGTATCTGTATGAAGGCTGCTTAATGTATTAAGTAAATAAAATATTCTATGTCGATAAAACTTTTCATATTGTAAAAGAGCAACTTGTCACATAAAGTAAGTTATAATTTCTCCACTTAAAACATTTGTCTTTTTCTCAACGAGTTCCTCAACTTTGTACGACACTATGCTAGTTAATCTTTGGGAATGCTAAGCGTAAAGTTACAGCGATTAAAACATTCCCCACCCCGCTGCGAGTGTGAAACAATGTTAAGTTCAAGAATAAGTCGCGTATCACACTCACGTACAGTTTGTAATTCGCGCTATCATGCTCACATAAGTTGCGCGCTCAAATCCACAGAGAGAGCTATTTGCCTTTGTCAAGGAAACATTACACTCATTGAAAATTCAACCGTGCCCTACTTCGGAAGTCGGTACAATTGGTTGAATTCCTAACAGCGAGCCATTATTACTAATGCACGGATGTCTTTAGGGACTCGCACTCGTCTCCGCGCCCCGACATCCGCGTCGACGGCGAGTGCCTTTTGTTTAAAACTCGATTAAAAGTTGTGTCGCGGGAAAGCGTCCCGGTTAGAAGGTCGTTAGTGAGTTTCAGAATAAGGACATAGATCAAACAGCAAAGTGGATTTCGGGACGTTTGCGATACGGGAGAGGCGGCGGTTTAACTTGTGTTCGGTCGGATTTATGCTTCCGAGGCAATCCCGCGTTGCACCGGGAATAACTTTATTACGTCACGGCGATATTTTACCAGCGGATGAGTTGGGACCGATAAATTTGTTTGAAATATAGAAGGTAATGTTTTATGACGGGAAGGGTTGTGTATTGTAGGTTGTACAATTGTTGTTTCGTATTACGGAACGGGAAGCTAAATGCTGTTAAAATTATAGCACTACCGTTTATAATATTTATTCTTATCGCAAAACGACTTATTTCTTTAAGAAAAGTTTATTCAAAAATATTAACGTATTCTTCGATTAAATGAAAGTTATTTATCATTTAGCTGTATTTACTTTTAAATAGATATATCAAAACTTCGCTTGCTATAATGTAGATTTTGATTCAATATAATACGTATATATTTTCATAAAATATAGCCTTTAACCATCTATAATAATACGCCTTTGAAATGGTATCCTAATTTTTATAATAGGGTCAGTGGTTCCGAAATTTACATCGCTAATACAACATTTGATAATTTGATATCGCCTTAATATATTTATACTCTTATACAATATTGTCAATCATTATTATACACATTTTTAAAGATTCATCGACCGAAACCAACAGCGGATTCCTCATTACAAAGAGAAACCGATTATCCGTGGACGATTCAGTCGTTTTTGGAACAGTTATTCAAAGTGACAGACAGCCGGGCAGACATCCAAATCAGAATACTAGGCCATTATTTCAGCTAAGCTCCTGACCGTTGTCTCGTCTGCTTTAGTTTTTGTGCGTCTTAGGCGAGAATTACACTTGTAAGTTTTGCTCTCAGACTTTCATAAATATTAAATAAATTATTTCTCATTGGTTTACACCTGAAATAATTTACACTCAGCGTCTTATTTTTGACAGTTACAGCTTCCGTAACTACTTACGACGTATCTGTGATTAGGTTACAGAGTTTTTTATATCGCTCTCGAAAGTTAAACTTACAAACGTAATTATTACCTAAAAAGTGCAAAGTTAAATCCTTTTAAAAATCTCTAAGTTGAGTATTTGGTTTTTTTATTTATTTTTTTGTGTTTTAGAAAAAAAAATGATTGCGTTCTTTCTTTGGATTCACGCTAACTATACATTTTAAATTCGATTCGTTTCAACGGCTTAGTCGTAAAATCGTAACTATGGAATTACTTTTGCATTTAGAATGTTGATATGAATAGTAAGTAAATAAGATTGGCGTATTCCTTATCTTCGAATCCTTAATATACATTACTATTGCTTTATATTATTGCAAGTACCTAAATAAAAATAATTCGATTATATCAAAATAGATAAATTGAAAGCAAACAAAAAAAGTAGTTCGTCACTCGTGCCGGATTTCATTTGAAGCAAGTATTTAATTATTCATAATAAAAAAAGCAATTAATAAAGCATTTGTGAACAGGTCTCAATAGAAGTTAATCGTATTTTGATATGCTACACTTAATTTACTCTGTACAAATCAGTGAAGCTGTATGTACTAGCGGTATTTGTGAAGTATGTAAAAAAACTTTACCATTTTTTAAGCTATGAAATCACATCAGAATTTTCATACCTTTTTCTTATTACGTAAACGTTCAATTCAATTCAATTTAATTCATATTTTTTTTTTATAAAAAAGGGGGGCAAACGAGCAAATAGTACCACCTGATGTTAAGTGGTTACTATCACCCGGACGTCTGCAACACCAGGGGCGTTGCGGGTGCGTTGCCGGCCTTTGACGGAAAGATATCTATACACTCGACGCTTGAAAACCCCCAAATTATATCGCTCTGGGAAAACCTCAGGAGGTAGATCATTCCACAGCCTGCACGTATGCGGGAAAAATGATCGTGAAGCCCGCACATTGTATACCGACCATGCAAGTGGTGTAGATGAATCAATTCTTTGGTTATGTAAAAGTTTGTAGACCTACATACGTTATTGAAGTGGAAATGCCAACTGTCAAAACATTATTTTCTCTAAAACCTAGCTAATTGCGCTCCGCGTTAAAGTGTGTTGTTTTAGATATTGGCTATTTTTATTCCGAATTTCACATAAATCTAGTGGGCTGTTAACACTTGAAGAAGTAAAAACACGCACCTGTGCTTAAAAACTTTCGCGTTAATAATATTAGATAATAAAATATAACCGAAGATTTAAGCAATGCTGATAATGAACAAGATTTAAGCGTAGCCATATTTTAAAATATTTATTTAACTTGGCATAAACTCAATCTTCAAACTTAGTTAAAAAATATCGTGAACGGATCAGATTATCTTTGGTCGATAGTACGGTTTATTTATAGGGCTGTCAAAGCGAGGTTTAGCATATTATTATATTCCTCGATATTTTATACTAGCTGTCCCTTGCGGTTTCACTCGCGTTTATGGTTATTACTTCGTTCTTATGAGTCATAGCATGATGTAATATAGCCTATAGCCTTCCTCAATAAAAAAACTATCTAACAGTAGTTCCTGAGGTTATCGTGTTCAAGTAACAAACAAAATCTCTTTAGCTTTATAATATTAGTATAGATTTTATCATAAGCACATTTTCGTGGATGTCAAATAATTTAACATCAGAGATCATTTTAAAACCTTTTAGACCTTTTTTTTCATTTGAATTTTTTAAATAATTATAATGTGCAAAAAAAAAAATTTTTCGTGTATGAATATACTTTTAAACTAGACGTAACTAGATTTCTCATGTTTAATATTAAAACATAATTATGTAAACGTAAGCAGCACAGCACTTTGTTTTCCTCGATCTATGCACGTGTACTGATAAATATTTATAAAAAGTACACTTTGAATTTCAATATAATCGTCATGTCAGCCCTAAGCCACAGTCAGCTTGGCGGGAAATGTGACGCGACGCATCGACACGACACTAGGCAATGTTAAACTGTTATGTTTACACGGCTCGCTGGCTACGTACGTTACGATCGGGCCTCGATTGCGGGCAAGCATTGTACGGCGAAGAGCAATTGACGCTCGAGCTCGTTGTCAAACGACAGAGCACTCGTTACGATAGACGGTGGGATGCTATTGGAATTGTTCACGACGGCAATTATTATCGTGCGTTACTTTGTAAGGTAATAGAATAAATTTTATTGTTTTGGACATCTGATTGGCATATCTATTTTAATAACGTAACTATATCCTCGACCTGATAAATATTTATAAAAAAAACTACGCATTGAATTTCATTATAATCATCATGTCAGCCCTAAGCAACAGTCAGTTTGGCGGGAAATGTGACGCGACACATCGATACGACACTAGGCAATGTTAAACTGTTATGCTTACACGGGTCGCTGGCTACGTACGTTACGATCGGGTCCCCATTGCGGGCAAGCGTTGTACGGCTAAGTGCAATCGACGCTCGAGCTCGTTGTCAGACGACGGAGCACTCGTTACGGGACACGGTGGGATGCTATTGGAATTGTTTGCGACGGAAATTATTACCGTGCGTTAGCTTGCAAGGTTCAAAACGTATATTGTGTTACGATAAATTGAAATTGGATAGTTTTATTGTTTTGAATGTGTGATTGGCTTAATTAATGGATAGTTCAAGCTAGTTATAAAGAAAAAAAAAAGATTTTTAGTCCTGAAATCAATCGTAAGAGTTTGATATTTCGAATGATTATGTTCTTACATTGCATGCTTTAAATTTCATTCGAATCTTTTTTTTTGTAACGTAACAGAATTTACTCGGAGCTGTAACATCGAATCGTAAACATATATACTTTATAACACTTCCAAGTATAAATACTCGACGAATTTCCGATTATTATCTCGTAAGCAATGCAATGATGCAAATGAGCGAGTCACCGCGAGGCGTATTTAGAAAACAATGGCCGGTACATTAATTGCATAGCATCGGAGCTAAGCATGGAGTCGTTATTATTAGAAAATTATTATAATATCAATATAAGACATAAATAAAAAAAAATATATTTGTAAAGATTTTTCGATCTAAAAGCATATATGATAAGAAATAATCAGAATTTTTTGAGTTGTGATTAAAATCACGGCTAGTGATTAATAAATGAAACAAGTTATTTTTTGCTTAAGAATCATTTGAATCCAAGAATCAAGATTGGAAGGATTTAATGATTCATTTATCAATTGCAGTTTAATTGGATGGATACTTTACATTTTGCATTATTAAGTTAAAATTAATGAACTTATTATTATAATTGTGACCTTAAGCTTAATTCCAAGTAAACAATACTGTTTTCCTTAACAACTGTTTCTATTATGTCATTTAGTATTTTAAGTACTTGTTGCATATATCAATTAAAATATCTTGGTCCAATTAAATGAAAATTAAAAAAAAAAAAACGAGCAACGACATAGTCTAATACCTTTACATTACATTTATGAATTGTTTAGTATTTATAAAGGTTTTTGTAACGTAGTTTACATCGTCAATTTGTGACATTGAGGTACTGCCCGGTCGAGCCAGCCTGTATACTAACCGTCAATAGGCTATAGATTTGCTCTACCTTACTTTGCGATTATTTCTTGTAGATTAGTTTAAATATTTCTTTAATATAAAATACAGATACTACTAAATATATATATTAATGTTATACCTAAACAATATAAGCGATGATATAGAACCGATTGTAACATTAGAAGCTTGCGCAAGACGTGCACTTGTTCAAACAATGAACGCGCGGTGTCGACGATAAAACTTAACAAGAGAATTATGTATTAACTAGCTTTTCTTTGCTGTTTCACTCGCGTTTTTGGTTACTGCTACGCGCTATCGTACTATCGAGTTTCTTGCCGGTTCTTCTCGGTAGAATCTACGTTCCGAACCGGTGCTAGCTTCATTATTGATGTAATATTTTTTTGTTTTTTCATGTATGGACGATTCAAAAGTGAGAGCCTACTTGAATAAAGTATTATTTTGATTTTTGCGTCTATGAGTCGTAGCGTGATGTAATATAGCGTATAGCTTTCTTTGATAAGTAAACTATTTAACACAAAAACATTTTTTCAATTCGAACCAGTAGTTCCAATAGCGCGTTCAAACAAACAAACTCTTCAGTTTTCTAATATTAGTACAGATTTTATTATCTCTTATCGCGGGCATCTAATAGAAATATTAAAAAAAATATAACTATATTTAGATTTTTACGTACGTCGATAAATATTCGCAACCATTTACATACATATAATTATATTCTTTATACGTATATTTTTTAATTATCAAACAATTAAAGCAAAAAAAAAAACGGATAACTAAAGTAAAAAAAATGTAAAAAGTTATCTAGATTTCAAAACACAATACACACTGTAGTTAAATTTCCTCTCGCACAGTATTATCATTCATGTCTTATCACGCACCTGTGTCATCACAGATTAGTGATACGCTCACAAAATTTTAAGCAGCTTTCGTAGACAAAGGACGATGAACCTTGGGCTGTGAAGAAAATTAAAAAAAAAAGACACACGACTCTTTTGTAATCTGTGTCATGAATAAAAAAAACTTTCTTGTATCGTATGTTTTTTAGTCTGTATCCATTGTGTCACATATTAATGAGATCGTTAAAAATATATTTTGTATTGTAGTGTAATATAATATAATGTATTGAATTTCAATTTTGTGGATATTAAAAATGATATTAGCTATTTTTTTTAAATTAATAATTAAAAAAAAACAAAAGTGTATAATTTTATATATCAGCATAAAAATTCATGTTTACAAACTATAAAAGACTGTAAAGGCAAAAATGAAACTTAAAATAATGATGTTCAAACTGATTACCGTTTTTTGTAAACGCGTCAAACGAATTCAGTTTTGTGGTTAATTTTGCATTTAATAATGATGCCTGACGTCATTAAATTAAGAGTAATCTTTAATAGGATAAAAACAGATGGGCCGATTTTTGTTTATTATGTTTAAAAGTTAATTATTTAAACTTCCTTATATATTTATCTGTACATGCTTACGTTTTTTTTATTACCTACATGGATATAAGAAAAAAAATGTTTAAAAATTTGTCAATTCATATTATGAATCAATAAAACACAACGTTAAAAAAGTAAGCTTCACTTAAAAAAAAGTAGCAAAACATCTTGTATTGTCTGTAGTAGGTTTTTCGAGCAGGAAAATTAAAGTACGAATTAATCTAAACGTTTATTGTTAATAAATAAAATAAATAACCTTATTCCGATACATCAATCTTATTAATTATTACATTAGTGTGAATATGTGAGTATTGCTCGGTGATATTTTCCGATGTACACACGTGGCTAGCAACAATCGTCATGGAGGGTAGATTATGCAAAACGAGGAAATACGCGTTTATTTTTGGTCACAGACGGACAGACCGATACGCATAGTGTGTATAGACAAGTCTTCTATTAGCGTAGCGTAAATTCCCCGCTGTATATTAGTTATAGGAAATTCTGACATCACTATAGTCTATTTTTCTTCACTTGTCTCATTTAGAAGACAAAGATGGCGTATTTCTAACCACACATATAAGCTAGATAAGAAATTGTAGATTGAATGATTGAACTGAATCATTTTTTTTATAATGAAAAAAAAAATGTTCGAAATTCGTAATTTTTGTTCTGGGTATTGTAACCAAATAAAAAATAATAGACTATAATGTCTAAAGGCAAATCTAGTAGGATTGTTTGTTTGTTCGAACTTTGTCAACTTAATGTTTGCACTTTTGCAAAAGTTATAATTATAGTACAATTAAATTTCAGTATGTGGCGCGTGTGTCATTTTTTTTAATGGCCGGTGACATTAAAAAAAAATAAGTTTCCGTGTCACCAGGATAAAAAAATTACATAAACGCGAGTAAATCCGCGAGCAGAAGCTAATTATCAATTATTTTTCCTTTACCTCACTGTATTTTAATTATTGACGTTTATCATTAATTATAATCAGTGATATGGCTACTTTTATATAGTTAAAGCTAGTTTTGACTGTTCTGCGTTCGCGGCTTTACCCGTGTTGATTATGTATGGTAGAATTTGAAAGGCATTCTAAAACGATATGCTGATATAATATGATGTTTTAAATATACTTTTTTTTCTGAATACAGCAATGTAACGTAGGTAATAATTATTACAATAAAAAAGAGAATAAAAAAAACTATAATTATTTTTTGAATTTAATAACAAAACAATAAAAAAATTATTTTGCAATACATAATTATATTTAAAATAACAAATAAAAAGAAATAAAAGATTATATATTAAACTATTTACATCTTAATTAATACAAAAAAAAGGATTATATTTTACAAAACATTGTAGACCTCATCTAAGCCACTGCATCTGGGTAAAGTTCCCAAAATACTGGCAGCATTACCCCGTTGAATGGCCAAACAATAAAAAATGATAAAAAAATATAAATATATCATCATTATGTTTTCTGTAACATTATATTTAATTATTTAATTGTGATTTTATGCTTATTTAATATATCTTTTTTAAATCGATATATCAAATGTGTCGAAAGATGAAAAAAAAACATTTATAGTTAGAAGTAATTAATATCAATCGCGGTTATTGAGTTGCTAATTAAACATGTCTATTAATTATTAACTAATTACTAACAAGACTTTTTAAAGATTTTTTGTGTACTAATCACGCTCGCTACGATTACTATGGAATGTTGAAAGAACGTAACAAATATGTTATAAAATTACAATGCGATACCTGCTCCGCGATTCTATCTGCATAGCACATTGTAACAACAATAATTAATATGACTTATGGATACTGATAAGCAATACTATGTCAAGCCATCATTCATTTCGAGAAAATGGCATCTAAATTACTAAACTTAATTTTAATAAATTAGTTTAAAGTCGTATATATCCATCTTCTATTTTTATTTTGATAAAAGGTATAATTAATTAATATCATAAAAGGTATAATAAAAAATATTATCCAATGATAAGTTTTTCAAATATATAACATTATTCATTGCAAAATATGGAAAACTTAACATGAATAGTGAGATTTATATAGAATCGTTTAAGCGAACGAATGAAATTGGTTTACATAAAAATCCTCTGCTCTATACTTTCCTGGCTATTGTTAAAGTTATTTTACATTATTACCATGACTACATTAATAATTAAATGTTTATAGCTATTTTACTGCTTTCTATTGAATTTAATACTTACTCTATCGAATGCGATTAATCTACAAAGTTAATATAAAAACACTACCGCTAATATACGTCGTTAACACAAACGATCGTGTTTAAGTTGAGTAAAATTTTATATGGGAATACGTATTATGGAAAACGTGCAATGTTCCAACGGAAAATTTACCATATAGTACTTTTCCATAGTTTTCGTTAACATATCTGAAGACATTGATTGATGACAAAATGTTTATTTAATTAAGACGCATAACATCAAGAATTTATTTATTAAGAACATGACAGTGAGTCTAGACAAAGTTATACAACGATTGACAAATTCGTAGACGTTTGTAAATATAAAATGACTTTAAACGATCACGTGACTAATCGAATGCTTAACTAAATTGCATTCATTTGGCTTGCTTACAAACTATTAGCTTTGACTGACACGTTGGCGCAGTGGTCACTACAGCTGACTGAAGCGCTAACGGTCGCGGGTTCGATCCCCGCTCACGGCAAATGTTTGTATTGGCCATATAGATGTTTGCCGTGGTCTGGGTGTTTGTGTTAGTGTTGTGAGTGTTTCCGGACCCCCGACACAAGATCACGCGATCTTAATGGGGGCCGTTGAGTGTGATGCGTTTATTTATTTATTTATTTATTTATAGTTTGAACATCAACCATCGACTACGAAAACAAATGCCTGACTTCAGAAACAATGGGCAAAGGTAATCTTTTCTTTATCTTTTTTTTTTAACAATTATGTTTGTCACAGACTAATTAAAACTACACATGTATATATTAATTACACGCACAAAAATAACAATGTTTGAAGTGATTGCAACGACCCATTTGTTCATCGTTACTTAAAAAAAACTCGCTTTAAGGTAAATTATTTTATTAAGACAACATATTATGTTAAACCTTTGCTCGGCAAGTGACGTCAACGTTGACGTCACGTACGTGCAAGTCTCCAATCATGTGCAAACATTTTAACGTGTCATTGGGTTTAATGCATGTAATTGTGCGAATAGGTTTTGTGATTTCTACACTTCTTCTACCTAGCATTTTTTTCCCCGGTTATACCAGGGTCTGCTTTCTATTCTAGTCCAGATATTGACGAGTTACTGATTTTTACACAGAGCAACTGCCATCTGACTCTGCAACCTCTGAAGGCAAGCCAGTACCGACAGTGTTTACGTGCTCTCCGAGGCACGATGTGGAAACCCACAAATACAAACACCCAGACCTAGGAACAAATATTTATACAAATATAAATATCGGCTCCAAGCGGGGATCGAATCTGCAAGCGTCGGCGTACCTCTAGTACATTCAGCACCTCTACACCAGAGTGGTGTGATTTCTACACATCTATCTTACTTATGATTGAAAAGACTGCTGTAACTTTATAGACAAATTTTAAATAATATGATTTTATTGAATATTACGTAATATTATATGATTTCGTTGAATATTTTGAGCTGTAGTTAGTACGACCTAACTTAAAAACGAGGTTTTAGATAGAATTTTCGATCCATATTTATCGACACACAATGAATACGTAAACAATATGCTAGTATTAAGTATTTGCCGATATGTTGTCACATATGACTACAATGTGTATGACTGTCATATGACTTCTTTGAACGTGGCGCTGAAGCTGCGTAAACAATTGCGAAAATGTGTCATTAATTTTATACGAATATTTGCACTAAATTTACTTTATTAAATTTCAAAAACATCAAAATTTTCAACATAATATAACAATTAATAACTTGATACATAAGAATATCAGTGGCACTTAAAATATGTATCTAAAAAACGAGTATAAAGTAGGAAATACTTTATTATTAAACCAAAAACTTAAGGCAGTAAATCACAAGATTGGTTTAGGTTTATTATTTAAAAAGTCAAGCTAAAAGATTTTTCATAATTTTATGGTAAAAAAAACGTAATTATTGATTCTATTTTAATTGTATTCAAATTATGTAAACTTTGTTATTTCACAGTTCGTAAACGAGGTAAAACGCGTGAAATAATAATTCTCACGACTGCAATCAATTTTGAGCCTTGAATTAATGTAGTTAAGGTACTTAAAAGCCACAAAACCGAAGACTCAATCCGAGAATTCGAATTATCTTTCGTGAGTAAACCCAATTTATTACAAAATAGCGACGGAAACACCGTATTGTTTTTCAGTCAGCATGTCGGTCAATGTCAGTGGCTTTCGATTTCAAATCCAACAGCCAAAAAACGCGTTAGATGCAATAATCGCGGCCAACTTTTTGTTCGTCGACGTAACTGTAGCAAAAAGGATAATACATCGAAAAACTCATCGCTAAATCGCAACGAAGTCAACGGGCCAACCGCGCGAACGATTTGATCAAACGCTTGCCAAACGTTTGACGAGAAGATTCCTTGGCGTATTACATCGAATTGTAATACACCTGAATTTCGCTAATGGCATATTAACATGGCACCACCGATAAATTACCGAGACTATTGATGTCGCGTTATGTCGCAGAGTTATTGAGCCAACACGACATGGCATTGTTTGTTTATATATTCGCACTTACACATACATCACCGTGGATAAAGCATTCTTTACCACGTCGGTAGGATACGGTAGAGCGAAGAATGAATGATAAGGCAAGCACTAAACGTGACATTAACATTCTGTGTACAGTGTGTCTGTGTGTGTAACTCACGTTCGTAGAGATTATCTATAGCTAATATAGAGTGCATTAAAATCAGGAATAAACTTTCGTGCACCGATAAAGGCATAAGGTGCTATTATGCTCCGATCGATGGAGCATTTGGCAAATGTTTGCATTGGATCATCGAACCTGGCACATGATAGGGGGTAGGGTTCGACGGGGGCAGCCAGTAGGCGGCGCTGATGGGCGGATAGTTGGCGCTGGACCTTCCCGCGGTCTTGCTGCGAGTGGCGCCCGCCTCGCCGCGCATCCTTTACACTGTACACACACACTGTCACAACATCGCGCGTCTGCATTCAACCGCGGCCGCGACAAAACTAAACACGTAATAGCTATAACGATAGGTGCGCGCGCGCTGACGAACGATCAGTCATTCTTCTCGGGTCTGTGTCACCTCGCTGTCCCCCCTCCGCACGTTAATGAGCTCGGTCCGTGTCATGTCTTCGTTTTTCACTTACTGACACAGAAGCTACCGTGTTCGAATATTCAGGCGTTTGAAGGACCGGACCGTTTGAGTAGACTCTATGCCATATTTTCAATGTAATTGTGTCGAAGCTCATATTTAATGCGATAAGCTAATTTAGTCAAGCAATAGTACTATCGACGAATCTTACTATTTATATTAGGAATAGAAAACAATACATAAGAATTTTTTAAAGAATAATTTCAAATATACTTCTTGAAAATAATAAGGATACACTGCATATAAACCACTTAACGACCGTTTCACAATCACCAACTAAAAACACTGTAACATGATGTCCAACATATTGGTTTAACCTACTTCAAATTATTACTGACTTGTTTCACTAGTGTTACAGACGGGAATAAATTAGGATTCTCTGAATTCTACATTAATTAAGCATTAGGATTCAATGGCGAAATTAGCTGTTCTAAGTATTTGAAATTTGGTATATCCAGAAATGAAAACAGTTGATATTCTGGTACCCATATATTTCGCGAATTAATTAGAGTGTGTATAAGTTTTCATTAAATGGTAATAATTCTCGGTAACTGAAACTCTGTGTGATATAATTGAGCATACCGAAGCGTATGCACTGTGTGCTCAGCGTTTTCCACCTACGAGCACGATGTCCTACTGCCGTCTGTTTAATATTCGGATCTTGTAACTAAGTGTGGAAACACACTAAGTTGGGTCGTACTGAACCGAACGTGTATTCACATGAGATGTATCATGTCGTTAGATAATAAATATAATAAAAACTTCTTCATTCAATAATCTAAGCATTTAAATTTAAGATTCCACAAATTGATAAAAGACAATTTTGATTTCAAAAATCCAACCTGTTCCATTTTTTCAATTTATGCTTTATGTTTGAAATTCAGCGAATTTTGACGCTATGGTATTTTGCTCCTTATAGATAAGACTTAAGGTAAACCACCATTTAAACCCGAACACTATCATCTAGTCAATATCTCGCTAGAATTGGCGTTAAATATACGTCAACGTTCACACATTACAAGCCACTGCACACGCCGTAACGCATCAAGATAAGGGGTGGGGGGGAAGGGTAGTCTGAAACGAAACTTTGTCGAAACTTAGTAGCTAAGATATTGTCTTGCTTTGTCCAACTTCGTATCGTCTACCTCGGCTTAATAGTTGCGAAGCTTTACATGCTAAGCACTTTTGTGGAACGTGTACCTAATAAAGACTTCGATTCGAGTTCCTCGAGTTCTATGATCGCTGGATTGCTTATGAAATTGGAATAGTTTAAGTTTGAATATGGTTGACAGCTTTAGTGAAATGTATTATTGGCAATGTGATTATGCCAATTTCTATGGACAGAGCTGTTAAGGATTCGATGGTCTAATCGTCTGCTCTCTGACAATATGATATTGTTCATGAGTTTTTGGCGCTAAGTATCTGACACTGTTTTATTTTAATGTTTTTTTTTTTAATGAAAAAGGCATATCAGTGATTATCTCAGTGACTTGATTCTTTATGCTGGCACATGTCAACTTAAAGTGTGATAATTCAACGACAATTATTATTACTAACTAACATTTATGAGCCCCTGTATATGCAAGAACCACTATTAGATGAAACTCTATCTACTATCTACGATACTGAATAAAAATGAAATGTCTAAAATTTTGGGCTTCTTAATGCCAATGCGCTCTTAATCAAGCAACCTTAAAAGGAAGAAATTTACAAACACCTAGTTGAGCAAAATATTTTCATATAAATATGGCATTGAATTTGAAAACAATTTCAATAAAAATTTATAAATTCGTTTATCAGTTTATTTATTTCAATTCAATTCAATTCTTTGGTTAATGGCTTTTTTGTGCCAATTAGACTTTATTTATTTCATAGTTTCCTCAACTGTCGCTCGACCTATATATCATTTCGTAGACATAGCGATGACATATCAGTCAATGTTGCCATTCTTATAAATAAACCAAAAAAAATCAAATACATGTGCTCATGTAATACGATATGATCAACTAATGCGTTGTAATCACAATGTACTATTTTTCTCTTTATTTAATTGCATATGAAAGAAAGGGACGGAATGATTATCGAATCGCATTAAATAGTCATTAGTTTTCATTTATGCATGCGTGTGGCCAACGACTGGTATATTTAGGTAGCTATTATAAGCATTATCTACTTAAACGATGCAATTATTTCGTTTTGAATGAAAGGTTTTTTTTTACCCGATTGGGCGGTGCAAAGGAGGTAACTGTATTTATCAGCCTATGTGTATACACATGTTATAGAAATCATAAAAATTTGGTAAAATCAAAATGGACGATTGGGACGTTATAATGTAAAATCGAAAATCGACGAACTATATCGAGTGGGGTATCGTTGAATAATTAGTAGTGATGTATCGAAACTCTATATGTGATACTTCAAATAATGTAAAAATGGATTTTAATATAATTTTATTATAATAATATTACCTACAATATATTAAGTGTAAATCATTTAAAAACGTAAACATATTTATCACAGTTAGCTTTAAAAGCAGTTTTTTGTCTCTCCTGTAAAGTTCGGCAGTTTGCATGTACGAGTTATCACATCTAGACCGACGATATGTACGTCGATTTATCAAAAGATTTCAAGCGCGTACTTAAAATTTAGATGAGTTATTACGAAAACAAATATTTCTATCGAATGTATGTAAGCACATCAAAACGGTTATAGCTATTTACCTTTATCTCGTCAGAATAACTTAATTAAGTACACACGAAGTTACGACAGCTTGTACGATATAAAAATCACTCACCGTTTCTGTTTTCGCTATCGGCCGGTTTCATCTGGATCGGATGGTGCATCTGTAACAAGGAAATAATGCGTCAGTAAAACACAGGTAAGTTATAAACGAAAAAAAGATAATTAAAAAAAAACCCTCGTCAATCTATTCATTGAGACCTTTCAAAGAGCATCAACGCAACCTTCTGCTGTAAGTTGGTGAGGAGTTGTCTATCATGCTGATGCTGGCTACAGCATCAGACCAAGAATGCATTTGCATAGTTATATTGTATACATAGGTGCTTAAATTTTTAGGTCACACATATGTTACTAAGTTAATTAAAAACTTATTGTGCATCTAAGAAAAGAACTCATGATCTTCAAATGGCTGAACCGATTTTAGTAGAAAATATTTAAAAACCATCGCTAAAAAACCCTCTTTCAAATAAAAAAAAACAGCGTCCAAATCGTTTCACCCGTTTAGAAGTTATGGTACCACAGACAGACACACATAGCGGTCAAAGTTAACACCCCTCTTTTTGCGTCGAAATTATCATCGACAACACCGTCAAATGTTAGAATGTTACGGACACGACGCTGAAGCAAAGCGAGAATTACTTACATACTTACTTATATATACTGTTAACAGATTTTCATAAGATATAAATAAATTGTTTCTCAATGCTTTTACACCCGAAATAATTTACTAATGGTGACTTATATATATTGAAACTCAAGGTTACGTATGGTTGCAAAGGTAACTGTCACCAAGTTACAGAGTTTTTTTTATATCGGTTACGAGTGTGATTCCTTCGAGGATCAAATTCTCGTGTATCATAGATTTTTTTATAAACCTAAATTATTTCTTTACAAGAATGATCTTAACATTTAGATGTATAGATTTTTAACGAACAAACGAATGGCGGTGTTCAATACGGTTGAATTTTTCGGTTTATTTAAAGCCGTTTCAAAAGTATATTATTAAGAAATGTAAAATCGTTCTAAAGTTTATTTGTTCAAAATTCATATTGTATATTCGTCATTATTTATAATTCAAACATTCTAAGATCACTTAATATTCGATGACGTTACATTTCATCGGGACCACTTCAAGAGTTGTTTGTTCGTTGTTCCTTTAAACAATCGCTACTATTTCAGTTATTTGTAAACAGAATACAATGGCTCGTGTGGTCGATAAACAATTACAAATGAAACACAAGTGCAAAGAGATCTTTCGAATTACTTAGGAGTTTTATAAGTCGTACAGAAATACTTTACATTGTTTTGGTAGAAAAATTTATTATATTTATTGAAATAACGTAATTTCGTGTCCTTGACTGACAAACTTATATTTAAAATCAAAATACCGAACTAAATTTTATAAATTAAATAGAGATCAAAAGAAAAAAATACGTAATTTCGTTTATTTGGATAACATATATATATTCCAGTTATTCTGATTTTGATGAAAATTCTATGGAACCAATAAACCTTTAAAATAATTGTACCCAATCGGTCCAGCCGTTTGCGAATAATCGGTGAACATGCTTAAATAAAAACAAAAATTATAATAAAAAAGTTTTCGACGAATTGAGAACTTCTTTCTTTTTGGAAGTCGATTAAAAATACAAATACGTACTTTAAACTTAGTTTAATTGTTACGAAAAAACTGATAAAATATATTTAGGTATAAGTAGTAGCCTTCGTCAAGACGCTAATGTCCCTTAGCTGATCTTTTCTGCACGTTCTGCTTTATTTTTACAAAAGCATATTGTGACAGTTTATGGCGTTATTTTGTACCAAAATTTCTTCAATATGTATAGTATATGATAACTTAAGCCATAGAGCCGCTTAAGTTATTATATACTACAATTAGCCGGTTGGTCTAAGACTTCCGCATCTGCAGAAGAACCTAGCTGTAGCCCACTGACTACACAATGATTACAGCTTAAATAAGCACTGACATCAGTTCGTGGCAGTACCACACTATTACAGCAAACCTGCTTGAAATATCCAATGTTTGTATAGCTGCTTCGTACGGTGAGTCGGAGAGCCGGAAGCCAAACCCCCTTTCCGATTCCTTCCCTAACTTCCTATTCTGCTTAAATATTGCTATATATGACCTTGCTCATGTAATATGAGTCATTACTTATAGAACAAATACCTTATTTAAAAAATACTTGAAAGATTATTTTCTGACACAAATTTATCCTCCATCATAAATAAATGCTATTCCATGTCTCACCTTGTGTATTATATAAGTATTGATTTGTGTATATATTTATATATGTAGTTATATATTATGTATCTATATATCTATATGTATGTTTATTTCAATATATTTGTATCTCCTACTTTTAGTAGCACTATGTTGCCCGCTTTTTGATGTTATCACTCACCTCCATAGGTTGACTGGAAGAGATCTCTTTTAGAGATAAGTCCACCTTTGCCTATATATTTACGTAATTAATGTATTTCATTATTTTATTGTGCAATAATGAATATATATAGTTGAGACACTTGTTTATTTGTAGGGTCGATTTTAGTTAAAGTTAAAAAGTTATAATATGTATAATACTTATAATATGTGGACAGTGGAGTAATTTATTAAACAAAATTTATTGAAAAAATATTATCGCGTTGTTAAATAAAATCATTTCATAAACGTCATTATACATTATTAATAAAAATTTAATGTATAGCGAAACGCATTATAAATAATGACAATAAGAAAATGTATGTATTCCGCAAAGAAACGTAAATACCTATTCATGAATCATCTCACATAACACGATACAGTAATAAAACATCTGTTTAACAAATCTTCATAATTGAGTAGGAAAAAGATTTATTAGAAAAAAGATCTATTAGCGCGAAACAATTGTAAAACAAAACCATATGATCAAAGTGAAACTCACTCACACCATCAAAGCGAGAGGAACACTTGCCAATACATCTTCGTCTGACGCCTATAAAAATAGCCCGAGCGCTGATTGACATGCGCTCTGGAGCACGCGCACAGCACATCTTGTACGAGCAGCCGCATCATAATTCAATAATTTCAATAAACGTATCACACTCAACGGCCCCCATTAAGATCTTATGACCTTGTGTCGGGGGTCCGGAAACACACACACAACACTAACACAAACACCCAGACCACGACAAACATCCGTATGGCCAATACAGACATTTGCCGTGAGCGGGGATCGAACCCGCGACTGTTAGCGCTACAGTCAGTTGCAGTGACCACTGCGCCAACGTGTCTGTCAAAAGCAAAATTTCCTGTTAGTTAATTCCTGTTTTTCGCGTTATTTTGAGTTTAAAATCAAACTACTGAAACGATTTTGATGAAATACTATGGTACCAATAGGAGATTATGCTCTTTTAAAGAAAAATAATAACCAAATTGGTCCAGCCGTTTTCGAGTAATCGGCGAACATAGATACAAAAAAAATAAAGAAAGGCATTTAAAGTTACATACGGGGCCCCCACATTAAATTTTATGGGCCCTTTAAAGATCAGATACGATTTACATATGTTTGTTAAAATATATTTTTTTGTTTCACTATAAATAAAAATTTCATGTCATACATTTTAAATACTACACAAATAAACGAACGGAATAAATTATAAAAGAAATATGCGTCATTATATAAAATAAACAATCAAAGTATACATTCATTAATCGAACGAAATAAAAAATCTATTTTATATTATAAAAAATTTGTTCCAAATGAATAGGCTGCATATAGGATGTGTCACGAAGCCTTTATTAGTGCAGTATTAAGAGACGAACATTTAAAAATTATATAATATTCCTATCAATCATGTACCTCTTGCATTTTATATCGAGCGCGTGTTTGATGTTCGTGTGATGTACGATTATCGCTTATAATGGCGTGTTAGATTCGACGAATATATGGATGCTGATAAGCAATAACGTGTCATCCCACAAAAAGTCAAATTCGGAGATATTGATGTATTTTGATAATACATGAGCTATTTAACATTATTCAAAAATAATTCAAGTCATCTAAATTAAATAAGTATGAAAAAAAGTTTCTTAATTTAATGTTTAGAATTGCTGGTGCGTTCTTTATTTTGTAATTTATTCAATAATCTCGTATATTTGAAAACTTATTATGATATAAAAAAATTGTAACAATCTGTTCTTAATTCAATCTACTTTTTAACAAAATAGTAAAGAAAAAATGAGATATACTTATTCAAACAAATTCATTAAGTATGGATTTGACATGTTTATACGCCATTTTCTCTAAATGAAGTCTATGTGGCTTGACATAGTATTGCTTATCAGCATCCATATACGACTAGCTGCCCCTCGCGGTTTCGGTTATAGTTACTGCTTCGCTTCTAAGACTCGTAGCGTGATGTAGTAAAGCCTATAATCATCCTCAATAATCGGACTATCCAACGCAAAAACAATTTTTCAGATCGGACCAGTAGTTTCAGATTACTTCCTACATACAAACTTATAAACAGATAATGTTTACTCGTATAAAAGTAAACTAAAAAGTAACGTAACAGCCTATTAAGGAGAAGGTTTAGAGCTTAATCCGCCACGCTGCTCCACTGCAGGTTGGCGGATATATATGTGTCAGGGTTTCTCCCGGCAACTTGCAGGTTATCCTTAAGATATTTACCTTTATCGCCAAGCTCGAGATGAATTTAAACACAAATTTAGCACTTGAAAACTCGGCGGTGCTAACCGAGGTTTGAACCCGCGATCATCGGTTGAGATCGACGTGTTCATCTGGGCTAATATTAGTATAGATTACATTATTATACTCAAGTCAGCCGTGCTCTATAGCGCGTATCAGTCACTGGTTGGTTTATTTTTTATTATAGCGTATACAAGCAAGAGTGCACTCTCTATACCGACCACTCGTGTTGATACGGGACTGCTGACTGCAGATCTTATAGCGCAGGCGGGATTTTGATTTTTTAAATTAAATACTTGTTTTAAAATTGAATTCGTAATATTAATTTCTATTAAAAAAAATATATTCCATCAACACGTTATACTATTGTATAGCATGATGAATTAAATCCCAAACATCTTCGCAAACTTAAAACCAGAAAAAGTTATGTATAATATTTTGTTTCAAAAAAATCCAAATTCCACGGTTAAGAGCTTATTTGGATAAGTCCCAGCAAGGAGACACATATTGAAACGTTTTATCAATAAACATTTCGTTTTCGTTTACCTCAACTCGCGAATATCAAAGAGCTATTCAAACATGACATGTAATTTTATTCGAATAAAGTACACGATAGCTATAGTGAAAACAAAAACAATTTTTATTACCGCTTTGTAGAAAATAACTTTGTTTTGATAGTTACGTTATTTCAAACTGTACACTGATTTATTAATCCGCATCGGAGGTGTCGCAGCATTTTGTTATCTGTATAAAGTTAAAGAATGCGATATATACACGATTAGCTGCGTCTCGCGTTTGTACTCGAGTTTATGTAATTGATGTACTCCTATAAGTCTCAGAGTGATGTATTGTAACTATCCTGTAACTATACTCAATAAATCGGATCAGTACTTTCAGAGATTACCCCATAAAAACAAACTTACAAACAAATTTTACCTTTTTATAATGATTTAATAATGTTAGTATTGTTTCTGTAGTGTATTGTGTCAGCCTGTAAATGTTCTTATGTATTCATGGCTTAATCCACCAAGCGACTGCTGTGACGATTTGGGGATAAGGAACTACATATAAGTCCAGTTGGAAAAATTCTTGTTGTGATAGACAGATGTTTACCAAAGAAGGTTATTGGATATATATACGCTTAATATTAAAGTAACTGTATTCATAAATTTAAATTTGTGGACACAAAACGTAAAAAAGTTTTTTGTTTGGAACTTCGGCCATTTACTTAAACTTTTATGTCATAAGATGTTAATAGAATATTAGTTTATTATTTTCAAAATTATTAATGATTTACACAGAATGATATGAAACCTAAATTGTAATTGCTAACTTAGCTAATTAGTTTCACTCACATTTTGAATTTACGTCATTTTAATAGTAACTGTGTCATATGAAAAATGTCAAGCTACGACTTATACGATAGGAAAAGTAATCATAGACGCTAACAAATCTTACAGTCATCTAAATCGAATGAAACCGCCAGTCACAGCCAGTGTTGAATAAACAGAACGACTTTAACAATAATGTAAGATTCTAACATAGTTTGCTATCATCGACAAAAAGAAAGGCCAAACGCGCACTACAGTTTTATACAATGCGATTAAAGTGAACAGATTTAAGTGAGACGAACGTGCCGAAAACAACGTCACTTTATTTCTAGTAATGAAAACAATACCGGGCAACAATGTCGCTAAAATAATAAACAAGACAGAATTTTATTGTTCACAGTACGACTACAATTAAACGAGCGGAATTTGAGGCGATAGTAAGAAAACGAAATGTTTCTTTTTATTTTTTTTACTGGTAATATATTACAACTCGAATTTTTAGGATACATTTAGTTTTAATGAATTTCGCTGAGAGAATTGTAATAAGGACACAAAGGTCATTCGTTAGTCTTAGATTTTACTTTTTATTTATTAAAACGGGGTTCTGTCAGTTGTCAGTTTAAGTTTTCACGTCAAATATTCTGAAATTTAAATATTAATACAATACAAAATAGAAAAAATATATATTAAACACAAAAAAAAAAAACTCTTTTTGCCAAGACATATTATTTGTTTTGGGAAAGCGATAGGTGTATCTAAAATATATAGTAAACATAACATTGGAACAATTAGTATTTAATTTACCGTAAAAGACTTAAGCGCAATCGATCGCGTAACATTAAACGGACACATCGAACCGCAGTGCGTAGCGAAGTAGCACACGAGCAGTGTGTAATTCAAACAGCCATGAATCACGCGCGAATTACTAAGATCTCGCGGAGCCCTTATCTAATTAGGCGCAGACAATCATCAATCACGCTGCACGGACAAACAGTGTACAAACTGAACAATTTGTCACGTCGCCCTAATCAGAGTCGCCTTGAGCGTTCCATTACGGGACCTCCATGTAATCCAACTTTAATGAACACGGGCTAAACAGAGACTTTATGTAATTAGAAGTTTGCGTATTAGTAAAATTGTCACGGCATCGCTAAGCAATAAAACGGTTGACATTTTTGCGATCGCCTATCGTGTAACGAATACGTCAAGGGATGATGTTATTAAGAAAGTTTCTTTACGAGACAGAGTTTATTGGTCGAGTAAAAACGTCGTGTAATTTGTTAGGAATTAGTTTCATGTGATGTGATCTCGCAGTTAATTTAATGTATTTTAAGTAACGTTCGTATAGGGATTATCAAAGTTGCTTCATATTAAATGGTAACATGATGAAACGTCATTCAAATCGTTAAAATTATAAATTAATTTTTGGATGCACGTACGTGAATTTATATGTTGTTGAAATCAAGAAACTAAAGATGGAGAAAGAGAAACACATAAAGACCAAACATCTAAAGGTCGATGGATCCAAAGGACAGAAGAAGAAGAAATATTAGGAAGATAAGATTGGAGAAGACAAACGTTAGAATTCGAATTTAAAAACTATATCACGTTTTGATGTTATAACGTATGAATTTTCTATTTAGCCCAAGTTTCATTATTTTTTTTTTCTTACTTCCTAACTTTATGCTTGTCTGGAAGAAATCGCTATCAAAATCCTTACGTCTTGTCTATGATAAATGTGTATGTAGTATACAATATTTACAAATTAATTAGTCAATAAATATAAATTAACAGGCAGATGAAATCGAAATCAACATAGCGTTCCTGCTCCGCTAGAATCAGAAGGCACGTAACCTTAATATATTACAATTAATTTATTATACAGCATTCAAGAAATGGCATTTGCGATATAAAACAATATTGACAGACAATCGATGCACGTATCTAATTACGTGTGTCGTGTTTGTGTTGGTCCGCACGGACGGACGGCCGTTTAAAAATAAATGATGTGTAGACACTCGAGCCAAGACCGCCGCGGGCTCATTAGCGTGATGGCAAATTAATTTATATACTCGGTGCGAGTATACGGGTTATTGTGTGAAAAGTAACAGAAATACTACATACATCACTCGTTTCGAACACTATTGGCATGATTTGCTTATACGTTTTTGAGACATTCTTGCGGTCGTTTTCAGTAAATCTGAGATCTGATTATTATAAGTGTAATTTTGCCTTAAGGTTTAAGAAATTATACTTGTCAATTGTTTCACCGCAAATTCGTAGATCCATTTGATTGAGAAGATTCAGCCAAAGTTATATCAAAATTTAAAAATAAATACATATACAGATAATAATAATTAATTAGTGTCGACAAGAGAACCACAAGTAAATAAATTCATGCATTTTGTCAGGAGTCTGTGACAAAAATAACTTGCATAGAAATAAAACAATTCTTTGTCTACAAATAATAATATTTTACAAAAATTTAGACGATGCAAAAACTTTTTGTAAATACAATATTATAATATATAACAAATATTGAGAAGAAAGTGGTATTATATAAGGATAGAGCCATATTTTACGTTGCAAATACTCTGATTGTCTTTTTAAATACGGTATGTTGCTTGAGATAATACTTGCCGAGTCAGATCTGTTTTATACTGGTAAATGCATACGAGAACATAACATCAAACAACACAAAGCAACTTTCTTAGATTTTAGTATAGTTAGAACAGCTTCTCTGGCTTTCACATTCTGAAAGATCCGTAACGAAAAGAGACTAAATTTAGAATCGTATTCGTTTTATATTCTTTTATATTCTTCAATCGATTGATTGATCAAACATCATTCAACAAAAATGCCATTCCAATAGGTATATCTGTTGCTATAAGCCAATTGTATAAAATACTCCAAAACCGTCCGAACATGTCTTTACCCAGGAAACCCAAGAATCCCATTACCGTGAGTCTAGAGGACACAAATCGTCAAAATAGAGAGATTTAGATTATCCCATTACATTCGAGGCTTTACGTAAAAAAAAGGGTCAGGGTGGACGATAAGTTTAAACATAAAAGGAATAATATATTCGTGTACGAAAACCAATGTCCAATATAGCGACCGAAGTGGATATCGATTTGGCATTAACCGATTATAAAGGCCATCAGAGGTGAATAAAACCCTTACATTCGAAGGGAATCAAAGGCCTCTTTGGCTTATTACACGGTTGAGGGGACACTTAAAAAAACGTTCCCTTCCGACATTGGGTAAGAAGATACAGGGGTTACAATTGCGAGTGCTGTATTGTTTCGATTGAGGCTCGGTAATAGCGTTATGAAATGTTCCGTCGGAGTTCATTAGCGTCGCATTTGTCCTTTGAATTCTTTTGCCGAATTCCTCATCCGTCAAGTTATTCCATTTTGGTCGAAATTATTATGATAATTTCGTCTTTCACGGTTATTTGAAATTAATTTTTATTTCTCCTTCTTGTTACGCGTAATGGTATTCAATGTTAAACTGTTATTGATTTTCGATTGTGTACATTTTTTTAATGATTCTAAATTGTAATTAATTATATTTGCTTAAATTTAAAATTAGTCGAATAATTATAAATTTAGGTCGAGATATCAGTAACCTTAAATTTAATGAGTGTCTTACTAACTTATTGTCTTTGAGACTGTTAAATTTCAGCGATATGTAAAATTACTAGACATACGTTATGTACTTTAAGAAATTCAAGTCAAATAGGCAATAAAGATAAGACGGTGATGCAGAATTTTTCGTACCTACATTACGTATCAAAATGAATGAAAGATTTTATTATATCCATACACCGATATAGTAACACTAGCTGTGGCTTGCGGTTTCATTCGCGTTTATGATAATTACTTCGCTCCTATGAGTCGTAGCGTGATGTAATATAGCCTATAGCCTTCCTTACTAAATAAACTAACAAAAAATATTTTTTTTCAATTCGAACCAGTAGTTCCTGAGATTAGCGCATTCAAACAAACTCTTTAGCAATATAATATTACTATAGGTATATATAGTAAGTTAATTAATGCATATTAAATGGGTAATCTTAAGAGGTTAAAGTCATTTAGTGTACAAGAAACTTAATCACGTGTAGAAGTTCTTCGGACCCCATTACAAAACGGGTCACTGTTGAATCGTTACAACCCTTACACGCTTCGTAAATACATTGTCGAGACGAAGGTACTCCCTTTACAGTATACTATTTATTTATTTATTGTAATAGAGACAATTTTTTTTCGTTTTGTAATTTGATACATTTTACTGTGATCAAACTATTGAGCTATAGAACCAATGAAGACGAAATTTTTTAACAAAAATTTTAAAGGCGTATGTGATGTTCAGTTGGGTAACGTATGAGATTGTACTGCATGTTTTTTGTCGTATTCTGTCATATCGTATTCTGGTGTTCATGCGGTTAATATTCATTCGTGGCCAAACGAAAAGCCACACATTTTCATACTTATATTATGTGCTATTGTAAAAAATATATCCTGTATTAAAGTTTATTCGATTTTTTTAGAAGTAAGATTCGTTAAACGTATGGTTATACGACTTTTCGCAGTACAAACGTCGTGTGAATGATTCTATACAAAGTACAAACTACTATTCGATAAGATTTATCTTGCACAAAAACGTGTAGGACCATGCCGTATGAACATAGTCTTCAGCTTTATGATTCAGTGATTGTTACTAAGGAAATTCTAGCCCGTTTTATAGCTTTAGTTTTTCTCTAGTCTGGTTTTTGGATTTCATTTTTTTTATTATCAATATTTATTTTAATTCCATTAGCATACCTCACTTCTATTTGGTCTCACGTAAAAGACAAATGAATCTACAAAGAGCTGATTTGCAAAAAAAATTACTTTTAGGTTTTCGTACTCGAAGGGTGCAAACGGAATTTTATTATATAGCCTCCGCTGTATGTCAGCGGGCAAAATAAAGTCTAACACTACAAATTGTTCTATATTATTAGCGCCTCCCTTTTTACTTTTACAATGTATTTCAAAATTACGTAACTTTATCTTTTCTACGGTAATATGGATCTCTTAGGCTGGAACCACACTACAAAGTTGAACACGGTTCCATAGCGGACCGATCTCAGTGTGGTAAAATCACGTTCAGACATCAGACAATTCGATAAAGTTCACGATTCAGTTTTGAACCCAAATCAAAATTTCCTCAAGTTTGATCGCGTCTGTAATGGTACTCAACATGAACTCGACTGTTATGGATAATATGAATACACACATGGTTTTTTATTTAATAATATTTTTAGTTAATTTTTCAGAAAATTAATAAAAAAAAAATTACGACAACGTGTTGAGGGAGGGGGCTCCCCCCTTCCTCGACACATAGTGGTAATACGCCCCTTCTACGACTAGTTTTTGAAAAAAATGGAAATTAAAAAATAAAATATAATATCGTTATGTCTTCATTTTATACAATATTATTATTATTTTTGAGCCAGGGAAAACTGCCCCTTTTGTGCCCCCGTCCCCATCTGGATCCGGCGCCTGAATCGAGAAAGTGTGGTACCAGCCTTAGAAGTGCTATTGCAACTCGCACTTGACCAGATTTTTAAAGTAGCCTCGCAGTGAATCGACAGCGGAGTTACGATCAGCACCTTGATCATTTCATGCATACAAAATTGTTATACAATTTCGTATCTGCATTCGCAGATTGTTCGTTATTTATTATACGCTGCGAATTCTTTATCAACTTCGATCTCGACTTATTCCTTATCGATCTTATCTCCTTAGAAATAAGGTTCATAATAAGTCTTGTTACTTTAAAGGCTTTGTATAAAACTATAAACAAAAGTCGATCACGGTGATTTCCCTCGGCACTCGCTATTACGTTTATTACCGATTCTTTAGCGAAACTAAGTATTTATTACGTTATTGTAATAACTATTCACTATGTTCAAGGAGATTAGATTAAGATCTTTTTACTCACTTCGTATTATTTTTAACCCTGGACATTAAAAGAGTGTTATAAGTTTGACCGCTATGTCCTCCTAAACGGGCCACGGGATTTGGATGTTTTCTTTTTTTAATTGAAAGAGGGTTTTCTAACGATAGTTTTTAGACACGTTCTACCAAAATCGGTACAGGCATTTAAAGATCATGTCTCTTTTCTCTTCTTTTTAAAGTTTTTTTTACCTATATAAATATAAACTTTCTTTTTAAAATTACTTTTTCTATTAAGGAGAAGGTTTAGAGCTTAATCCACCATGCTACTCCACTGGGGGTTGGCGGATATACATGTGTCATTTCTCCCGGCACATGCAGGTTTTTCAAGATGAATTTAAACACAATTTTGTTGTGGGTATGAATAAACAATTTATTTAAAGTGAAGTGTTTGCCCAAAGCAAACTAAGTCGCGATCGCAAGCGATATTTAAGTGAGCATTTCACTAAAATTGATAAACAAAATAAAAATGTCACCGTATATAAGAGAATAAACACAAATATTTATGCATTCTATCATTTCGTACCGGATGCTAGTTAAGTAAACACGTTGGGAGCATATGCAAATTTTCTTTACCATTTTCCACACGACTCAGTCGATTGGAAATCAAATTTGCAATGTGGAACAGTGGAAGTCAACGTGATAGAGACGCAAGTTTAAAAATGTATTAAAATGTCACATTTAAATATGAATAGGATAATGTATATACATTATGAACAGTATTGAAATTTTACCATTCTTTTTGGGACTTCTTCGAACTATATATTAGTCCAATATGTGCATTATCAAATAACTAAGGCATCTCCTATCAAAGACTTTATTGTGTTAAATTAAAAAAAAACAGATTGAATTCGAAAACGAAACAAGTAAAATAAATGTAAATTAAAAAATATTTTTTACAACATTTTGAAATCGGTGGTAAGCAAATCAGTCGAAGTCGGTGGCAAGAAAAACCTTTTAAGTGTATATTCCATTTATATGTCCAATCAACAGATCCTGACGTGGTGACAATGGGACCGATTAGGAAGTATACCCTTAAAAAAAAACAGTCTGTAATCGGCAGAGAAATCGGTGAACAAACTTATAAAAAGAAAACGTATATTAACTCTTTTTTCGTAATCGGCTGAAATGAGGCTTTAGAGCAATGCTTTAAGAATTCTATAAAGACAAAAATTAAAAGACTTTAAGAAGGCTGGAATCTTAAACTCCATTCCTATCCCATCATTTACTTCTCTTTAAGGTAGCAACGCATTTGTGACTCCTCTGATGTTGGGAATATTCATGGGCAGCGGTGATCAATTAACAGCAGATGACCTGCTTATCCGTTTGGCTGCTATTTTCATTAAAAAAAATTGGTATCACGGTTATCTGAGACCGAATATATCAACTACATCAATAATTTACAACTATTCATATTTAATATAACGGGTCTTATCGCGATAACTAATGGTAGTAATACCTTTTTATTGCCCGACGTTTCGACGAAGTTACATTCGCCGTGGTCACGAGCTGACTGGTGTACCGCGCGCCCTCCGGCGACGAGTGCGCGAGTTTTCTTCGCCTACCCTCACAATATTAATATTAATATTAACACCAGTCAGCTACTGCTCCGTTCCTATGAATCGTACCGTGACGCAATATAGCCTGTAACCTTCCTCAAAAAACAGGCTATCCGATGTAAAAAGAATTTTTCAAATCAGACCGGTAATTTCAGAAATTATCTCCTAGATACAAACTGGTAGATCGGTTTTATCTCTTTATAATAAAAGTAAAAAAAAGTAAAGTAATAGCCTGTTAATATTCCACTGCTGGGCAAAGGCCTCCACTCCTATTAAGGAGAAGGTTTAGAGCTTAATCCACCACGCTGCTCTACTGCGGGTTGGCGGATAAACATGTGTAAGAATTTCTTCCGACACATGCAGTTTTTCTCACGATGTTTTCCTTCACCGCCGAGCTCGAGATGAATATAAACACTAATTTAGCACTTGAAAAATCAGTGGTGCTAGCCGGGGTTTGAACCCGCGATCATCAGTTGTGATCAACGTGTTCTAACCCTTAGGCCATCTCGGCTCTTTATACTATCAGCATTTTTATATGTATTATTATGGGAGAGCTATGGAAAAATGCATTCGTTTTTGAATTAAAATATTATTTTATTAATGTCGGTTTAATTGGAATAAACGTCCATCTGTACATACAGTATTAGAATGTCTCAACCTATTCGCGTGTCAAATACAATCTGTAAATGCACTGAGGCTGATCCGTAAATGATTAATCTTCGTTTAGAAAGAAAAATAATTATCGATTTATTTAAAGCATGAACAGGGGCAGGCACAAAATAGGAATATTTTAACTATATGCTGACTATGGATATGGACGATAATTTGAATATAATCATGAGGACCATATGATTGTACCTTATGTCGATGCATTAATCCTATTTGTAAATGCATTACGCTTAGCTACAACAAGTATAACCAGATACAAGATAATACGTTGATAACGTCAAATGTTTAATTTTGTGATTAATTTTAATTTATATATAAAAGTAACATTTCGATTATTTTTACTATTTTAACGTAACTTCGGATTGCGAACATTCGGATTTCAGGTAAAAACATACAAAACGTCATCAAATGATGGTCGTTTTATTGAAAAAAAATTCTAAACAATCATAATTAATCCGTCGATGGTTCACGTGACGGCCGTTATCATTAAACCCAAAAAGATGTTAATGAAGCACGAACGGCACTTTAGACATCTCAGCACTCGAATTTACGCCAAAATAATTTTGGCACAACGCTTAAACCGGTCAACGAGCCAGTGTAGTGTAAACCTTAATACAGTAATAACTTTTTAACCTCAATTCACACGGCCTGCTTTGTTATATTAATACAAAATCTTTTTGAACCTTGTTTATTTTCAGCGGAGCGGGGGACATCGGTACGATCCCTAACGGTCGAAAAAAAAATTGCCCCAAACTAATGGAGCGGACTCGAATGAACCTTTAAAGTTGCCAACGCAGCCTTTTGTCTCAGGTTCGACGTTCGCCCGCGATTTCGGGCGGAAAATTCTGCCCGTTTGACGGAATTTACGGTTCACTTTATTACCTCCGGTAATACGAATACGAGTATGTTTATTCGTACAATTATAGACGACGGAAATGATCGTCGTTAATTTTATTAACTTTTGTCAGGTTATTATGACAATATAATAATAGGGATATAAAATAGCCCCTACGGTCATATTTATTTGAATAAAACGTTTAAAATTTTAATTGTTTTATAAATAGGTTTTTTTATTATATTAATTATTATACGAAATATGACGTGTAACTAAATTAGTCGAATATTACAGACGCAACACAAAATTTATTGAATCATTTTATTCTGTATTTTTTTTATTGTAAATATTATTGTATTATCATTATAATAATGATTTTTAGGTATTAAAATTATTATTTAATACCTAAAATTCACCGTAGGAATAGACAGATATTTATTAATTAATATTATTTCATTAATATTGGTTTAATTCGATTGAGTCATGATAATGATTTTTAGATATTAATCTCAGCGAATTCGAAATATATCGATACCTCCCACGTAAGTTATTGTAAGCCACAAAATTGCCGTTAGCGTTTTTACTGAATACTACACGAATTTGCATTGCTTAATGCATTCAAAGTGAAAAAATACTAAAAATCTTTTTTTTTTTTTCAAGGAAAGTTACAACAAAGTACGCCTTAAAAGGCGTATTTTGTTGTAACTTTCAAACTAAAACGGATTAAAAGTGCTCTACTGTATAATTGTAATTTTGGGGTTACAACAACTTACGTGGGAGGTATCGATATATTGAAGGAAGCAAAAATTGGCATCAAAATGTTTATCATTTTTGATTTTTTAAAGTAAGTATAATGCATCCATTCTATTTAAATAAAAAAAAAATTGAATAAAAAATCTCTACATGCCCAGTCCATTACAAAACACAAAATAATAATTTTATCAAACAATCGCCCGCGGCGCTGTTTATATGTCGAAAATTGTCAATTTATAGTGAAATCAAACAATTCGTAAATCAAGTTAATTAATATCGAACTGATATTACTGTAAGCGGAGTATCATCAATAACAAATAACATTGTTCCCCAACCTGGAAATACGAGAATAGTTGGACGGCTGTAATTGAGTCAATACAAAGCGTATAGGAATATAATTAATTACCTTCCTACGATGGATATGTTTATTGATCTGTAGCTACGTCTCCCGCAGACTATAGACTTTCTTTCAGTGACGGAATTTGGTTTGGAGGCTTGATCTAAATCATATCTTGGTTGAAGATGGGCTTTCCCAAATTAAACTACAAATCGAAATCGAAATCAAAATATTTTTATTTAAACTAAAAATTAACCTACTCTTTTTGAACGATAAGCAAATTAATCTACCTTGATTTCGGAAATATAAACCTCAGACCTGAAAACCGCGAATGAATGAAAATAAACATTAAAACTTTAAAAAAGGAGTGTATTTTGTCAATCAGCCAAAGATACTAAACGTGCTAGACTATCGAAGTCAAGCCCGACTTTGGTAGTCTGCGGTAGCTCTTACGGGCATAAATTCGTTTGATATCCACCTACATTATAAATGTGCAAGATATTTTATATGATATGATTAATCCCCTAAGCCGATTTTAATAAATAATCGAAATAGCACGAATCCTAAGGAGAAAAAAGGCTATTAGATTATTTTAATAAAAAATAAAAGAAACGTGGTAAGCATACACTGAAATTAATTTGCCCGCTTTTACAGATTTTATAACAACAGAATTTATAATACATCGCTAATATTTTTCAATATAAATGTAATATAACCTTTAATATAAGACGGTCGGGTACTATGAAATATATCAGCGTTCATGAAACTAATATCGATAGAGTACACTGTTTACTATCTAATAGAAAATAGCGAGGTTCATATTCCACGGGCTTAGCGAAGCAGGACAATGGTAAAGCTATGCTGGTTGAAGAACTATATTGTGGTTTCTGTGAGCACCTTTATGGTCAATACATGAGATGATTAAGTACATGATTTAAAACAAATATCTAATCTTGTTTTTTCTTCGAATTCTTTAGCATTTCAGCAATCGATTAGTCTTGGCTGAAAATTTAATGAAAATCCATCTGTTTATGAGATCCGTAGGAAGTCTTGACAGGTAAGTAATCAATTAAAAAAAAAAAACTCGTTTAAGAATAGAAATATATGGTTTGGGGGCCACTTTTTGTTAGGTGTAGGGAGATCCTACCTTGTCATGACAACGTAAAGCTGTCGAAATATGTTATGAATACAGTTATTAATAACAAATCATCTAGTCTAGCATATTTCTTTATATTCTTTTTTACTGTGCTATGATATTTCTTCTGAGGTTTTTCCTGAGCACTATAATTTTGGGGTTTTTCAAGTGTATAGATTTCCTAAAGCCGGCAACGTACTTATAATCTATCTAATATTGCAAATACCAATGGGCGACAGTAATTAGACGATAATTAATTTAATTTTGGACTTAGACATTTATAAAGATTTACATAAGTTGTTTTGGATTGCTTCACACCTGAAAGAATTAATTGTCAGTTCCTTATTTTTGACATTTAGGGCTTTCGTAATTACTTACGACGTGTCTGTTACTAGGTTACATAGTTGTTTTACATCGCTCTCGAGAGCAAAACTTACATATGTCATTCTCACCTTAGGTTGAACTTTAAGCTCGTTTGGCCCTTTTTTAATAAAATGAAAACATAATCGTAGTGCAACGTCGCTGAACGTGATTTTTGTACAATGCATGTCATAGATTATCACGCGTATATGACGTGATATTGTAACTTGTATAGGTGTTTTGGTCGTTACTTGTTCACTAATCCCCCTTTTGTGTAAGAAATGTAACCTATCAGATCTAGACTTGAATGATAAACAACTGCAGATAAAAATGCTAGATGGAAGTAAGATTTATAAATAACTTGCTTTGAGATCAAGTTCGGTCCAGCGGCGAAGCGCTGGAGGCGTTGTTTGCTTAGACTCGACGTAAAGACTACGGAATGTATTTTTAAAGGATAAGCCGGGATGATACCAATATGGCTGCCAACTCTTTGTTGACAAATGTAGGCATGGTATTCATAATATTGTCTTTGTTGATATACTGAATGAGCACTAACAACTAGTCGTGAGCTTAAATAGCTAGCGTAATTTCGTTTATTTGTTATGAAATAAGAATTTTTATTTCAAACATCATATTTTAATTTTAATTAAGATGTCTTATGAGAGTTATTCTTGCAAAATAGTAGTTATACACTGTTATTTAAAATTTACAATTTTTACTTGACCACAGTTAATAAAAAATAAAATTTCGTGTTTATTATATATAGTTACTTTATTATACTTTATTACATACTTTTTACATACTTTTAATTATATATCAGATATTTGTCATTTTCCAACGTGTCAATTTCAGAATTTCTTACTCGAAAAGAACTCTTTAAAAGCTTAAAATTATTTGAATATATATAGTATCTCATCATTGATTAACACAGAAGAAAAGAAGAATTTACATCAAAATAATTCTGCATGATTTTTGACATATAAAGCTTAGAACACTAACAATATCTTTAATATAGTAATATTTTAAGCTCGAATGTTTCCTGAAATAATCAGAACCCCGAACTATTTGTCGAATTCAATAAATAGAATAAATGGAACGTTCGAAATTGGAACCGATATGGTAGCGTAGAACACGTAGCAACGTGCGAGATGACCAAATTACCATGACCTTTCTGTTTGCGAAGCGTTCTTAACACGGAACTGAGTCGATTCAAATTTTACGGGTCTCGCGTGAATTGCTAAGAGACGAATCCACAGACTCTCGTTAGGATAATATCAGGGGTAGTTCGATCCGTGTTAAAGTTGTCTTCGACGTGCATTTGTAACAGTTCAATTTGACTTTGTGAGTGCAGTTTTGATTGTAATATTGATATTGCTATACGAATATCGGATTGGATGAGTTTATTTGTTATTCGTACGTGATAAATTAGGAGTCAATATAAATTTTTTGAGGATGTAACGTTTATTACTTTTACTTTAGAATTATAATAAATTTAATAGACATACGTAAATATGCACGAGCTGAAACATGTTGTGGCGATTGACACATATGTACGTTTGTAGAAAACGAAATATCGATCTAATATCTTTTAAAAAACAATTATTTTATATATAATTTGAATTTCGGAAACAGCACCAATGATTTTCATTAAATTTAGCATGCTGGGAGTCTCGGAGGCGAAGAATCGATCTAACAGGTTCTTCTAGAACGTTTCATTTATAGAAAACGTCATTTTATCCGTGTTATTATGCAATGAAAAACTGATACTATGTCTTTTATTTAAAACAAAATATAATTTCCGAAAAAAAAGCCCGATTTGCTAACGCTCAGATATGCCGGTACTAGGTCAATTTATTGATAATGAGATTAATGTACACTTGACTTAGTATAGCTGCCTAGCAACGGGCTCTTGATGTCAAGAGGGAAAACAAAAAGGCAGGCGATATATTATTACAAGAGTTAGAAAATAAAGACGTCAACTACAAATTGAATATCATAATTCTTATTCACTTCTGGATTTTTAAAAATATGTATTAAATGAATAACCGAACGTGTATTTTTTTTTTATAATTATTTCATCAAATATCAAATAACTTTCGTTTGTAACATCAATGTTAATTTATAACTATAGACACATTACGTCCACACTACTTGAAAATCTGTAAGCATTTCCACCTTTGACAAGATTGTCAATTGAATTTTTGGACACAAGACAAGATACTCTCGTCTACCATAGTCAGTCGCTATCTATATACTTAGGTAATGTCGTTAAAAAATATCAGCACTCTGTGTGCTAAGATCCATGAGCTTAAAACGTATGTATAGTTATACAATATCATTAAGTAAAATTAAAAACGTTATCGACAAACCTATAGATGGTAATATTATAAAAAAATTAAATTCGATAGGAGGAAATAGGAGCGAGAGGGGCGAAATCGCGATAGTCAGCTAGTATTTATTTAAAGTGAATTTAATATAAAAATAATCTTGCACAAAAAGAATCTGTTTTAGCGTAATATTCACGTGAAAAAAGTCTCTCGCAAAGCAACTACTTTTCTTATCAGAGTCGTAAATACTAGTTGAGAACATTTTCTTCTATAATTTTTTTAATTTACTACAGATTTATTTATTTATTTATTTATTTAATAAATAAATAAATAAATTTATTTAGGGACGAAAAGTTTATAGGCGTGTAAATTCATTTCAGTTTAACTTTTTCATTTAATCCGGAAAAATAAGATAAGTACCACAATCAAGATTACTACAATTAACTTCCAGTGGGTGGCGCGCGTGTCAAACATTAAGGCAAAATTTAGTATTTTTACAAAAATTGACAACCAACCTCTTTTCTTCACAACGTCCACAGAGCGATACTTATATCCATCACAAAAAGTCAACGTCAGAAAGAAATCATTTATCCGGAAAAATTGGATCCGTACTACCATCAAGATTACTAGACCTTTTTTCTATTCAGCATTTTTACAACCGGGCGTAGTGTATTACAAGTGAAATGAAAACGTTACCTTCGTTATTTCGTATCATAAACTCTGCCTCTGTTGCAATTTGGGAACATTAAAGCTGAAAATCCACATCCTTTATAGCATCGATTAGTGTTTTAAGCATTTTGTCGTAGTTGGGAATATTAAACTGCTCAAAAAAAAATAGGGCCCACTTAGTTTTTACGCTATAATTTAATTAAAGACCCATTTATATATATTTTTATGATCAAAAATTATTTCATTAGAGATTTAGAAAATGAAATAAAATAGCTCTAACAATAAAAGTTGTTATTTATTCAAAACTTATGGGTAATAAACAAATTTTAGGTTCGGTGTGATTATCAAAAATAAGCCAGTGACTGTTAATTCTTTCAGTTGTAACGGCACAACAACAATAATAAGACACATTGACAATTTATGTAAATATTTATGAAAATTTTTGTGCAAAACTTATAAGTCTAATTCTGGCCTTATGCTGCTAAAAAGAGTTTTAATCTTGCTATATATATAAATACCAAAATTTCTAAGGATAGATAGTTGCTTCGATCGATATTTAGCAAGCAGATTTTGATGAAATATTTTAGTAATATAACTTATAAATCAGAATAATATAGGCCACTTTTTATCAACACAACACTCGGTCGAAGCCGCGGATGTAGGCTAATTTTATATGTTTAAATTTGTTGAATTGAATATATATTAAAGCAGTATGCCATGCTTAAAAAACGTATTTGCGATCCTTATTTTTCTTGTAAAGAAAAGTTATCTATACTAATGTTACAAAGAGGTACAGTCTGTTTGTAAATTTTTATGCATTGGGTAATCTCTTGAACTATTGATCTGATTTGAAAAAATATTTCTGCTTTATAGTTCATTGAGGAAAGTTATAGACTATAGAAGCAATAAACTTAAGCGGGAGTGAAATCCCGAGTGTCTACTAGTAAAGTACAACCTTACTTGTATGAAGTAGAGGCGAGTCGTTACAACACACGAGTATAAGATAGTCAATATAATGTCATCTGGCTTATGGATATACTCGTAATTAAAAAGAAAATCATACACAACTTTTTTTATTTTAGATAACTAAAATACTTAAAATCTATGTGCATTTTTTTCTTTTTTCCCTATTTTTTTTTTAATGTGTCATGTCCTCATAATTGTCATCCCTTATAGTATATTTTCCAGGATAGAAATGTAACGAGAACAAAGAATGTTTATCCATTAATCCTAATAAGCTTAGCCGTTAAGACTGAAATATTACGTAGTTAGTAAATTAATATCTACAAGTATTATAGTGTATATTATAAACTCTATTTTACAATGGCTATTAATATGATATTGTATACACAATTTACATACAATTATTACGAGTAAGTGTAACCACATACAAAGTGTACATAAGTACATAAGCATAAGTTGCGCTGCGTTATCCGATTATTCTGAGAGGTCAACCTTTTTTGGTCATCAAATTTTCTATGCCATAATTTAAGTTTAAATTTTTTTATAAATTTCATTTAATTTTCTATACTTGTGTTTTTTATTGTCTTATTACTTTAAATGTGTCGGCAAATTAAAATATTCAAATAAAATATCTTTCTCACATCTTTACTAATATTATAAACCCAAAGAGTTTGTTTGTTTGTAAGGAACTACTGGTTCAAATTGAAATATTATTTTTGTGTTAGATAGTTTATTTATTAAGGAAGGCTATATTACATCACGCTACGACTCAAAGGAGCGAAGCAGTAAACACAATCGCGAGTGAAACCGCAAGGGACAGCTAGTTGTTGATAAATTGCAATATCGCGCTATAGTTTCAGTGGATTGTCGGCAGTAAGCCGGATTGACCGAGTCTTTCTTTCCACTACATTGTCTTATCCGGGCTGCTGGTGTCATCAATCATGCCCGGGTCGAGGGCTCACCCGGTCAAATGACTATCAAGAGATATGCGTAGTCGTTAAGGATCACTTTAAAAATTTATCACATCATCTATATCTAGTATGTAGGGATGTTTGTAGAGTATTGTTAGTTTGTGGGTAGAATACGAGTAATTTTAATAGTAATAAAAACGAATAAAGTATACCTAAAGATGATACTTAAAGATTTTGATTATAATACCCATCTTTAAGAGAATAAATTCAACTTAAAAAATATACCGACTTCAAACTCAAAATGCATAAAAATATCGTTTGCCTGGATGACATACTAATTTTAGTTATTTTGATCTAAGAACCTAACTGCTTAACCGATTTTGATAAAAATTCTATGGGACAAATCTGAAAGTATACCCTTTCGAATAATAAGGAATATAATAAGGTCCCAAACCATTTAAACCAAACAGAAACCCACGCAGACGAAGCCGCAAGTTAACGCAAGTTTAATATATTTCCATCAAATGGAAACTATTTTCTCTTCAGACTTTCGCATTTTATTTACTTGAGAGAATTCAATGAATTTCATGATTGAAAACGTTATAAAATAACTTATATTAAATCGTAAACGTGAATTATGTACTATAATACGTATATTAATGTAATATTGGTCGACTAATGTTTTAAAAAAAATAAATGTTATTAAATTAATGTATAAACGATATCTCATCTTTTGTTGCCAATATGTTGAATAGTACGACATTAATAAAGTAGGTGTTTCCAAAATTTAATTAATGTTGGATTTTCGACCTCACCGATCAATCTCGATCGTGTTTTCTCTATGCCACGTGACATTGGCGAAATAACATGTGTTTAATTGGCACAATTAAAATCCATTAACCAAAGAATTGAATTGATGTAAATAACAGGTCGCGTAAATTTCATTGCTATTACCTTTTGTTGTTATGCTCTTTTTACCTCAAAACTCCGTCATTTTTAAGCGGTTTTAAAAATGATTTATTTTAAAGAGTATGCTTTTACTTTGGTCCAATACAATTTGTATCAAAATTTTATTTGTTTTGATTCTCATCCAACTAAACGAAATTCTGTATTTCGCATTTAAAATCGTTTTTATCTTAGTTATAGAGATTATACCACAATATTATCTCTTTATAATGTTAGATGTAGATTGAATAACTAAAGCGTTATTTGATCGTAAGAATATAAACGTTAAAGGAGATAATACCGTCCCTTGGGGAAACGGTCGATTTCTTATAGTTTTACGTCGTTTATCATGTTACTACATTTCGACCCTTGTAATGACCTGACCCGGAACCATCTTGCGGTGATCTCGTGACGCGGTCGCTCGGAGTCTGCGAGATTTTAGTAGCTATAAACAGTTCGTGGATATTGTTGGTTAAATGGATATATCAACTTTTGGTACGCGTTGAGTTAGTTCGTAAAGGAGTTGAGATGATCCCGTGTAAAACAGGTCAATCTTAATTGGTCGCGTTTATATTTCAGTTACCGGTGGTGAATGTGAAATTAGGAAAAGTTACATGAGCTGAAAACAAATTTAAGACATGTATATCCGTCAATCTGCGTCGTTTTGTATTAAGCTCCTTTTCGTTAACAGGATAGGACACTTTCCTATTTTTTTGAAATATAAACCTGAAAATTGAAAAGAAATGATCCTTAGACCAGTGGAAGTCGTTCAGTTCCTTTTCAACAACAATAAACCTTACTTTTATGGCCGGGGGGTAAATAAAAATAGTAATGACATTCAATCGCGAAAATTTACGATTTTCCGATTTCAATGAAGGTATTGAACGTTTTCTACACCTGCATTTTGTATTTCCTTTACAGTCATTTATACAGCTATTAACAGAATTTACATACCATTAATATAAAAAGCCATAAACTTTTGAGAAGAGAACTATTGTTAAGTCCAGTATAAAATAGTGTAGACATCTTGTGGTGAGCTAAGGTTGTCGCTACACTAAGCCAGTTCTGTAGCTTGTTAATGTAATCGTAGCGCTTCGTAGCGGTCGTATTGTTAGGAATTCGTCTTGGATTACCAAATGTTTTGCTTCTTTCACGACGACGAAACACGTTTTATTCTATTATTTAGTAAATAGATTATAAATATTTATGAATTATTATGCTATATAAAATGTTTGGATTTTTTTTTTGTTATTTCTAAACATTATATCCTAATTTTAATAATTCGAATATAAGTATTTAATTAGAAACATAATAAACTTAGCCACTTGTGATATATATATATATATATATATATATATATATTTTATAATAAGTGCACTGATATATTTTAAAATAGAAAAATATATTTTCCTTATTTTCGTCAAGTTACATAGATATTGTGATACCATTGACAATTGTGCCAATTTTTAAACGCCAAGTAAATCTACAATTTCAATGTAAATTATTAATGCTCGATATTATTGATAAAAGAAAAGAAATTCAAATTTTCCAACGAAAATTCCCAACCGTATTAGGCAGCTACGACGAAGTAATAGATATTCTATACAAGACTTAAAAAAAAGCTGAAACTGACTTCAAATATAAAAAACGTAATATCATTTGGACGCTGATATGCAATACTGTGTCAAGCCACACGGAATTCATTTTGAGAAAATGGCGTCTAAAGATGTCAAACCTATTCTTAACAAATATGTTTGAAGAAGTATATATCCACCTTTTCTTTTAATTTTTGATATAATGAATTAAAAGCAGATTGATATAGTTAATATATTATCTAATAAAAAAGTTTTTCAAATATTTACGATAATTGTATAAATTTCAAAATATGGAACTCACTTGAAATTCGATACAATGGATTAGGAAATTTTTTCCGTACTTTTTTAATTTATATGAGCTTACATTTTTTTGAATAATGTTAAATAGTTAATGCATTATCAAAATACATCAATATCACAGAATTTGACTTTTTGTGGGTTGACACATTATTGCTTATCGGCATCCATTTATTTGAATGACATACATATATTATTTTGATATAAATACCAAACTACTGAACTGGTTTTGGGAGAATGGGAGAATATAAAAATATCGTTTAAAACAAAAAAAATCGGTCTAGACATTTTCGAGGGATCGGTGAATTAAGAACCTACTTTTTTGGAAATCGGTTAAAAGCGAATAGTATGAAATATTCCTCTGTTGTTTTCCGATGTTATTATATTTCATTGAAACGGAACATACAAGATGATGTATGAGACAAGCAGTAGGTACCATTTAGGTCAAACAGAGATCAATTTCTAATGTCATTATTTTCCTGTTTTTTTTTTCTCTTTCATATTAAATCTTAAGCTCTAAAAACGCAGTATGACAGACAATTGTTTTGTTTAAGATTTTATTACTACGCAGTTTATTTTTATTTATATGTATAGTTTTAGTGACTTACATAATATAATCAACGTCTTAACCAAAAGTTAAATGAATAAAAAAGATTTGATATTATTTAATTGGCACTCGGTGTATAAAAAATATGTGCAGTCGAGCCCTCTATTGCATTTTATTATACACTACATTTTAAACCTTTAATAAATTTCTTAATCGTTAAATATGGCGCATAAATAAATAACATCAATCGGGGATTAGAATGTAAGAAAGAGACGTACAAAAGAAAGGAAATGGAAGAAACCTCTTAAGCGACAGTATTTTTATGTGTATAATTTTGTATAGGTTATTGATGCTGAATTTACATGAAACATGTTTTGATTACTATTATACATATACACGAATACGTAATATAGAAACAGATTGCATTTAGGTCAAGTCAGGTGACCGCTTAATATCCGTAACCTCCTCAGAGGTTATTACAGACGTGGTTATGGAACCAGCGAGTTACATAAACGTAACGTAAGCGAAATTAAGTATACTAGTGGTAGCCTAACGGTCGGAATTCGATCCGTTAATTATTAAATTGTCAGCCAATGTTAAAGAAACCACAGAGAATGTATTCTCAATTTGATCACACACTTTAAAAATAAACAAAAGACTATATTACGTGTGTGATTCAAATGTATGGTAGTGTGTGTAATCTTTTTTTTATAGATTGAATGTATTTTTATGCATAACAAAAAAAGTTGCATTCCATTCTCCTTTTATATACCTATACTAATATTATAAACCTGAAGATTCTGTTTGTTTGAACGCGCTAATCTCAGGTAGTAGTGGTTCGAGTTCGAGAATTATTTTTGTGTTAGATAGTTCTTTTATTGAGGAAGTCTATAGGCTATAATACAACACGTTACAACTCATAGGAACGAAGAAGCTAGCAGCTAGTGAGCTGTAAGTGTGCGATATTTCATACTCATCTGTCCGCGCAATTTTCGTAAAAAAAAGTTGTACCCTACAAAGTTTTTGTTTCACGTATTAAAACATTATATACACTCGTACAATTTCATTATTTGAAAAATATCGCAATCAGGGTTTCTGTAAAATTTCCATCAATGGTAATTGCAATTATGCTGGTGGGGAAAAGGTTTTAATCGAAATTCGATTTGAGGTTGCCGTTGTTAATTTTGAATATAAAAGCTTCTTTCTTTCGTTTGGACAAAAATGTTTAGTATAAGGTGACAATTATACTTATAAATTTTAATCTCCTAATTTATATAAGGCAACTCTGTAATCTAGTGACAGTTACTTAGGTAATATTAAGTTAGGTATGAGTGTCAAAAATGAGGTCTGATCGTAAATTCTTTCATGTTAAATTCGATTCAATCGATTGTTCCAAAAAAAGTAGACAAATTCTTATTAAGGCAAAACAGACAAAAAAAAAATTGTCTACGGAAGACTGCTAAATACATTTTATTCTATACCAAATAATCTAGTCAATACAGTCTGAAAGTCTACAATTTTTTCACTATTAAACTTAAATAAAACAGCAGGATATAGATGTTTATAATACTCATGTCAGAATTACAGCCCATAGTAACATATGGGCTATGAGATAATGAGTTCCGAAGGTTCGGCAGGGAAAGGATCCTACCCAGCGACCCTTTCACTCCTTCATTCGTCTTTATTGTCTCATCTACATGACAATGATAGTTCTCAAGTGTGATTCGGTCCGTGTTCGATGATAACGTTATTATTACTACTGTTATTATATTTTTGTTTTATCTTCCTGTGTAGGGATGTACATTTCAATCGCCGCGGAGGGTAACGGTCTTCTTCTTTCTAAAATGTTTGCTAGATTATTTTTGCCAGTCTGCTTTAGATTCTGGTCCAAATATATTACTTAGCTGCTAATATAATAACCCCAAAACTACAATTTTACAGGAGAGCATTTTCCCTTTTCGTTTGAATAACTACAAAATACGTCTCAAAAATCCTTGAAAAAAAAAATCTTTGGCATTTTTACTTTGAATGCATGAAGCAATACAAATCAGTGTAGTATTCAGTAAAAACGCTAACGGAATTTATGTGGCTAACAACAACTTACATAAGAGGTATCAATTAATACTTTAGACTAGAAAGACTGTCATTAAATAAGAGTACGTAGCGCATTACTATGCTAAAATTTGGAGACCGCAAACTCGATCGAAGTTAACACGCGATAAGACTTTGAAAAAATTAACGCACCCTTTATTTGCAGACACATTAAAAAATAAAGAAAAATATAGATATCTAAAAAATATCCTTCTTCCGACGAGCGTTTACGTTAAAAAACACTAGCAACATGACAAACAACACGTACGACTTCATCGTTTTAGAGTAATTTCGCTAATTCCACGTGAAATTCATGATTTTTGGTTAATCTACGTACTCTATCTACTAGAGGATTCAAATCCTTAAGCTCGTAAACACATATTCTATAGGTACACAGCCTCCAGTCTCCCATTCATCCTCACGAACGACGGTGCGGGAAAATTCTACTAGGTACAGACTTAGAAAGCCGGCAATTAGTCTCGAGGGTGTAATCTCCTATTGATTTTAGAACTAAAGGCTCTCAGTCAACGGCTTAGTATCGTGAGACTGCCTACATTAATGAAGGGCGGAGACGAGAGCTATTTTGCCCCGGTGATGTACATAATAAAATTCGTTCCATCAAGGAATTTCTTGTCAATTTCGTTAAGCATGTTATATGTTAACGGTTTATTGGAAATGGAGAAAGGAATGAAAACTGAAAAATATATTTAGTATTTCTAATGATCTATTTATTTATAGTTACTCCGAGATGGTATGTGCCAATATGCCAATTTGATATAAACAACATTTCTGTAACCTGGTATCGGTTATCTAGGTAACCTAATGAATACTGTAGCTGTCAAAAATAAAGGAACTTATGGTAAATTCATAAATTTTAAGTGTAAAGTTAATGTCGTCGACATGTAACTTATGTAAATCTTCATCTAAGTCTGAGATCTGATATTTATACGTGTTTTTTTTTTTTGTTCACGCAGGGGAAATCTTCGAAAAGATACCCGATTCCTGGGGGGGAGATCGGGTTATGTGGAGATTATACGTGTACTGTCACTGACAGTAAATTATTTCAGGTATAAAAGCAATGATAAACAATAAAACAAAAAGTAATGAAAATCAAATTGTAAGGCGAAAATTACATTTGTAAGTCATACTACTCACAAATGTAATATTCGCATATCAATTCATACTTTATATAACGGGTCTTATCGCGATAACTAATGGTAGTAATGCGTGTTTTTTGCCCGACGTTTCACGAATTTGCATTCGTCATGGTCACGAGCCGACTTTCGGTTATATAAAATATGAACTGTAAAAATCGCGAAAGTTTAAAATATATAATAATTATATCAAAATATTTGTAAATTAGCCGAATTAAAGGGAGCGTTTTAAACGGACTATCAATCAAATGATCTTGAAAAATGTAAATATTATTAGTTATTACTTCGAGGGTGTTGTGTCGCCATCTTAGTTTGAAGTGCGTGAAAAACGGTTTTCGGACTACCTCGTTACCAGTGTGTAATACGTTGATTGAAGTTATTTCGAAAATGTAAAGCTTGTTATTATATATCTAAGTTTCTTTTTTGGCAAATAATGATTTTAACCTATTATACCTAGTATATACTTACATCAAAAAATCCATTTTAAAATTTTTTGTCTGTCTGTCCGTCTGTTTGTTACGGGCTAATATTTGAAATGGCTGGATCGAATTTGACGGGCCTTTCACTCGCAGATAGCTAGGAGTAACTAAGGCTATTTTTTTAGAAATTTTATTTATTTATAATTTTTCACAGACGAAGTCGCAGACACTAACTAGGCGGAAAATAAATATAAATCATCAGAGCCTTAAAAACACTTTACAAGTAAAATAACAACCACATGACCCCAATTAGTGGTGAAATCATAAATAAAACCCTTAGGTATAATGGATCAAGGGACCCGTATTACGTGTGGACATTTTGGGGCACTCCTAATTATGTAAGTAATTAGAACCATTACAGCAGCCCCACGTACAGCGATTTGTCAATTAAACGTGATATGCTATGTCTTATAACGTCCGTTTCTTTATGCTTTGGTTTCCTAAGATTACGGACTGTTAAATTATCGGTGTAATATTACGGGTGTTTAAAAAAAATCTTTGACGATTTCGATGTCGATTAAATTTGAGTGACGTTATCTGAAAATATATACCGGCCGCTAAATAACGGACAACTTAATCGTAGGCAACCAAAACGTTGGGAGATAAGTTTTAAGGCGCAACGCAAATTCAGAAATTTTTGGGTCATGCGTCGGATTACAAGAAATAAATCAAGTCAATCAATCACCCGTAATATTGCGTCTGTGATTTGACATTAGGAAAGCAAAGCATAAATAAACGGACGTTTAAGACAGACAATATCACGCTTAATTAACAAATCGTTACAGACAGACAGACAAGAACAACTGTCAAGTATATTATATAATAATATAGATAAAGTGGATTGTTATGTGGCAAAACATGGACGCTCGACAAGCGCAAGCACCGGAAGCGCTCAGCAAGCACTAATTGAGTAATTGCGGAGCGTGACACAGCGGTAATTACTTATATAATTACGAGAAACCCGAAGTGTCAGACCGCAGAACGCGACCTGTAATCCGCAACGTCTAAGGTCGGGATTTATCATTTTACTGCTCTTATTGAAAGCTGATAAACAATAATGTGTCAACCCACAAAAAGTCAAATTCGGAGTTATTGATAAATTTTGACAATACGTCACCTATTTAACATTTAAAAAAATAATTTTAAGTAATTTAAATTAAATAAGTACGGAAAAAGTTTCTTAATTTAATGTCTCGAATTGAGTGCTAATTAAAAAGTTATTATTAGATAACATATTAAGTATATCACTCTGCTTTTAATCGTTATCAAAATAGAAAAGAAAAAATAAAGAAAAGATAGAAAACGTCTTCAGACAACATTATTCTTATGCTTATCATCTATATGCTTATCAGAGTCGAATTATCGTTTGTCTATCATTCGTAACGTCGTGTACTTTTGAGGGTAATATGTTTTTAACAGAAAGCTCCGTCCAAACGTGTATGAAATGTGCGATTCCTGTGCGTCTTAGGAACGTAGCATGGACATATTGCAACAGAACACTTGTTAGCGAACACAAGATTTGACGAGCTCAAAGTGATTTATTTCATATTGATCATATGAAAATAAAATATTTCGTAATATTTAAGATATCATTTTTATAATACTTTTATTCTGTTTTGTTTAAAAATCATAAATACGTGCGCGTTAGTATATTATAGAAAATTAGCTGCCCCTCGCTAGTTTCACTCGCGTTTATGCTTACTCATTTTCTCCTATGAGTCTTAGTGTGATGTAATATAGCCTATAACCTTCCTCAATAAACGGGATAACCAACACAAAAATAATTCTTCAAATCGGCTCAGTAGTTTCGGAGCCTATTAAATTCAAACAAACCAACAATTAAATCTTTCCTCTTTATAATATTAGTATAGATAAAAATACAATAAATAGAATTTTGCTTCGAGGCCTATTGATATAAAATCTATTAATAATAGCCACATGCTTTGATATCAGGATACAAACATTTTTTATTTTAATATAATTATTTACAATACTTAAACGTCACACATATTTTTTTTAATACACTAGTGTTACAGATCAAAATATATATTACAAACATCAAATCAAGAATAGAACTAACTTCATGTAACTAATACTTTGATACAAATTACATGGTAATTTCCGGTTATTACTCAACCGCACGAAATTATACACATGTACATAAGCCGCACAATATATGCCTACACAGAGGCCAGATATGTATTTAAGTCATATTTTCAAAGTGCTCAACATAAGCTCGGATTTCATAGGAAAGCGATAATTATCATTTAGCGGTTGGTTTATGTGTTGAATGACGTCACTTAACCATTGTTTATAGAAATATTATTGCGTAATTTAACAGATAGCGTTTTTTATTGACGTGAAGTTGCAAATGGCACACTGCATACTGGCTTAAGCACTGTTGGTCTGGTGTTCAATTCTCGATGATGTATAAAAATTCTATACCATGGGTCTCATTTTATTAAGCTAATCTCTGAGTTTAAGACGTTTATTTATTTATAATGTACATATTAACACCCGTCATATTACGTCAGCTATATAACGGCACTGAGATCTAAAGAAACCGTAGCTTAAGTAAAGTCGTATTTTCAAAGTGCTCAACTTACATTATAAAGGCGCCTGTGGGACTCGTAAGTGCTTCCATGGTCTTCATATTATATCGATATCGGAAACTGCTATTAAACTTATTGACGTGGGATTCGAACTTTCCTTACGAGGGTAATGGGTATGCATAATTAATCTACTGAATTTAACAACGTTTCTTTATTATACAGCGAGGTGGAACAGTTTTGTAAGTAAATAAGGGAAGTAGAAAGTAAGTAAGGGACTTATGTAAGATGTTTATGATGTGATTTTTTTCGTCGAGACCAAAAAATATTATAAACTAGCTGTGTTTGGTGGTTTGGCTCGCATTATAGAATGTATACGTTAATTTACACTAATGTTTCGTTGTGTTTGTAAGATTGTATGTAGCGGATAATCTCTGAAGTTACTGATCCGATTTTAAAAATTCTTCTTATATTGATAGCTTGTATATTGAGAAAAGTTACATCACGTTGCGATTCATAGATGCGGAGAGGTAACTCTAAACGGGAGTGAAACCGCGAGAGGCAACTAGTTCAGAATAAAATCAATATTTAATAATAAATATTAAGAGAGGCCAATGCCACCAGTGTTTTGTGCGCTGACTCACTGCAATAACATTGACAGTTATTTTGGTTTTATATAATCATTTTAACTATTGGTTTATTTTTTATTAGGTTTTTTTTTTTATTTCCTTGATTTAAAGCTAACTCCATTTTGTCCCGGTATTATATCCGTCAACCAGCAGTGGAGCAGTGTGGTGGATTAACCTCTAAATCTTCTACTTAACGGAAGAGAATCCTGTGTCCAACAGTGGGACATTGACAGCCTCTTTATACGTTTTTTTAATAAAAATTAAAAAATATTTTATTTTTAAAGAATTCTATAGCATTTATCATCTCTGTAATACATTACAAAGACAACGATAACGATCGATATATTTTGTTTTAATTTTACATTTTCGTGAGTTTCTAAGAGGCAGCGGATAAAATAAATTAAAATTCGCATGATAAGGTTCCATTGTCATAAATTTTTACCGACGTTCCCAATTCCGTATTTATAGCCGAAATTTTTTTATGTAAATTCGTGGCAAGGTAAAATACATTTAACAAGAATATATTTACGATAGCCATTTAGCAAAATATGATAAAAAGTTGCAGTATTAAAATAAAATTTACAAGACCATAAATTGTTATTGCATGTGACGTCGAAATAGAGAAATAGCTTGTCCTTGTAATGCATTTCAGATTGACTGTTTTGTGAAATATTTGAAAACTTTTTAAAAGATTCATGGGGTTTTGTTATTTTTATAGGACTGTCTGTACATTTATTTACGTGACATGTCTATGTATTTCTTTATTTTCTATACTAAAATTATAAAGAGGTAAAATTGTTATCATTTTCTTTGTAATAATCTCTGACTATATTTATCATCAAATATCTGTCAAGATTTATTTATATTAAAAAAAAATTATCTAAGTATCTGACTACGTCACACCTATAAATATACACAGCAAAAAACATTTCGTCAATACAAAAAAAAACATATCACCTAAAATATCTGTAAAAAATTATAGCATCATCTCATTGTACTCTACGTATATCAATTCAATTGCGAAGAAAAAATGAGAATTCGATAACCACGTCGAGTGAAATATAAATCACATCGATAGAATAAACCGGTGGTACAATAATGGAGCCGGTCAATTACTTAAGACCGGGGCATCATAAACCCCGGACTATCGATCAAAGTTCGCCCGTGACCGCCCCGGTCCGACCGTGCTCCGGCGGGACGTATTTTTTCCATTTTCAAACCGGTTATAACCGGTTAGATTGATTTATTATGATGCCCTAAAGACGGTGGAGTTACTAGATTGATTTATTATGATGCCCTAAAGACGGTGTTTCGAGATTGATGTTTTACGTTTCGTTATTTCAATAAAGTCGATACTTTCAATAATAATAGGGCGAATTTCATGGATTTCGGAAGTGCCCTAAATGCGGTAGTCATTTGGCAACGGATATTGATTGGGAAAGTGGATATGTAGTCTGAGATGACTCTTTATTTTAGTCGCCATTTTATTAGTATTTTATTTTTAGGTTCTTCTCGGTATAATCTACATTCCGAACCGGTAGTAAATTCATTAAATTCATTTTTTGTTTTCTTTTTTTTTCTGTATTGACGATAAAAAGCATCTAAAACCCTGCTTTAATAAAGTATATTTTGATTTGATTTGATAGCTATCAAATACCAATGGTGAAGGTGATTACAATACGTTAATCTCCAAAAGTGTTTGCAGGTTCAAACCATGGATAACACCGCTGAGTTTTCAAGTGCAAAATATTCACTTCGTACCTTTGACTGAAAACATCGCGAGGATACTTGCGCATATCGGAAGACATTTTGACAGATGTATAACCGCCAATTCTCAATATAGTAGCGTGGTGAGTTTAGATTTATTTGTCGCAGTCTTAATAGGAGAGTAAAGTTTAACCCAGCAGTTGGAAACTTAAAGGCTGTTACAATAATTTCCCAGAACGCTATAATTTGGTGGTTTTTAAGCGACGAGTGTGTAAACATCTTTCTGTCAAAGGCCGGCAATACACATGTAATGCCTCTCATGTTCCAGATGCCCATGAGCGATAGTAACCACTTAAGGTGGTACTATTTGCACGTTTGCCTCCCTTTTAAAAAAAAAAAACATAGTTCCGCTTCGCCTTATTACACGGGTGAGTTTGAACCCTAAAACTAACGTTCCATGTTCTTAGCTATTAATCTAAGTTAGACTGTTTTCGAGCGGTAGAACTTTTAGAATTCTTGAAAATCAATTCCGTCGTTAATACTAAAGTAATACTATTCAAAATCAAAACACAGTTAATATTGACTTTTATAACCGTTTTTGAAATGTTATATTACAAGACTTTTCGTCAATGAAAAGTTATTATTACTTCGAAATAATAGGCTTTATTGAAGATAAACGGAATAAAATTTATTTGTTTGCGTTGTTAAGTTTGTTTTTTTTTTTTTAATGTATAAGTTGACGTATTCTTACAAAGCAACAATCTATACGGTGGCAATAGAAAAGATTATTTTGAATAAATATGATTTTATTATTCTTACATTATTGACTTTTCTAATTTGACACATATCTTTACGCTACGTCGAGTGGACAAAACTCATTATTTTTAAATGAATGTAATAAATTATTTATCATATTTATAAGTAGTACATTGTACATTTTAATTTTATGAGTCAGCTCGTGCCCACGACGAATGCAACTTCGCCAAAACTTCGGGTAAGGTATTACTACCATTAGTTATCGCGATAAGAACCGTTATATTAAATGGATGCTAATACGCAATAATGTGTCAACCCATAAAAAGTTGAATTCTGAGATATTAATGTATTCTGATAGTACATCATGTATTTAAAATTCAAAAATATCTCAAGTACATAAATACTGAAAAAAGTTCTTTAATTAAATTTTTCGAATATTTAAGTGTGTGCTATATTTTGCAATATAAAATAATCTCATGAATTAAAAAGAAAAAAAACTTATTATCTGGTAAAACTTTTCATTAGACCAATCTGTTTTTAAATTATTATACGTTTTATCAAAATAGAAAAGAAAAGATGGATATACGACTTCAAACTAATTTGTTAAGAATTTGTTTGACATCTTTAAACGCCATCATTAAAGCGTTCAAATATGAATACTACAATATAGCATCATTCTACAACCTAATTTTGTTGAAAAATAAATTAATAAAAATACATTGATATTATTTTGGAACTGAAATATATATACGTCTCCGTTGTAGCATATCAATATGATGGTGGAAGTAATCAGATTAAAAGCTATATCAGTTTGGCGAGCTGCCACGCGACGTCATCGGACACTGATGGTTGAAGAACTAAGTGTATAATATCTTATTCATTAACTTTATTTTACATTTTATATTATTCGTTCGAAACTGTTCATTCGATGGGAGATTATTATTATGAGCTTATATTACGGAACAATTTATTTAATTTTGTGTTTGCGTAACCCTATTTTTATTTATTAATGAAAGTATTTTTTTATAAAGTAGTCTAAGTTACTCCTTTACACGAGCTATCTGTGAGTGAAAGTCCCGTCTAAATCGGTCCAGCCATTTAAGAGACTAACCGAACAAATCAACAGACAGACGAAATTTAAAAACTTTAGTTTTCATGTATACTTTTATATGTACTTAGTTATAAGCTATTAATTTGAAATTACAATCAGACGCTCCAAGTTTATTTATTTGTATAGCCGGAGTTTTGACAAAATCCGTCCATTACATCCGTCGTGGTCCGCACGTGATAAAAAAAGCAACAAAAATCAAAATAAAAAAATACTTTATTTAAGTAGGCTCTCACGAGCACTTTTGAATCGTCATACACAAAAAACAAAAAAATAATTACATCAATAATGGAGCTACCACCCGTTCGGAACATAGATTCTATCGAGAAGAATCGGTATGAAACTTGATACTTACTCTTTTAAAATATTGTCAATATAACACAGTTTATGATTACAAATTGATTATTTATCCTGTACGAAATTCAGCAACAGTAAAAGTTACGCCAATATCTTATGCATAGCAATTCATTTATTTTGAGTTTTCGCTGAATTTTACGGGGTTAAATCCGAAGCAGATAAGACGTGATAGACCACGGAACAAATGAATCGCGGTTTAGGTAATGCAAAAGTATCACGGGTTTAAATAAGGACACGCACCGCAGTTTTCTAAACGTTGAATTAAAAGCTCTCAAACTTGTCGGTGGAGGAAAACTTCGTGAAGAAGTCATCGAGTATCGGAATTCTGAGACATGGACATTTGTAAATCTATATGTATAAAATCACTTGTCATGACTGATTCATCAACGCAAACCCCTAAGCCTAAACCGCTGGGGCTACGAACTTGAAATTTTGGCAGTAGGTGGCTTTTAGGTTGCAGGTATTCACTAAGAAAGGGTTTTTCAATCTTCCACCTCTCAGAGGGTGAAAAGAGGTAAAAATGTTTGTATGCAAAATCTTATTCCGTGGTCGCATTAACTTAAAACTTAATACACATACTTCTGGATGATAGTAATGAAATATAAAATAGAAAACGGGGTACTATTATTCCACACTGAGGTGCAAGGCGGTAGTAACGTTTGTATGGAGAAAATGTATTTTTTTGACCGATTATCCTTAAATTCAGCACAAACATTACTTAAGGAGAATAATTAAATATATGTATCCCAGAATTTCAAAATCATCCCTTAAAATCACCCTACGGGGTAATAAATCCTGGAAAGGTCACAATTTCGCTGGTAGATTTATTTAGATGAAATTCCAAAATATACGCGGGCGTAGCCGTGAGCAACTATTAGTTTATAATAAAACAGAATGATGGAATCGATTTAAAAGTAATCATTAGCAACGAATTTCTAAACAAGATCTCAGATCTTTAAGAATATATAAAAAAAAAACATAATTTGAAAAAATAAAGTATCTCATTCACGTTAGTTCTTCGGAGATACATCGCGTAAATGACTCCGTCTGCTACAGACGGCGCTCCGAGCACAAGGCAGTTTCTTACGGACGTTATGCATGATACAAACGTATTAGTTGACACTTTAGTTTGTCTGTCAGTTGGTAGTTGTTTGAAAATATATTTACAATTGTACATTCTGTATAGATTATAAGTTACCTTATATATTTTAAACTTTCGCGATTTATACTATTCATATTTAATACATATACCGGACGGAAGTACATTCGCCGTGGTCACGTGCTGATCACGGCGAATGTAACTTCGTCGAAACGTCGGGCAATAAAAAGGTCTAGCATTAGTTATCGCGATAAGACCCGTTACACTAAATTGTGTAAAAATACAATTTAGTTAACTAATGTTTAAATAAATTGTGTTCCGAATTACTATCATTATTTTCAAATTGACATTTTTATACGGCCAATGAAACATAAATAATAACAGAAAAAAGTCCCACTAAGTTTATTTGCGATATATACATACATATATTGCGATATTTTCTCAGAACTGAGGTTAAACTTATCCATAAACTTATCCATGGTAGATTCATTTGCTTGACGTTCCGGTATTTACATTCAATACCTATTTTGAATAAAGTTTTGCGATTTTGCGTTGATGTTCCAACTGTTCTAAATTCAAAATGTCAACCTTCGTCTGTGAGTAGGTGATAAACCTCTTTTAGAATTAATTTTGTGATGTTTAGAATGAATATTACACAATTTCTTGAAAAAGTAAAAATTGGCTGTAAACTAGACTATTCAAATTATTGGAAAGTGGTAATATGTATATACAAAAAATAAATTATAAAATTAAAATGTAACATTTTATACTAAAAAAACTCAAAAAAAGTCGACTTCGAAAACGCAACAAGTAAAAAGTTTCTACAGCATTTCGAAGTCTCATCTTGAATTCCCTCCTTTTTCGAAGTCGGTTAAAAGTAAAAGTACATAATATAACATGTACGATGGTAGAAAAATTAGCAAATGGTTGACATACATCACGAAACTTCACGAAACCTGGACTGATAATCACTCACACCAACACAGAGAGTCAATTTTCGATACGGTAATTAATCATAGGTACCGAAATAAAATTAAGAATAAGAGCTCGAACGCTAACCAATCAACAAATATTTACCCACGGCACGATCGAACAAGTTACCTGCCATCCCGAGCAAAGAATCGGAATCAATCGAGAGGGAAACAACCAGATAATATAATAGAATTGAATTATCGCGGGATGAAGACGAGGGAGGCGAGATATCGAATAAAAGAATCGGTAATTCGATTGTATTCGATAACAATCGATGAGCGGCACCGAAAAGGATGTTTGCGCTATCGAAGAGTCCAATAATGAAAATTATGTTTTCTATAGCAACAGGTTACGTAAACAGAGGACCGTTACAAAGGATAAGCGATAGAAATAAACATTTTATAACATCTTTTATCGTTGTCTGATCGCTTCCGGGGGGAGAGGGGAGTGGGGGAGGGGGGGGGGGAGTGCTTTGATTGGGTCGTTTTCCTCTTAAACTATAGTTTCTTTACGATACCGATTAGTATTCTTAGCGTGTTCGTACTGATAGTTACGAGTGTTGTTTTGTTGACATCAAAGTAATAATTACGAAAAAGACAGAATAAGTATTAGTGTGTTTATATTTGATACGTATTTCGTTACAATTGGTTGTTATTTACTTGTATTTTTATGTATATATGGACGCTGATAAGCAATACTGTGTCAAGCCACGTGAACTTCATTGAGAAAATGGCGTATAAACATGTCAAACCTATTCTTAATACATTTGTTTGAAGAAGTATTTATCCATATTTTCTTCTCTATTTTGATAAAAGATATTATGAATTAAAAGCAGATCGGTATAATAAAAGTTTTATGTAATAATAAGTTTTTCTAATATATGAATTTATTGTATATTCCAAAATATGGAACACACTTCAATATGCGAAACATTTAATGAAGTAACTTTGTTCCGTAGTTATTTAGTTTATGACTTTAAAAGTTTTTGAATAATGTTAAATACGCACATCAGAATTCATTAATATCTTCGAATTCGACTTTTTATAGGTTAACACATTATTGCTTATCAGCATCCATATAACGACCGCTTTGTACTGAATGTACCTCTAACGCCGTCGGTTGCGAGTTCGATTCCGCTCGGGGCTGATATTTATATTTGTATATTTGATGCTAGGTCGGGGTGTACGTCCTGGTGAGTATTCTCACCGTGCCTCAGAGAGCACGTAAAGCTGTCAATCCCGATTGTTATCATAATCCCCTGATAATAATCATTACTCTTTGTAGGGAGATTATTCTAGTCTAAATGGTTACTGGAATGCCTTCAGAGGTTGCGAGGACCAGATGGCCGTTACTCTGTGTAAAAATCAGTAACTTGTAAAAAATAAAATAATAAACAGAACCTGGTATAACCGGGAAAAATGCTAGATAGATGATGATGTAAAGTAATAGCCTTTAAAAATCCCACTGCTGGGCAAACACCTCCTCTCCTATTATGGAGAAGGTTTAGAGCTTAATCCACCACGCTGCCCCACTGCGGGTTGGCGGATATGCGGGATGCGGTGTCAGAATTCATCCCGGCACATGAATGTTTATTCACGATGTTTTCCTTCGCTGCCGAGCTCGAAATGAATTTAAACACAAATTTAGCACTTGAAAACATAGCGGTGCTAGCCGGGGTTTGAACTCGTGATCATCGGTTGAGATCGACGTGTTCTAATCACTAAGCCATCTCGGCTCAATGATGATTTTTATGTAAATAAAAATATTGCTTTGAAACTTTTACATTTACTGTCATACTACAAAAGACGCATTAATACCATGTTCAACACGTGTCTAGCTAAACAGTGTTTAAAAATGAAACATTGCTTAAAATATTATCTATATTGCTTAACAGCGAATGAACTCATAAAGAAACTTATTGATGAAATGTTATACGTTACATTTGACAGCTCAAATAGATTTTAGACATCTATTAAACTCACTTAAACGTATGTTAATTTATATCTAAAGCATGTTTAACTCAAAACTGTCATTAGACGCGGATTTGTAGTACGGATTTTTTTAAACACGCGTTTAACGTTTGTTTAAATCTTTTGTAGTAAGGCAGTTAATGTTTTAATCTTATATGTAAAGAGTGCTTAAACGCTGTTTATCCTATCCTATTAGACTTCCGGCTTTTTACCTCGCTGTGCGAAACCCTGTATTAGCTAATTCTCGCCGATATTTTGTGAGATAATCCTAATCCTAATTCGATTATCCGTTGCATAGAGGCATCTTTTAATATAATTGTTTATATTATCATGAATAATTGGATCTATATATAGCTTTTTAAAAATAATATTATTAATTATTAATATTAAATCATTTTAAGATTTTCTTGTAGGTCTACATCAACTACCTATGAATACTATTGCTAAGTTTTAATAACGTATCTATTTCTTTCAAAAGTAGCGATATTTTTTTGACATGATTTTTATGTGTGGATGGCTATATGATAACGATCAGAAAATTAGAAATAAATATTGTGCGAATAATTCCAATATGCACTAAAAATATGGATCGGTTCAATACTAATTTTTCCATTTTTCACTAAATCTATACGCAAATATTTTAATCTCAATTTCCAATACTATATTATTTCTATACATATAACATAAAATTAAATTTAATTGAAAGCGAAACATTAAACGTGTAACAGCGAATGTTTACTATATAACATGTAATATAGGATAAACAATTAAACATACAACTTACCCCGCTTAGCGTTTTGATATTGTGCAAAGCGTCCTGGGCTTTCAGAGCAGCTTTCCGCGTGAAAAACGTCACAAAACAGCACCCTGCAACAGAAGCGCACACTGACGTAACGTGACATAACGTGACAAGACAATGAGACATACAGACAGGGAATTAGGTAACGTTACAATTACTAACAAGTATTTAATTTACATAAATCAAAAATCCGACTGTGTAACAAGACCATCTGCAGCAGTACCGTATCAATATCAGTTCTGTCTAAAAAAGGTTTTAAGTGAGAATAGTTATTAACCAACTTTAAATCGTTATAGACCTTAAACGGTTATTCTTTATTGAAAACAATATGAGAAACCTAAAAATGATTTTTAAATGCATATGCAACGATACTCCCACTTGACCTAATTCGTCGCTTTTAATTTTTTTTCTTTTTTAGATTTCGCATCCAAAATCGCCCATTTTGATTCTTTCAAATTTTCAATCGAATCAAAGGATTTCCGAAAAATTACTCGTCATTTATCAAAATCGGCCCCAACGTTTGGTCCAAATAGTGCCAACAAGGTATAAACCCCACGATACATACATACATAGGCTGATAAACACATTAACCCTCTTTTACGTTGCGCCGTCAGGTAAAAAATACAGGGCGTTGACTTTTCATTAAGGTCACTCAAATTGTCAATATAAAACATATATCAAATAAAACTAAAACATCACATTCCGTATAAAAAAATCAGTTTTTATTTAATTTTGTTTGCTTATCTTTTTCGCGCTATTGCTTGATTGAAACTTTTACGACACAAAAGATCATAAAATAAAAAAATCTTTGACCCTCGATTGAGTGTTAAGTGAAACACAATAAATTATCAAAATAGTTTAATAAATAGTATTTTATTTTTTTGTATGTATTGTCGTCGATAAATCGGATTTTAAACTTAAAATAATCAAACACTCATTGTCGTACGATGATTAAAATCACAAATCTGTTTTCACATCTACAGTAAAATGTAAATAACCATCCCAATTTCAAAAACAAAAAAAAAGAAAAATAAATCCAAACATTTCAATAAAACCTTTGTACTCACATGATGAAAAATAATCACGATATTTAAAAAAAAAACACGTAATAACACAATACAATGAGAATCGCAAACGTAAAATACTATTTAAACTATAAACAATTCCCGCCCTGACTGACGCGCCCTGGAAAACGTTGGTATTGCACGTGAAATTAAACAAAGCGTTTTCATATTTGCACGAAAACTTACAAAAGGTGCTTTTTCGTATGGAATACGCGTAACAAAGCAACAAAAATGTCAACATGTAACGTGTAACGCGATGACGCTTTGTTCGTTGAACAATGACGTGTGACACGAACGGAGACGGGTCCCCGGGCTGGGTTTGATTAAACTATTTCTTTAAACTATTTTATAAAATGTTAAGTGACATTTTTCGCTAGAATGCTACAGAAGGAATGTAATGATTTTCATAGGATGTGTCCAGATTAACGAACATGTTAAATAGATTTTTTTACAACTGTTACGAATAATGACGTATGACACGAATGGAGATGTTTCCCCGTAACGTTATTGTTTTTTTTATATAGAAAATTAAGTGATTTTTTTTACTGCTTGCTTTAGAAGAAGAATAATGATTTTCACGACTCCAGATTAATTAACATGTTATAAAACTTTAGCTTATACAATACAATACGTCTACTTTATATACCACTTTCTAATCATATTGTAACATTTAATAATAATGTACATATCATCTACGCTAATAAAGTATATAACTTTGTTTTACAAATATTAAATTGTGACGCGATTTGATAACTAAAAATTTTTGGTGTTTTATAAACATTTTAACTGATTGTTACGGAAGAAGTAATATAATTTCTACGTGCATCTATGACCCTTTGTTTCCAACAACGACGATTGATAATAATTATATTGATTGCAAAATAATTAATCACAATAATATAAAAAACCAACACAAAAATTTACTTACAAGTTTCATAATATCTTGATAAAATAATTTATGTATTAAAATAATTTATACAGCTAAACGTCTTCAGTGGAAAAAATATTAATATAAAGTTTTCATATAATTACAATATGAAAATGAAAGCACAACATAAAGTACGTTAAAGGTTAATGCACACTAAATGCGTTTCGGTTACCTGCAACTGAAATAGTCTTCAGCCAGAATTGGTGCAATGACGGAGGTAAAGACTGACTTTGCAGAAGATTGATTTTAGGGTTTAAAAAAATTGTTTTCCAGAAGTTTCGCCATTTTATTTACAATGACAATTTTTGGAAAAAAATTCCGCTAAATGATAGTTATAGCGGATAGGCTACATTATAGTTATTGCTATAAATCTTAAGTTGTAGTTTCCTATGAAAGTTTACAGGATCAGTCTCTAACCACGCCTCGACGTGATCGTGTCATGCGTCGAGCTCGATATGCGTTGTCTCATACTGGCTATGTACATGATAGTGGCATCTAGCGTTAGCGTGAAGTTATCGATAAATAATCGATAACTTCACGGTGCTCGCAGCTCGCAGCAATATTAATTCTTTGATGTATGATTTATTACTTGTCAAAGCAAAGATTGACATAAGTTGTCTCTAAAATTTCAAAGTGTGCGTTGCGAATAGCTGCGTATAGATTAAAGCTAGTTGAGAGAACAGAGTTTTACGTTTACACGTGTAGTGTTACTTGGACTGAAAAAAATTCTTTAATTTGACAATTCCAGGTTCCATAGCTGGTACACCGATATAGAAGTTAGCATCAGCCTCAAACACCACCATTCAGTGTGCATTAGATTTAATAAATCGATTCTATAAATATATTTCCAATTTAATTGTGTCAATAGAAGGAATAAAGTTTGAAAAGTTTCTTTGTTAGAAAATAAAAAAGAATTATTGAACCGTGGTGGTGGGCGGCTATCATTTCTTCGAAAAAGTTTTCAAGTTGTGTCCTATTTTCAAAGTTCATAAATATTGTAACAACTTGGTAATGCCAATTTTACGTTAAATTAATTTTTAGTGCTTGACAAAATGTGAATACAAAACACATATATACTTGTGACAAACAAACAAATAATTAATACAAATACTTATGACTATTACTTCAGATATATTTTAACTTTTTTTTTATAACACATATACATATACAAAAATGTAAAAAGTGAGATAATAAGAGACAATATACTAATATACTAACATTACAAGTGCGTCATTTTGTATTACGTTTTCATGGATAACCGATTTAAATAAAATGATTTTAACCTAATTGAGGGATAAAGATACTTTAAATATTTAATATTAATTACAAGAGTTCATTGTCCTTAAAATAATTTTGGTAATGTTTCTTAATACTTTCTTTTTAGAAACCCACACGCACCCACGCGCTAGAGTCGCGAGCAAAGTTCGTATTAAAAAAAAATTACAAATTCATACGAATTAAATAAAACATTTTCCTTTTATTATAATTTTTTTTGATATATCTAAGGAAGTGTTACCTTAGAAATGAAGGCGTAATTGTTATTGCTAAACATGAACTATAAAATAAAACAGAAAGCACGTTTCATTATTTGATATAAGACGAAAAATCTTAAATTTACTTTTGAATAGAGAAGTTATTTTACATTAAGGTTCATATAATTTATAAGAAAATGATATTTTTCAGAGCCGTTATCAGACATATAATCTATTTTAATACATTTCTATCGAATAATATTAAAGCTACGGACCAGACGAGGCTACCTGTCCAATAAATTGAAATCAATTCAAGATTTCAAGCCGTTCTTCGACGTTGTTACGGTGTCATTATCAGCCCTTATAAATATCGCATAGGTAATATTATTTTGTTACAATCGTTTCTTATTCCAATAATAATAAAACATAATTGGTCTATTTACTTTTTGTAGGTCTTACAAAGTATATTTATTATTTTTTTCAGCTAATTATTCCTTTAGATAAAAAACCGAATTTATATATATATAATTCTCACGAAAGTCTGTTAATGCTCATTTTTTCTTAAATATTAAGGTTATTGACGAGTCAAGCGTACTTATGTATGTACGTACGTAATGACATTATATAAAACATTTGTGCAGCAAGTTCATCTTAACAATAAATATCAGCCCATGTTAACGACATTCTAACAAAAATAAGGATAATTTTCAAGTCATTTCATACAATTTTATGAACATGTAGATTTCTGTGGAGACGAAACGGTGGTACTTAATGGCTAAATCTAGCAAACAAAATGTTTTGTTGGAGTTACCACTAAACTGGTTTGTGATAAAACTTTGAAAATCGATGGTTCTAAGTCTCGAAGTACCAATTATAACTGACCTTTACTCGCGCCAGTGATCTTGTCCCTTAGCACGTTGATCTGGTGCACCCTCCCGAACTCCTCGAACATCAGCCGGAGGTCGTTCTCGTCCATACTTCTAGGCACTTGACCGACGAACATCTGGAAGAATTACAAGAATTCATATAGAAAACCAGAAAGTCATATAGTGTAGACGTGAAAAAAAAAGTAACTTGTTTTTGTTATTTTTAGCATAAAAGCCGTTTATAAATAGAGGTAGTATTAAAAAAAAAACATAAGTCAGAGCATACTCGTTAACCTAATCATTTTCACAAAAATTGTATGCGTAAAAAATATAACCGACTTTGAACAAAGCCGTTGTTATATACATAGACATACGATCGCAGCGAGCGAGCGATTACTGTTAGTTATCAAAGAGTTTTATAGTTCTTCCGTCTCTAGAAACCTTAATTGGACCTTAATATATTACCTTAACGGTCCTAAATAAATATGCATTTAAATAGCGAAAACCAAATAAAAATCAGAGTACTAGTTTTTGAGAAAATCGTAGCAATCACAAACATAAATACATACGGGTTGCATATAGAACCTAATTTACTTGAAGTCTGTTAACATGGAATATATTCAAGTACCAGCCACCATTATGAAGTTAAAAATGTGTCCAATTATTTTCGAGAAACATGAACTCTTCTTATAATGGTAAACATATTTACAAAATATCATTTTAAAACGCTGGCTGCTCACACTAATTATCCTTACCAACATCGACCAAGTAATTTTTGAATAGAATATACTACAATTTTTAAATACAAAGTTTATATATCCGTCTCATTTTCATCGTCACAAAATCAATCAATAAAAAACTTAACCCTCGAATGAAAATCGTAAATTGATTAAGTGTAACGTCTTTTGAGAGCGTGCCAAGTTCAAATATTACATACAAATGCTATTGACTGATGCCTGCCTGGAGAAAAAGGGAAAATATTGCTTTTTTATATTGTTACAATCAAATTTATTGCGACAAGATTGTAGAGGGTTAGAAGGATTGACTTTTACGATGACTTGTAAATATTTCGGTTTCAAAGATTTAATATTATTTGGATGTAATATTTTTCAGAAGAGAATTAAATATAATGTTAGGTGCATTACTCTTCTTTAAAAAAACAAGTAATCATTATCTATGTCTTTTATTTCTATAAGAGTTCGCTGATATGAAGGCGATAGAAGGCTGTTTTATAATACATTTGTTTTAAACAGCTGCCCCTCGCGGTTACACTCGCTTTTATGGTTACTGATTCGCTCCTATTAGTTGTATCGTGTTGGAATTTGGCCTGTACTTCTTAAACGTAACGTTCTTCAATAAATGGGCTAACCAACGCGAAAATAATTTTTGAAATCGGTCTAGTTGTTTCGGAGCAATGCAAACAAACTAATAATCAAATGTTTGAATGATTTTAAAATATAATTTTATTTTTTAATAAATAAATAATAGTAAAAATAGTTTTCAAGATAAAACCAAACACAAAATATAATATACGTTTTTAAAATAGGTATGAAACAGTAAAACACTAACCGAAACTGATAGGTATCAAATTTCGACACGACATACATCACAAATTGTGAAAAGTATAAAAATAGTATTTTCAATAATGCGAAAACGTTCCGCCGAGTGATAGCATCGTTATCACTGAAAGTGGGTCGCGTGAAATTCGGTGCACGCGTTCGCAACACGATTACCGTCCGCGTTACAGTACACTACTCGCCTAAATTAAACGCTCGCGTCGATGATGCAGTGATAACGATGCTCCAGGTGAATGGATACTGGGGATCGGTTTCCTCTCGAAAATATAAAACGAAACTGTTATTGTTGTAAGTGATATTCTGTCGACTTTTGTGCGCGAGCGTATGTTTTGAGTTTAACTTGGTATGCGTTTTTAATCGACGTCAAAAGGGGACGTTCTTGAGTAGATTGAATGTGTCATTTTCGTTTTTACTAAATTTTACTTTTATGGATTATATAGAACGAAATTTTGATCTCTTAAAAGTAATTTGTGTTTTATTTTCAATTTAATGTAGGCATAATCATAGTAAATTTAATGTAAATTGGTTTTTCAATTCTGATCTACACTAATATTATAATGAGGAAAGATTAAATTGTTTGTTTGATTTGATTGTATAGGCTTCGAAACTACTAGACCATTTTGTTAAATCTCGTTGCTTTGGTTAGATCGTTTATTGAGGAAGGTTAAGGCTATATTACATCACGATACGACTCATTGGAACTAAGCGGTAGCCATTAACGCGAGTGGAACCGCACTGGGGCAGTTAGTTCCATATAAAGTACAACGTGTGCCCCTTCGGAATAATATGTTGGTAGCAAATTTATGTTATACACATGTAGATAGGAATGTAAGATAAGAAGAAAGATTAGGTCTGCAACGCACTTTACAAATATAAAATTGATAAATTTGTGATTGAAATTCATCCCCTATTCGGAAAAGATCGTAAGAAAACCTTCACGAGTGTGGAGAAATAATAAAATATAAAGTCTTATATACACATCGGTATTTTTCTCAACAACATAAAAGATTTTTACCCAAAAATGGGAAATTAAGTGACATTTAAGAATAGTTAGTTAGCTTAATTATTCTAGTAAAATGAATTATGTACCAAGCGTATTTTGAAAAGATAAAAATATGCACACCAATAGCGCCAAAATTAAATTTAAATCAAACTCAGTCACAAAATTTAGTCAAATCGAATTAAACCTCATAAAATATCATATCATAACAAATCATTTAGATTATAAAGAAAAAAAACATACAAATATAGACTTGAAAACGAGAATTGCATTTATAAGTTTTGCTTTCGTAATTCATATAAAACAACTCTGTAATCTAGTAATAGAAACGTAGTAAGTAATTACGATAGCTGTAAATTTCAAAATTAAAGGCAACGACAGTGAATTCTTTCAGATGTAATGACAAACAAGTTATGAAGTCTGAGAGCTAAACATATAAGTGTAATTCTAGCCGAAAAGCATTACTTCTAAGTTGGGTAATAATATAAAGAAAATACGTTTTGTAGGTATCAAATTAAGAAATAGACAGCGTGAATTTTACCGTACAAAATGTTTCAAGACTAAGTTACACTCGCGAAACCTGTTACAAATGCGGGAGGATTTAGACTTCATCTCGCGGCTTCGGCATCGAGTACAACGGATTTGTTCTGTGTGTCGCGGCTTTTAGGTTTCTTAATGCAAAGTCAGTTGGAGTAACCTATATGTTTTTATTTTAATTCTATTTATTTCCTAACTCTAGGATCATTATATTTGATGATTTATCAAAAAAGGTGTTACCGATTTTGATACAACGTAATTTATTAATAGATGTTTTGCAAGGTGTAAATCTAAATTGAATGGGTATTTATTGAACTCTTAATAGATCGGCATGGGCGTGGACTTATTTGAAGTCAATTTGCCAATCGGATCCAGTAGTTTATGATGGGGAGGAGCTCAAACTCCCTACAAAAGAATCTGGGTTCAACTCTAACAAATCTTAAATTAAACATTATATTAAGTTTGACTTGGTCAATGCCCTCCACCCCAAATCAAATTCCTGAAACCATTAGTGGTCAAGTCTCCCCGCAAAAATCGAAATCCAGGAACCGCAACTGAACGAATCACATTACATAATTAGTTCACAACAGTTAAAACAAAATATTAACAATCAAATCATTATTTATATTTGGACGCTGATAAACAATAATGTGTCAACCCACAAAAAGTCAAATTCGGAGATATTGCTGTGTTTTGCTAATGCGTCACGTATTTAATATTATTCAAAAAAATAATTAAGTCATCTAAACGAAGTAAGTACCAAAAAAGTATCTTAATTCAATGTTGGAATTTCAAGTGTTTTCCATATTTTGCAATTTATAAAATAACGTCATATATTTCAAACATTTTTAATTAGATAAATCTCTTTATGATACCAATCGGATTTTAATTAATTATAATATTTATCAAAATAAAAAAGAAAAGAATAGGTTTGATATTTTTGAAGCCATTTTCTCAAAATGAAGTCCGCCTGGCTTGACGTAGTATTGCTTATCAGCGTCCATTTGTTCAGTATAAACAAACAAAGTTAAACATCTCGAAAATTGTTCGTAAATATTTTCACATAAACACCGACGGATTCACAAACTAAGATAAATAGATTGAAACTAGTTTACGCCCCGGGCTGCGGCCCTATTAGCCTCTTTGCTTAACGGAGCGAGCGAGATGGAGGAAATTGTTTTAACTTTTTAACCATACTTTTATTTTTCATAGTTTTAGTTTTAAAAGTAGGTATATAATAAATATATTTTTGTATTTATGTAAGTTTGTGTGTAAGGATTACTTGTGTGCCGGATCGTTAAATGAGTATATATCACGGATACGTATTCGCATCCAAATACGGATATTTGGTGTCAAGATCCGCGGATACGGATGTTCACTTTATTACTTAAAAACTTACTATTTTTATAGGCAAAACTAGCATGGATCTTTTATTTTATTGATGATTTAGTATTTCACCAAGCATAGGTATATATGGATGCTAATAAGCAATAATGTGTCAACCCACAAAGAGTCAAGTTTGGAAATATTGATGTATTTTGATACTTTGTCACCTATCTTACATTAAAATCAACAACCATATAAACTAAATAAGTACGGAAAAAAAAATTAATTCATTTTATGTTTCGAATTTCAAGTGCATTCCATATTTTACGATTTATAGAATAGTCTAAAATATTCATTTTTTTTTTAATTATATAACATATCAAATATATGAAACTGCTTTTAATTCATTATACCTTTTATCGAAATAGAAAAGAGGTTTGACATCTTTAGACGCCATTTTCTCAAAATAAATTTCGTGTGGCTTGATATAGTATTGCTTATCAGCTTATAAATAATATAAATTTTCACCTATTTACTGAAAATTAAAAAAATAAAAGATCTGCAAAAATGTAACGGATGCGGTACGGATACGGATACGGATCTTCCTTCTCCCTCGAATATCCGCAGATACGGATACGAATATCCGGCACGTCAATCCTTACTAGTATAAGGATTATTCCCGAAAAATTTATACATATTCTATAAAATACTTATATTTATATAATTTAATTAATTATCCGCTAATATGATAGTGCAATTTGCATTTGCATTTGCTATAATTGAGTCAAAATGAAAATGTACCTTTATGTAATCAGGGTCCGGCATTTCACTTGGCTTCTCCTCATTGTTGTTATTGTTGATGCTCGTGCTGTTGTTGTTGTTTATGTTCATATTCATCCCACTGAAACAACAAAAAAGATTTACATTAAAACATAGAATTATATATATGTACATATGTATAATATATTTCTTTGGTTCGTGCCTATTACAGTGAACTTCTGGATTGACTTTGATAAAATTTTTGTGTGTTTTGAGCACTCAAAAGTATATCACACTTGGACTCAGTAAGTGGTGTTATTGAACAACACAACATTATCGGGGTTTAATAGGTTATTAGAAATATTTTCGATAAAAAAATTAGAAAACTCAATCACATTTCTTTTACTTGATTTTGAATGAAGTTTTGATATGATTATAATCTTTTTTTTTTAATTTTTTCATAGCAGTATATATTATACAATAGTAAAAATATTAAAATCTTTTTTGATTTCGATGTCGTTAAAATATATACAATATTTTCAATACAAGCACAGGACGTTCTAATTTAAACACATAGTTTTATCAGCAAGGTCTCATAGCTACAAAGATATTTTCATTTCTTTATTTACAATATAAACATTATATCTAATAACTTAGTGACTTTAGCAAATTGTCTTGTATCAACTTTTGTGTAACTATAATTAATTACACGCTTATTGTACTTACAACATTGCTTATCATCGTTGTTGGCGTGCTATGGTACAATACCTTATGATACCTGGATTAATTTGTCTTTTAATTGGACGTAGTTTAGCAGAAAGGACTCAATCCACACTTTGGTCAAAAATGAGTTATATATACGAAAGAGGTCCTAAAGGTTGGTTCTTTCACTCAGCAAAAAAGATACGTGATACTACTACCATAAGTATGATTTTTTAATGACGCGAACCAACCCACATAAGGACGGGTATTTTCCTTCAAACCACTAAAACACTAGCAGAAACGGCTCCAACCAACATTTTTCCCAATAACTCGGAAATAAGTTGTTCTTTCTTACTGCAACTTGACTCATAAAATTGTTGTATATTTTGTCATTACGTGATTATAATTCAAAGTATTCCAAATACTAAATCATTGGAGCAATACACACCTAAACTTAAAACCTCAATAACTCAGAAATAACATATTGTGGGTTGAGTCCTTACTGCTAAACTACGTCCAATTATTATCCCTTTATTTTGTTAATATTTATCGAAATATATTATGAAGTCCAAGATATAGTAAGTTAATTAAATTGCCTTATTATAATACTACCATTAAATAATAACATATGAGAAAGTACCAAAAACTGAAATTTTATCTAAATTTTTATATATTAATATGAATGCTTTACGTTAAAAGAGAGATAAGATATCAAAAACGTTATCCTTATAAGGTTTATATTTAGAATACGTACTTAGATAGATACATAGATATGTATATTCATATACCATAAACAGATAACTTCGGAATTGTATTTATTCAAAAAATTGATAATTATTTGCATATAATAATGATGTCCAAACATTATTATAATATACACATAATAATAAATTGTACGAACAACAAATGTAATACGAGATTATAACAACGACTCGTAATATGCCATAATATCGTACCTCATTGTTCTAGAAAAGCCACAGTTCCACACTCCATAGTCGGCGTACTTGTTTGTATGGTTCTTATCACTGATAAGGGCGTACATCGCTCGATTACACCGAGTTATCACTTATCAGAGTCGATCTACGCGGAGAGCGCAGGTTACAACATGAATACGAATGAATGCGATGTTGGCAGGTAAATTGTTTCGTTTTTTCCACAACTACCCTCATTTTAATTATTTTGCGTACGTTTCGTTCATTTGTCAATTTATAGAATTTTTTTTTATCTATCGTAGGTAAATATATATTGTTGAGATTATAAATTAATGTTATAATTGTGAAAACGTAAATGGTTGGATAAAGATAATGGCAATGTGACTGACTTGAAAAAAGATAAACTTTTCAGTTCGTTTAAATTTTTTTCAATTCTATTACCTTTTAACCGACTTTAAAAAATTACGGGTTCGGAGTTCAACTGTATATATTTTTTATGTTTTTTTAGTGAATAAAAAAAATCCGCCGATTTCACAAAAAATTTTTAGCTTGCTAGTAAATAACACGTAAAACGTTCAACTTCGAATGTTTTACTCGATTCCAAAATGTGGTGCAAATGTAATTTTTTTGCTTTTTAGTTTATTTGTATTAACTTTGTTTTTGAAGTTGCTTTATTTTTTTCTCAGGTTTTATTTCAATTTTATAAACATTAAACCTCTGATCAAAATCAATTATAATCACATCGACAAAATTAAAATCAAGAAAATTAACTTTATTATTTATAGCATAAACTGTTTCGTTTTTAATCACCGTATAATTATTTTATTTCGGTTCAACGCTAATAAAACATAATTTATATTATGTATAAAGCAATGTTCATGAGCTCGCGTTAGAGTATATTAATTGATATCGGTGGGTAAGCATCGTTGACCTAAATCGTCGTCTTGATATGTAAAGGTACTGAATATTGGTATTTTATTGCGAAAATTATTAGCAATAAAACTAGATTAACGTTAGCTAGTTACGTAGAAATATTTTTTAGGCGCTGGCAATCTTGAAAATTGAAAAACATTAATTGGTTTTGTAATTTTATTCCATTATCTTACTTGAGTAAGTGAGATACTATACTGTACAGTTTAAGAGAATAGTTGGATGTTTGATCCTCTTTCACGAAGAAATTAGTGCGCGTATTTTGATGAAACTTTTTAGTAATATAACTTACACATCAGAATAACACATAAGCTAATTTTATTAACATACCACGCGGCCGAATCCGCAAGCGGAAACTAATCGTTTTAGACCAAACAATTTAATTAAAATTATTTTTTTATTATTAATTTAATCTGTGCAAAAGATTTATTTTATTCGCCATACAAATTGTGACAATATCTAATAATTACTACAATATATTAGTATAAAATTGGCACAACTAAAAGCCATTAACTTTGGAATTGAATTGAATCGAAAATTAGTATGAAATATTTTCAAATAAGTCATTGAAACAGATGACTAAGTATTGAAAACTATTGCTATCAAACATTCATGCCACATTCTGTCAGTTGAGTCAGTTTTATAGCAATATTTTCTTCATTATAATTATATTATAAATACATTTTAAAATTTAATATATAATTTAATATTAATTATAAAACATTTTTAATTTTTGTAAATGGATGTAAAATTACATTAATGAAGATCACAAAAGCGTCGTATACATTTTTTTAACGAAGACGTAAAATTGATTGGAAATCATAATAATATAGCGATGTCTGTGTTTTATTCATATAATTTTTATTATTAAGATTTCATTTGAAAATCAACAATAGAAATATTTACGACTAAACTTATCAGAACAGTTTAATATATTTTTAACTCGCCCTCGATCAAATATAGTCCGATAAAAGAGGATACTTTAATAGTTAATTTTAGAACTACGTTTTATGAATGGACGAATAACTATAAGCTACTTTACGCTTTCAATGATTATTTTTACTTCCTTTCAAATACGTACTTGTCGTAATTATTTCGGTTTTCAGATCTCAATGATATATCCATTTCGACTTTCTCTGTTTAAACTAGTTTTAGTATTTCGTCTATTGATACTTGGATGCTGATAAGCAATAATGTGTCAACCCACCAAAAGTCAAATTCGGAGATATTTATGTATTTTGATAGTGCATCACCTATTTAACATTATTCAATAAAAAATAAAGTCATATAAACTAAATAGGTACGGAAAAAAAGGTTCTTAATTCATTGTTTCGAATTTCAAGGTCGTTCCATATTTTGTACTTTATACAATAATCTCATATATTAAAAAAACTTTTTATTAGTTAATATATTAAACATATCAACCTGCTTTTATTACATTATACCGTTTATCAAAAAAGAAAAGAAAATATCAATAAATACTTATTCAAACATATTTGTTAAGAATACGTTTGATATCTTTAGACGCCATTTTCTCAAAATGAAGTTCGTGTGGCTTGACACAGTATTGCTTATCAGCGTCCACTTATTCATTTGTATAATCTTATCTTCTAAAAATTTAATACTATGATTGGCTGCGAAATCTATGTCTGTGTCTTATTTATCGGCATAAAATCTCTCTTAATACTGTTTTAAAATTAATGTTTGTTACGCCCTTTTGAATTTGATTTTTCGCCCTAATGAAAAAAAAGTTACTAATTACTATCGATGCAAAATATTATATAGTCCTGAAAAATTCTCTTCCTGTTCCTGTCAGACATCTAAGATTACCCTCGACCACGATCGTTGTTAAGCGTTTGAAACAATGGAATGATAAATTAAAAGAAAAAAAAAATAAACGCGATTTAAATCGCTTAAAATAGTTTTAATTCATTGTATAGTTAACGCGAAACTTTAAGAAAATACTATTTTAAAATATATATTTTGGGCTTTCGTTACGTCTAGTGTAAAACTAGTTAATCTAGTGTATCATCCTTAATGATTGTTTCTTATATTTCGCGTACGTGCAGGCTGTGGAATTATCTACCTCCCAGATTTTCCCAGAGCACTATATTTTGGAGGTTTTCGCGTCTAGTGTATAGACAACTTTCCGTCAAATCGTGCCGTGTTGCAGATGTCCATATGGGCGATGGTAACTATTTGGATGCTAATAAGCAATAACGTGTCAACACACAAAATGTCCAATTCAGGGATATTCATGTATTTTGATACAACATCATGTATTTAACATTATTCAAAAAATAAATAAAGTCATCTAAAGTAAATAAGTATAAAAAAAGTAACTTAACTCAATGTTTCGAATTTCAGGTGCATTCCATATTTTGCAATTTATAAAACAATCTCAAATATTTAAAAACTTATTATTAGATAACATATTAAATAAATCTATCTGCTTTTGATTCATTATATATTTTATCAAAATAGAAAAGAAAAGATGAATATATACGTATGTCTTCAAACTAATTTGTTAAGAATATGTTCGACATCTTTAGACGCCATTTTCTCAAAATGAACTCTGTGTGGCTTGACACAGTATTTCTTATGAGCGTCCAACTATATGTGTGTGAAATTCCATATTCCTCCGTCCGCGCAATTTTCATAAAAATGGGGGTACGAAGTTTTTGCTTTCCATTTAACATCTGGTGGTACTATTTGCTCGTTTGCCCCCCTTTTTATATAAAAAAAAACTTGAAGTTCATTCTCGGTAAATACTTTTAATATTTAGCTTCCTTTACACGAACATTGGATTATAATACTATGTAATAAACAATGTACGCGATAATCTATTGAAGAATAAACGGTGCTCGAATGTTATCTCTTATCTATCGATCGATACAACAGTTTTAATAATAACTTTTACCGTATGAACATTGGTTAAAAACCTTGATGAGATTATGATTCTTATTGTAAGGTGATAAGGGTGAAATCTGCGTGTGTTAAAAAGTGTGGGCGGTGTGTAGGGTGTTAAAGTTGTGTTGTTAATTTGTATTTCGATATTAGTTTTATATACCTAAGTACTTGACAGAATGGTATGTTTCATACAAAATATTTTTAATTAAAATAATAAGACAAGAATTTGAAATAATTATTAATATCAAAAATATGTTCTTTAAATTTTTATTAAAACGTTTTCTAAATTTGCTGTAAGTAATTGTTTCCTCCGCAGCGTTAGAGTTTCGCGTTATTGTAGATTTCGTAAAAAATTCACTATTTTAAGAGATTTGATCTCTTTTTTCGAATGAGCGCAAAGGCGCAACATCTTCTAATTAGAATTTGTTATGAAATACACTGTGACACATATCATACACAAAGATAAAAGTGTTGCGTCATTGCGCTTATATTAAAAAAAAAAACAACACGATATTCAATTTCCTTACTTTTGTTAACAGTTTATACAATAGTCCTAAATACCATTTGTTATTCCTAAGTGTTGTTTAAACCGGATATTTTAAATATAACACGAAAACCTGATTATTTTTAACCGACTTCGATAAAATGAGGAGTTTTTCATTTCGTCGGGCACTTTTTTATATATGCTCCACGATTACTCGAAAACAGTTGACAGTTTTGGTTAATTCTTTATTTGATTGTAAGGTTATTTTATCTCATTGATCTTTTACAATTTTTATCAAAATCGGTTTAGTATTTTGCTTTTAAAGTCAAAATAACTAAAAATAAATATGTCATTCAACGAAATCGCGAATTTTGCTTTTGAACTGTCTTCCCTATTAAAAAAAAAAGTCTTAATACAATTACAACATTTAATTCACTCCGTAAAACCAAGTAAAAAATAGTAAACTTTTTTCAATATACCCAACAAAAAACGTCACACCGCGAGCCGCTTTTCATTTTTTTTTTTTAATTTTATTAAAAACGAATGAGAGTATGAAATATAGCAATTAAAGCGCTAACTAAAGCACATTCGGAAAATATACTAACGAATGAAATAATCCGGTGCATTTTTTTCGTATGAATACAAATCGAGTTTTATTAAAAACGTGATCGTTGCTTAAGTGTCTCTTTTTCACTCGTACTCCGCGTTCGTATTCATTGCGACGTGATAAAATGATATATTAAGTTAATTTTTTTTTTAATTATAGGATCGGTTCAGGAGGAGAAACTATAGGAGTAGCGAAAAATATTGAAATGACCCTAGAGGCCTATTCTGAGGAAAGCCAAAACTCTTTATTAGTAACACTATCTGATAATACAATATTATAGATGTATTTTATAGCATTCAACGTATTCGATTCCTGGCTTTAAATTTTTTTTAATAAACGTGTAGTTTTACTGTACCGTATATAATTTAATATACATTTATTGAAAAGTTGGTATTTTGAAATTACAAATAGACATTTCAATTTTTTTTATCAGTACGGATGATACTCGATACGAGTACGCTTTTATAAGCAATTTTGAATCTAAATTATTTAATATTTTGAACCTAAGTAGGAATATTAAAAAAATGCTTAACTTTAAAAACTAGTATAATCGCATTGAATTCTGAAAAATTGTGCAAACGTACATAATATAGCTTATAAAAATTTCGAAAATAAATACACGTGACATATAAGAAAACCCTCCGATCCCCTCTATGATGTTTGGTGATTTTTTCCCACACCCCCTCACCCCTCTGGGCCTCACATGATTAATGGACAGCCTTACCTGTGTAATTGTGTGTCTATTTGTAGCAATGAAGTTCCCTAACGAAAATATCAATTTTGATGCATTTTTTTAAACTAAATATCTTATCAACATTATTATAATAATAATAACGGCTCTTTAGTTAAGATTAACAAGCCGTAATTTAGCTTTAACACGAGAATCTTATTAAGTTAGTAAATAGTATAAATGCATATAATCTAAATAATAATATTATGAATTTTCCACGTCAAAGGTTTAATTAAAACGCGACGTGCTCAAATTGGGTCGGGGTCACAATAGTTAAAATTATGCCTCAATTTAAATTATTTCAAATAATAATTAAAACCATATACGCAAAATACAAGCTTCTGGCTTCGTTTGCGTTTTGAGGTGAGAACACAGAGGTCAGCAATTCAAAGTATTTACAATTACTAGTTTTCCGTAGTTCAATTAATTTATACCTGATTGTCCACAGATCATCTATTCTCAGTATGATCACAGACTTTGACAATAAATAGAAGAAAATATATGCGTCTGTGTGTGTCAATTACACGGCAGTGAGTGTAATTTTATTAAGTAATTTATTTTTTGTGCATTATTAAAAATGTATATCTAAGCATTCCTCTCTCCTTTTCTATATAAACTGGATGCTGATAAGCAATAATGTTTCAACCCACAAAAAGTGAAATTCGGAGATATCGACATATTTAGATACTGCATCACCTATTTAACATTATTCAATAAAAAATAAAATATTATAAACTAAATAAG